>CM064525.1:28122739-28772236 GCA_032716605.1 Paralithodes platypus
TACTCGCATCAAATGGAAGCGGAGAGCATCACATGTTGGTGGCATTGCTTCTGGTTTGGCAGTCTTTGAGAACAGTATATGCCTTGCTGCATCAACAGAGTCTGTTTTGTGCACATCATAATTATATTCTGCAGACAAACGTTTCTGAAGATCGAATGGTCTCCTCTGTGAGTTCACCGATTCCCAAGTTTATGAGCAATTGATGGTGCTGTTTGAAGACTTTCCATGATGACCTTTTGGTGTGATTTGCGATGTAGGAGGTGGTGTCGCACCCGGTTAATGCATGAAATGGTAAAAGAGTTGTTGTTGAATCTCTTGGTAGGTTGTTGAAAACTGCATCAATGGGTATTCTGACATACGGAGCCCTGTATGTTAATTTAAGAGTTAGAATTAGAGTTGAAGGAGCCCACTACCCAAAACGGTGAAGCAGACTAGCGAACGAGCGAGTGGGCAAACCATCTCGCCCCATACCAGCATGCTAGCCTTCACACCTCGATGACCGATGCTATGACGTATGATCGACGCCAGGAGCTGTGAATGGACCTCGCACCTGTTATGTGATTCGAGGAGCTATGATTGGCGCCGGCACCACCCGCCACCTCCTGATTCGTTCCTACACCATCATTGTTTGGTATATAAGACCCGAGTTGTGGGCATTCAAATCAGTCTCATTTGGAGTTGGGGAAGGTGAACTTGCAGCTGGAGGAAGACGGGGTGAAGTATTATAATGGGATTGTGACTGTCAGTCAGATTATATAAATGTGTGTTAAGTGTGTTCGGTGTAAACACTTACGTTATGTTGGTTAGTGAGATATGTGATTGGGAATTAACGTGATGTGTTTAATGTGTGTAATGTGTTTAACTATTTAATTGGGAATTAACGTGAACGCTACTATTACGTGCTTAACTATTTGATTGCGAATTAACGTTAACGCTACTATTTATGTACTTAACTATTTGATTGGGAATTAACGTTAACGCTATTATTATGTACTTAACTATTTTAGTTGACTAACTTGTGGACTAAAGCAACTCTTTAAGTAATTGGGTTATGATGAAAGTAATACTATTGTTTTATATTAATACTTACGAGTTCTTTCATTTTCTTTGAATTAAGCTTACATTGCTTAATGGTGCTTAGTACGGTGATGCTATTGTCTCGTATTAGTAATATCGCCTTAGACTAACATGGCTGTGTTAATATTACTTATAGTGATTTCCTAAGCTGAAGAAAATTCTTTTGCTTCAAAATATTATATTTTGCTTTTCATATTATTTGAGTGAGACCTGAATCGAATCTATGAAACGATCCTGTAACTTTATTTACTCATAATCAAACCTCAATGTTACGTGGTTAAGAAATAAATTTAACTAATTATTAAATATATATCTAACTTTTTATGTGACTTTGATATTACTCCTGATGATAATAATAATATAATACTATTAACGTAAGACAAGAACCAAGAATAATTACATTAAATATAAATAAAAGGACATAGAAGAAAACTATCTATTCATTTCAAAAAGGGTAAGAGACGGAAATATTCTTACTTTAATATTTATCTTTCAAGACTTTTTATAAAATTAATAGTCCTTCTTTAGCTATAACTTATTCGGTTCATA
This sequence comes from Paralithodes platypus, assembly GCA_032716605.1. Lineage (NCBI taxonomy): Eukaryota > Metazoa > Arthropoda > Malacostraca > Decapoda > Lithodidae > Paralithodes > Paralithodes platypus. The sequence goes on from CM064525.1 coordinate 28,124,366, forward strand.
ACCATAGCCTACTAAGCTTCGGTTAAATAATAATTCTTTATAAATACTACATGACTTTAATTAGTTTCAGTATTTTTCATAAGTAAAGAGTATCAGTCAATAAAGGATATAAAGTCCTAAGATCCAAAAGGAAAGGAAGCAACAACAGGAAATTATTTTATTAGATTTTACTTTTGTTTTGCCTTCAGCTGACTGATACCTTAATATATATCTCTGTGCTATCTAGATTCATCAAGTTAACCACTTGAGGATCAAGATACGTAACAGAAGAGTGGCGACCTTGCCAGGATTCGTTTCATACAGTTTCACTCAGTTTCATTAACGTTTCACTACTTAACAATCAAATATTAATCATGCCTCAACTAATTAATAACGAAGATGCTCGAGTTTTCATAGAATCAGAACCCACAGCCCCTGATATTGACTGTCTGTCAAAGGCTGAACTGAAAGTGCTTGCCTCATATCTCCAATTAACTGTCTCAAACATGTCTAAAGTAGAGGTGGCTCAGACCATAAAAACCCACCTGTTCCCTGTAGAAGGCGGGGAGGGTGACGGAGCAGTTGGTGGGATCCCGAGTAAACGTAGCCAACTTGATGAACAATTGCCACCTGGTTTGACCGGTGATCAAATATACGAACTAGAACTAGCCAGAATGAAAATAAATGCCGAAGCAAAGACCGAACAAGCCAGACTAAGTATAGAACTAGCCAGAATAAAAGCAAATACCGAACAAGCCGGACTAAATATAGAACTAGCCAGAATAAATGCCGAACAAGCCAGAGCAAATATCGAAGAAGCCAGAATAAAGACCGAACATTATCAATATCAATATCAAACGGCTCAACTAAATGTCAATACAAATGCTCCCTTAACCTCTGAAGTGCGCATGGGGGTAATTGGAAACGTCCCCCTGTGCTGACGTATTTGAGGTGTTTCCGCCACTAAAATATTCATTGTGCCATTAATAGCATTAATACTTATCCATATGTGCCTATTATGGGTTGATTATAAAGGTATTAACCTGAAACAACAATAAAACGAGTGAAAACAGCGTTTGGATGGTCAAAATCGGAGATATAGCCCGCGAGTTGTATAATGTATGGGTGAGGCAATCTGCTTTTCCCGCCAATTTCCCCCAAGGCCACTGAGACACAGTCGATCGATACTCTCTCTCTCTCTCTTGCACTCGCTTGCTATCAGTGATGACCACAGGCAATCGGATTTCTAATGTTAGCACAGAAATATACCTCAGAATAAGGGAATAACAGGGAAAATAGGTGATAACTGAAGGAGAGGAGGAAAGTGGGGAAGGAGGGGAGGTAGAGGACTGAGATTTTGCATGGCCCAGGGGCCAAAAAAAAAAAAAAAAAAAAAAAAAAAAAATATAAATTTTTTTTTTTTTTTTTCGATGTCAAAAGTTGATTTTTATTTTCTCTGACTCTTAAGAGTCTCCCCGCAGTGCGCCGGGGGAACTCTTAAGAGTCTCCCCGCAGCTCCCGGGTTAATTGCTACCCCTCTGGGATTGACTATGACCAGTGTCATTCCACCTTTCACTGAGGATAATGTGCAGGATTTCTTTGTTTTGTTTGAGGAAGTTGCTGGAGGTATGCAGTGGACAAGAGATCAATGGCCTTTTATGTTACAAACCGTTTTGACAGGGCAGGCTCGAGCCACGTATTTGTCAGAAGTAGCAGAAGTTAGGCAGGATTATGACAATCTCAAAGAAGCTATCCTAAAAACCTATCAATTGCAGCCTGAGGCTTACAGGCAATCTTTCCGTAAAAAAACAGAAGAAAGTAGAAGAAACCCATAAGGTATTTGCCAGGACCATGACTAAAACTTTCAATCATTGGGTCAAGAGTAAGAAAGTCACAAGCTACAACGATCTGAAGGAGTTGGTCCTGTTAGAAAATTTCCTATGGAAAATTGATTCTTCTGTATCCTATCATTTAAAGGGGAAAAAGGTAGATTGTCTTGCTGACGCCGCTGACATGGCTGACACATACGTGCTCAACAACAAATTTCGTAGAAAGAAGCCCTACGATAATTCTAGTTCTAATTTTAAGTATCCCAATCACAAATCTGACCGACCCAGTCACAAGCCTATAACGTCTTCCCCAGCTAGTCAAACCGAATTGTTCCCCCAACTAAAAATGCGACTCAGGGCAATGGTAACAGAGGTGGGCCCCAAACTAATAGTAATGCTCAAAGAGGGAACTTTCCCGTATCCCCTAAAGTATGTACTTTTTGTGGCATGAGAGGCCACCTAGCTTATCAGTGCTGGGCCAAGGAAAAAACCGAGAGATCGGGGCAGACAGTTGCCGCCGTATCTCAAATTCCATGTGTGCCTTTAATGCAGGGCTCCCGACAGAAGGAGTACCTAGCACCAAAAGTTCCTTTAATGCAGGACTCTCGACAGAAGGAGTACCTAGCAGCTAACGTAAATCATCTAGACAGGGGTGTAGTAGCATGTGTGGTGCAACCCACAAGGGTTAAACCAATAATAATTTCACCATCAGTGCAGGACAGTTACCGTCCCTTTATTTCATCTGGCAACGTGAGATTAAATGGTTGCATGCATGAGGTAAAAATTCTGAGAGACACAGGTTCTACTAGCACCCTCATGGTGAATCCTTACACTGAGTGCCCACCTGGCGAACCAGTTGTAATGAGAGGTGCTGGAGGCCAGTTTTATGCATACTTGGTAAAAGGCGAAATTGAATGTGAGTTACTACAGGGTGAGGCCACCATAGCTTTGTGTAGGTCCCAAGATATCCCTGTGCCTGGGGTAACTCTCCTTTTGGGGAATGATGTAGCAGGTGAGAAAGTCCGACCAGACCCCATTTTGTCACTTTCCCCTGTTAACGAGCCACTAACCGGTGAGCTCGAAAAGGAGATGCCAACTGTTTTCCCTGTGTGTGCTGTCACACGTTCAATGTCTCAAGTAGCAGTTCCCTCAGACAGAAATGTACCGAATGTAAGAGTTGATGAAAGGGATGATGAGAGTGTGAATGATGCTCCAACTGTGCCTGATGATGTGACTGAGGTGGATTTATCTGACACCTTTATGGCTCATCTTGACCCTAACGATGACCATGAAACCCCTCCAAATTGTCCTAGTGGCCTGGTAGAGCTACAGAGAGATGATAGTGAATGCAAGGAGTTAGCTGCCAGGTCCGTGAGTGAAGAGGAATGTGAGAAGGAGGGTGGTGAATGTTTCTACCTCAAAGGAGGAGTATTGTGGCGAAGATGGAGACCGCCACACAGACCAATCGATGACGGGGCTTGGGACGTCCATCAAGTAGTAGTCCCCAAACCTTGTCGTAAAGATATCATGGAAATGGCACATTGTATACCATTGGCAGGACACCTAGGTGTGAGAAAAACTCTAGACAGAATCAGATCCCACTTTTACTGGCCAGGAATGCGTGCAGATGTAGTGGAGTGTTGTAGAGTGTGTCACACTTGCCAGATGACAGGAAAACCCAATCAGAAGGTGCCTGTACATCCTCTGGTGCCCTTGCCCGTTTTCGAGAATCCTTTTACTCGGGTGGTAGTGGACATTGTAGGCCCATTGCCTAAGACTTCCCAAGGTAACATTTATTTATTAACTATCATGGACATGGCAACTCGCTACCCAGAGGCTATACCCTTAAGGACTACCTCTGCTCCAACTGTAATCAAGGAACTGCTCAAATTTTTCACCAGAATGGGTTTCCCCCATGAGGTGCAAAGTGATCAAGGAACTAATTTTACCTCTAACATTTTCCAGCAGTCCCTGAAGGAGTTGGGTATCGAGCATGTAAAGTCTAGCACCTACCACCCAGAGAGTCAAGGGGTTCTCGAACGATATCATCAGACATTAAAGGGAATGTTACGTAAGTATTGTACAGAGACCGGAGTTGAGTGGGATAAGGGGGTACCTTTTCTTTTATTTGCTACTCGTGAGGTTCCAACTGAATCCCTGGGTTTTTCCCCTAATGAGCTAGTTTTCGGTCACCAGGTAAGAGGTCCTTTGCAACTATTGCAGGCTAGCCTAGTTGGCCAGGAGGGGAACCAAAACCTCCTCAAGTATGTTTCAGATTTCAAAACCCGGCTGAGATCCTCATGTGAGTTTGCCGCTCAAAACTTGACCGTGGCTAAAAGCTCCATGAAAAAATGGTATGACAGAAAAGCCCGTGAGAGGGAGTTTAAGCCCGGTGATGAGGTTTTGGTCCTGCTCCCCCTTTTTGGCCAACCTTTATCTGCCAAGTTCAGGGGCCCATATAAGATCATTCGGAGGGTGAGCATTACCGATTATCTAGTAACTACCCCAGACAGGAGAAAGCCCACGCAAGTATTCCATATAAATATGTTGAAGCCCTACCATAGGTCCCCTGATTCCTCTCCTCCAGATTCTCCCACTGTGGCAGTGAATGTCAGGACCTGTGAACAGCCTGGTGCGGACAAAGTCTTCAGTTCTCTTACTGACCCGCAACAGACTGTTCCAGAGCCTGAAGGTATCCATGCAGACTTTGACTTGTCATGTAGCCTATCCAACTTTCAGTATAATTCAGTGGCTTTGAGGGAATTACCATCTAAACTATGTCATCTTCCCTCTGATCAAGCGAACCAACTAATCTCTGTTTTATCTCAGTCTCCCAATGTGTTCCGTGATACTCCAGGGCTCACTTCTTTGGCCGTGCACGACATCGACGTAGGGGATGCAACTCCCATTAAACTATCCCCCTACCGTGTCTCGCCACAACGCAGGAGTATACCGCAGGTCGAGCTTGACTTTATGATTTCTAATGAACTGATCACTAGGGCCTTAAGCCAGTGGAGTAGTCCGGTCATACTTGTGCCAAAGCCAGACGGGAGCCATAGGTTATGTATGGACTATAGGCAAGTCAATGCTGTCACAAAGAACGATACCTACCCACTGCCACGGATCGACGACTGCATTGACCAGATTGGTACAGCCACCTATATCAGCAAGATTGACTTGATGAAGGGATATTGGCAAGTAGCTCTCACCCCCAGAGCAAGGGAAATATCATGCTTTGTAGTCAACAATCAAGCCTTCTGCTGTAACGTAATGCCCTACGGCTTGAAAAACGCCCCAGCTACATTCCAGCGCCTCATGAATTTGGTGACTGAAGGGGTACCTGGGTGCGTTGTCTACATCGATGATATTCTTATCTTTTCAAAGTCATGGGAGGAGCATCTTTACCAACTTAGATTGCTATTCTCAAATCTTGCTGATGCCAATCTGGTGGTTAATCTTAAGAAATGCACCTTTGTAAAGAGTACGGTCCAGTATCTAGGATATACGGTAGGTCAGGGGCAGGTTGCACCTCCTCAAGCAAAGGTAGAGTCTATTCTAGAATTCCCAACTCCTAGCAGTAAGAAACATATCCAAAGGTACCTAGGCATGATTGGCTATTATAGGCGTTTCATTATAAATTTTTCAAAGTTGACAGCCCCCCTGACAGATCTTCTCCGTAAGGATGTGAAGTTTGTGTGGTCCTCTGGATGTGAAGAGGCCTTTATTGCTACCAAGTATATATTATCTAATTATCCTGTACTCCGAGCTCCTGATTTTAACAGATCTTTTTCCCTGGCAGTGGATGCGAGCAATACCGGGGTTGGTGCAGTGTTGCTCCAGGAAGACGACTGTGAAGTATTGCATCCTGTGTGCTATTTCAGTAAAAAATTAAATTCTGCCCAACGTAACTATTCAGTCATTGAGAAGGAGTTGTTGGCATTAATTTTATCCCTTCAATACTTTGCTGTCTATGTGCAATCTGCCTCTGGTGCCATCACTGTATATACTGACCATCACCCCTTAAAATTTTTGCATAGGTTCCAAAATAAAAACCAACGACTGACCAGGTGGAGTTTGTTGCTGCAGGAATACTCCCTGGATGTCAAGCATATTAAGGGGGTCCAAAACGTGCTAGCCGATTGCCTATCACGTATCTATTAAAGATTACATTTACCAGGTTGGCCTCTTACAGCAGTAAGTTTAATTTAATGAGAGGATTTTGGCAATTAGCTCTCCCTTGTAGCGAGGTAAATATCATGCTTTTGTAGTGCGCTTTTTAAGCCTTCAGCTGTGAGATGCCTTGCAGTTCGAATAACGCTCCAGCTACGTTCCGGCTATGTTCTGATGTGGTACCTGGAGACGTTGCCTACTTTGGGTGATATCCTTATTATATCCTCATTATAATCTTGCTGTTGCCAATCTGGTGGTGAATCTATTTATGTATTATGTTTAAATTTTATGTACTATACTCCTTAAACTCTTTTCTAGGGGGGAGGTCTGACATACGGAGCCCTGTATGTTAATTTAAGAGTTAGAATTAGAGTTGAAGGAGCCCACTACCCAAAACGGTGAAGCAGACTAGCGAACGAGCGAGTGGGCAAACCATCTCGCCCCATACCAGCATGCTAGTCTTCACACCTCGATGACCGATGCTATGACGTATGATCGACGCCAGGAGCTGTGAATGGACCTCGCACCTGTTATGTGATTCGAGGAGCTATGATTGGCGCCGGCACCACCCGCCACCTCCTGATTCGTTCCTACACCATCATTGTTTGGTATATAAGACCCGAGTTGTGGGCATTCAAATCAGTCTCATTTGGAGTTGGGGAAGGTGAACTTGCAGCTGGAGGAAGACGGGGTGAAGTATTATAATGGGATTGTGACTGTCAGTCAGATTATATAAATGTGTGTTAAGTGTGTTCGGTGTAAACACTTACGTTATGTTGGTTAGTGAGATATGTGATTGGGAATTAACGTGATGTGTTTAATGTGTGTAATGTGTTTAACTATTTAATTGGGAATTAACGTGAACGCTACTATTACGTGCTTAACTATTTGATTGCGAATTAACGTTAACGCTACTATTTATGTACTTAACTATTTGATTGGGAATTAACGTTAACGCTATTATTATGTACTTAACTATTTTAGTTGACTAACTTGTGGACTAAAGCAACTCTTTAAGTAATTGGGTTATGATGAAAGTAATACTATTGTTTTATATTAATACTTACGAGTTCTTTCATTTTCTTTGAATTAAGCTTACATTGCTTAATGGTGCTTAGTACGGTGATGCTATTGTCTCGTATTAGTAATATCGCCTTAGACTAACATGGCTGTGTTAATATTACTTATAGTGATTTCCTAAGCTGAAGAAAATTCTTTTGCTTCAAAATATTATATTTTGCTTTTCATATTATTTGAGTGAGACCTGAATCGAATCTATGAAACGATCCTGTAACTTTATTTACTCATAATCAAACCTCAATGTTACGTGGTTAAGAAATAAATTTAACTAATTATTAAATATATATCTAACTTTTTATGTGACTTTGATATTACTCCTGATGATAATAATAATATAATACTATTAACGTAAGACAAGAACCAAGAATAATTACATTAAATATAAATAAAAGGACATAGAAGAAAACTATCTATTCATTTCAAAAAGGGTAAGAGACGGAAATATTCTTACTTTAATATTTATCTTTCAAGACTTTTTATAAAATTAATAGTCCTTCTTTAGCTATAACTTATTCGGTTCATAACCATAGCCTACTAAGCTTCGGTTAAATAATAATTCTTTATAAATACTACATGACTTTAATTAGTTTCAGTATTTTTCATAAGTAAAGAGTATCAGTCAATAAAGGATATAAAGTCCTAAGATCCAAAAGGAAAGGAAGCAACAACAGGAAATTATTTTATTAGATTTTACTTTTGTTTTGCCTTCAGCTGACTGATACCTTAATATATATCTCTGTGCTATCTAGATTCATCAAGTTAACCACTTGAGGATCAAGATACGTAACAGTATATATCGCCTTTTCTTGGTGGTACCAGACATCATCCAGAGGTGTTCACATTGTACACGTGGGAAGTGGGAAACCAAAAGCACGAGAACATCAGTGTCCCTTGATGACACAACAACTGTATTGAACTGGCTGTGCACAGCATGTAACACCAACCTAGTGTCAGCTTCTTCATGTGTGGCTCTCAGTTGAGTCAAATCAGTGATTGTCTTTGATGACCTAACCTCAATTTCTTCTCTGAATCCCCCGGCAACTACAATCTCCTTATCATCAGGTGCCTGAGAACACAGTTCCTCAGACAGAAAATTTGCAAGATCAGCTTTATTAGCAGGGAGCAACACAAAGTTAGTCCATTTTTTTGGAAGAGGCACATCACGTCGCTCAACAATTCGTCTGATTGGTCGATCTGCTTTCGTGCGTCGTGTCCTCGTACCACCCTTGATTGTCTCTTCTCTATATCTGTCGAACACAATGTCTACCCGTTGATAGTTAGAACCTGCCTTTAATACTGCTCTTACATATGTGTCGGCCAAATCCCCAAAGGTCATTGCATTGTCAGGCTTTCCCAGAGCAACCACCAGTGCTTGTCCATCAATGATTAGGCAGGATGATGAGTCGTGAAGTTCAATAGCTTCAGGGCAGATTATGTCTTCCGTTAACTTATCTGCCAGTATGGACTTATTTCCAGTGCGGAGTGTACCATTCATTTCAGCGAGTGATACAGGAACTGGCAGAAGCTCGTGCTTTAGGACAGCTAGCAAGTCAACTGGGGCTGTGAATACTGGCTCACTTGTGGCAGGATTTATATTGACAGGATACAGGTTCTCTAGGACATCTGGCACGATCAGCGTATGTCTAGCAGATGGTTCTAACATCCGAAGTTCAGCATCGGCTTTCTGTCCCCGCTGCCATGTTGCCATTTGAGTTGCATGGAAAGTATTTTTTCCATCAAGTGTCTCATCAAGAATGTCAATGTTATCTGCAGTGTAGTGGATAAATTCATTGGCTACAATGTTTGGTGGAATAATGGCCCCGGTTGCCTGGTCCATAGATTTCAGGGTGCTCTCAGCTAAGGAAGTGTCTACTTGCAACACCTGTTCATAGCTCAAACAGTGGCCTGCCTTGTGGAACAACTCCACCAGATCTTTTGATCGTGTGGCTTGATGTAGTGTATTGGCAAGACCAATATGTTTGGGAGTCCATTTTCTGCCGTCGCTCATACAGTAAACTAGATCCTGTGCTACACTCAGAACTCTGCCTTGGACAAGATCTTCATTTTTTTCAGAACTATCATCTTCTAGCTCCTCTTGACCACCAAAGATTAGTCTCAATAGCATATATAAACTATCTGGAATGCATTGAATCGCTTCATCTTCACTTACAGAGACACCTTTGTGACCCAGAAATTCCATCATGTCTCCACGAATTCTCAGCGCTACATGTACAAGTGATAGGAAAATGTCATCCTGAGGCACATATTGAGGCAACATTTTCTCAGTCTCCTCAATTTCTGTCATTTCCAAAACTGCAGTATGCTGATACTTTGTGGGAATCAGCATGGTTTTTCTCTCGGATGTGCTCCTGTCAAGAGGTTGGAAGAAGTTGAAAATGTCTCCCAGCTGTGACTGCAACTTTTCCTTGAAGGTTGTCCTTCTACTGTAGTAAGACGGTTGAATTATGGTTGACGATTCTTCAGCAAGCGCCTTATACCGTTCCCAGACATCATTCAGCAGGATAACGTGCCCTCTGTCTGCAGATTGTTGCAACTCTTTGCGTAGCCATACCATCGCAAGGTCTGTATTGTCCGAGTCCAGCTTTGTTTTATTGGTAGATCTGGTGAATGCTCTTAGACACTTCAAGTGGTATTTGGCTTCAGCTGCAATTAAGTCAATCACTCCAGCCAATCGAAGGCCAATTTTGTAGTCGAGAGGGGAAGCTTCAATTATCTGATCACTCATTTGTTTTGTCATTACTGAGATCAACCGTGCCTTCAAAACAAGTTTGACAGAAAATGCATAAGTTCCAGTTTACTGGTTCCACGTGCCTTCGCAATGAACATCTGTTAACACTGCTGCTGCAACTTGCTTCTTGTTTTGAATCCACTGCCTGCATCTTCCGCAAACGTTCAAGTTTACTTTTGTCCGTGAAGTGGGCATAGCACATTTTGTGCCACACAAGAGTTTCGGCTTCAGCAGAATCCAAGACATTCTCAAGACGGTCAATCACATCGATATTCTTAGTGTCTCTAAGCTTTCTTCTGGTACTGGCAGCATCCCTGACTTTTGCGAGTCCATGGTCACTTGCATTACTAGGAATAACACTGGCTGTGTGAGTTTGGCAGAAGATGCACAAGCTGTAATCTACAGGTGAAGGCCTCTTCAAAGTAACTACTGGATCCATTGTAGTCTGCAAATAAAAGAAACAATTAGTATTAGCATTAGATATTGGAGAAATTGATTTTTCTATAATTGCAGCCACTAATTTGCACATTTACGTGAAGGCTTATCACTAATCACTTTAAAGATGCCTTAATCACATTCTCTGACCCTCAAAACATAAGTAGACACTTTATTTGTAATTTTTGCTTGCCTAGTTAGAGAGATATTGGAGAAAATGGTTCATGAAGTGTCAAAAATTTCCAATTTGGCGGCCATTTTGTTTATGCAAATTAGATGGTCAAAAACTCAAAATTTCGCTTGGGAACCGGGTTTATCGAATTCAGCATACCTGAAATATGCTAAAAAGTCTGGTTCCCAACTTTTACCTAAAAATGCTCCTAACATTCACATTTTTCAGAAACCCCACTACTCTATTGGGGGTTTGCTAGGCTAGATATGTGTGTGAGAGGGTCTCAGTTTGGTACCATTTATCGCGGTTCTTAGTGAGGCCTACAAGTGTCTGTGGTTGTTTTGATGACGCTGTTGGTAGTTTATTGGTGTTGTGGGGGATAATATGGCCAAAGGTTATCTCTTACCACACCAATCGAAATATTAAATTAATCAACATAAATACAAATAAAGTCTGAGATTGCCTACCTTATGGTATGAACTATGGTAGCCTATCTCTCAGGATGCCCTAACTAAACATTGTATAAATGGCCATATATATCAATGACTTAGCTATAACTAGGGTCCTGGTTTAGTTCAGAGGATTCCAGCTTCGGTAGATAAGGGTTATAGGTCAGGACTCCGGGCCGGGCGTGGGAATTGTGGTGGAGGAGATCACGGGACACGTCTCTACCGTTCAGATGTTTACTAGCGTCTGATCGGAACTTCAATTTCCGACTCTAAATAAACTATATATTAATTCGTTACCAAGGGTTCATTCCCTCTTCACGAAATCATATAAATAATTATCAGCATTTAAATTATATAATTATAAAGGTGAACATCGTTTCACAATGATTTAGTGAACATAATATCAAGATATTAACGACCCTAAAGCAAACGGTGGATCGCGTATGCGGTCGCGGGAATATTTAAACTGATCCTCTTTACAGTTCTTCTAAACTTATTTCTACTAGGTTTTATAACTAAATTAACTTGATCAAGATAATCTTATACAGTACTAAATTACCTAACATTAATTAATCTCTACAATATATACAATCACCGGGTTCTGGTAGGAAATTGTTCACTCTAGTGAGGTTACCCTATCAGAAGGTTGTTGCCAACATTCCCCAGATACTGGTGTAGTCAATTTATTTCTCACAGATTGAGGCCCGGCGAAGTATGATGTGTCGCATCATGTTATATCACCTGCGGCTAACAAATCACGCCAATTTCTTCTAGACCCCGCAGCAGCTGCTCGTGGTGGTCTTGGGCTCCCTATTACTATGGGTTGCTGTTCTTCTTCCGGTGGGATGGCGAGTTCCATAAGTATGAGACGATCTACAGTTCGGAGAGTGGTTTGTCCTCGAGATACAACCTTAACGGTTCTGATAACTCCTTCGGAATCAGGATAGACTTCTTGGATCCTTGCTAAGGGCCATTTAGAGTGAGGTTGGTCCATTTTCAACAAGACTATGTCTCCCACTACCGGTTTGTGACGGTTACTAGCAGAATTCGCACCATAATACCTCTCCCGTAAGCTCAAGATATACTCAGATGCCCAATGTTTGTTCCAGGCATCCAGTATTTTGCAGAGTTTATGGTAGCTTCGTCGCAAGTGTGCATCTGCTTCATTAACGGAGGGATCCACTAATTCCTCGGTCACGTCCAAACGGGGGACTGGGTCCAATCGTCTACCATACAATAAATGAGCCGGTGTTAAGGCCTCAATTTCCAGATTGGAGTCATCTTGATACGTTAGTGGTCGATTATTTACTCTGGTTTCTATTTCGGTGACAACAGTTCTTAACTCATCCAAGGTGACCTTGGACTTGTGAAGAACCCTTTTCAGGCACGATTTCACGATACCTATCATTCTCTCTGTAAATCCATTTTGCCAAGGGGCTCTGGGAGTTGTGAATGACCAATAACAACTTCTAGAATCCAACATTTGCTGTACTGCGTTGCTCTTTAACCCTTATTTAGCGGGTGGTAAGGTATTTTACACTGTACCGCTCAGCGGGCATAATCCCGAAATATTCGCTCAATTTCACTCGCCCTAGTGCCGTTACTATGGCTCCAATGCGAACGAAACGATCATTTTTTGGAAAGAGCAACTCTTTGTCTCCCCATATAAGTCTATGAATGGATGTTATGAATGAGTCTGGAGGGTGGGAAGAGGTGAGGAAGAGGAGGTACTTTTTGGTCTATTTCCCGGGCGCGTTCGGTTGCGTTCGCTTTGGCCTGACTTCGGCCTCTCGCGCGTCTACTATTCCTTCGGTAATCGGTCTTATTTTTCTCTTATTTCTCCTTATTTCTGTATTCTCTCTCTCTCTCTCTCTCTCTCTCTCTCTCTCTCTCTCTCTCTTTTATTCTTTCTCTCTCCCTTTCTCTCTTCCTCATCCGTATATGTATTTCTCATTATTATTTTCTCTAACTAATCCCTCTATTTCATTTATTTGCTTGTAATATTTCTGTATTATTATATCTTTTTCATTCTTTCTTCAGTTCAGTTTCTGTATTCTCTCTATACGGTGGGAATGGTATTTCGTATGAGGGATGTGCAGCACAAATATTCAATCTTTCGTTGTTTGGTTGTTTGTATTACCGTAAGAAATTTACTGAACGCCTGCAAATAATACGCTATAAAATGCTTGCAATCAAACTCTCAAGCAATTTCAAGGTCACATGCAATTATAAATGTAGGCAATAGGTAAACCCAGAGAGGAAGAGACAAGAGAGAGAGAGAGTGTCGTGATAATATAACAATGTTACATAATTATGTATCATATATATATGAAAAAATAATATATACGGTAGGCCTACATCTGTTCCGCACAATCATATAATGCCAAGCACAAATATTCAATCTTTCAGTGTTTGTATTACCATAAGAAATTTACTGAACGCCTGCAAATAATACGCTATAAAATGCTTGCAATCTCTCTATTTTCTCTAATCTCTCCCACTCCTCCTGTCTCTCTCTCTCTCTCTCTCTCTGGCTCTGTCGCTTTCCCTCTTCCTCATCCGTATTATGTATTTCTCATTATTATTTTCTCTAACTAATCCCTCTATTTCATTTATTTGCTTGTAATATTTCTGTATTATTATATCTTTTTCACTCTTTCTTCAGTTCAGTTTCTGCATTCTCTCTCTCTCTCTCTCTGTTTCGCTTGCTTTGCAGGAATGTTGTTTTTGTTTTATATATAATATATAATAATTTACTGATCATTACTTACTATATCGTATAAACAATAGTAGGTAGCCAACTTACCATAATACCGATACACCAAACCGATACGCATGCGGGTTTGTTTATCACCTGTATACTAAAGTGCCACCGTTATCGATTTTCTTGGAGCCGACTCGAGCGGGAGGGTTACCAATTGAAGTTAAATCCGCTAGCATATATTGTTAGATGTAAGACATGATAAATACCACTAGAAATATGAATTGGCAAAATCCATATAATATCACTTCGATATTGTTCTGAAATTTCAAAACAAAACCGCTAGTGTAAGTCATTGCTGCTAGATCGAAGTAAAGGTCTCTAGATCTAGCGGAAGTCGCTATACGTATTGGCAGTACTGCACACTCATTAATTTCATTCATTCATTTTCTATTGAGCTCGTCCTGGAATCTTTACGACTCTGAATCTTACGATTGCCGACGGCGATACGTTGTTGACATTGTTGTTGATGTTCCAGTGGAGGGATGAACAAAATATTTTCCTTGTCCAATAATAGCTATTTCATAGTCCCACAGGACTTATTTTGATATATTTATCAAATTTATTGAATGCCTGAAAATAATACGCTATAAAATGCTTGCAATCAAACTTTCAAGCAATTACAAGGTCACATGCAATTATAAAAAGGTATATTGTAGACCACAATCTACGCCAAGCTTCGTTGTTGCTTGTATTATCGTGAGAAATGTACCATACACCCTGGTTATCGTGAGAAATTTACCGAACGCCTGCAAATAATACGCTATAAAATGCTTGCAATCAAACTCTCAAGCAATTTCAATGTCACATGCAGTATAGGTAGACCCAGAGATGAAGAGACAGACAGAGAGAGAGGGGATGTCAAAAGCATCTGCTAGGTGTGATTTCCCCTGGGAGGGAAGAGATTAGTTAGGGGCGTGCCCTGGCCTACATCAGACAAAGAGAGTACAAAAGAGTACAAACAAAGAGAGTGAGACAGAGAGAGAGAGAGAGAGAGTCGTGATAATATAAAAATGTTACACATGTATCATATATATGAAAACATAATATATACGGAAGGTCTACATCTGTTCTCCACAATCATATAATGCCAAGCACAAATATTCAATCTTTCGTTGTTTGTATTACCGTAAATTTACCGAACGCCTGCAAATAATACGCTATAAAATGCAAAGGAATTTTCTTGTAGAGTGCAATTTTGAGGACGTAATGTGCTCTGAGAGAGAGCGGAGCGGTGATTAGGAGCATATATTACCTCAGACCGCTCGCCACACAGGGAATTATATAAGGAAATTACCGTATTTTAGGGTTTTTCACTCGTGTTTTACGATCGTTGAAAGACAACCAGTGATCGTAAAAGGATGGTTCGGGTGTCATTGGAAAGCTCAATTTACGCACTTTCAGGATACATACTTGTATTACGCTCTGGGTCTTGTTTATGCATGAAAAAGAGCACGGAACAACCCCATTTAGGGTAAAAAAAAAACCCCGCTGGGCGGCACAGTGAAATATACTCCACCAGCCGCTCGTAAGGTGATAAAATGCTTGCAATCACATTTTCAAGCAATTATAAAATATAAATTGTACTTACCAACACCCACACCAGTATGTTCTTCGTCAGGAACGTCTCCAATTTGCTCAAGGGTCTGTACAATATCAACCACAACATCCACCCCACGCAAATTATGCTTGGGGTGAAAGCCTATTATCGGGTTATTTTCGTCTTCAGAGTCATCCACACTACCAAAATCTCACCCAGACCTTCGACGGTTTCATCCAACAACTTATTAGAAAGTTATGAAGAGGTCAGCATGATATCTAGTTCCTGGGTGGTAAGCCGGGCGTGGTTAGTAGGGTGGCGCGACGCACTAGGGATGGCGGCCACCGAATCGAACACGGGCAAATCTTGACCTTCCATTATGGCTGCTTGAGGGTCACTTAGTCACGGTCACACAGTGGGGATGTGTGGGTGGGCCCTTGTAGTACACCGCCTGACCACCAAGTTTCGCTTTCCACCTAAATTAGGGCGGGAATACGCCCACGGACTTAAGTCCGACCCCGCCATTTAGTCCAATTTTCTCGTATCGGACTTAAGTCCGACCCCGCTAAATAAGGGTTAATAGTTCAGAAACCAACGGTGATGCGCCCACAAAATTTGTCCCATTGTCACTAATCAAACGTCTGGGACAACTTCGCCGAGCGGCAAATCTTCTAAATAAATTTATAAAGGTTTCCGAGCTCATGTCCTCCGCTATTTCCAAATGGATAGCCCGAGTGCTGGTACAGGTGAATAGACATATGTAAACCTTCTTGGGTGGACCATCATCTCCTGTGAGAGTGATGGCACCAGTATAATCTATACCTGTTACCTCAAACGGTGTCCTTTGGTGAATGCGGTCTGGCGGAAGAGCTGGTGGTCCAGGGTAAGGAATAGCGATAGCTGTATACCTCTTGCAAATAATGCAATTCTTGATACAGCGTTTAACCTCTGAAGTGCGCATGGGGGTAATTGGAAACGTCCCCCTGTGCTGACGTATTTGAGGTGTTTCCGTCACTAAAATATTCATTGTGCCATTAATAGCATTAATATTTATCCATATGCGCCTATTATGGGTTGATTATAAAGGTATTAACCTGAAACAACAATAAAACGAGTGAAAACAGCGTTTGGATGGTCAAAATCGGAGATATAGCCCGCGAGTTGTATAATGTATGGGTGAGGCAATCTGCTTTCCCGCCAATTTCCCCCAAGGCCACTGAGACACAGTCGATCGATACTCTCTCTCTCTCTTGCACTCGCTTGCTATCAGTGATGACCACACCCTCCAATCGGATTTCTAATGTTAGCACGAAAATATACCTCAGAATAAGGGAATAACAGGGAAAATAGGTGATAACTGAAGGAGAGGAGGAAAGTGGGGAAGGAGGGGAGGTAGAGGACTGAGATTTTGCATGGCCCAGGGGCCAAAAAAAAAAATAAAATAAAAAAAAAAAATATAAAAAAAATTTTTTTTTTCGATGTCAAAAGTTGATTTTTATTTTCTCTGACTCTTAAGAGTCTTCCCGCAGTGCGCCGGGGGAACTCTTAAGAGTCTCCCCGCAGCTCCCGGGTTAACAGCTTGTCGTCCCTGGGGTATCCAATATGTTTTTCGCATATAGGCTAGAGTGTCTGCTACCCCACCGTGTTTAGTGGTTTCATGCGCTTTTAAAACCATCAATTTGGTGAGGTCGCAATCCTTGGGCAATAGGATCGGATGCCGAGTTTTGAGGGGTAGATCAGCTTTACCAATACGACCTCGACAACATATTAATTCTTGATTGTCTAGATACAGCCCAAGGTCCTTCATTCTTTTGGTTGGCTTGGGATTGGGTTTACGTAGCTGTGTTAATTCCTCCTCATACTTTTCAGCTTGTATCCTTCTGATCCAGTAGATAAGTGGGTCTAATTCCTCCATCTTTACCTTCTTGCTCAGGAACTTAAACACAAATTTAGTTACAGTTAATAGTTTGTCCAAATTGGAGAACTTGGTGATGTCAATCACTGAAGGCTCTGGGATAATTATTGGGTCCATATGAACTTTATCATCATTAACCTTTTGGTATGATTTTTGTTCTGGCCAATCACTCTGACGTAGCCAAACCGGACCCTGAAACCACAGAGTTTCGTTAATCAGTTTCTTGACACCAACACCTCGGCTCACCAAGTCATCCGGATTATCCTTGGACTTAACATGCATGAATGTATAGTTCATTTGCAGTTCCTTTATTTTGTGTACTCTGTTACGCACATAAACTATGTGACTATCATCCTTAGATATCCAGTGCAAACATATCTCACTATCTGTCCGTATATATGTCTCACCTAAAAAGGGAAACATACCATTCAAATAAGTAGCTAACCTAGTTCCCAATTCAACAGCGGTCAGCTCCAACTGTGGAAGGGTACGTTGTTTTAATGGCGCTACTCGGGATTTGGACATAATCATAGTAGATCGGACTTCAGTGACACAATAAGCTACTGCACCATACGCCTTAGATGAGGCATCACAAAATATGTGCAATTGAGCACACTCATTATCAGAGGTAGGATCACATCTTCTAGGAAACTTGACTGAGGATACCTTCTCATATTCCACCTGCAATCCAGTTAATTTCTTCATCAGGTGGATATTATCCACCTGATGAAGAAATTAACTGGATGCCGTGTTTCCGAGTCATTTTTCGCAAGAAGCGACCACAATAGTCGGAGCCGATGATCAGTTGAATTGGACCTACTACGTCAGACTCTATAGTTCGGTCTGCTAGTTGAACACCCTTCTTTGTTAAGAAGTTAGATGCTTCCTTTAAACCCTTATTTACCACAGAAGTGTTCATGTCTTCCTTAACCACCGCAGTCACTTTACATTTATATTTGCCCAATTTAATCAGGGGTTTAACCACGTCAAATGTTTGTGTTTCCTTATTTGACAAAAATCCAGTTATTGCCATGTTCACTCTTCCTACTGTTGGCAAATTCATGGCTCTGACAACATTTCCGGCAATGAAGGTCTTTTGCGCTCCAATATCAAAGAGTGTTTTGACCGGCATAACCTCTTTTCCTCTGATCAGTTGAATCTCGGCTGTAGGAGTAGCTGCCGGCGTATGCATTGGGTTTCCAGTGGTCAGGGTCATATTTACACTTGTCGGTTTGGGTTGTACTTCACTGATCTTGGGACACAACGCGGTATGATGTACACCAGTCTTGCACCGAAAACATAAAATTTAATTTAGTGGCACATTCCTCAGTAGAATGTCTTGTGCTAAGGCAAACAAGACACTTACCTAGTTCGATGAGTCGTGGAAGTCTAGCCTTAAGATTTGGATAAGTCCTACAATACACTGTGGAATGTTGTTCTGAACATAACATACACACCTTCCGGTTTTCTTGGTTTATCCCTGGTGTGGGGTTAATATTTCTGGTTACTTCTTGGGTCACTGGAGAATTGAGACGGGAATTTTTTCTCTCCCAAACACCTTTTGTTTTAGATACTGTATTAGTTTGAGATGGTTCGGCCATATGGAACGTATGGAAAGCGAGAGAATGACTAAGAGGGTGTACGAGAGCGAGGTGGAGGGACAGAGGGGGAGAGGTAGACCGAATATGAGGTGGAAGGATGGAGTGAGGAACTACATGAACGAAGGCGGTGCTGGTTGGGGGGAGGGGCGTCGACTGACTGGGGACAGAGGTGCATGGGGGCGGTTCGTTCGTGGCCACCCCTTCGGGGATCACGGCGTCAGGCAATAGATAGATAGATAGATTAGTTTGATTATTCTGCTGGACGGATATCACATAGGTACCAACCTCTTCCTTCTTGAATGGTTTTGCTTTTTCCTTAGTCCCTGTTGTAGACACTTTTGTGTATTTAACCTTGTTGTCTCCTTCCTTGATACCGCTATCCTTCTTGGAAACCTGCATGTGTTTGCACAGCTCTCTTAAAACACTCTTCTATCTCTTGATACGTGAAGTAGTTCTTCTTATACCTGTGGTACAATTCATCACAGGTTTTCTGAGAGAGCTTTTGTTGTACAATATGGTTCAAGAGCCAAGAAGCTGAATCAAGATCTTTCTGGGTACTAAGTGATTTCAAAACACAATTCAAGCTGATCCGGAATGACTGAAGATCCTGGTACGTATGCTTTGGTCCTGATAACTCCAGCAATTTGTAAACTAGGCGCTGTAGCGTCAACTCCGTATCTTCAAAATTCTCCTTGAGTACGTCTAGAGCTGCTGTATAATTGACATCTGTTATGGGAAGTTCCTTGATAAAATCCAATGCAAAACCCTTAAGTTGACCCAACAAGTATGAACATTTATTTGCTGCAGAAATATCTAACCTGTCATGAACTAAACCTTTAAATTTGTCCCAAAAGGTATTCCAATCAGATTGCCCATCAAATTCAGGTAAGGTTATAGGTGGCAACTTAAAGCTTTGTTGTCCCGGAGCCGCAGTACCATTACTGGTACCATTACTCCCGGTTTTGGTAACTTTTTTTTTTTTTTTTTTTTTCTGTCTCTGTCGCCAAGGATTCGAACCCAGCTAGTTGATCCAAATAATTTTCACGGGCATTTGCATAGGCTTGCTGTAATTCCTCAAACCTTTCAGATTGTTCTTGTTTGATGCAAAAGTCCTCCAATTTATTGCAAGACTCTTCATAATTAGCCCACCGGGTTTTAAGATCTTGAATTTGAGATTTTAACAGCTCCCTTGGACAGGGGTCACGTCTTTTTACCTCCTGGCAATCATTTAATGCTCTAGTTACCCAGCCTAATTTCCCCACCATAGATTTTCTCAAGAGTGTATCAGTCATTTTGGAAAATGGGTAATTATTTTCTGGACTATTATTAATGTTTATACTGAAGACTAATTTTCAACAATCAAAATTATATTTAGATATATTATAGCCTAACACATACTCAATTTAGCTGTTAATCTTTAGCATTATATGCGTACCATTATTTGCTACAAATTCAGATGAATAATTAGTTGAAAACATTAAGTCCACAATATAATTTACCTAATACGTGGGAACGCACGCTAGTAGGGGGAGGGAATATATTTATTATTGAATTAAATGTCATATAATTATGCTCCGTCCCGTCCCGAGCATTTAGCTGGTCTAGGTCTTTCAGACGCAGGTGACATTAAAGGACAGAAACATAAAAATGGCCTAAATTATCAAATAATAGGGAGAATTTAGGTACAAGAATGAAGCTAAAGCTGTAAATATTTAGTTAATCATAGATTTCTTATCCCAGATGTTAGTGGGTACCTGTGGTAGTAGCATTTTTCTAAAGGGGGGGGGGGGACACATTTATTATTTATTATATTTGGTATATGCTCCGTCCCGAGCGTTTAGCTGGTCGACCTAGTCTGCCAGACACGGGTGACATTAACCCTTATTTAGCGGCGAGCAACATAAGTCGAGTTAAATAAAGCTGGACTATGTGGCGGCGCTCGACATAACTCGAGTGGCAATTTCAGCACGTAATGTGGCTGAGAGAGAGAGACAAGTGGTGGCAGGAGACTAGCGAGCGTATGACTGCTCCAGACCACCGCGGCGAACCTACTGACACAAATCTCAGCTCCCTCCTCCCTCTCTCACTCGCTACATACTCAATTATGTACTGAAAGTACCGAATTACCTGCTTTTTGCACTCGCGTTGCACGGTTATTGCAAGAAAACTATCCATCATACAAGGATCGTTATGGTGTCATTCGAAAGCTCTGTTTATGCCCTTTCAGGGATAGGTACTTGTTTTACGTTCTGGGTCTTATTTAGGCATGAAAATGATCACGTAAACAGGCCTATTTTGGCTAAAAACACCCCGCTGTGCGGTACACATAAATAAACCGCATAGGCCGCTCGTAAGGTGTTAAGGACGGAGACATAAAATGGTCTAAATAAGAAAAATATGGAGGAAATTTAGGGACTGCAACGAAGCTCAAGCTCCGAGTTTCACAAACGCCAGAGAACGCAACGTTGCAGACCCTCCTACCAGTCCTCTACCACAGGATTTAAACGCCATGCGATTTTATCTTATTATTAATTGAAATGCCACTCACCCAAGGCCATCGCCTCACAGTTAGGGACCTCATAACGGCGGGGGATCAAACTATGTCCCACAAAAACGACCTTAAACATTAGCCTACCGCTGCAGCTTAGCAGGGACCCTAACTGTTGAAAACTGGCCCTAACCTAACCCCTAGTCTACACACCGATCGGAATCCTCACTCGGGGCACCAAAATGTGGGGGATAATATGGCCAAAGGTTATCTCTTACCACACCAATCGAAATATTAAATTAATCAACATAAATAAAAATAAAGTCTGAGATCGCCTACCTTATGGTATGAACTATGGTAGCCTATCTCTCAGGATGCCCTAACTAAACATTGTATAAATGGCCATATATATCAATGACTTAACTATACTAGGGTCCTGGTTTAGTTCAGAGGATTCCAGCTTCGGTAGATAAGGGTTATAGGTCAGGACCCAGATTCACTAACGGTCGTACGATCCGAAAACTCCCTTACCGTTCCCTTACGTCTCAACGCTGGTATTCACGAAGCGTCGTAGCGGCCATCTTTGATCGTAGGAAGCCCCTAAAATCCCCTTTCGCAAAGGGTGGTCCAGACCACCCTTACATGAATTTGACCTGGATATAGGTACACAAATATCGATAACACAACCCGCGACCATAACCAATTCGTCTGCAGTATACCTCTTTATGACACACTAAGTCATTATTGAGGCAATAATAGCACAATATGATTGTTAACTTGTGTTTACAACACCATTAAGGCATTTAATACAAAGTATGAATATATTTGTATCCTTAATGTCTTATGACAGGCCGAATTAAGCTATGAATAGCCTACATATGCCAGCCTAGACCTAGTCAAGGTTAATTGATGCACAAATTCATGTGCTGCGACAACACGTAGCCTACCATTAGTAGATTTTAACCCTCATTTATTGCGGAAATGTTTTATTCCAACTCTCCACCACCTCTGAGTTAGATTAGGGTAGCCTATTCCTCAACAAATTTGAAAGTATCACAGGAACAAAATGATGAAAAGAATTACCCTAGGCCTAGCCTAAAAAATGAATAAATAATAAACGCTGTGTGAATAATTTTGTTTAGCCTAGCCTAGGCTATAACCTAGGTTTATTTTGAAAAAGTTAGGGCTATTTAGGCTAGACAAGTTAGGCCTATGTATGGTATTTTGGTTAGGCTAGCAATGCCTAGCTGGGTTAGATTAGGGTAGCCTATTTCCTCAACAAATTTGAAGGTATTACAGGAAAAAAATTATGAAAAGAATTACCCTAGGCATAGGCGACTAGTCTAAACAAAAAATAATAGGCTAGCCTAGGCTATATGGTGTTGTGAATATTTTTGTTTAGCCTAGCCTAGGATATAACCTAGGTTTATTTTGAAAAAGTTAGGGCTATTTAGGCTAGAAAAGTTAGGCCTACCTATGGTATTTTGGTTAGGCTAGCAATACCTAGCTTGGTGTAGCCTAAGCATGGTAAAGTAGAAGCCTAGCATGTTAAGATGGTGTTTGCAGGCGTACCGTCCTCATTGTTAACTAGCTGTTATTAGTCCCATGCTGGTAATATATTTGATGATGGCAATAAGTCATGGGAGGTGAGGGGGACAAAGCCCCCCTCAACCTATCATTATTTCCCATGGCCAACTGTTGGATAATAGATTGAGGAGGCCTATGCTAGGCCTATTTTGAAAAGGTAATAGGCCTTGAGGTGTTGTGAATAAAAAAAAAAATTACTCTAGGCCTAGGCTAAGTCTGGCATTTTGGCTTGGCTAGAACTGCCTGTGTAGGCATAGACATAGTGAAGTCTGGCATTTTGGTTTGGCTCGCCCTGTCTAGGTGTAGACATGGTAAAGTAGAACAATATACTGTGGTTAAGGTATAAATAATACACTCCCAACTAGCCTAACATATGATTATCAATGATCAATCCGTCGAAAATCCTTTAACTTGGGCCACTAACAGGCTTCCCTGTAGCCTAGCTAGGGCTAATTTCTTATCATCAATGCACAAGATACTCTATTCTTCTTCCTGCTGGCTGTGGTGGATCGAATTAGCCATGCTAAACAATGACAAGCTCATAAATTAAAGTATATTAGGTTCTTCTTGGCGCTTCGGTCATGTGGGTGACATATTGTTTAATATTGTTTATTTACAAAGGCCAAGCGCCTGATTGGTCAAGAGAAGCCTTGGTGAAAATAACCGAAAGGGAGCCGTAAGATGCGTTCGTGAATACACCTTTCGCACTCCCTTAGGAACGATCGTAGGTTGCTGTACGACATCGCACGCTACGACCGTTAGTGAATCTGGGTCCTGGACCCAGATTCACTAACTAACAGGACTCCAGGCCGGGCGTGGGAATTGTGGTGGAGGAGATCACGGGACACGTCTCTACCGTTCAGATGTTTACTAGCGTCTGATCGGAACTTCAATTTCCGACCCTAAATAAACTATATATTAATTCGTTACCAAGGGTTCATTCCCTCTTCACGAAATCATATAAATAATTATCAGCATTTAAATTATATAATTATAAAGGTGAACATCGTTTCACAATGATTTAGTGACCATAATATCAAGATATTAACGACCCTAAAGCAAACGGTGGATCGCGTATGCGGTCGCGGGAATATTTAAACTGATCCTCTTTACAGTTCTTCTAAACTTATTTCTACTAGGTTTTATAACTAAATTAACTTGATCAAGATAATCTTATACAGTACTAAATTACCTAACATTAATTAATCTCTACAATACATACAATCACCGGGTTCTGGTAGGAAATTGTTCACTCTAGTGAGGTTACCCTATCGGAAGGTTGTTGCCAACATTCCCCAGATACCGGTGTAGTCAATTTATTTCTCACAGGTGTCTTTATGTGTTGTGAGACTCTCATTTACATTTTTGCTGGAGGAGAGGGTTTTTCATGTGACTCATTTTAACCCACTGAGCCCCAGCTACTTTATAATAAATGTACTACCCAGGACCGGCAGGTTTTGATTTTTTTTTTTTCCCCAGAAAACACCAGGAATGTGTTAGGAATGAAGGAAAACCCACAAAAAAACGATCCCCTAGGTCATTAACCCGGGAGCTGCGGGGAGACTCTTAAGAGTTCCCCCGGCGCACTGCGGGGAGACTCTTAAGAGTCAGAGAAAAAAAAAATCAACTTTTGACATCGAAATTTTTTTTTTTTTTTTTTTTTTTTTTTGGCCCCTGGGCCATGCAAAATCTCAGTCCTCTACCTCCCCTCCTTCCCCACTTTCCTCCTCTCCTTCAGTTATCACCTATTTTCCCTGTTATTCCCTTATTCTGAGGTATATTTTCGTGCTAACATTAGAAATCCGATTGGAGGGTGTGGTCATCACTGATAGCAAGCGAGTGCAAGAGAGAGAGAGAGAGTATCGATCGACTGTGTCTCAGTGGCCTTGGGGGAAATTGGCGGGAAAGCAGATTGCCTCACCCATACATTATACAACTCGCGGGCTATATCTCCGATTTTGACCATCCAAACGCTGTTTTCACTCGTTTTATTGTTGTTTCAGGTTAATACCTTTATAATCAACCCATAATAGGCGCATATGGATAAATATTAATGCTATTAATGGCACAATGAATATTTTAGTGACGGAAACACCTCAAATACGTCAGCACAGGGGGACGTTTCCAATTACCCCCATGCGCACTTCAGAGGTTAAAGGGTCCTACGGTGCGCCCGAAAGTCGGATTTACAAGAGGGGAAATGAGTAGGCAAAAACACCCAAAAACAGGTTTTTGCACACTCACGCGCACACGGTTGGACTTTGAGAGTTTTCAACCATCGGCATTGTTGTGTGGGATACTTACACAGTTTCCATACAAATCTGAGCCCTCTAGGTGCCATAGGACCGGAGTAATTAACAGTTACGCATACGTATGCGTCGCTGGGGTCTAGCGTTACAAACATTGCCGACGCACTGTTCGCTGGGGTTCTGTGGGTTAATTAAATTTGATAGCCTAGTTGCTTATAGTTACGGTCATGAGAGTCGGTTATGTTGATTCGTAAGCGATTAACAGTCAGTAGTCAGACCTCATGATTGTGGCATGGGCAGCTGGGCTAGGCCTAATCTCAATACTACAGTAAGTCTAATTACTAGTCAGTTCTTTTCATTTACCCTTCTTTCGGAATGGATAGCCCTATTTTTTTTTGCTATTTGTCTGTCATGGCTCAAGTAAATCATACTACTGCAGCAAGTTGGGAATGGCAATTCCATTGCCAAATAAATCAGATTAATACGGATGAAACTTTATGTAACTTGTTTGCATTATAAACTGTTTGCTTTGTATTTTTAGAGAGTTAATTGAGTAAGATTTAATAGAGTAATAATGGCAGATTTAAAGAAGCTGAAGATTTTGAAGGGAGGGATGAAGGGAAGCTTGAATAAGTGCTTAACAGATCTTGACAAATTTTTAGACAGTGCCTCTGCTGATCAGATTAAGGGCAAGAAGGCTACTGTAACTAAATCGCAAGCCACTTTTGATAGTTGAGCTCAGCAGGTATATGGTTTGTTGTCAAGTCCTGAAGAGGTGGAAGACGAGATATCAGCAGATCTTGAATATATAATTGAAGATATTAATACAGCCTTAGCCAGATTAGCTTCAACTCAAGAATCACACACTGTTAAGGATACCGGTACTCCAAAGGCAACTGGTTTTAACCTTCCAAAACTTACTCTGCCAACCTTTTCTGGGGATCCAACTACCTGGACTGAATTTTGGGATATTTTTGAGTGTTCCGTTCTACGGAATAAGACTTACATCCATCCAAAGGTTTACATATCTCGGTGGACAGTTGAAAGGGGAGGCCTTGAAGCTGATAGAGGGGTACAAGCTAGAAGCTACAAGCTATGAGTCTGCAGAGGATCTATTGAAAAGAACCTATGGGAGAGAGGAAGTAATAAAGACAGCATTAATTACAAAATTCTTCGCTCTAGATCCTCCATCATATGATGTGACAGATTTAAAGGAGTACTATGCCTCTTTTGAGAGCCTCCTCCGATCAATGGAGACGATGGCCATCATTAAGGAGGAAATCTACAGTGCAAATATCCTGAACAAGGTACCCTCTCCCCTTAACCCTTCCAGCCCGGGCAGCATTTTAAAATGACAGTGCGGCAGATGGGCCGGAGCCCGGGTGTCCTTTTAAAATCCCTGTGCTTGAAAGCGTGCTTTGAAAAGCGCACGGCCAATATTTATGTTGTAGGGGCGATCGCAGCGCCACCAAGCCTCAACTACTACCGTTATCAGTTCCTACGTGGCCGCCATAGCGAGTTATAGTGAAAAAATTAATTCCGACGCGTCCGATTCGGTGCAACCTCCTGCGCGCCCCACTGCTACACCGCTCACAACTTCGACGCCTGTTGCAACCGAGAAGAAAACTCAACGAAAGAAAGTTAAGCGTTTATTGAGTGATAGTGCTATACAGCGAGAACTTTTTGATATTGAAGAGAGCAGTGGCGAAAGCTTGGTGGACAAAGAGCAATTTATAAGTGCAAGCGAAGATGACGATTTCGTTGGCTTTGGAGACGACGATAATGTAGATTTATTTGAGGGGGGACAGTAGTGATGATCCTGATGTGGAAGTGTTTCAGGAAGGTGCTATTGAACTTCCAAGTGTGCTAGAACCTAGGCCTACCCCCTTGCCATCTTTGCTAGGTTAGCTTAGGCCTAGCCCTAGCCCAGGACTTTCCCCTTTGCCTGCCCGTATGCCCTTGAAAGTGGGCAAATATTTTTATAAAACAATCTTTGGTGAAAAGTGCAGCTAAAAAAGCACGCAGGGCAGCAGCAGAAAAGGCTAGGGAAGCGGAAGACAGTGATAGTGACGCCGACCAGGGTCTAGCAACCACCCGCATTCCTTTGTCCCGACGCCTTGACCCGGGACGCCGCGTGGGTCACCCACAGCCCTCGGCTTCATCTCTCCCTCAGGATGACCAAAGGGCCTCTATAAGTGATATTAGTAGTGTGCCACAGCCCTCAACACACCGCAAAGCATTATTTGATGCGGAGAAGCCCTCGGCTCGCTGCAAAAGGAGCCCAACTCCCGAGGCCGAGGCTCCCATTGTTGAACCTCCCGGAGCCTCCCGCGCCCCACGCCGCCGACGCCCGGTCACTTCTTCACCAGAATTGTCTCCTGAAGAGGATGCTGACGACCCCAACATTGCCCCAGATGACCTGACGTCGCCTGAGGAAGAAGAGGAAGAGGAAGTCCCGACAAGACGAGTTAGAGGGCGAGGTCATGGACGTGGTCAGCCTGCCGACGCCGATGCCCCTGGGCGTGGGCATGGGCGTGGGCATGCAGGGCGTCCGCGTGGCCAAGGGCGTGTGCCAGGGCATCCAGGGCGTGTGCCTGCTGCACCTGCACGTGCTCGAGCATCAGCATCCGACCTGTTTGTGTGGACAGATGGGGCTGATTTTGAGCCAGATTGTCCTGCCTTTGACGAGGTACAGATGGGTTCCGGGGTGTCACCAACATATCCCTGTAGCCCAGATGCTACCCCCAGTGAACTTTTCTGTGGCTTCTATGACAATGAAGTCATGGAATACCTCGTCGGGGAGACCAACAACCATCATGAGATCTGTGCCAACTTTCATGGGAGGAAGACCAGTGCCAAGATGGTGGCATGGAGAGCTGTCACTGTGGCAGAACTATATGTGTTCTTGGCACTCACAATGCTAATGACACATATCAGGAAGCACGCTCTGGCAGACTACTGGATCACTGCCGACCTCATAACGACTCCAGCATTTGGCAAGTACATGTCCAGGGATAGGTACTTCGACATCCTCTCCTATCTCCACCTGACAAACAACATGGCAGTCCACCTTCCCGACTCATTATGGAAGATCAGGAAGCTGTATGACATGATACGTCATCGGTTCACCACCTACCTGATTCCTTTCCAGAAGATGTGCCTCGACGAGTCTCTGGTCCTGTTCCGTGGTAGGCTGCACTTCCGACAGTATATCCCGTCCAAGAGACACCGCTTCGGCATCAAGCTCTTCTTCCTCTGGAGAGGACTTTGTGGTCTACAGCGGCAAGGCTGGAGAAATTGTGACTGACCCCCTCATTGGTTTTGGTGGCGCTGTAGTGAAGAAGATGATGGAGAGGCACTTCAATCAAACCCACATACTCTACACAGATAATTACTACACGTCGCCTATCCTGACCAAGGACCTCCATGACCGCAAGACCGGAACTGTCGGCACAGTCAAGGCCAAGAGGAAGGGCATGCCAGGCTACCCAACCAAGACGAAGAAGACGGACATCTTCCACAAGAAGAGTGGCCCCATCCTCTCCATCCACAGGCATGACCAGCGGAAGGTCAGCCTCCTCAGCACATGCCACAAGGCCGAGATGGTCGCCACAGGGAAGGTGGACCGAAGAACCAAGAACCCCGTCCAGAAACCAGCTGCTGTCCTGGATTACAACCTCAACATGTGCCTCGTCGACAAGTCCGACATGCAGATGGGCTTCATCGACTGCCTGCGAACATCTTGCAGGTGGTACAAGAAGTTTATCCTGCATACGGTAGATATGTCGGTCCTCAATGTCTACAATATCTACCGTCTGAGGACTCCAGGAGCCAAGAAGTACAAGTCCCTGCGGAAGTTCCACAAGCAGGTGATACTTGAGCTCCTGGCTAAGCATGCGGAACCTGGGAGACCACTACAAGGACCAGGCCAGCTGGACAGAACGGGGTGTGCCGACTTCTTCAGGAGGCACCAGCTCAACCCCCTTCCTTTCAAAGCACCCGGTATTCGGGATAGAAGCCAGAAGAGGTGCCATGTCTGCAGCCACACAACTCGCAGACCCCACAAAGTCACAAAAAACACATGGAAATGACTCGAGTGTGAAGTGGCACTGTGTGCTGGACGGTGCTTCAATGACTTTCACACTCTCCAACAATTTTGAAGTGCCCGTGACAATAACAGTGAAAGTGACACTCTAAAATGTAGGCTAATACAATAATTAATAAAAGTGAAAGAGACACAAATAACTAATAATAAGTGCCCTCATAACAATATGAACTAGTGAAAATGACACTATCAATTATCATAGTCCAGTGAAAGTGACACTATAATAATAATAAAACTAAGTATAAGTGAAAGAGACACACATAAGTAATAATAAGTGCCTTCGTAACAATATGAACAAGTGAAAGTGACTATATATATTATTAGCTTACCTAACAATACATAAAAGTGGAATTGACACCATCAACTATCAAAGTCCAGTGAAAGTGACACTATAATCATAATACTAATAATAAAACTAAGTAATTAGTGACAGAGACACAAATAACTTCATGAAAATAACTTTATTGAGTGAAAATAACATAAAATAACATAATAACTATAATAAATTGTATAATTAACAATAAAACACTATCAAATCGCTTCCCGGCATAATTGCGGGTGGAGCGACGTTTGCAACTGGGCGTCGTAGCCGGGGCCGCGGTTGAGTGTTCGGACGCGCCGAGGTAAATACGTGGCAAAAGTTACCTCCACTTCCATCACCATCACCAGTTGAGCTAGAGAGCTCTACTCAATGCCATTCTACGCGGCAAGGTAAGGCGCACAGTTTTATATATCTTTTATTAATGTAGGTAATATATTAAGCGAGATTAGCCTTAGTTTACTTTTGTTGATTTTCAGCCAGATCGCCCGGATACGACCTCCGTCATTTAGAAAGGCAGCCTGGGCCACGAGGGTTAAGGAAATTGTTAGATGGCAACTAAGCGACACTCCACTGGATTTGGAAGCATTGGTGCAGGTGTTCCAGACTGAAGTGTTCAACATGGAGAATAGGCTACTGGACAATACCGACACGTGGAGATGTCGCCATCCACTGCTGCTTTCCCGGTACAGACTTCTCCTAAACAGAATAGGACGATATCATCCGGTTGTAAGTTGTGCAGTGTAGGCCTACACGGTCATCCATGAGACCACTGTCCTAAGTATCCTAAGGCTACACAGAAAATTGGCAAGGCTAAATCGCTTCACTTATGCACCAGTTGTCTTGCAAGAGACCACTTCAACAGTACTTGTACTAATTCCTTCATCAAACCCTGTAAGTATTGCAATGGAAAGCATTGGTTTTCCCTTTGTACCCAGTCTGATCAGCACGACGGCAAAGAGAAGGGGAGAACCACCAAAGAGTTACATGATAAAAATAAAAGCGAGGGTAATAGAGCATCTGCTATGTCAATTGCTTCTAGAGAATGTCAATTGCTCCCTACTATAATGCTGCCAGTAGTGGGGAGTGATAAGTATATAATGACGTGAACGTTACTTGACCAGTGCTCACAGAGGTCATTCATTCTGCGGTCATTATCGCCACACTACAAGTGTACCAGCAAGGGTCAAGAGAATTTGCGTCTCCATGGTTTCACTGGTGAAGTAGAATCCAGTGACTATGATATAGTGGAGATTTCCTATGTATATAGAAGGAAGGTAAGTCCCATCAAGGCTGTGGTGGTCAACAAACTTCCCAGTTTCTATGTAGCATCAGAGATTCAACCACAATTGAAATATCTCAGAAGCAAGGGTTTTAAACTGGCTGATGATCAACTCTCTGCTAACCACGGAATTATGCTACTGGTCGTAGCTGATTATTACTACGACCTGGTTCACCCTGGATATCGTCGGGTAGATAAGCTGATATTACTCCCCACAATACAAGGGTACGCCATTTTCGGATCCTATGCAACTTCATCTCAAGACACAAAGGTGGAGTTAGTTACAGTCCTTAAAGTAGCAGTAAACCCCATGGACAAATATGTTAGGACTACCGTTCCTGATAATCCATGCACTGATATAGATAAGCTATGGGACTTAGATAATATTGGAATTGACCCTCATGAGCTTGATCGGGAATCTAAGCTAGCGTTGAGCTCGTACGAAGAAACTGTAACGTATGATTCTGGCAGGGGTCAGTATGTGGTAAAGCTCCTTTGGAATGACAAACTTCAATCTAGCACTTGATAGGTTATGGGGCCTTCAGAAGCAGTTTGTCAAGGATCCAAATTGTTGTGAGACTTATGCGGCAGTACTTAATGAGCAGGTACAACGTGGATTTGTTGAAAGAGTAGATCCCGGTGAGTATGGGGAAACCATTCATTACCTTGCTCACCATGGGATAAAAAAGGACAGTTCCACCACTCCTGTTCGTATTGTATATGATTGCTCAGCTAAATCCAGTGATCGCTCTTATAGCCTGAATGATTGTCTCTACACGGGTTCATCCCTGGTCTCTGATCTTGCGCAAATTATGTTACGCTTAAGATGTCATTAATTTGCATGGGTCGCCGATATTGAGAAGGCCTTCTTGATGCTTCAACTCCATCGTGAAGACAGGGACTCAACAATATTTTTATGGCCACGGGACCCAATGGATCTAGATTAAGAGTAGCTGGTCTACAGATTCAGAGTCTTCTTACTCGGAGCAACCTGTTCCCAGTTCCTTCTCAACGCTACTATCTTGCGACATCTTGAGGAGGCTGGACTAGATCCTGACTTCAAGAATGAGATTAGGCAGGGGATCTATGTGGACAATCTTCAGGGCACTGGAGACGATGAAGATATAATGCTGGAAAGGTGCTGGGAGATCCGCGATATATTTGCCAAGGCTCATTTATATTTACGAAAATGGGCCACTAATAGTGATCTTTTGAAAGGTCAATTAGCTTCTGACGGTGTAGCTACTGAGAATAGTGCAGTGAAATTTTTAGGCCACAAATGGGATACTACCACAGATTGTATAACCTTCTGTCACACACCATGCGACAGTGAGATTATGACCAAGCGAAACTGCTTAAGCTTGTCTGCAAGGTTGTTTGATCCCTTAGGCTATTTGCTGCCTGTAACTATTCGTGCGCGTATGTTTTTGCAGCAGTTGTGGCGGCTAAAGCTAGAATGGGACACACCACTTCCGACTGAGCTAAAAGATAATTGGCGGTTACTTCTGTCGGACCTTAATTTCCACATGTTGCAAGGTTCAACTTGATCGTCAAGTTATAAGTGGTCAACGGGTGGATCTACATGCCTTTGCTGATGCCAGTAATAGTGAGTATGGTACTGCCATATACTTATGTAATGGTAGTGAAGCAAAACTGGCTATAGCAAAGGCCAAAGTAGCCCCTATTAAGAAAATTACAGTTCCTATATTAGAACTTAATGCATTGCTTCTGTCTGCTCGTCTAATCAAGTTTACACTGGATGCTTATACAGACATACTACAGATTGATAACGTCTATGTCTGGAGCGACAGTCAAATAGCACTTTCTTGGGTACACAGCCAGAAGGTGCTACCTGTTTATGTTTCAAATTGCACGGATGAGATACATAACTTAGTTCCTACAGCTAAATTTCGCTATGTGAGTACCAAGGATAACCCTGGTGACATAATTTCCCGGGGTATCTCGGCGCATCAGTTGTTGTCATCCTCTATTTGGTGGCAAGGACCCACATGGCTTACTTCTCCAACTAATTGACCACAGGATTTCAGGGAATGCATATCTGATCCTTCAGGTCGGCCCCAAGATGATGTGTTAAGTAGTTTGACTGTGAGTACTACACATCAGGATAAATAGTTGGTAGAGTGGGAACGTTATGGCAGCTATGATCAGGTAATATGGATATTTGCATGGATATACCGTTTTATTAACACCAGGAGAAGTCGGGCTCACGGGTCTTTCCTTAGTGAAGATTCGAAGCAAATCAGACTCCATGAATTGAGATCAGCTGAAGCAAAAAAAATATGTTTAGTACAAAAGGAATCATATCCTACTGAACATGAAATACTGACCAAAGAGTTAAAGGCCAAACCCTCAAACTTAATGAGGCAGCTAGGATTATATATGGAAGGAGTCATCTTAAGTGTAGCGGCAGGATCCAGAAAGCGGATATTAATGACTCTGCAAAATATCCTGTCCTCCTTAGCTCCTCTCATTTGATTACCAAACTGTTGATTCGCAAATGCCATGGGATCTGCCTGCATTTTGGCGTAAATTATGTTCTGGCTTATATGCGACATCGATGGTGGAACCCTAGGATGCGACCAGCCATTAAAGATCAATATAAGCAAGAGGAAAATAATGAGAGAAGGTGGATTTGCCAAGGTCTGGTGAATTGGAAGCATTCAAGGGAAGACCCTCTTCATTGTCGCCCTGTGTGGTTCTTTTGGGAAGCCCAGCTCATTCTAAAACAATATCTGGGAGAATTGTAAACAAACCAATCAGACTTGATCTGTACTCTAGATTAGATGATCATGTTATGTTGAAACCTACATTGAAGAATTCTGATTTTGTATCGATACTGTTATGCCCCATTTCCAAGAAACATGAGATATTCTGATTGCTATTCCCGGCCTGGGAGTGTGCAGTTATCAAAAACTAAGGTACCTCTCCGCTGGGTGGGGACTGACCTTATTTTCCCAAATTACCACACACGTAATAGGCAATAGACATAAAACACACAGGAAATTTACAAAAGTTGTATTCTTATCTACTAGGGTACACGATATCAAAGCAGGGGTCTCTGGTGGACATGTAATAATTAATAAAGAAAGAAATTAATAATACAATAACATAGAGACAATCGGTCTCAACATACAAGAATATGCCCTTAAATATTAGCAGAGTAGCTCAAATGGTTCAAGTTATAAACAAATGATAAGTTGACAGCAGAGGTGAACCTCTCAAATAATTAACAGGAAGGACGATATTAAGTTCAAAATAAATAACTAGTTAATGCACAACGATTAACACAAATAATGCTCATAAGTTACACAAGGTACAAGGGTGAAAATGAACTTCACCAATGGTAATAAGCAGTCTATTTCAAGAGATTGAAAAGCATTTATTTCTACGACGAGACTTCACTATTTTGATATGAACCCAAATGATAATGAACGAATAAACTCAGGTCTGCAAGAAGTATTCTCGATTTACGTGTAGAGTGTTTGTATTAATGGCAGAAAATCTTGTATATATTATCTCCTACACGAGGAACTCAGGAGCCTGAATTTGAGGAAGTATGTATATAGATTTCCCACAAGATAGGGTGTATTGTTTCCCAACAAACGGGATAACTAGAACAAACAAGGAAGGAAGAGGTAAAGCCATCTTTTATAATTACATTGCACTTAGGAGAATCTCAGCATACCTGGGTCTAGACCCTCATGATAATCATTGTTACCACTATGAAAAATTTAGTACGGCACTTAAAGGAGTGTTTAGTAGAAAGGAGGACTGGGAGATCGATTTCAAGCACTGGGGTGATCGTTGCGTCGTGGGTGAATAGCCTCCAAAGCTATAAGGGCCTAACGTCACACTCGGAGTCCTTCGCGGCATTTAGATCACTCTCACACTTCTGGGTTAGGTTGAGGCCCAAACAACTGCAACAATCGTCTGGCAAGTATATTTCTCTATCTGGCCTTAGGGCGGCTCCTTGCACACTCATTCACACTGGACCTGGGGAGTATATCTAAAGGTTCCCCTACTAAAGGAATGACCAACGTCTTTCCAGGAGTAGAAGGAAGGTTAGTTTTCCTAGTGTGAACCTGAAAACTATCACACACCAACCTAACTCTGTCAGAGACAGGAGACAGAGTCGGGGAGGAATGAGATATTCCAACAAGTCTCGGAAGGTCCTTATTCTCAGTATTGAGTTGAGGAACATTCCAGGCTTAGTGGGTTTTGGCAGATTCGTTCGTTCAACTAAGTCCATTAGGAGATATTACTGGCCTTGCAGGGTCGCAATAAGTCCTGAACTTATCAGTTACTTCTAACTTTGCAAGTAACTCAATTTGGGGACCGAAATGATCCAAGTCCACGGGGCTGTCTTCTACCTTCAACTTGTTGAGCGGCATCAGATGGCGAAATTGGTCACTATGACAAGCTTCAGAATTTGCAACTATCCTTTCTACCTTAGGATTACTAGATAAGGATCCAAAAAAGTGCATTAAGCCAGTTGTTCTGGTCACGTTCTTCCAGGGCAACAAGGGCACGACAGGTATCTTGAATATATTTTCAGTTGTGGGGTAAGATGCATTGGTTGCAGCTTGCATTTCAGGTGAACTTATTATTTGTGCACTTTGTGAAACTGGGTTGGTGCTCGGGTTAGCTGCGTATTGGTAATTATTCAAGTTCGAAATGGGGAACATTTTCTCCAAGTCTGGCATGTTATTTTCGTCTCGTTGATTTGAGGCACTATATGTTGTGGCTGCTCTTACGTATTTTTTCTCGATGCACGTCATGAAGTTACTGATGGGTGTGATGTTTGACGGTGTTGGGTGTTGTCTGTGTTGGCCAGGCATAGGGGCAATTGTGGCGGTTCCCACTCTAGAAACCTCCACGTGGACATCACTCTTTCGCTTTTTCGGGTAAATTGTAGGTTGCAGATCTGGCTCATTGTTGTTTCTGCTGATGTATTGTTTGGAGGCGGTGATGTGGTGAAAGTTGGATGCCTCTGGCACTGCTAGGGAATGCGGGGTGTTGGTGCGAAGGTGGTTTCGAGGGTGATCTTCACAAGTCTTATAATAGTCCCTCCTATGTGATGCGTTCTCTCTGGAGCTGTTTCGGGCTCCGTTTTCTTCTGAGGAATGTGGCTGGTGGTGATTGCTCTGGTTGCATGTTGTTATGGTGGCAATTCTGTTAGGTGGCTCACTTGGTTTTGTGGATGTCTGGAACAGTTGGTATGACATTATAAGCCCTGCATATATATTGCTATACATATATCTCACTGCTTATATGCCTTTTTCCCTGTAACTTTTAAACTCTCAACATTCTTATTAAACATTCTTCATTTATTGAACTCCCTATAACTTTATCTATCTCATTAACATATAATATATTTGTTGTTACTTCCACTTAAATCAACACCCATTTCCTCTGTAAATGTAAACTGTATAAGGTATTTATCCGGTCCTACGTCATACCAGAATGCTGAGTTGATGCTGTGTTGCTTCAGCATCCTTGAAACCCAGTCGATGCCTTCTTACTCAGGCATCTTCAGTTAGACTTCAACAGACCTCAGCCAGAGAGAGTCAGAGCTCTTTACTCCCTCTAGACTCTAGACTCAGACTCATCCTCTATAGCCAAGCTCCTATATCCCCTAGATATATTAGATCACACAAGTCATATATCACCTTGCTCCTAAGGCTTTTATTACAAGCCTTATCTTATATCTGTACTTATATACCTGTACGTTTATACTTATTATCACTTATCCAATAATTAATGTGTTGTGTTATTACCTATAATCCCCTATATACTTAACATATTATATGGCGACCTTGCAAATAGCGTATTAACCCGGGAGCTGCGGGGAGACTCTTAAGAGTTCCCCCGGCGCACTGCGGGAAGACTCTTAAGAGTCAGAGAAAATAAAAATCAACTTTTGACATCGAAAAAAATTTTTTTTTTTATATTTTTTTTTTTTTATTTTTTTATTTTTTTTTGGCCCCTGGGCCATGCAAAATCTCAGTCCTCTACCTCCCCTCCTTCCCCACTTTCCTCCTCTCCTTCAGTTATCACCTATTTTCCCTGTTATTCCCTTATTCTGAGGTATATTTTCGTGCTAACATTAGAAATCCGATTGGAGGGTGTGGTCATCACTGATAGCAAGCGAGTGCAAGAGAGAGAGAGAGTATCGATCGACTGTGTCTCAGTGGCCTTGGGGGAAATTGGCGGGAAAGCAGATTGCCTCACCCATACATTATACAACTCGCGGGCTATATCTCCGATTTTGACCATCCAAACGCTGTTTTCACTCGTTTTATTGTTGTTTCAGGTTAATACCTTTATAATCAACCCATAATAGGCGCATATGGATAAATATTAATGCTATTAATGGCACAATGAATATTTTAGTGACGGAAACACCTCAAATACGTCAGCACAGGGGGACGTTTCCAATTACCCCCATGCGCACTTCAGAGGTTAAGGCTATACTTAAGTTCCCCCCCAATCTACCCCTCTACAATTATCAACATTACAAATCCCTAATTATACCTTACATTTCATGTGAGGATAATTGCTGTACTTCAAACCCTGCCTACCAGCCTTGCAGTTTCTCCAAAAGCCTTACAGCCTGCCAGCCTGACAACCATACAGCCTGCCAGCCATTCTGCCAAGCTGCAAGCGTGTGCGTACGTCCATGGTACACACACAGCCGCAACAACCACACACAACTAGCCGCTACGTGTGTACATCCGTACACACACACAACGCCCCTGCCTGTCGTACGACCAACTGATCAACACTGACACAACGTTCTCTAAGAGGAATCATGTGAGTGCTTAACTTTACTTAAAAGTGCATTGTTTAAGAGGATTAAGTGATCATGTTTTCAAAGCCTCAACCATTAGAGTTCACATATACCGCAGGTGCGATTACTAGATCACATTCTCAAAATGACCCACTAACACACTCACCCGCTGACACACACAGTCAAACACCAACAACAACACCACCACCACCACCTTTACCTACCCTCCCTCCACCTGATCAACCCCCACTTACACAATATTCGGAGGCCACAGAACACTTATTTACTCTGCCATCTAGAGTTAATGATAATAGACGTGTATCATTTTCTCAACCTCAAAACTCAAATACATCTTTCAACATCACTTATTCAAACAAACAAAACACAGCCCCTCCTATGCATTCAGCTTCTAGCTGGAATACTACTTGGGATGATGGTTCAACTCCCAGGGACAGACCTGTGGTGTCACCTATGAATGGTGCTACAGCTCATTCTGAAGGATTTTGGGATTTTCAACCCTCTGACCCTAAACCAAGGTTGTATGCCAACAGCAATATCTTTCACTCCTTTCCCCTTTTTCCTCAACAATCAATTAGTTTCTTTGGACAACTCCTTCAGCAACTTGTTCATCTCCACTTCCGAGAATCACCACGCCTGGTTGGATGATTATTCATTCTCTACTCTCTGTCACTCCCCTATTTTATCCCAGGCCATTTGCCCAGCCTTTGCTCTCAAGTTAATCCCCTTCCATGCTGACGGCTGTGCTAGTGCCTTGATTCACAATAATTCCATTATAGAACATTGCCAGTTCAAGGAAGTTGCTAAGAAACCCTTCTATCATGCTCATGTGTCTCACTCTCATCACCTTTTTCCCTTCTGACACTACCATCTCCATCTCCTGTCAGAATGATATTCCATCTTCTGATCAGGTAATTTCTGGGTTCATTATACCTGACACTTACTCTATCACCTCTTCCAAGGTAACCATTTACCCAACAAATTACCACCTTACTGAACTCTATCAACTATACAACGTGAACGATATGTTTCTCACTACCAAATATCTCAGCTAATATATCTAAACTTCACATCAACTCACCTGATTTAAAAACCCTTCAATTGATCAACAAGTCAATTCTACCTATGGATTTTGTTAAATACTATCACCCTTACATTGCCATCCCAGCGATTGGTACTCCTATGCTCATTATCATCATCATCCTAGGTGTCTCTTGGTTTGCTCTTTCTCGCCTGAATCTTCGCATTGCTGCTCTTGAAGCCTACGCGAGGAATAGAGCACTTTAAGTTCTTTCTTTTTTTTTAATATATTTCTTTATATGTATATATATTTATATCGTCAGTGGAACAGCTTAGGGTATTATTTCTTTCCACTGTCAGATGTTAAATTGTATTACTATGTAAGTTACACCTGCCATGTGTTATATAGCAGTTGTAATCTTCTCCTTATACTCAACTATATATTTATATTATTTAACATAAACCTTATTCTAATTTGTTGGTAGCTCACACTCTTGATCTAGGTCTAATGGACAATTTTGATACGGTGTGATGTGTCAACAGACTAGTCATTTTTTTTTTACTATAGTTGATCATGGTGAGATCAATTCTTTTACCCCCCGGCGAATGTAGTATGACATTATAAGCCCTGCATATATATTGCTATACATATATCTCACTGCTTATATGCCTTTTTCCCTGTAACTTTTAAACTCTCAACATTCTTATTAAACATTCTTCATTTATTGAACTCCCTATAACTTTATCTATCTCATTAACATATAATATATTTGTTGTTACTTCCACTTAAATCAACACCCATTTCCTCTGTAAATGTAAACTGTATAAGGTATTTATCCGGTCCTACGTCATACCAGAATGCTGAGTTGATGCTGTGTTGCTTCAGCATCCTTGAACCCAGTCGATGCCTTCTTACTCAGGCATCTTCAGTTAGACTTCAACAGACCTCAGCCAGAGAGAGTCAGAGCTCTTTACTCCCTCTAGACTCTAGACTCAGACTCATCCTCTATAGCCAAGCTCCTATATCCCCTAGAATGCCTAGATATATTAGATCACACAAGTCATATATCACCTTGCTCCTAAGGCTTTTATTACAAGCCTTATCTTATATCTGTACTTATATACCTGTACGTTTATACTTATTATCACTTATCCAATAATTAATGTGTTGTGTTATTACCTATAATCCCCTATATACTTAACATATTATAGGTGATTGTGTTTTTGCATCTCTTTTTCTCCTCGCATCTCAGATAAGCCTACTATGTTAGTTTTTGAGTTGTATTATGATCATATAAGGGTAATAATTTTGATGCAATTAAAAAGCAATCATTGCATTATTCTTATTATTACCGCTTATTGAAATTTAAGGGGGGAAAAGGTGTAATAACTTGGAATGGAATATATGAATTACTTGTGCCTTGTTTATTTGTATATGTGCAGTGTTGGCAGACAACCAACGCCATTTCCGTTGCTACGGCGCACCATTAAAGGATTAATATATTTGACCACTGATGCATAATTTGGAACCACCATGACCACTAATTTATGTAAGGTACTACACTTTGCACTCCAACAATGGCATCCACTTGGGCCAAAAGAAACTGCTCAACACCTTCCAGGACATCTATTGGACACCCAGACCACACCTCACTGCCAAGAATATTGACGAAGCCTGTCGTGCCTGCGCCTTTGGGAAAGATAAATCCAATACCCCAGGATCCTCCGGGAAGCTCGTTGCCTCTAAACCTTGGCAACTTCTTGCAGTCGATGTATAATGGGTCCTATGGAAGGAGTCAAAGGATACACGTACATCATCACCTTCGTAGACAGGCTATAGAAACAACTCCTGTCACCACGCCGCCGAGACATGAGGACACAAGAGCCTCCTCACCCCGGCAGGCTCGGGTCGCCACCATCACCTCGCCACATCCCCTGGCACCAGGAAAAGACTTAATAAGAAGGCTAACCTCCAACACCACCAGTAAACCCAAGGAAGATCAACCACAACACCCAGGGGAGAAAACCTTCCATAAACCCAAAACCACCAAGCGCCACCCTTGCCCTGAGACTCACCACCGCCGTGGCGCGGATTCTGGGAGGGGCTACCGCCGTCGACACACATCCTCCTCTGCGTGATGGGCCCCTTTCCCTCCAAACAGGGCAAGAGATTTGTCGTCACTTTTGTCGACGTATACTCCCGCTTCATGGTCGCCTGCCATATAAAAGAACACAGCGCCTCTATAGTAGCAAAAGTTCTCGTCAGCGAAGTATTTGCCAACTTCGGTCTCTCCGCATTACTCTCCGACAAGGCCCCTGAATTTTCTTGAAAAGTGTGGGAACATTTTTCACAACTCTGTGGCATCAAGGTGTCACACTCGTCCCCCTACTGGCCACAAGGGAACTTGGTTAGCGAGAAGAGTCATAAAACTACAAACAACCAGATCCGGACACTCATCGCCCTACAAACCCAAGACTGGCCAGCCCAACTAAAAATGATACAGTGAGGAATGAATACTTGCCCCCGAGAAAACGGCATCACACCCTACGAGAGGTTGTATGGTGTAGCACCCTTACTGCTACCCTTCCGGAAATTGGCAAACATACCAACCTCCTCCACCGACCCTCTACAACACTTAAATAACGTCCTACATACTGCCCAAGTTTGCCAGGATGTAGCTCAGGACACAACACCTCCTCAGAGCCATTACGCTGTGGGCGACCAAGTGATGGTAGCTAAATTACCCATATCTAACAAGCTGGGCCCCAGGTACGTCAGACCTTACAAAATTACCAAGGTCCTCAATCCGTATCAGATTATCGGGAATTATCACGGCGAATCCCGGGTTTACCGAAATCGTTACGAGAGGATTCACTGTCGTCTGATTATGGACGAGGACAAGGTCACACTCACCGAGACACCCCCACAAAAACCACGCCCCAGCTCAATCTACCTCGTCAACGCCCTCGCCGTGAGTTTCATATTTCACCTTCTTATCCATCATCATCTCAGCCCTCTCGACCCCCTCCTTCATCACCTTTATCACCCTCAGTTTCACCCCCTTCACCCCAACCTCCTTCCATTCAACCTCGTCAACGGTCTTCCACTCACTCTCTTCCTTGACATCTTCCGCATTCTTCAGCTCCCACACGACATAAGTATTCTTTTTGCCCTCGCTCTCAACTTACTCGCCGAGATCTAAGCCAATGCCCTTCAATCACTCCACCCCCTAGATCAAAACACCCTCAATCTTCCTCTAACCACAGACCCCCTCCCATCATTTACCTCGTCTTCCTCGCTACCCACTTCTTCAGTACCTCCTCGCTCAGCTCTTCACACCTCTCCATCCCCACCTTCATCCACCCGCAGGCAAATTCCTGTTGTCCCCGCACTTTCTTCGTCAGCACCCTCTACCTCTTCCCCCCTTCTTCCCTGCCCTTTGCTATCCCGTCGTCTCGTTCCTCCACTCTGCCCCTATCCATCCAGCATGTCTCCTAACCCGCAAAAATCTTCCATTTCCGATCCCATCTCCCTCTCACCTTCTATCTCTCGAACCCCCCCACCCCGCACTCCCAACCCTAGACCTACCCCTGCAACACCTCCTCCTACCCTTCCCTTCCCTGTCCCACCTCCGCCTCACCTTCCTACCATCCCGTTATCACCTGCCTCCTCTTTTCACCCCTCACCTGTTCGCACAAAATCAAGCCGTCTTTCAAAACCCCCCACTCGTTTTTTCCCAACTCCTACACCATCTTCAAGCTCTCCACCTTCTCCTCTACTTGCACATACTTTTAAATCATCTTCTGCACTTCTACGAGCCCCAGCACTCAGAATAGCGAGTGCAACTAACACAACTTTTCCTTCCCATACCATCGGCACCTGTCAGATCAACTCACGAGTGAGGTCAAGCGCTACGTTTGCGTCCTCACCCAACCATAAAACAGGATCTGTCAAAGACACAAACATAATTTCCTGTCCAGCCACCACCAGCACAACACCTCCTCGAGAAGTCCCACCATACTTCCGCAACATGCCGTCTCCCATCAAGGCTCCATTACCTGCCTCCAACTCTGATGATAACCGTGGACTTCCCTTCATTAAGAAGCTACGTTGTGGAGAAGAGATCGGTGATCTGTACACCGTCAGATTCCAAGACGAGCTGATATCCCTCCTGGAATAATCTCACGACACCTCTTCCCTCACCATCCACGCCAGTGGTTCCCAAACTATTTTGATAGCGACCCTTAATACAATATGTCATGGTCCTTGCGACCCTACACCCTCAAACACTGGATTTGTTAGTTTTATATTTGTATTGATTGTTATATGCCTAATGATTTTCCAAGACAGTTATGTATATTCTTACTAAAATGCCCCAGAACGAGAAGCCCACCACAGAAGCCATGAACGAACACCACACAGAAACACCAAAGGAAAGGTCCACAGAACGAAAGGACCAGCTGACCGAGCCAGCCATTTCAGACAGGCCCAAGCCCGCAGGGCTAAACAGCTCCAGGACGCACCCACTTACCTTTTCTAAACTGACCATTTTCCACACCTCATATACACTAACCCTCTCCTAACTCCTAACTCCTAACTACAAAGATGATGAACAGGAATATACATTCATATTAAAAACACCCATGCCCTGTCCCGACGTTGAGCCAATGCCAACACATCAGACAGCCATAATTATATCTATGTATGTTCTTACATCCGAGAAGTAGATGTTATATATCTTAGAAGTTAATACACCCACGCTGTCCCTAGACCTCTTATATCATTTTCCATGACGAGTATAGATATATGTAACCCGTGCCCAGTCGCCCCTTGCATTGTTCCTCTAGTAACTAAGTCTATAATATTAACTGCCACCAGCATTGATACGACATAGCGGCACTGTCCTTGCTACAAAGATGATGAACAGGAATATACATTCAGATTAAAAACATGCCTGTCCCGACGTTGAGCCAATGCCAACACATCAGACAGCCATAATTATATCTATGTATGTTCTTGCATCCGAGAAGTAGATGTTATATATCTTAGAAGTTCAAACACCCACGCTTGTCCCTAGACCTCTTATATCATTTTCCATGACGAGTATAGATATGTGTAACCCGTGCTCAGTCGCCCCTTGCATTGTTCCTCTAGTAACTAAGTCTAATATTAACTGCCACCAGCATTGATGCGACATAGCGGCAGTGTCCTTGTGTCGTATTGTATTGTGCCAAGTACAGATCAACCAGGTTTCATCACCTTATTAGGACGACGACTATAATGTCATCGTTCATCGATGTATGCAATCCTTTAGGTTAAGTATTTTATCCGCCATTGTGTTCACCTTTTTTCCATTTACTTTCCACAATTGTCATACGTCTTCCCCTTGCCTCCTTCGTATCCACAGTCCACACTACGCCAATTTACTTCGTGTCTTACACCTCTTACCCCAACCAGAGATTATATAAGATAACCTGGTTATCAGTACTGTCATAAGTACCCCGAAACAATAACTAAGTACCCCTACGAACTGCCGCTGTTGTTGATATTTATATTTAATAGAAAACGCAGTTCCCAGGGCCAACTAATAGTATCCATAACCCTCGGACTGATCACATAACTCTATCTTTTCCAGACTCCTATACCACCCCATAGTTGCATTCCCCGGTAGCATTTGGCTAACGTATTCTACTGCCTTTTCAAACTTCCATATCAATTGTAGCCTAATGCCACCAGGGACCTTAGGGGCAAAATTTCCCAGTAGCCCTTGAACTCTCCCCCCCCTCTCATTAAGACACCCGCGCTTCTCGACTCTTGTCCGACCTAGCCTCTCTCTCATACCTCTTGAAGATCCTTGAATTGTCCGTTACTAACGCTCTCCAACCTTTTATATATATACTCCTATCCAGCCTACCTTCACTTAGTAGGCCAGAACAACATTAGAACTTTACTAGCCCCTTGCATGCCATCTATTCTCTTACAACACATTCACAACCCTGCACCCAATGGTCGTCGGTGCGAGGCTAGCCGCCCCGCCAGTAACTAACTTCTATTGCCATACTTCCAGATAAATGTGGCAGAGTTAGCAACCCAGTCTCCACCATATCCAGCAAACCCTACAATTAACAACCAGCCGAGTAAAACCAGCTAGCTAAGGCACCTTCGGTTTTGGTATTAAAGACACCCACATCTGTCTCATACACAGAGGGTTATTACAAACACTGGTGATATGGCAAGCCCCTAGCCACAGCCGCCGGACGACTATCACAGAAGAGAGGGCGCCCAGCTCCCCCTTTTTGCCCACCCGAGGAGGGAGACCCCCACCCCCGCGGAGGTATACCTGGCCCCTGTTTTGACTTTCGAGTCATTGCCAGGTAGCACAGGAATGCTTCCTATCAATGAACTAACCATGAATGA
This sequence comes from Paralithodes platypus, assembly GCA_032716605.1. Lineage (NCBI taxonomy): Eukaryota > Metazoa > Arthropoda > Malacostraca > Decapoda > Lithodidae > Paralithodes > Paralithodes platypus. The sequence continues at coordinate 28,169,343 of CM064525.1, forward strand.
CTAACACCTTTACTAACCTCTATTAACTCACAATAAACCATTTACCTTTCTTGCATGCTCTGATCACTAAATTAGCACCTCAGCTATACCATAGAATGAAGATTGAACAATCTAGAGAGACGCTCCTATCACAGCTGTCCCCATCCTCCTCGCAAAGTAGATCCAGTTTCTCTCCCCTAAATACGTCCAGTATAGCCAAAATAGTACCTCTTACTAAGGCTCAGTTATATGAAAATATAAAGGCTTCCTATCGCCCTGTGCCACAACAGTAAATACCATCTTACCTAGTCCCCATATCTATTGAGAGCTCAATTAAGTCCATAAGACTCGAGATCCCTACTGTCTACAGGGTCCAGAACCGAGCCTATAAATCTAACTCCCGCCCCCAGTCAAATCAGTTGAAAGCTAGACACCAACCAGGGGTCACTACCCTGCAGTTAACTTCTAGCTCTGCCCTTGTGTGTTCCGGAGTGAGATCCCAGAGCCGGCAGACTCCGTGGCAGATTTGGATAGAAGGACCTGCCCACGTATTGAAGAACTTCACACATATGGCCCCCCTGGACGGCCGCGGAACCAGTCGTTAGCCCCCAACATCATGTACGCAAGATAACCAGGACCAGACCCATCAGATACTACCCAAGATTCCCTTTAGCAGTACTACATATTACTGTGCTGTTTAGAGATTCACTAATTAATATTTCAACGAAGTGGCTAAGACCTTGCCCAGTGTAATTCATACTTAACCATTCCATTTGGGACGTACTAAGCGATCAGTGCTCTTTAATTAACAGGCGACCTTGACTCTCGTAATTACCTTATTCAGATATTAAAACTCTAGTGATATCTAACGTTCGCCCACTGATTTGCGTTCTATGTATTTCTGAAACAAGGATATAAAACTTAGATCAGTACCCCCTGAGGTTACTAGAATTCCCGTGCTCTAAAATACGCGTGTCTAATCTAGTCTGTGAACTACTACTTGTGCACCAGAGCTACCAATAATAAATCTAACAGTGAATATGAATCTATAAGTAACATTGATGATCTTCGGTATATAAACCTGTGGAATCGAAGCCAGTGATCAGAAGATTAATACCTGAACGTTGGAAGTGGGAGACTAGGCTCCATCCAGATCCACTTATGCTAGTGTTGTTCAATTCTATTGTATTGTCTTACACAAGTATTCTGCAGTGGTATATCAATAAACGTGATCATGTAACTTGCTACCATGTGTTTCTTTGTGTTCTCTATTCCTCATATCTTGTATTGTGCATGCAGCCTTATATACCCAGTCAATTTAGAACTCACATTACCCAAGTTAAACCTGTAGAGAAACAGGGCATAACACTTACATTGTACTGTAGTATGTCAAACTTGATAACTTAAGTTGATGTGACATCTGTGCATGCATCTGTTCATCCAGTCTAGACCATGTTTCTTAAAAAAAAAAAAACAAAAAAAAACATTATAATAAAATCACCATATTAAAAATGTCTTCTCTAGTGGTGGTAGATGTCAAAACATTACAATATAGAAACTATTCTAGTATGTTTTCTTCTCGTTAGTACTGAACAAAAACCATGAGTTGGGGGTCACCTGCAATGTCCACTGATTCATCTGTCTGCAGTGACAAATTTCCTACTTATTTCAAAGCCACAATATGTTGAGATAATATATCTTCTGACATCAGGTCAATTCCACATTTACTACTACTATTTGAAAGTGGTAGCCTACTGATTCCAACTTCTTATCAACATATGTTCCACAAAGAGTTTTCTCCATTACCACTGCAGCTGGTTTCACTAGCTGACACATGAGATTTTTTGCATTTATTCCAAGTTACTACTAAGGACGCCAATGAAGCCATCTCCAGAGAACAAAACTTAGGAGCTGGGAGCATCAATCTGCCTTCGTTTTACCAACACTTCTTTTTCCTTCCAGTGATATTTGAATGAACTGAACTCAAATCGCACTTCAATTTGTTATCCTTCATGGATTCGATAGCTAGGACTTGAAGGCACTGGACACACTGAGGTCTGACATTTCCAGTGTTCTCTAAACTCAGTGAAGCCACACTTAACAATATCTGGTCTATACTGTAACTGTACTTTACATTGAAATTCTTGCCATTAAAGTAGTAATGAAAAAAAATAATAATTAGAATGTTTCATATTTCAAGGGGAAAATGATTGAGGTGCTCAACATGGTAAGATTTCACACCAATGCACACATCATGATAACCCGTATAGTTGATTGCACAACTCATCTTCCTCACTCACACTCGCTTACCTAGTCTATCTGGCAGTCAAAAATGGAAATCTGACTGTTGCTAAAATAAAAATGATAATATGCCAACATTAAGCTTAAATACTTGCACAGTTAGATTATTCACCATGAAATGCAGTCAACGAAACCCCCCTCATTCACTCACTAACCCACATTCACAGGCCTATAATATAAATACATTCAAGGATATATTCGTAATAATCCACATACAACGAACAGTATAATGTATTATATTTACTGTTAAAGTACATTTTGTGGCTTCGCCCCATCAAAAACATCATCACTCACATACTCAAAAATATTCTTGATCTTGCTTGTTGTTATATCAATGTATTATATTTACTGTTAAAGTACATTTTGTGGCTTCGCCCCATCAAAAACATCATCACTCACATACTCAAAAATATTCTTGATCTTGCTTGTTGTTATATCAATGTATTATATTTATAACTATTATCATTACAGTACAATGGTTTTTGGGTTCTAGGTTGCAGAGTGAAAATGGGTAATAAGAAACCAATTTATAATTATATATATATATACTGTATATATATTGTGTATGTATATATATATATATATATATATATATATATATATATATATATATATATATATATATATATATATTACAAACCAGGCATTAACAAACTTCTGAAATATCACTGAATAATAGGACTGGCTAACGCTCGAGTGGATAGTAACTAAGTGAGTGAAGGTCACTGGGCATCAGACAGTCCAGACTCCAAACCAGGCACACAACATCCCGTACCGTATGGCTTACGAGGCAAAATTTACGGTAGCCGCACGGAGTAACTAATGAACGAAACTCTTCATGTGATGGGAAATTTTATTGTTAAGATTTCAAATGCAGGAGTATTTATTTATAAGACTTGAGTCTTGAGTCTAACGTCATTTGATAATGTTATCATAATTTTATACATTCCCAAGTTTCACAATGGAATTTTTGCACAAATAGTAGTTGTTCATTATATTTAACTGTATTTCTCCAGACCCACCCACGACCCTCAGAATAACCCTTGTGACCCTTGTTTGGGTCGCGACCATGGGTTTGGGAACCACTGATCTACGCTAACACTTCTCGACCTGCAGATGTCCGCTCCCAAGCTTCGTGGGCGTATCTGGAGGGCCACCACGCATTTACCCGCCAGGGGAACGTCTGGTGCTTCGCCATCCAGCCACGAGGTCGTGGCTATTACCCCGGAGAGGGAAGTGAGATAGGGGAGAAAAACAAAGGAGGAGATGGAGGCACCAGTATAGTAACAACTCCTGTCACCACACCGCTGATACATGAGGACACAAGAGCCTCCTCACGCCAGCAGGCTCGGGTCGCCACCATCACCTCGCCACGTCCCCCGATACCAGGAAAAGACTTAACAAGAAGGCTAACTTCCAACACCACCAGTAAACCAAAGGAAGACCAACCACAACACCCAGGGGAGAAAATCATCCATAAATCCAAAACCACCACACGCCTATCTTGGCCAGAGTCTCAGCCGTGGCGCGGATTCTGAGAGGGGCTACCGCCGTCGACACACACCCTCCTTTGTGCACAACCACCCTTATAGACCCGAGATGCGCAGCCGGAAGGAACGACGGAATTGATAAGACATCCCCAGCCAAATCCAGAAGTGATACGGTACAGTTGGAAAGATATCTAAAGGCACTGGCTGAGGATATCTGGAAGACTTGGGATTATCTGTACCGAGAAATTGCCTTGAGGGAGTAAGACACTGGTGGAACTACTCGATGCAGCTTCTCGAAGGTATCTTGGATTTGCTTTGTATCTTTGTTAGACCACACTGGTGGCCTCCTAACATTTTTACTTTTGCCTTGGTACGGGACTTTACTACAATTATAGTTTACCACACGGAGTGAGCGCTATAGTTCTAGAAAACCCCAAAACATAGGAAGGCTGGTTGGAAGAGCATAAGGCACTGGTGTAACGGTTTCCTTCTCAGTCAGGACTTGTAGTGTAGGGTGTAAGACACTGGTGTAACAACTCCTTACTTAGTCCTTACGATACGAGAGCGTAAGACACTGGTGTAACGACTCGTCTTCGTAATAATCACAAGATTCCATAATATAAGTTCCTCTAGAGACTCACATAGAAGTCTAGGTCTGGATTGTAAGAGAGAGCATAAGACACTGGTGAAACGGCTCCTTACTTTAATCCTATGATACAAGAGCGTAAGACACTGATGAAATGGCTCGTTTTCATGTAAGACCGTCACTTCTACAGTCTTCAGAGATCTTCAAGGAAGTCTTCAACCATCTGCTGAAGTCTAGGTCTGGATTGTAAGATAGAGCATAAGACACTGGTGAACGGCTCCTTACTTTAATCCCATAATACGAGAGCGTAAGATACTGGTGAATAGGCTCGCTTTCATGTAAGACCCTCACCTCTACAGTCTTCAAGAAGTCTTCCCCTAACTTCTGTCACCGTCACAAGACAGGACTACCCCCACGGATCAGGACGTCGTAGGGAATACCAGGCAGCAACTTCTTTGCAGATCTTCAGAACCTGCCTTTGTCTTCTCCTTGAGATACCTAGAGGATCCTCGATCGTGCTGCTAATTGAATCCTATCCCTGTCTTATGTACCATTGCACCTCTATCCATATGATTTTGTGTGAATAAGAATAACCTATGTTTGTACTCTGTGTTATATTATCCTCTATTACTTCTGTGTTTGTGTTCTTGTGTGTTCTCATCTTCTCCAGTCAAGTAAGAACCTACCTATAAAGTCAATACAACCCCAGTAAAAACCTTGTATAACAATAGGTCCCACGTAGAACGAGACATTGGTCGATGAACGAGGGCGTTCTAGGTTATTTCGTTCTATGTGAAACACGTAACTTATGGGAAAAATCGATATTGGTCGATCGATCCTTCCATACGTACCATAGCCTAGCCCAAATATTCCCTAATTCCATGTTCACACAAAAATATTCCAGCCAAAACCCGAAGAAAGAGAGCAAAAATAATGAAATACTCGACATCAAACTAGAAAACATAAATTAAAACAAACAAACAAGTAAACTGAACTCCAAGAATCTGCCATTGTCAAGGTGTTTGCTGCTTGGAGCTGAGTTAATCCGACATCCGGCGTCACTTGCGCAAGTTGCTGCTACCATCTTTAAGTCCGGCAAGAAGGAGAAGACCGAAGTGTTGTTTTGTACCTATTGCATAACCCACCTTGTATTTCATCGTGTATATATACAGTATATTTATCTCCTAGTTTTTCCCCATTAGAAGAATCCACAAATACTTGTTTTTGTTTAGCATAGCTACTATTGTTCCTAAATTTCATTTACTCCAGGGTTGGAGACTGCCCCGCCGCTCTACCATATTTACCGCTGAACTTTTTGGCCTCTTCAAAGCTCTTGAGACCATATTCCCCCTTTTCCCTGGTCATTATGTCCTCTGCTGTGACTCTTGAAGTGCTCTCCAATCCATATCTTACGCCACGAAGACCAACAAGGAGCTTGTCCACCCGATCCTACAGCATCTTGCTCATCATAAGCGTAATGGCTCCTCAGTCTCCCTCCAGTGGGTTCCGAACCATTCTGGTCTCCTTCACAACGAGATTGTGGACTCCCTCGCCAAGAACTTACACTCCCTTCAGTATATCACTAGGCTACCCTACACAGTACGAGACAGGAAGGTGATCCTTAGCGAGGCATTGCGACATTCATTTATCCACGATTGGAAGGCTCAGATTGAACATACCCGTCCCGTTATGGCAATATCAAGGATGACTGGGTGGTTTGGCAGCACACTCGCTACAAATCTACATCTCTCAATAGGGCAGCCACACGACTTCGGCTGGGTCACACCCGGCTGGCGGCGCATATGCATCGCCTACGTCTCCACCAGGATGGCCACTGCCAGCACTGCAATACCCCTGAAACGGTTGAACATTTCCTCCTACATTTTCCTAGATACCATAGTGCCAGGGTCGCCTTAACCCGGTGAGACCCAGCGTTGCACGTGATGCGTCGGCAGTGTTTGATCACCAACTCCCAGCGACGCATCACGTGCGTCCGACATATAAAAAACACTTACGTGGCTCGTAAGGTAGGGAATGGCGGGAGAATAGGAGGGGGAGGTACCGTAGTGTGTGTGGGAGCCGGGCCGGTAGGTGTGAGCGGGCCGAGACAGCCGCGCGGCTGGTGGTGGTGGGCTTAGTGGGGATACTTTACACCCTTAGTTCACCGCCACTTTGAACCTTCCTTACTCCGGTCGTATGGGAGCTAGAGGCTTGAGATTTATGTGAGACACTCCTTAGGATGTATGCCGTACAATGCCATACTCAGTTTTTACCCTAGTGCTCCCGGGTTGGTGGTCATGCGGGGGAGACGAATTTTCGACCCCCTCCCCCCCCCCCCCGCCCCCCAAATGACCGAGGTGAGTTTTTTTTTTTTTCTTCATTTCTCACCATTCTCTTCCATTTTGGCTCAACAATTTTTTTTGAGGCTACCCCCCCCCAACCCCCCCCCCCCCCCCCCCCCCAAAAAAAAAAAAAACGAGGGGATTTTTTTTTTTTTTTTTTTATTTCTCATCCTTGTCTTCCATTTTAGCAAACAAAAAAAAAGAAGTGAAAATGGTTTGGGACTGGGGTGAACAAAATATTATAACTAGCCGGGGCTCAACGGGTTAAGGGAATGCATTCTCCGCCAGGGAGGACAGTTTACCATCAAGCATATTCTTGGTGGAGCATCTCTCGGCACCACCGCTCTTCATATTATCTCCTCTGGATTCTCTACGTTCCTCGCCGCTACGGGGAGGATCCCCGACCTCTGATGACCTTCCTCCAACTTCTGCTTCTTATCGTTATTCGTCTTCTACACACTCCTCACCATCTATGCTACTATCTGCTAGAAATCGTGCCCCCTCGCAATGAACCTTAAGTCTTGTACTACTTGCGCAGTCATCTGGGGGCTACATCCCTGTGGACACTGGGCATCGTTGTGAAGAAGAAGAAGATTGTGCCATAAGGTATGTGTTTCTATATCATTCACTCACTCAGCATTCAGTGCCCAGAACGTGCTCTTCCACTCCAAACGATTCATACACATCGTTGATGGTCAGTCCGTCTTGCCTGCACAGAAAATATAATTCTGAAATGGTTTATCTCAATATTTCTCAGTTAACTCATAAACTGCGAAGCTATGGCAGTTCAAATCCTCCCGCCAAGCGAATTTATTTAGTTCTATTCTGACGAAAATCGTCATATGTAGCATATACATAATTATTACTTATCCATATGCGCCTATTTTTTTTTATAATATGAACAAATGAACATTTAAGAACGATAAAAGAAGTGGGAATCGCATTTTGGGGGTGAAAAAGACGTATTAATGCCGCAAGGTCGTATCATGAGGCGAGAGCTGGGGGGACGTATATCCTCTCTCTCCAAGCTCCCAAGTGACACTGATGAGTCTGAGTAGAAGTCCCTGTGTAGCTGTCTCACATGTGTTAAAGAGACCGGGAGGGGGAAATTCCCGCAGGAAATTACCCGATAAAAGGGGGAATAAGAGGAAAAATAGCTGATAATTGAGGAAGGGGGGAAAGGAGGGGAAGGGGAGGGGGACACATATGTAGGAGTGGTAGAAAGTAATGTAGGGGAATTATCTCACCTAATCACAAATTGCTTTGTTTTGAGTGCCACTGTGGTGTTTTCTAAGTTTTTTTTTTCTTTGGATATATTGAGGAACGTCACAGTGCACCAGAAAAAACTCTATTGAGGACGGTCGCCGTTTTTGGGTTAAGAAAGATCATCATCACTTACTGTCCCTGATTGTTTCCATACAAGAGTGTTGGGAGCTGCACATCAGTAACTTTTACAATTCATGAATGACCATTCTTCCTTTAAAGATGCAGTACAGTTCCCCAATCACCCTTCTTCCTAGCAGCTTTATTTTCCTTATTTATGTTTATTTCATCCAATATATATATACGGTAAAGATAAAGAGCAAGTTGAAGCATGGTAGATGTAAGAGGGAGAGAAGGGTAGAGCGTGATGGAGGGGAGCAAATGGACCTTATGGTGGTACAGGAAGATCAATGATGGACCAAAGTGGAGAGAGAGAGAGAGTTATATATATATGTATATATATATATATATATATATATATATATATATATATATATATATATATATATACAGTATATATATATATATATAAATTATATATATATATATACTGTATATAATATATATTGTGACGTCTACCAGCGTTGGCAGAATCGCCTCTCGTTAGCCACTAGCGCTCGCCAGGGACATCGAAATGGGCTACAGTTATCAGAGAATGTTGTTCTTTCTTTCCTAGTAATCGCATTGTCACAGACAGTCCAGTTGTGGTGGTCTTTGTTTTCGTCTGTGACAACGGGTTATATTTTATATCAACAGTAGTGATAATAGTACCAGCGTGTGAATGAGAAAGACTTTCAGAGCGAGGAGGTAGTAAGTGTCTGTATGTACGGGTGCATTCCTGCCTCTCGCTCGCCATTGGACGGCGTGTCTTGCTCTGTCATATGACGCCTGCTGTCTTGTGACGTCTCGGCCCGTGATTGGCCGACCATCGCGCCTTTGCGGTCTCCTGTGTAACTTACCTCCTCCATGAGAGTCCCCAGGAGCTGTCCTCGTCAGGACAGGCTTGGCGCGCGTGCTTCTAACATCCCTTTGCATACTCTCTCCCGATCACCACCTTTATCACTGTTTCTCTTACTCGATTCTCTCTTTCCATACTCTAACCTTTATTAACTGCACAACACTCCCCTTGGGTTCTGCATACGGTTTTCCTAGCCGGCCCATTGTATTGCATGCGCCGTCCTCAGAGATATTTACATGTACTTAGAATTGGTTTGAGGGTTCTTAGTTAGTATAGGTTAAGAACTTTGTGTGTCTCTATTATTGATTTAGTGTTTCTGCTCTTTTATTTAATGCTAGACTGGGATAAGGTAACTGTAGTCATTGTTTCCGATGTGTGTACGGTTTGCTTATACATACACGACTTCGACTGGTCCTGTGGTAGCCTGGGTTGTCTTTTCGGTTGCGTCCTTTGCGAGTGCAGCATTGTGTTGACTGAGGGTTTTGGCCTGTACCAGTTCCACACTTTGCTTGGCTTTAGAGGGTCGCCAGGATAGAACTAGATACTTGTGATCTGGATCTATCGAGAGAGCCCCCTAGTCAATTAACGTAACTTAAAGGATGCAGTCTTAAGGACATCGCTAAGCTACGAGCCTGTCTTGCTCAACCCCAGTTCCTTACCTAGAGTATCCCAGCGAGACATTATTAATCGAGTAGACACTTGTTAGTATTTAATATAAGCTCTTTGATATGTGCGCATTATTATTCACAGCATTTATTAGTCTAGGTTGTTGCTGAGCCGCACAACCATAGCAAACTGTTTCGTTGATGAGGAAGTACTTCTTTTAGTGTCGAGCATTGCTACCGTTGCGCATTTATAGTATTCTCGTGTCAGTTAACATTATATGTCCTATCTTTTAGTGTATTCGATTTACACGTGTGGTGTCCTGCCTCCTGCCTTTATATAGTTCTAAATCAGTACGAGCATCTTATGAGCATCAGACTTTCTTCAGAAGTTTCCAGGTCTATGCTGTAGGACTATACTTCACTTTCTTTCAGATAGGAGTGAAGAGTTTATTGTTGTTTAGAGTAACTGTATTGAAGCATCTTTTTATTGTATTAAATCTTGCAGTGATTTAATTGATCTTCCCATAGATTCCTTTTTATGCATTTTAACGTAACTTGCATCTTGTTTGTTATCAGGCTATACCAGTGCAGGTTAGCCTGAAGTAGAGTACATTTATGCCCAGTTAAGGATACCCCACTATCGCAGATTAACCCTGGAGGGTATAGGTGTTTTGTTCGCCGGCATATAAGTTCGAGGGTTTGGATCTAGCGTACCGTTGTTGCATAGTGCCCTATTACTAGTCCAATCATTGAGTGCCCTTGCTTTATTCGTAGTCCCGGTCGTAACAAATGGCGACCTTGCCTAGTATCAGTATCTAGTATGCCTAGTATCATATCCTAGTAGATATAACAAATGGCGACCTTAGTCTAGGATTTAGTGAACTAAGAAATAATTGCAGGATTTTTTTTGTGGAGAATTTGTTTTTTAATCACCGTTTGGGGGTCGATTGTTATTTCTCACAGTTTGGCAGTGGACATTTGTTTTTGAGGAATATTTTGGACGCGTTGGAGTTTTTTTTTTGGCAACGTAGTATAGCACTTGAGTTGTCTTCAAGCATTTTTTGAGTGAATAGTGCTACATGAGAGTTTAGTTTTTTTTTTTTTTTTATAAACGTTGAGGATTTCCGGTGGACACTATGTCGAACGACGGATCAGTCCACAGTGAGGACACAGTACGGGAAGCAGGCGAGGAGGTGGAGAAGGTGGAGTTGTCTAACGGCGTTCGGGTGGTGAACAATGAGGAGGATGCTCGGATTTTTTTGGAGGAGCCTGTGTCGGCGGATCGGGTGTCGGGGCTAGACCGGTACGGACTGCAGTGTGTAGCCACGGTCTTAGGGTTGTCCGGTACTAGCGGTTTGTCGAGAGGTGAGCTGGTTGCCTGGGTGCTCGGTGGGGTGCATGGGGCTTCGGGTGGAGCGGGAGCTTGGTCACCTTCTGCCCAGCCCCCATTCCACTCGACTCCTATCATGGCGTCCCCTCGGGCTCCGGAACCGGGTACGTTCCCGCAGGCTGATGCCCGCTGGCGGTTGGGTATGCCTTTAGGTGATTCACGGGGTGGGTCCCCAATAGTAGCACCCCCTCCTAAGGGTTTGTCTTCCGAGATGTTGTTTCAGCTCGAACTCGCAGAACTCGAGCAGCGAAAGCATAAGGCTGAGCTCGAGCAACGAAAGTATGAGGCTGAGCTCGAGCAGCGAAAGCATGAGGCTGAGCTCAGGCAGCAGCAGCAGCAGCAGCGAGAATCTGAGCTTAGGATTCAGGCTGAGGAGAGAAAGGCCATACGTGAGGCTGAGCTTCAGGTTGAGGCTACGAAGTACTGTGCAGACATAGAGCTTGAGAAGTCTCGGGTGGAGTCGACAGGGCAGCGTCTCGGTTCTGGGAATCGAAGTCTTGATCAGTCTTTATCGCACCTTCTTAAGTTAGTCCCTGCATTTGACGAGTCGGATGTCACCGAGTTTTTCCTGCGTTTTGAGAAGAAGTGCCGGGAGCACCAATGGCCCGAGGTTAAGTGGGCAGCCCTTGTTTCGTCTAGGTTGGTTGGCAAAGGACTCCAGGCATATGATGCGTTGCCCTTGGAGTCTTGCATCGATTATGAGGTATTGAAAGAAGCTGTTCTGCGGGCGTACGAGTTACAACCAGAGACATATAGGTTGAAGTTTCGGGGTGTTACGAAGGGTCGTGAGTGCAATTTTCTAGAACATGCTTGGGAACTGTCTGATGCTTTGAGAAATTGGCTGAGGTCAGAGAAGGTGACGACGTTCGAAGAGCTTGAGCAGTTATTCCTTCTAGAGCAATTTTTTAAATGCACAGGCGGCGACCTGACTTTGAACCTCAAAGAGAAACATCCTAAAACTCTACAAGAGGCAGCTGAGTTGGCTGACCTGAGATTATCGCTGATTCGTGGGTGCGGGTCTGCACAACGGACCGATGCAGTTAACAAGGGGCGCAACACTCCACCCCCCCCGAGTCAGTGATGCAACATTTAATAACAAAAGTAAGAGCAGATACTAATTTTAATCACAAACCAAAAACCGTCCCGTTTAAGAAAGGTCAGGGCCCTTCCCCACCTCAGGGGAAGTCCAAGGGTGAAGTAGAGTGTTTTAAGTGTCATAAAAAGGGGCATTTTGCACGTTCCTGCCCTAGTAACCAACCTGCAGCAGTCGTGTCTTTGGCTAGCAACATTGGGGTGTCTGTGAGGTCTTCTGCGTTTACCCGGGGTGATATGTCAGATGCGGGGGCACAGCCAGTGAAGGAGTGTCCGGAAGGCTCGAAACCTGTCCGCGATGCTTTTTGCGACCATAGAGGGCGTGGCTGCGTGAGTTGGGCTGGTTGCAATCATGGGTTGGAGTTGTTGCATGATGCAGGTGAATCCCAGACTCTGATGAAAAACTTTACAGGCCAACCTATAAAAGCGGCACGGGTAGTTGTGGTGCAGGGTATTAATGCTACACGGTCATACCCGTTGGTTCGAGTGGAGCTGGAGGTTGATGGTGTGACACGAGAGATAGATGTTGGAATCGTAGAGAAACTGCCAGTAGAGGGCGTCGACCTTCTTCTCGGCAACGACTTTGCGGTGCCTACTTCTGAGGTTCCACCCTTAGTCGTTGCCGAGAGGGCGGCCGACGTGAGTAGGGAGGGGCAGGAGTTGGTCGAGAGGTGTCAATTACAGCAGATGGCGTGTGTTGTCACCTGATCTCGTGCATCTAAGGTGTCACAGCCTATTCCTCAGTCTCTAGACCAGCGGAGGAACGGTCGGAAGGAGAAAGCTAAAGTTGGGAGAAGTTTTGTGAGTTTTGATCCAGCGGATCTTCTTGGCGACTCAGTATTAGCACCAATGTTTAGGTCCGGAGTGGCCCCAGAATCTGCTGTCACACTTGGTGAGGAGGTAGGGCATGAGAAAACTCCGAGACAGCAACGTTACTCACTTAAGCAAGATAGGATCGAACAGTCCAGTATCGGGGGAGGCCATAAGTTGCTCCGGGAGCACTTAGATAGATTACCTCCTTCGGATATCTGTCGGCTGCAGATAGATGATCCTGAGCTTCAGAAGTGTAGTAACGGTGCGATTGAACTTGATGAGGACGGGGATGCAAAGCCGGGGGACTTCTTTCGTGTGGAGGGCATATTGTACAGGCGTTTTCTATGTCCCAGACGGAGTTGGGAGGGTGGGTCGAGAGTGGTTGACCAGTTGGTAGTGCCTAGTGTGTGCCGTGATAGCCTACTGAGGTTGGCGCATGATGTACCGTTGGCAGGGCATTTGGGTGTACGTAAGATGGTAGCAGCATTGACGAAATTGTTTTGGTGGCCAGGTATGAAGGCACATGTGGCGTCATGGGTGGCAATGTGCAGTACCTGCCAGACAGTAGGTAAACCAAACCAGTGTATTCCCAAGGCTCCGTTACACCCTATTCCTGTAATCTGGCCACCATTCAGGAAGGTTATAATCGACATGGTTGGCCCTCTACCCCCTACTAGTGCAGGCAACAAGTTCCTCCTCACAATCATGGATGTTGCCACTCGTTATCCGGATGCATACCCCATGCGAAATGGTACTGCTAAGACTGTTGTTCGTAACTTGCTATTGTACTGTTCTAGGTACGGGTACCCGCAGGAATTGCAGTCAGACCAAGGGTCCAACTTTACTTCTAACCTTTTCAAACAGACCATGCAGCAGCACGGTATCAGTACAGTTGTCTCTTCAGCCTATCACCCAGAGAGTCAAGGGGTGTTGGAGAGGTGGCACTCGACTCTGAAAAGCATGCTGCGTTGTTACTGTGTTGAGAATGGCAAGGATTGGGATCTTGGGTTGCCCTATGTATTATTCGCTGCTCGGGAGGTTCCTGGTGAAAGCCTAGGGTTCAGTCCCAATGAGTTAGTTTGCGGACATCAGGTCAGAGGCCCCCTCAACATGGTTAGAGAAATCTGGGAGGGCACAGCAAAACCATGTTCCATGTTAAAGTATGTCCTCGAGAGTAGAGAGAGAATGCTGAGAAGCCTAGAGTTGGCAGGTAGGAATTTGGTAGGGTCGCAAGCACTTATGAAGGACAGGTACGATGAGAAGACAAAACTCCGGGAGTTTAAGGTGGGGCAGGAGGTGTTGATTCTGTTACCTCTGCCAGGTCATCCGTTGTCTGCCAAGTACGCTGGTCCTTATAAGGTGGTAAAAAAAATCTCTGACCTAGACTATCTTGTGGCTACTCCAGATAGGCGTAAAAAGAATCAGCCGTGCCATGTGAATCTGGTGAAAGAGTTTGTGAGGCGACCCCCCCTGAGCCTCACGCTGTCCCTGTGTTGACCTGCAGCAGTCATGGAGGAGAAGGAGTGAGGGACAGTGAAGCCCAGGTGGAGGATAACTGGGAGTGTCATGTCTCTGCTGACCAGTGGGCGGGGAACTCCAGACAAGTGGCTGACGATGCTCTAGTGCACATGCCTGAGCAACAGCGTGCAGCCGTGCAGCGCCTGTTTGCTTCATACCCCACTTTGTTTGCAGAGCATCCAGGCCTCCCAACTGGAGTGGTGCATGACGTGGACGTGGGAGATCACCCCCCCTTTAAATCAGTACCCTACAGAATTCCACCCATTAAACTCCCAGCCCTCAGAGCGGAGTTAGAGTATATGTTGGAACGGGGGCTGATTGAGAAGGGGGCAGTTAGGTGGACATCTCCTGTCACTCTGCAGCCCAAGCCTGACGGGAAGGTTCGCTTCTGCATTGACTTTCAGAGATTGAATGGGTTGACTCCCACCAATGCTTATCCCCTTCCCCGTGTTGACGATAGTGTAGACAAGATCGGTAAGGCACAGTTTCTAACTAAGGTAGACCTAGTGAAAGGCTACTGGCAGGTGCCCTTGTCTGAGCGGGCGAAGGGGGTATGTGGGGTTGTGGTTGATGGGAACACCTACCATTGCAATGTGATGCCGTATGGCCTTAAAAATGCCCCAGCAACCTTCCAGAGTCTTATGAATGAGTTAGTAGCTGACATCCCTAACTGCACTGTCTACCTAGATGACGTTATAATCTACGATGACAACTTTGAGAGTCACTGTGAGCACATAGAAGCCTTGTTTCAGAAGCTCAGTGAGGCCAGCTTGGTGGTCAATCTGGGCAAGTGCGACTTTGTCCGGGCAACTGTGCAGTATCTTGGGTTTTTGGTCGGGTTAGGCCAGGTGTGCCCCCCCCAAAGCAAGATACAGGCGATTAACCAGTTCCCCAGGCCGTCCACCAAGCGGCAGATCATGAGATTTTTGGGCATGATCGGTTACTATCGCCGCTTCATTCGGGGTTATTCTACTGTGTTAGCTCCCCTGACAGATTTGCTAGCAAAAGAGAAAAAGTTCAAGTGGGCACCTGAGTGTGAAAGGGCTTTTTCGCTGGTCAAGCACCTACTATCTATCTATCTATCTATTGCCTGACGCCGTGATCCCCGAAGGGGTGGCCACGAACGAACCGCCCCCATGCACCTCTGTCCCCAGTCAGTCGACGCCCCTCCCCCCAACCAGCACTGCCTTCGTTCATGTAGTTCCTCACTCCATCCTTCCACCTCATATTCGGTCTACCTCTCCCCCTCTGTCCCTCCACCTCGCTCTCGTACACCCTCTTAGTCATTCTCTCGCTTTCCATACGTTCCATATGGCCGAACCATCTCAAGTTGTTCCTTTTCACACTTTCCAGCACATCTACCTCCACACCACACCTCCTTCTTACTTCCTATTAGTCTGTCTATCCCTCCATGTAACTCCGCACGCACTCCTTAAGTAATTCATTTCCACTGCTCTCACTCTTGGTCTGAGTCTCTCAACCACGTCCATGCTTCGCTTCCGTAAGTCAGTGTCGGGATTACCACACTGTCATGCAAGGACTTCTTCACTTCCATACTGACCACCCTATTTCTTGTTACTGCTTTTAGCGTTCCTACAACCCTCTTCCCCTGTTGTACCCTCTCCCGCACCTCTTCATCCATAGTCCCATCTTTACTCAACACACTGCCCAGATACTTAAAAGAGTTGACGATCTCCATAGCCTGACCGTTCAGCTTAACCTCACACTCTGTGACTTCACCCCTTTCGAAGACCATAACCTTGCTCTTCCCCGTATTTACCTTCAAATTCCGTTTTTCGCACACTGTTCCAAACTCATTTACCAGACCCTGCAACTCCCATTCATTATCACTCATCAGAACTGTATCATTCGCAAACAGCAGTATAGGTAGCTTCCACTCAATTCCCTCCCTTTTCAGCGATACACCAACATCCACTGCTCTTGATAGTATTTCTTTCATAACTCCATCCATATATACAGTAAACAACCACCTACTATGCACTCACCCAATCCTCAGGGCCCCTGACTTTGAAAGACCGTTCCAGCTGGCAACAGATGCCAGCGGTGTAGGGGCTGGTGCCGTCTTAATGCAAACAGACGAGGAAGGTTTGGAGCATCCAGTCAGTTTCTTTTCCAAGAAGTTTAATTCCGCTCAGAAAAACTACTCTGTGGTGGAGAAAGAACTGCTGGCAATAGTGTTGGCGCTCAGGCACTTTGAAGTATATGTTCCTGCCTACGGGCCAGTCGTGGTGATTTACACCGACCACCACCCTCTTAAATTTCTGAACCAATTCCACAACCGGAATATGAGGCTGACACGTTGGTCACTCATGTTGCAAGAATACAATCTAGACATTCGCCATATTGCCGGTTGTGAGAATGTGATTGCAGACTGTTTGTCGAGGGTGGAGGATCCGGCGTAGATCACCACAGGTGTGTGGGTTTGAGTGGAGAAAAACCAGGCTTGCCCCTGTAGAGCAGCCGTCTAAAACAACATTAAAATTCAATAAAAAATCACATGAAAAACTCTTTCTTTTTTATAGTTAATTGTAAGTTGCCAATGTTATAGCTAAAGTCCTAAGTTGAACCTGTCTTTCACTTAGTAGGCTGGGCTCTGTGAAGCTCGCTCAGGGAGCATAGCAGGCTAAATTATACTATTCTGTTTGGGAGGGGTTGTAAGATTTTCTTTATGCTAATATGTTGTTTTATTTAAAATTGAGATTTGCATTTCATTTCTGGTGGAGTGGCGTGGTGTGGCGGGTCTTGTCGGCATTCTGCCTTGTCAGATATGGTGCTCGCCTAATGTTTAGCGTCCCATTTCTTGGGCGGGGTGTGACGTCTACCAGCGTTGGCAGAATCGCCTCTCGTTAGCCACTAGCGCTCGCCAGGGACATCGAAATGGGCTACAGTTATCAGAGAATGTTGTTCTTTCTTTCCTAGTAATCGCATTGTCACAGACAGTCCAGTGGTGGTCTTTGTTTTCGTCTGTGACAACGGGTTATATTTTATATCAACAGTAGTGATAATAGTACCAGCGTGTGAATGAGAAAGACTTTCAGAGCGAGGAGGTAGTAAGTGTCTGTATGTACGGGTGCATTCCTGCCTCTCGCTCGCCATTGGACGGCGTGTCTTGCTGTGTCATATGACGCCTGCTGTCTTGTGACATCTCGGCCCGTGATTGGCCGACCGTCGCGCCTTTGCGGTCTCCTGTGTAACTTACCTCCTCCATGAGGGTCCCCAGGAGCTGTCCTCATCAGGACAGGCTTGGCGCGCGTGCTTCCAACATCCCTTTGCATACTCTCTCCCGATCACCACCTTTATCACTGTTTCTCTCACTCGATTCTCTCTTTCCATACTCTAACCTTTATTAACTGCACAACACTCCCCTTGGGTTCTGCATACGGTTTTCCTAGCCGGCCCATTGTATTGCATGCGCCGTCCTCAGAGATATTTTCATGTACTTAGAATAGGTTTGAGGGTTCTTAGTTAGTATAGGTTAAGAACTTTGTGTGTCTCCATTATTGATTTAGTGTTTCTGCTCTTTTATTTAATGATAGACTGGGATAAGGTAACTGTAGTCATTGTCTCCGATGTGTGTACGGTTTGCTTATACCTACACGACTTCGACCGGTCCTGTGGTACCCTGGGTTGTCTTTTCGGTTGCGTCCTTTGCGAGTGCAGCATTGTGTTGACCGAGGGTTTTGGCCTGTACCAGTTCCACACTTTGCTGCCTCTTTGCTTGGCTTTAGAGGGTCGCCAGGATAGAACCAGATACTTGTGATCTGGATCTATCGAGAGAGCCCCCTAGTCAATTAACGTAACTTAAAGGATTCAGTCTTAAGGTAATCGCTAGGCTACGAGCCTGTCTTGCTCAACCCCAGTTCCTTACCTGGAGTATCCCAGCTAGACATTATTAATCGAGTAGACACTTGTTAGTATTTAATATAAGCTCTTTGATATGTGCGTATTATTATTCACAGCATTTATTAGTCTAGGTTGTTGCTGAGCCGCACAACCATAGCAAACTGTTTCGTTGATGAGGAAGTACTTCTTTTAGTGTCGAGCATTGCTACCGTTGCGCATTTATAGTATTCTCGTGTCAGTTAACATTATATGTCCTATCTTTTAATGTATTCGATTTACATGTGTGGTGTCCTGCCTCCTGCCTTTATATAGTTCTAAATCAGTACGAGCATCTTATGAGCATCAGACTTTCTTCAGAAGTTTCCAGGTCTATGCTGTAGGACTATACTTCACTTTCTTTCAGATAGGAGTGAAGAGTTTATTATTGTTTAGAGTAACTGTATTGAAGCATCTTTTATTTGTATTAAATCTTGCAGTGATTTAATTGATCTTTCCATAGATTCCTTTTTATGCATTTTAACGTAACTTGCATCTTGTTTGTTATCAGGCTATACCAGTGCAGGTTAGCCTGAAGTAGAGTACATTTATGCCCAGTTAAGGATAACCCGCTATTGCAGATTAACCCTGGAGGGTATAGGTGTTTTGTTCGCCGGCATATAAGTTCGAGGGTTTGGATCTAGCGTACCGTTGTTGCATAGTGCCCTATTACTAGTCCAATCATTGAGTGCCCTTGTTTTATTCGTAGTCCCGGTCGTAACAATATATACAGGTATATATATACCGGTATATAAACAATATATTATATAATTATATATATATATATATATATATATATATTATACAGTATATATATATATATATATACAGTTATATATATATATATGTATATATATATATATATATATATATATATATATATATATATATATATATAATTATATATATATATATATTATATATAATGATATATATATATATATATATATATATATATTTATATATATATATATATATAATATATATATATATATACAGGTATATATATATATATATATATATATATATATATATATATATATATATATATAAGACGTTTGCCCCATTCATGAGTTATAGTTATAGTTATAGTTATGAGTTATTCATTAGTTATATATACTGCACATACCTTGCAGCCCCTACTAGGCAGTCCGGACTTAATTCTAACAACATTTGCTACTAAGTGGACGGTAATTATAGGAAAACAGGAGGCTCTCACCCCACCCATCACTTTCTGCATAGGAGAGTTACAGTTACAAGGAGTACAAAGGAGTACAAAGGAAATCAAGCAACAACAGGTCTAGTGACCCTTCTAGGCTGCTTGTCCTCCAAAACACTGAGGATCAAGTGTCCAAACAGTGGTTTAGAGTGGTTAAGGGAACATTGGAAAGGGAACTACTGCCCTGGAACTAATGTCTGTGGCAGGATTAGGAAGTTAGTAGGGGACAGATGGGTTAGTAACTGAGGGGACGATAAAATAAAGTTATTCATTTACAAACGCAGTTAGTCGCGGGTTTGATGCGAGATATTTGTCTAGGCGAAGTTTAAATGAATCAACGGTTCTGAAGTCTATAACATCTTGGGGAAGCCCACTCCATAAGTTGACAACTCGACTGAAGATTTTTTTTTTAGCTTCGTGCGAGTTAAAAGATTTACCAATAATTTTGCACCCGTTTCCCCGCATGTAACTAGATTGGTCGATAGTGAAGTACTTACTACAGTTCATATTGTCGATGCCTTTGATGATTTTAAACACTTGAATTAAGTCGCCTATTAATCTGCGCTGGGTTAAAGGAAATAGATTTAATTCTCTAAGACGCTCCTGGTATGGTTTGTTCTTTAGGCTAGGTATCATTTTGGTAACTCTACGTTGAACTCGTTCTAGCTTGTCTATATCTTTTTGGTAATAAGGGCACCAGGATTGAACGCAGTATTCCAGAAGAGGGCGGACTAAGGAATTGTAAAGATTAGGATAGCGTCTTTGGATTTATGCTCAAATGACCTGCCTATAAAGCCAATTATTTTGTTTGCCTTCTTAACAACTTCTGAACATTGTTGACTCGGTTTTAGGTTACTCGATATTGTTGCTCCCAGATCAGTTTCTCTGTTTACATTCTTAAGTTGAGTGCCATTCATCAAATAGTTTGCCTTCTCATTTTGGTATCCGATATGTAGTACTTTACATATATCTGCATTGAAACTCATTTGCCAAATGTGGGCCCAACATGACAACTTATCTAGATTGTGTTGCATATCGTCAACTTGCTCTTTTGAGAGTACGCTATTTGCAATTTTTGTATCGTCAGCAAATTTTGAGATTGTACAGGTGAGACCCTCATCTATGTCATTGATGTAAATTAGAAAGAGAATTGGTCCTAGTACCGATCCCTGGGGTACCCCGCTACTTACATTGGTCCATTTAGATGCCTTACCGTTTATGACTACTCTTTGCTTTCTGTCGCTGAGGCAATTTTCTATCCATTTCAACACACCGTCTTGTATTCCATGCGCTTTTAGTTTTAGCAGTAAATGTTTGTTGGGAACTTTGTCAAAGGCCTTTTGAAAATCAAGGTATATAATATCTACAGCTTTACTCTCATCGTAGAGGTTGAGGATATCGTGGAAGAAGTCTAAGAGGTTTGTTAAACAGGAACGTTTTTTACGAAAGCCGTGTTGAGTATCTTTAACCCTTGTCGAGCGGGGGGTTTTGGGCTTATTTGGGCATATTCAGGCCCTCCTGAATGATAAATCAATTATCTGCATGAAAAGAAATGTATTCAGCAAAAAAATAGGCGCTAAAAGCTTCAAAATGAGACCAGAACGAGCTACGTAGGACTCGTGGTTCTCAGGCAGTGTTACCACCAACATGGGAGTTTAGCGTATAGCGGCATAATTATTCCCACTACGCTCACTACTGGCAACGCTGCCGGCCTCTCGAGAACAGAGGGAACATGAGTCAGTGGGCGGCGGTAAGCCCTGAGAGCCGGCTGTCTGGCCCGCTGTGCTCCCGGCCATTTGCACTCGATTTTAACCCTTTAAAAGCCTTAATAATGCTCCTAACTTGCTGCAAATTGGTGCCCGGCTATAGCCGCCCGCCGCCAGTTAAGGGTTAAGTATGTTAAATTCCTCCTAGTGATTTACGAGTCTGTCTCTTATGAGTGTCTCTAGCATTTTACATACAACTGAGGTTAAGCTAATTGGACGATAGTTACTGGGTAGGGATTTGCTGCCTTTTTTTAATATCGGTGTTACGTTGGCTAGCTTCCACTGATCAGGCATAGTTCCAGACTGCAAGGATTTATTGAATAGCAATGTCAGTGGTTTAGAGAGCTCATCTTTAGCTTCCTTTAGGACTCTAGGTGAGATTGTATCAGGTCCAGGCATTTTATTTACCTTGAGTTTATCTAAACAATTCAATACTTCTCTCTCTGTAACGGTGATATTGCTTAGAACATCTGAATTATTAATCTGAATCGGCGATGGTGTAGGGATATCACTGAGGTCTTCCGTTGTAAAAACTGATGCAAAGAAGGTATTGAGGGCATTACTCATTTGTACTTCGTCTTTGGTGTATTCTCCATTTTCATCGACTAACGGTCCAACAGTTGAAGTAACTACTTTGTTCTTTCTGATATAACTATAGAATTCTTTCGGGTTTGTTTTACTTTGATTCGCAATATGTAACTCCAGGGTCTTTTTACTTTGCTTAATTAACTTTTTGGCTTTGCGTCGTAGCTCTACAAATTTCACTCGTTCTTCGTAATTTTGTAAGGATTTTAATCTATCATTAGCAAACTTTTTAGCAAGCAGACAGTTTGAAATATCTTTATTCCACCATTTGGGCTTATTATTATGGGTTGTATGCCGTATTTTCGATAGTATGCAGTCTTGCACTGCTTTTAGGTAAGTGGTTTCGAATAATTCCCAAGATGTATTTATGCCGTTATTGTTAATTAAAAAGCTCCAGTCAGTTTCTTTAAACATAGCTCTAAGTTTATGAAAGTTTGCTTTCTTGAAATTAGGGACTTTTCGATGCTGCTATTTGGTTCGTTACTAGTAAACTTTAAAGTGAAAGTTATTGTACGATGGTCACTGTTACTGAATTCATCACCAACATTCAAATTCTCTATTAATTCTTCTTTTGTTGCAAGTACAAGGTCAAGAACGTTATTACCACGGGTCGGCGAAAACAAATTGATAGAGTGAACTCTCTTGCAAGTTCGCATACAAGTCATGTCCGGAGTGTGAAGTAAGAGTATCGCCCCACTTGGTCACAGGTAAATTAAAGTCGCCAAAAAATACGGTATCTTGTGAGTTACTTACATCTGCAATTTGTTCATAAATTTCTCGGTCAGTTTGTACTGACTGAGCTGGAGGTCTGTATATTAATGCAAATATTATTTTTGTACCTTTATTATTCTTTATTAGCACAAAAGATGTGTCGACGTTCACAATTTGAGGTTTTGACAAGAGGGTCGGGTTAAGACTTTCTTTGATATAAAATAAAACACCACCTCCATTTTTATTTATTCGGCTGTTCTCAAACATTACATAACCGGGAAGTGAATACTCTGCCAAAAAGTCTCTATCTTCTGTATTGAGCCAAGATTCTGTTATGCCAATCACATCATAATTTTCTGTAAACACTAGTTCCTCTAAATCTGAAAATTTATTGCGTATGCTACGAGCGTTTGCATAGAAAACCTTTAAAGTTGCGGTTTTAGAACTCACAGAACGTTCTTTAATCAAATTTTTGGTTCTGGTCGGATCTACATTTACATTCATGGCTGTCCTCGGTTCTCGGTCGTTGTCCCTGGCGGTTTTGAAATTGGGTCGTGTTGGTGGAGCTTTATCCAAATTTGCGGTTCTTGACGGATTAGCATTTAATTCCTTTGCAGGTTGCCTTCCTCGTTGTCTTCGGTCCTCCTTCCTGGTTGTCCTGTGTTGAGTCGATTTCTTCTCCGAAAATCCTTCACCGCATCGTTGAGAAGACGCCCAAAACGTGCTGCTCCCACCTGGTTCAGATGAACTCCATCGTCCGAAAACAAATAGTCATCGTAGTAGAAATTGTCCCAGCTGTCGATGAATCCCACATTCTCCTTCCTGCAGAGGTTTGCTAGACAACGATTTGTGCTGGTGGCTATGTTGTAAAATCGGCTCTCTACACCGAGCCGGGGGACGATTCCTGAGACGATGATCCTTGATGACTTCTCCTTAAATGACTTGATCAGCTGCTGGTACTTTAAAAGCAAATCTTCCGACCGGGTTCGCTGTACATCGTTGAATCCAACGTGGATGACGTACATTGTATTAGCAGGGGCCAGCTTTGATACTTCGTCAACTGCAGCAACTACATCGTCCACACCACCACCAGGGATACAAAAACGCTTCCTGGTCTTAGGTGCCCTGGCGCAAAACTCTGTGAGCTGACCACGTATCATCGAGTCTCCCACGAGCCGGACTTCTTCTATTTCCTCTTCGTCATCTGAGTCTGTGAGTATCTGGAAACGGTTTTGACACTCAGTAATCAGTATGGGTTTCCTGGTCTTGGGGCAAACGTTGTTCCTCACGACACAGAAGTTGTCTTGAGGGGGAAGAGAGTCACTATTTGTTTCTTGAGTATCGGAACCATCAGCTGAAGTGGCTACTGCAGGCGTTGAATTGTTGGCAGTTGACGTTGGGACGTTGGTGGCTGCTGGAGTTGCGGTGACAATTGAAGTTTGTGGTACTCCAACGTTGAGTGTTACAAACTCTTGGAGTGATTCCAGCTTCATGGTGAGGACATTGATCTTGTTGTAGGCTTCATCTAATTTCACTGTAAAATTCTCTCGTTGCTGGCAGAGCCGGAAGACTTGAAGATCAACAGTAGCAAACAATAGACTCACCAAACCTACCGGCGCAGTTCGTACAAGCGCGAGGCATGGTGACAGTCACTTTCTTCAGATCACTTCACTCACTCAGGAGAGAGAGAGAGAGAGAGAGAGAGAGAGAGATGGAGATACAACTAATAGATAGTACCGTTAATAACTTGCGGTATATTTCGGGGAAATACTCTAAGAGAGAAAGAAATTGTGTAGTGCACTGTTCTCATTGCAATGTGTGCAAAATACTATCTAGTCTTCTTGAACTGCTCAACTAAAAAACTATTTACAACTTCTGAGGGAAGCTTGTTTTAGGAACAACGGATCTTGTATGTGAGGAAAGTTTCCAAACATTTAAGTCTGAACATTTAGGCCTATGATTTAAATAAACTGCCATGTTTGCGTGTTGTATTCATGTTTAGGCTAAGCATTATAATCCGTATTGTCAAACTCAGATATCAGTGAATTGACCTCGTAGTCTGTGCATTTTCACCGAAAAGAGATCAAGAGCTTTCAACAGATCTTCTTAGCTCAGCCTTCTAATTAATGGAATAAGCTTTGTAGCCCTGGCTTGGATTCTTTCTAGTCATTCTATAGCTTTCCTGAGTGCTGGAGACAACACTTTACAGAATATTCTAGGAGAGGTTGTATCAGAGTACGAGTATTGTAGTGTGTGAGGGCTATCTCCTTTATTTCTGTACTTTAATTGCATCTTGCCTTTGAGGATTATGATGCATTTTGACTGTATATTCTGGCTATTAGTAGATAACTGTGATGGGCTGACCCTTTGTCAGAGTGCGGGTTGGTGTCCTCTACTTCCCATAGCCCCTTCTATCTTTTTCTCCTTCTGCATCTCTAATTTTTTCAAATGGCGTAGGGATGCGGCGACCCCAACACCCGCCACTTTCTGGTGCAGGTAGCCTCCTCTGTGGTGGAGGGGTGAGAAATTTCCACCACCGCTTTTCTCCGGCGAGACGTAGAAGTCGGCTAAAGGGGATTGGGGGCGGGGGGCCTGGTATCCTTCTCCCCTTAAATACATCTACCAAAAAAACGAGACAGTGATAGGGGCGAGGGAACGCGTTCGTGGTCCCGGACCCTAAGAATAGGAGCTTTGAATGTGCGTGGATGTAGTACGAATGAGAAGCGAGAGGATATTGGAAGGTTATTTGAAAGAAGGATGTATGATGTCCTTGCACTGAATGAAACAAAGATGAAAGGAGAGGGAGATGATTTTGGAAACGTGATAGGTAGAAAGTCTGGAGTAGACGAGGGAGTCAGGGGGAAAGAAGGAGTGGCTATTATTGTGAAGGAGGAGTTGAGAGAGTTTATACAAGAGTGGAAAGAGGTGTCATCAAGGCTAATGTGGGTGAGAATGCGGTTTAAGGGTGAAAGGTGGGTTTTTGTAAGTGCGTATGGACCAGGAAGTGAAAGAGTTAGACGAGGTAGAGGGTTTCTGGGAGGATTTGAGAGATTGTCTACAAGGGTTTGATGAAAATGAAAATGTTATAGTTTTAGGGGACCTAAATGCTAGGGTAGGAAATGAGCCTGTTGAGGGAGTCATCGGTAGTTTTGGTGTGGATGGTGTAAACGAGAGTGGAGAAAGACTGAAAAATTTATGTGAAGAGTGTAGATTGAGTGTAGGTAATACGTTCTTCAAAAAAAGGCGTATTCACAAGTACACCTGGCATAGACTTGTGAGGGGAGAGATTGTAGAGAGGGCATTGATGGATTATGTGCTGGTGACAAGGGAAAGATTGTGTAGACTGCTGGATGTGAATGTGATGAGAGGTGAGGTATGTCAGATCATTACCTGGTGGAGGGAAAGCTAAGAGTTAAGAGTTACAGGAGAATAAGAGACAAGCGTGAAGTAAGAGAGGTAATAAAAGTTAGTGAGTTAGAGAAGAGTGAAAAAGAGAGGGAGTACAAGGAAAGACTAAATGCAAAGTGGATGGAAGTGAGAGAGATGGAAGAGAGAGAAATAGAGGTTGAATGGCAACAGTTTAAGGAAGGAGTGAAAGCAAGTGCAGAGGTAGTATGCGGCAAAAGGAAAGTAGGAGGCAGAGGTATCAGGAAGGGAAGCGAGTGGTGGAATGATACGGTGAGCAAGGCAGTTGAGGAGAAGAGACAGTGTTTTGAGAGGGTTTTACAGGATGGTAGTGTTGAGGTATGGGAGAGGTACAAGGAGAAAAGGAGAGAGGCAAAACGGAAAATTAGAGAAGCGAAAAAAGATGCAAACGAAAGGTGGGGTCAAAGGCTGAGTGAGAATTTTGAAGAACGAAAGAAGATGTTCTGGAAGGAGGTAAATAAAGTAAGGAAAGGAGGACAAAAGAGGGAAGAGTCAGTGAAAGATGAAAATGGAGAATTACTAGTGGAACCAGTTGAAGTGAGGAAAAGATATGCCGAGTATTTTGAATCTTTGTTAAATACAAGAGATGGAAGAGAAGCAGTGATTGAAGCAGAGGTGGATGGAGATAGGTTACCCAGGCCACCCAGGTGGCAGGGAATGAATGAAAGGATTGAGGAAAATGAGGTGAAAGAAGCAGTGAAACAAATGAGAGCGGGAAAAGCAGAAGGTTTGGATGGTATTGCTGTGGAGTGTATAAAGAAGGGTGGAGATGTGATAATAGATTGGTTGGTGAGACTTTTCAATGTGTGCTTTGCTGTGTCAATGGTACCAATAGACTGGAAGAGTGCATGTATTGTGCCGTTGTACAAGGGGAAGGGAGATCGGCAGGAGTGTTCAAGTTATAGAGGTATTAGTTTATTGTCAGTGGTTGGAAAGCTGTATGGCAGGGTGTTGATAGAAAGGATAATAAAGTGTACGGAAGTTGCAATAGGAGAAGAACAGTGCGGTTTTAGGAGGGGAAGAGGGTGCGTGGATCAGATGTTTGCAGTAAGACAGTTATGCGAGAAGTATTTAGAGAAGCATAAGGAGATATTTTGGGCTTTTATGGACTTGGAAAAAGCGTATGATCGTGTGGACCGTGAAGCAATGTGGAAGGTGTTAAGGATTTATGAAATAGGAGGACATTTGTTAGAAGCAGTTAAGAGTTTTTATGAAGGGAGCAGAGCATGTGTGAGAGTAGGAAATGGTGAGTTGAGTGAATGGTTTGAGGTAAAGGTAGGTTTGCGACAGGGTTGTGTAATGTCACCATGGCTGTTTAATATGTTTATGGATGGTGTGGTGAGGGAGGTGAAAAGGAGAACTATGGGAAGAGGATTGGGTTTAGTAGGAAAGAATGGTAGAGATTGGGAGTTGAATCAGTTGCTGTTCGCTGATGACACAGCATTGGTGGCGGATTCTGATGAGAAACTGCAGCGGGTAGTCAAAGAGTTTGGTGTGGTTTGTGGAAGGAGGAAACTGAAGGTGAACGTCAATAAAAGTAAAGTAATGGTGTGTAATAGGGGAGAGCATAGGGTGAATCTAGATGTGAGGCTGGATGGGGAAATATTGGAACAAGTAGTGTTTTAAATATCTAGGAGGAACAATAAGCAGGAGTGGAGGTATGGAAGTGGAGGTAAAACAGAGAGTGTGTTAAGGAAGGAAGGTTTTCGGAGCAATGGGAAGTATGTGGAAGACGAGAAATCTCGGAGTGAAAGTAAAAGGTGCACTGTATCAAGGAATTGTTGTGCCAACAGTGATGTATGGGGCTGAGACATGGGCTCTGAAGAAAAAGGAGAAAAGAGGGCTGGATGTGATGGAGATG
The DNA here is from genome assembly GCA_032716605.1 of Paralithodes platypus. Taxonomy (NCBI): domain Eukaryota; kingdom Metazoa; phylum Arthropoda; class Malacostraca; order Decapoda; family Lithodidae; genus Paralithodes; species Paralithodes platypus. The sequence goes on from CM064525.1 coordinate 28,197,148, forward strand.
AGCTGCTTGAGGAGTATGTGTGGAGTTACTCGTAGAGACAGATTGAGGAATGAAGAGATACGTAGGAGAGTGGGGCAGCAGGAACATTTGTCAGCCAGAGTGGACAGAAGGGTGCTGAGCTGGTATGGTCATGTTGAACGAATGGGAGATGAAAGGCTTACAAAGATAATATGTGAGTCAGGTACAAGGGGAGATAGAAGGGCAGGAAGACCCCCATTGAGATGGAGAGACGGTGTAAGAAAGGCTTTGGATGATAGAGGAATGACTATAGATCAGGCAGGGGAAGTGGTGGTGGACAGGAGTGAATGGAGAATGCTTGTGAATAGTTGAGTGAACACGTGGTCATTTGGAGTAAGGGGTCGGGCGCAAGTTGGACTAGATAATAGTCCATCAGGCGCCTGGCCCGGGGAGACGATTAATATGAAGGGTGCGCCTGGAAGTATGGTGGAAGGGCTTGTGGCTTTGGCTCCGCTGCATGTCTGCCTGCCGTGATCGGAACCTCTCCGGGTGGTCGGGGGCCGGGGGAGTGCTGGAGCGACCTTGGTGACCCTGGTCTCTGGGTCTTCTCCTGGGTGACCTGGATGTGTGTGAGTTTGTGCTTTTTATCTGTGTTTATTTGTTGTTTTATGTTGTTTTTGTGTTTTCCCTGTTCTTGCTCTGTCTTGAGTTGGCTACCCCCAAAATGGGGATTGGGCCTGAGCATATAGATAGATAGATAGATAGATAGTAGACAACTTTTGTTAAGTAAAGGAGGGATCTGCGTGAGATAAAAATGTAATTGAGATCGACTTTACCGTTTTGATTGCTAGAGGTCTTTCCTAAGCTGTGTAAAATCATCAAATAATAGCCAGAAGAAACTACTAAAATGCGTCATGATCTTCGAAGGGTTAAAATAGCTCAATAATTTCTGAACTTTTTTCTCTACTTCATTGCAATGCTTGCAATGTTTTAGGTCACTGCTAAGATAGCTTGACGACAATGGCGTGGGACGACAGCCATATGTACGTGAAATGACTGCATACCATAAGACAAGTATGACACCCGCCAATGAGCCGAAACACACACGTAAGGAGCACTATCAGAACAGACAACATAAATATAAAGACCGCAAAACGACAGGCAGAAAACAACTTCCCCACAGCCCCCCAACAAATACGATTGGTTCTCGACCACATAACGACAGCGATTGTGTGTGTGTTCGTGTGTTTGTGGGTGGGTGTGCGTATGTTGGCGAATGTGTTTGTGTATGTATGTATGTGTCCGTGTGTTTGTGTATGTGTTAGTGTGTTTATGTGTGTGAGTTATTACGAGTGCCTGTCTGTGTATATGTGTGAGTGGGGGCGGGTAGGGGGTTCAGTGAGTGTCTGTGTAAATGTTTGAGTGGGGTGGGGGGTCAGTGAGTATCTGTATGTGGATATGCATGCCTCGTGTGTGAGTGTGTGTGTGTGTGTGTGTGTTGGTGTGATTGTGTGTGTGGGTGTCAGTGAGTGCCTGTCTGTGTATATGTGTGTGGGGTGTAGGAGGTCAATGAGTGTCTGTAATCTGTCTGTACATATGCGTGCCTTGTGTGTGTGTGTGTCAGTGTGAATGTGAATGTGTGTGTGTGTGGATGTCAGTGTGTCTGTGACTATGTGTGCCTTGTCTGCAATAATAATAATATTGATAATAAACGGTAAAAGCAGTAACAAGAAATAGGGTGGTCAGTATGGAAGTGAAGAAGTCCTTGCATGACAGTGTGGTAATCCCGACACTGACTTAGGGAAGCGAAGCATGGACGTTGGTTGAGAGACTCAGACCAAGAGTGAGAGCAGTGGAAATGAATTACTTAAGGAGTGCGTGCGGAGTTACATGGAGGGATAGACAGACTAATGAGGAAGTAAGAAGGAGGTGTGGTGTGGAGGTAGATGTGCTGGAATGTGTGAAAAGGAACAACTTGAGATGGTTCGGCCATATGGAACGTATGGAAAGCGAGAGAATGACTAAGAGGGTGTACGAGAGCGAGGTGGAGGGACAGAGGGGGAGAGGTAGACCGAATATGAGGTGGAAGGATGGAGTGAGGAACTACATGAACGAAGGCGGTGCTGGTTGGGGGGAGGGGCGTCGACTGACTGGGGACAGAGGTGCATGGGGGCGGTTCGTTCGTGGCCACCCCTTCGGGGATCACGGCGTCAGGCAATAGATAGATAGATAGATAATAAACGGTTTATTGACAGTTGCAGCCATTGGCTGAAAATGTACAAAGGAAGTTTGTTGCTTAACCCGAGAACGGTTGTCATTGGTTTTTAAAAGTGCCCTCCAAGCGAGCATATTTTGGTTCATTACCGCCTAAAATCGTCAATTTACCATAAATATCGTTATTACTTATTCATATGCGCCTATTTTACGTTTAATATGAAGTTGTTAACATGTAATAGCAATAAAACAAGTGGGAATAGTATTTGGGGGGTGAAAAAGAAAAATTATTGCCGACCCTCCAGTCATGAGGTGAGAGGCGAACGAGACGTACACCCTCCCTCTTCGAGGCCTGAAGCCAGATTGATCTCTCTCTCTTGCTGTCTTTCTCTTGCCACGCTCTCTATATTCATACCAGACGACCTTGGAACCGGGTGGGAGATATTGGCGTGGTAAATAAACCGATAAACAAGAGAATAAGAGGAAAACTAGGTTATAATTGAAGGGGGGGAAGGGAGTGTTTTTTGACACATGTGAAGGAGTGAAAGGAGGCATGGAGGGGAATTATCTCACTTAATCACATATTCCTTTGTTTTGAGTGCTAACTCCCATCCACTCACCAACTGTCTACAATCTCTCTCTCTTTGCCCAATGTTGCATCTCTCTCGCTATTCTATCACTACTACAATAATCAAAGTTCCGCAGAGCTTTCCCAGTGAATACCACCTTCTCTACGTAGGGTACGTAATACCCGTCTTGCAACACAATCCCACCCCTACTCTGTGCAACTCTCCAACCCAAGAGTGAATCGTTATTCTCAGTCTTTCTTCTATTCAACTGCATAGCTCTGGAACTCTCTCTCAGAATCAGTCTTTCCCTCTTCCTATGACTTAAGTTGCTTCAAACTCTGTGTGTCCAGGTATTTTGGCTTGAACGTCCCTTGATTTTGGCCCTGTCACTCTTTCAACTCTGGAGGAGGCACTCGCTACAGCAGTTCTGTCTTTTGTCTCCCCCATTCACATTGAAAAAAATAAAATAAAATAATATGATAACGGAAAGATTGATTAAGGGAGAGAGTTCCAGAGTTCACTAGTTGAGTAGAAGAAAGATTAAGAAAATTTGCCAATTCTTGGGTTGGAGAGTTGGACAGAATATGAGTAGGACTTTTCACTCGCCGCAAGGGAGGGGGTATTCACTGAGAGAGCTTTGAAGAACACTGATTGTTGTAATAACAACAGAGGAGTAAAAGAGATGCAATATTGTGGCGTGTAGAAAGAGATTGTAGGGAACAGGTACAAGGAAGTGAGTTGATGAGACGAAATGCTTTAGACTCTACTCTTTCGAGAAGTACGTTATGGGTGGAACCACCCCACACATGCGAACAATACTCGATACATGGGCGTACTGTGCCCCCTATACAGAACAAGATGCTGTGTGGGGGTGAAGAACCCACGGAGACGGTTGAGCACACCCACCTTCTGGGAAGTTGTTTTAGAAAGAGTGGTAATATGATCTTTCCAAAAGAGGTTGAATGAAAAAGTTACATAAAGAATACTGAGAGAAGATAAAGTGTTAATTTGTGTATTGTTGAAGAATAATTGATAGTCTTGTGGAAGATTGAGACGGTGAGATAAATGGAGAAATTGCGTCTTGGGAGGCATTGAAAGTAACAAGATTTTCTCTGCACCAATCAGAAATAATTGGTAGATCCAAAGATAGGTGCTCTTGTAACTGAGGTTTATTTCTCAACTCTAATATCTTACTTTAACTTTTAGTAGCCAGGCTAGATTGGATACTGAACCGATCTACTCACAAAAATCCCATGACACCCTGCTAGGATTGAACTCGGGACCAGTCAGTTACGAGACCGGCACTTTACCTACTGAAACAAGAGAGGTACCCCACTTGGCTGAGATATTTCAGTAAAGTGAGTTTTTACATTCAGTATCTGATCACAGTTTTAGCTCCCACTCTGTAGGATTTGATTTATGGAGCTCCGATCTTACTTTCAACCATCTTGACAATTTTACCAACTCACGTAAACCTCAGTAGATGCTGAAATAGCCTCCTGAAAATCTGCACGCTGGGCGGGAATCGAACCCAGCACCTTTTGGGTTACAAGGCAGACACAATACCACAAGACTAATAAAGGTACCTCACTTAGCCTGGTAGTCTATCTGTATTTCCTCATTGTGTTTAGTTTAGGATAACCTATTTTCACTGACTTCACATCACTTCAATGTCAGGGTAACGAAGGCTCCGAACGACCAGAGAGAAACAAGCCTGAGCTCGTGAGTCCGTCAGAGAGACTGGTAGGAAGAGGCGAGCCAGCCTGCTAGACGTGATACCACACACATGAATGGCCCAGCTGGCAACTGGTCATGGAGTGGTCATGCCACTGGATTGGTAATCCAATGGACCAGGGTTCAAATCCCGATATGTCAATGGGAAGATATTATTGGGATTGAATTTGTGCTGTACCTAGTATCAGTGCATTACCACAAAGCCCACCGAAATGCCAAAAAAATACCCTCATTGTTCCCTGATTAAATAACACTGTATGAATATTCCATATTCAAAATATGTTACAGGGGGACAATGCCTAGTGAGTTAGCTGCTCAATAGGTGGCGTCCTGAGAGTGAGGGTCTGAGTCTGGAGGGTGAGACAGTGAAGCACTTGAACGAAGCAACCAGCCGCTTCAGAGATGGAGCTGCTTCGAGCCATGAATGGATGCTTCACATGTCTCACTCCCCAGACTGGAACAAGACCTCACGGGCTTCACCGTGTTGAGAGGTGGAATGTACAGGTTCTCAGCCTATGCCCGAGAGGGAGTAGTTGGAATATAGAAAAAAAAAAAAAAAAAAAAAAAAAACACAATCAAAGTTTTGTTTTCACAGTCTCACAACCCTCCCAGTTCTCTCCTGCCCCCTTACTTGTCCTGTAGGATTTGGTTTTTACACCATGCCCGTAAGGAGGGTTATGGAGCTCTGATTTTACTTTCAACCATCTTGACAATATTACCAACACACCTAAACCTCATTAGATGCTGAAATTGCCTCCCGAAAATCTTTACACACTATGGCATCATCACATGACCTTTTGTGATTGCATACTGGGTTGTTGTGAAAAAGTAGTTGAATAGCGTAAGGTAGAGTCATCAACATATGAGTGGATGGGACTAGAGCAGGGATGGGGAACCTTTTTCGTATCAAGGGCCATTTGGACATTTATGAAATCATTCGAAGGCCATACAATATTATCTACTTAAAAGGTAGCCTGCTTTAACTGGTCAAACATTAACTCACCCCTAATGTGATGGCTGGAACTCCTTCTCCTTGGTGAGGCATGTGATGTCAGCTGGTTGCTATTCATAGCTGGTTTTCCAGGTTTGGGTCAGTCAGTCTGGAGCGCAGTTGACTCTTTGCGAGGGTGAGTTTTGAAAAAACTGCTCGCAGCAGTAAGTGGTTCCGAACACAGATGCATACTTCAGTGCATGCCTCCTCAAATTGGGAAAGTCATCAGCATTTATGTACCGTCTGTAGAACTCAAGCAGTGGGAGATTATTGTACCTAGCTTTCAGCTCATCATCACTTTGCAGCTGAATTATTTCGTGTTGAAAGTTATCAGGCACATTAATTGATTCTACATTAAATGGTGCAGCAAAGATGTTCAACTCCTGCTGTTTACTTTTCACATCCTTAAATCTTTCACCAAATGCCTCAATAAGTTTCGCACATTCACCAGCATATTCAGATGTTGTAGAAGGCTTTTCTGCTTGCAGAGTGGGAAAGTGAACAGTGTTATTCTTTTCAAGTTGCATTTTTCACAGCTTTAATTTAGCTTCGAATGATTTCACATTTGAAAGCAGTGAGCTAAGAAGCTGGTTAGGGCCCTGCAGCTTGACGTTAAGTTCTGAGGGATACTTGGTAATGTCAACCATGAATGCTAGATCACACAGCCACTTGCTATCACTGAGTTCCATGACAGGTTTTCCCTTTATCTCCATGAATTGTTTTACTTCATCCCTTAGTTTGTAAAACTGAATGAGCATGTTCCCGCGACTCAGCCACCGCACTTCACAATGATAGACAAGATTGCCATACTCAGTGTCAAGGTCATTCAGTAACTCCTTAAACTGGTGGCTGTTTAACCCTCTGCTTTTGATAAAACTTATGCATGACACTACTGTTGACATTACATTGTTGAGCCACAATGACTGTGCACATAAATTTTCTTGATGTATGATGCAGTGGCATACAATTAAATCATTTGGAAAAAGATCAAGCTGATTCATTTTTTTCTTAACAAATGCAATTAACCCTTTTTGTGATCCAACCATGGCTGAAGCTCCATCTGTAGCAAGGCCACTTAACCTCTCAAATGTTAGCTCAAATTTATTTATTGACAAAACAAGTCTCTCAAACAAGTCCTCACCTGTTGTAGTGCCATGCGTGGATTCCAAAGACAGTAATTCCTCTTTTGTGTCAAACTCGGCAGTTATCCCACGAACGAAAATGGCCAGTTGGGCGGTATTTGTTATGCCTGTTGTCTCATCACAAGCCAGAGAGAAAAACTTAAAATCTCTTGCAGAAGCCTTCAGTGTTTTTTCAACATATTTAGCTATGTCAGTAATCCGATCTGAGAAGGTTCTTCGAGACAAACTAACACTCTGAAACAATTTTACTTTGTCTGGTGCTAACAACTCTGCAGCAGCAACGATGCACTCTTTCACAAACTCTCCTTCTAAATGAGGCTTCAGCTTCTTTGCAATTAGCTCACTCACTACAAAACTTGTCTGTATAATTTTGTCTCTGTCACAACGAGGTCTTGTAAAAGCGGCTTGCTGTGATTCCAAACCCCGCTTAAGAGCATTGATTTTATCCAAACGCATATGTCCTCCCAACTGATTGAGTTTAGCATGTTTTGAGCTGTAATGACACTCCACATTGGCCTTTTTCATTACTGCTAATGCATTCCCACAAACAAGGCACACAGGTTTGCCTTTCACTTCTACAAAAAAATAATCGTTTGTCCATTTCTCTTGGAAAGCTCGGCATTCTGCATCAACTTTTCTCTTCTTTGCACTTGCCATTTCTAGGATGCTACACCACGTTATAACTATCCAGTGTGTATTAACCCCTAAGTGTCGGCGCGCAACATAAGTCGAGTATAATAAATCTGGACTATCTGGCGGCGCTCGACATAGGTCGTGTGGCAATTTCAGCACGTAATGTTGCTGAGAGAGAGAGACAAGTGGTGGCAGAAGAGTAGCGAGCGTATGACTGCTCCAGACCACCGCGGCGAACCTACTGACACGAATCCCACCTCCTCCCTCCCTCTCTCACTCGCTATATACGGAATTGTATGGGGAAAGTGCCGAATTACATGCTTTTTGCACTCGCGTTGCGCGGTTGTTGCAAGAAAACTAGCCATCATAAAAGGATCGTAATGGTGTCATTGGAAAGCTCTGTTTATGCCCTTTCAGGGATAGATACTTGTTTTACGCTCTGGGTCTTATTTAGGCATGAAAATGATCACGTAAACAGCCCTATTTGGCTAAAAACACCCCGCTGGGCGGTACATATAAATAAACCGCCTAGCCCGCTAATAAGGTGTTAAAAACATTGCGAAGTACACGCTCCAAGCCTGACTGAGGGGCCCTCCGAGTGGTGAGTCAACAAACAGTGTTGTCAGCTAGAAAGCTTCAAGATCCGCTAGATACGCTATAAACCCACTAGTAATTTTGTATCTTTGTGATTCGTATTTTCATTATCTATAACTCTATATTATTTTCAAATTAGGCTAATCTAATGCATGTTCACCTGAAACAAGTGATAACAAGAAACTAGCAGTCGAGAAATAACCTCTAATGAGGATTTTGCGGAATTGCAAATGCTGCTAAAAGCTAAATTGATAACACTGGTCAACTTCGGTAAGCATACGGCTGACGAGAATCATACGTGATAGATGTGTGTTGTGCGACCTAAACATGATATTTCTTCACTAGTAACTAGTTGATATTGTTTTGTTTTATAAATTATATATTTATTAACTCTTTGAAGTTTATTCTGGCTATTCTTAGACGATTTATTCAGATTAGGAAGGGTATATGACAATCAAAAGTTGAAATGAGATAGCCCTAGTCGTCACCTTTAAAATACCCACAGATCCTCTGTAAGCTGTATACAATTGTTTAATCGTGATAGATTTGAATAAACTGACAAACAAGTGCGTCATGGTCGTCAAGAGCTTGATAATTACTTGTTTTAATTATTCTTATTTGTATAATTGTATGATATTGTGACTATTAATTCAAGTAGTCTGTAACTTTCAACTTAAGCATCTTCAGAGACTAAAATTAATTTTTAAAACATGTTAACTAACAAGCAAAATAGCACATCTCAGCACATTTGATATATTGCTTTTCGGGCCTGACCAAATGGTCCCGGGGGCCTTATCAGGCCCCCGGGCCGGACGTTCCCCACCCCTGGACTAGAGGTACAGTTGAGGAGATCATTAATTAATAATAGGGAGAGGACTGGAGACAGGACAGAACCCTGAACAACACCGGAGTTTATAGGTTGAGGAAATGAGCGATGATCATCCACAACTACAGCTATGGAATGGTCAGAAAATAGATTAGAAACAATGGCACATATAGAGGGATAGAAACTGAAGGAGGGTAGTTTGGAAATTAGAGATTTGTGCCAGACTCTATCGAAGGCTTTTGATATGTCTAGTACTCTAGTACAATAGAAAAAGTCTCACCGAAGTCCCGAAAGGAGGATGACCAAGAGTTAGTAAGATAAGCAAGGAGGTCATGAAAAAAATCCATCCATGGTCTCATAAAAATTTAGGCTACTGCTCATATATTTAAGTATTATATAAAGAATAATAATATCCTTCAGTCATCCGACCTGTATATATTTATATTCGTCAATACACAAAATGATATGATTTGCTCAGGGCTTCGCAACTAGGCATGTTATTCACTGAATAATAATATATTCTGGCATATATTGATATTTGTTGTATGACTCAAATACGCCTCAAATCCCACCAACTGCTCCGTCACCCTCCCCGCCTTCTACAGGGAACAGGTGGGTTTTTATGGTCTGAGCCACCTCTACTTTGGACATGTTTGAGACAGTTAATTGGAGATGTGAGGCAAGCACTTTCAGTTCGGATTTTGACAGACGGTCAATATCAGGGGCTGTGGGGTCTGATTCTATGAAAACTCGAGCATCCTCGTCATTAATTAGATCAGGCATGATTAATATTTGATTTTTAAGTAGTGAAACGGTAATGAAACTGAGTGAAACTGTATGAAACGAATCCTGGCGAGGTCGCCACTCTTCTGTTACGTATCTTGATCCTCAAGTGGTTAACTTGATGAATCTAGATAGCACAGAGATATATATTAAGGTATCAGTCAGCTGAAGGCAAAACGAAAGTAAAACCTAATAAAATTATATCCTGTTGTTGCTTCCTTTCCTTTTGGATCTAAGGACTTGGTATCCTTTATGGACTGATACTCTTTAATTATGAAAAAATAGTGAAACTAATTACAGTCATGTAGTATTTATAAAGAATATTTATTTAACCGAAGCTTGGTAGGCTATGGTTATGAGCCGAATAAAGAAGGACTATTAATTATATATCAAGTCTTGAAAGATAAATATTAAGGTAAGAATATTTCTGTCTCTTACCCTTTTGGAAATTAATAGCTAGTTTTCGTATATGTCCTTTTATTTATTTTTAATGTAGTTATTATTCTTGGTTCTTGTCTTACGTTAATAGTATTATATTATTATTATCAGGATTAATATCAAAGTCACATAAAAAGTTAGATATATATTTAATAATTAGATAATGTATTTCTTAACCACGTAACATTGAGGTTTGATTATGAGTAAATTAAGTTACAGGATCGCTTCATAGATTCGATTTAGGTTTCACTCAAATAATATGAAAAGCAAAAATAATATTTTGAAGCTAAAAGAATTTTCTTCAGCTTAGGAAATCACTAGAAGTAACATTAAAACAGCCATGTTAGTCTAAGGCGATATTACTAATATGAGACAATAGTGTCACCGTTCTTGTTCTTACCAGCAATGTAAGCTTAATTAAAAGAAAATTAAAGAACTCGCAAGTATTAATATAAAACAATAGTATTACTTTTATCATAACCCAATTACTTGAAGAGTTGCTTTAGTCCACAAGTCAGTCAACTAAAATAGTTAAGTACATAATAGTAGCGTTAACGTTAATTCCCAATCACATATCTCACTAACCAACATAACGTAAGTACACCAAACACACTTAACACACACTTATATAATCTGACTGACAGTCACAATCCCATTATAATACTTCACCCCGTCTTCCTCCAGCTGCAAGTTCACCTTCCCAACTCCAAATGAGACTGATTTGAATGCCCACTACTCGGTCTTATATACTAAGCAATGATGGTGTAGGAACGAATCAGGAGGCGGGGGATGGTGCGCGCCCCAATCACAGCTCCTCTAGTTGCGTAAGAGGTGCGTGGTCCAATGGCGTCGATCATCGTCGTAGTGTCGGGTCATCGAAGTAGTTTGCAGGGTCCCATATGACGCACGCAGGTGTGAAGGCTTGTTTGCTGGTATGCAGACGAGCTGGTTTCCCACTCGCTGGTTCGCTCGCTGGTCTGCTTCGCCGCCTGGGTGATTCGGCAGTCCTTCAACTCTGAATTCTAACTCTTAAATAAACATACAGGGCTCCGTATGTCAGACCTCCCCCCTAGAAAAGAGTTTAAGGAGTACAGTACATAATATTAAACATAATACATAAATAGATTCACCACCAGATTGGCAACAGCAAGATTATAATGAGGATATAATAAGGATATCACCCAAAGTAGGCAACGTCTCCAGGTACCACATCAGAACATAGCCGGAACGTAGCTAGAGCGTTATTCGAACTGCAAGGCATTATCTCACAGCTGAAGGCTTGAAAGCGCACTACTAAAGCACGATATTTACCTCGCTACAAGGGAGAGCTAATTGCCAAAATCCTCTCATTAAGTTAATCTTACTGCTGTATTAGGCCAACCCGGTAAATGTAATCTTTAATAGATACGTGATAGGCAATCGGCTAGCACGTTCTGGACCCCCTTAATATGTTTAACATTCAGGGAGTATTCCTGCAGCAACAAACTCCACCTGGTCAGTCGTTGGTTTTTATTTTGGAACTTATGCAAAAATTTTAAGGGGTGATGGTCAGTATACACAGTGATGGCACCAGAGGCAGATTGCACATAGACAGCAAAGTATTGAAGGGATAAAATTAATGCTAACAGCTCCTTCTCAATGACTGAATAGTTACGTTGAGCAGAATTTTTTTTTTTTACTAAAATAGCACACAGGATGCAATACTTCACAGTCGTCTTCCTGTAGCAATACTGCACCAACCCCGGTATTGCTCGCATCCACTGCTAGGGAAAAAGATCTGTTAAAATCAGGAGCTCTGAGTACAGGATAATTGGATAAAATATATTTGGTAGCATTAAAGGCCTCCTCACATTCGGAGGACCACTCAAACTTCACATCCTTACGGAGAAGATCTGTCAGGGGAGCTGTTAACCTAGAAAAGTTTAAGATGAAATGCCTATAATAACCAATCATTCCTAGGTACCTTTGGATATGTTTCTTAGTGCTAGGAGTTGGGAATTCTAGAATAGACTCTACCTTTGCTTGAGGAGGTACAACCTGCCCCTGACCTACCGTATATCCTAGATAGTGGACCGTACTCTTTACAAAGGTGCATTTCTTAAGATTAACCACCAAATTTGCATCAGCAAGATTTAAGAACAGCAATCTAAGTTGGTAAAGCTGCTCCTCCCATGACTGTGAAAAGATAAGAATATCATCGATGTAGACAACGCATCCAGGTACCCCTTCAGTCACCAAATTCATGAGGCGCTGGAATGTAGCTGGAGCGTTTTTCAAGCCGTAGGGCATTACGTTACAGCAGAAGGCTTGATTGTTGACTACAAAGCAGGATATTTCCCTCGCTCTAGGGGTGAGAGCTACTTGCCAATATCCCTTCATTAAGTCAATCTTGCTGATATAGGTGGCTGTATATATCTGGTCAATGCAGTCGTCGATCCGTGGCAGTGGGTAAGTATCGTTCTTTGTGACAGCATTAACTTGCCTATAGTCCATACATAACCTATGGCTCCCGTCTGGCTTTGGCACAAGTATGACCGGACTACTCCACTGGCTTAAGGCCCTTGTGATCAGCTCGTTTGATAACATAAAGTCAAGCTCGACCTGCAGTATACTCCTGCGTTGTGGTGAGACACGGTAGGGGAATAGTTTAATGGGAGTTGCATCCCCTACGTCGATGTCGTGCAAGGCCAAAGAAGTGAGCCCTGGAGTATCACGGAACACACTGGGAGACTGAGATAAAACAGAGATTAGTTGGTTTGCTTGATCAGAGGGAAGATGACATAGTTTAGATGGTAATTCCCCCCAAGCTACTGAGTTATACTGAAAGTTGGATAGGCTACATGACAAGTCAAGTCTGCATGGATACTTTCAGGCTCTGGAACAGTCTGTTGCGGGTCAGTAAGAAAACTGAAGACTTCGTCCGCACCAGGCTGTCCACAGGTCCTGACATTCACTGCCACAGTGGGAGAATCTGGAGGAGAGGAATCAGGGGACCTATGGTAGGGTTTCAACATATTTATATGGAATACTTGCGTGGGCTTTCTCCTGTCTGGGGTAGTTACTAGATAATCGGTAATGCTCACCCTCTGAATGATCTTATATGGATCTTATATGCCCCTGAACTTGGCAGATAAAGGTTGGCCAAAAAGGGGGAGCAGGGCCAAAACCTCATCACCGGGCTGAAACTCCCTCTCACGGGCTTTTCTGTCATACCAGTTCTTTATGGAGCTTTTAGCCACTGTCAAGTTTTGAGCTGCAAACTCACATGAGGATCTCAGCCGGGTTTTGAAATCTGAAACATACTTGAGGAGGTTTTGGTTCCCCTCCTGGCCAACTAGGCTATCCTGCAATAGTTGCAAAGGACCTCTTACCTGGTGACCGAAAACTAGCTCATTAGGGGAAAAACCCAGGGATTCAGTTGGAACCTCACGAGTAGCAAATAAAAGAAAAGGTACCCCCTTATCCCACTCAACTCCGGTCTCTGTACAATATTTACGCAACATTCCTTTCAATGTTTGATGATACCGTTCGAGAACCCCTTGACTCTCTGGGTGGTAGGTGCTCGACTTAACATGCTCGATACCCAACTCCTTCAGGGACTGCTGAAAAATGTTAGAGGTAAAATTAGTTCCTTGATCACTTTGCACCTCATGGGGGAAACCCATTCTGGTGAAGAATTTGAGCAGTTCCTTCATGACATTTGGAGCAGAGGTAGTCCTTAAGGGTATAGCCTCTGGGTAGCGAGTTGCCATGTCCATAATCGTTAATAAATAATTGTTACCTTGGGAAGTCTTAGGCAATGGGCCTACAATGTCCACTACCACCCGAGTAAATGGATTCTCGAAGACGGGCAAGGGCACCAGAGGATGTACAGGCACCTTCTGATTGGGTTTTCCGGTCATCTGGCAAGTGTGACACACTCTACAAAACTCCACTACATCTGCACGCATTCCTGGCCAGTGAAAGTGGGCTCTGATTCTGTCTAGAGTTGTTCTCACACCTAGGTGTCCTGCCAATGGTATACAATGTGCCATTTCCAAGATATCTCTACGACATGGTTTGGGGACTACTACTTGATGGACGTCCCAGGCCCCGTCATTGATTGGTCTGTGTGGCTGTCTCCATCTACGCCACAATACTCCTCCTATGAGGTAGAAACATTCACCACCCTCCTTCTCACATTCCTCTTCACTCACAGCCCTGGCAGCTAACTCCTTGCATTCTCTATCATCTCTCTGTAGCTCTACCAGGCCACTAGGACAATTTGGAGGGGTTTCATGGTCATCGTTAGGGTCAAGATGAGCCATAAAGGTGTCCGATAAATCCACCTCAGTCACATCATCAGGCACAGTTGGAGCGTCATTCACACTCTCATCATCCCTTTCATCAACTCTTACATTCGGTACATTTCTGTCTGAGGGAACTGCTACTTGAGACATTGAACGTGTGACAGCACACACAGGGAAAACTGTTGGCATCTCCTTTTCGAGCTCACCGGTTAGTGGCTCGTTAACAGGGGAAAGTGACAAAATGGGGTCTGGTCGGACCTTCTCACCTGCTACATCATTCCCCAAAAGGAGTGTTACCCCAGGCACAGGGATATCTTGGGCCCTACACAAAGCTATGGTGGCCTCCTCACCCTGTAGTAATCACATTCAATTTCGCCTTTTACCAAGTATGCATAAAATTGGCCTCCAGCACCTCTCATTATAACTGGTTCGCCAGGTGGGCACTCAGTGTAAGGATTCACCATGAGGGTGCTAGTAGAACCTGTGTCTCTCAGAATTTTTACCTCATGCATACAACCATTTAATCTCACGTTGCCAGATGAAATAAAGGGACGGTAACTGTCCTGCACTGATGGTGAAATTATTATTGGCTTAACCCTAGTGGGTTGCACCACGCATGCTACTACACCCCTGTCTAGATGGTTTACGTTAGCTGCTAGGTACTCCTTCTGTCGGGAGTCCTGTATTAAAGGAACTTTTGGTGCTAGGTACTCCTTCTGTCGGGAGTCCTGCATTAAAGGAACTTTTGGTGCTAGGTACTCCTTCTGTCGGGAGTCCTGCATTAAAGGCACATATGGAGTTTGAGATACGGCGGCAACTGTCTGCCCCGATCTCTCGGTTTTCTCCTTGGCCCAGCACTGATAAGCTAGGTGGCCTCTCTTGCCACAAAAAGTACATACTTTAGGGGATACGGGAACGTTCCCTCTTTGAGCATTACTATTACTTTGGGCCCCACCTCTGTTACCATTGCCCTGAGTCGCATTTTTAGTTGGGGGAATAATTCTATTTTGGCTAGCTGGGGAAGACGTTACAGGCTTGAGACTGGGTCTGTCAGATTTGTGATTGGGATACTTAAAATTAGAACTAGAATTATCGTAGGGCTTCTTTCCACAAAATTTGTTGTTGAGCACGTATGTGTCAGCCATGTAAGTGGCGTCGGCAAGACAATCTACCTTTTTCCCCCTTAAATGATAGGCTACAGAAGAATCAATTTTCCATTGGAAATTTTCTAACAGGACCAACTCCTTCAGATCATTGTAGCTTGTGACTTTCTTACTCTTGACCCAATGATTGAAAGTTTTAGTCATGGTCCTGGCAAATACCTTATGGGTTTCTTCTACTTTCTTCTGGTTTTTACGGAAAGATTGCCTGTAAGCCTCAGGCTGTAATTGATAGGTTTTTAGGATAGCTTCTTTGAGATTGTCATAATCCTGCCTAACCTCTGCTACTTCTGACAAATATGTGGCTCAAGCCTGCCCTGTCAAAAATGTTTGTAACATAAAAGGCCATTGATCTCTTGCCCACCTCATACCTCCAGCAACTTCCTCAAACAAAACAAAGAAATCCTGCACATTATCCTCAGTGAAAGGTGGAATGACACTGGCCATAGTTAATCCCAGAGGGGGAGCAATTAAGTGAGCATTTGTATTGACATTTAGTTGAGCTATTTGATATTGACATTGATATTGTTCGGTCGTTGCTCTGGCTTGTTCGACTTTAATTCTGGCTAGTTCTAGTACTTGATCAACGGTAAAACCAGGTGGCAATTGTTCATCAAGTTGGCTAGGTTTACTCGGGATCCCACCAACTGCTCCGTCACCCTCCCCGCCTTCTACAGGGAACAGGTGGGTTTTTATGGTCTGAGCCACCTCTACTTTGGACATGTTTGAGACAGGTAATTGGAGATGTGAGGCAAGCACTTTCAGTTCGGATTTTGACAGACGGTCAATATCAGGGGCTGTGGGGTCTGATTCTATGAAAACTCGAGCATCCTCGTCATTAATTAGATCAGGCATGATTAATATTTGATTTTTAACCCTTAATTAGCGGCGAGCAACATAAGTCGAGTTAAATAAAGCTGGACTATGTGGCGGCGCTCGACATAGGTCGAGTGGCAATTTCAGCACGTAATGTGGCTGAGAGAGAGAGACAAGTGGTGGCAGGAGACTAGCGAGCGTATGACTGCTCCAGACCACCGCGGCGAACCTACTGACACAAATCTCAGCTCCCTCCTCCCTCTCTCACTCGCTACATACTCAATTATGTACTGAAAGTACCGAATTACCTGCTTTTTGCACTCGCGTTGCACGGTTATTGCAAGAAAACTATCCATCATACAAGGATCGTTATGGTGTCATTCGAAAGCTCTGTTTATGCCCTTTCAGGGATAGGTACTTGTTTTACGTTCTGGGTCTTATTTAGGCATGAAAATGATCACGTAAACAGCCCTATTTTGGCTAAAAACACCCCGCTGTGCGGTACACATAAATAAACCGCATAGGCCGCTCGTAAGGTGTTAAGTAGTGAAACGGTAATGAAACTGAGTGAAACTGTATGAAACGAATCCTGGCGAGGTCGCCACTCTTCTGTTACGTATCTTGATCCTCAAGTGGTTAACTTGATGAATCTAGATAGCACAGAGATATATATTAAGGTATCAGTCAGCTGAAGGCAAAACGAAAGTAAAACCTAATAAAATTATATCCTGTTGTTGCTTCCTTTCCTTTTGGGATCTAAGGACTTGGTATCCTTTATGGACTGATACTCTTTAATTATGAAAAAATACTGAAACTAATTAAAGAAATGTAGTATTTATAAAGAATATTTATTTAACCGAAGCTTAGTAGGCTATGGTTATGAACCGAATAAAGAAGGACTATTAATTATATATCAAGTCTTGAAAGATAAATATTAAGGTAAGAATATTTCTGTCTCTTACCCTTTTGGAAATTAATAGCTAGTTTTCGTATAATATGTCCTTTTATTTATTTTTAATATAGTTATTATTCTTGGTTCTTGTCTTACGTTAATAGTATTATATTATTATTATCAGGATTAATATCAGTCACATAAAAAGTTAGATATATATCTAATAATTAGATAAATGTATTTCTTAACCACGTAACATTGAGGTTTGATTATGAGTAAATTAAGTTACAGGATCGCTTCATAGATTCGATTCAGGTCTCACTCAAATAATATGAAAAGGAAAAATAATATCTTGAAGCTAAAAGAATTTTCTTCAGCTTAGGAAATCACTAGAAGTAACATTAAAACAGCCATGTTAGTCTAAGGCGATATTACTAATATGAGACAATAGTATCACCGTTCTTGTTCTTACCAGCAATGTAAGCTTAATTAAAAGAAAATTAAAGAACTCGCAAGTATTAATATAAAACAATAGTATTACTTTTATCATAACCCAATTACTTGAAGTTGCTTTAGTCCACAAGTCAGTCAACTAAAATAGTTAAGTACATAATAGTAGCGTTAACGTTAATTCCCAATCACATATCTCACTAACCAACATAACGTAAGTGTTTACACCGAACACACTTAACACACACTTATATAATCTGACTGACAGTCACAATCCCATTATAATACTTCACCCAGTCTTCCTCCAGCTGCAAGTTCACCTTCCCAACTCCAAATGAGACTGATTTGAATGCCCACTACTCGGGTCTTATATACTAAGCAATGATGGTGTAGGAACGAATCAGGAGGCGGGGGATGGTGCGCGCCCCAATCACAGCTCCTCTAGTTGCGTAAGAGGTGCGTGGTCCAATGGCGTCGATTGGCGTCGATCATCGTCATAGCGTCGGGTCATCGAAGTAGTTTGCAGGGTCCCATATGACGCACGCAGGTGTGAAGGCTTGTTTGCTGGTATACAGACGAGCTGGTTTCCCACTCGCTGGTCTGCTTCGCCGCCTGGGTGATTCGGCAGTCCTTCAACTCTGAATTCTAACTCTTAAATAAACATACAGGGCTCCGTATGTCAGACCATATACAGATTATATCCTGAATAGTTAATTTCAGGCTTTATCCACCAAAAATATGTGTAAACACAAATTAACAATCCAAAACCGAAACTCCCAGAACTACACACCACACAGCCAGAATGCGATACTCAAGTTGATTCTGACTAGGTAACTGTAGCTTAAGCTTGGTTAGGACATAGGATTGAATTATTTGTTTGTTGGGATAAAACATAACTCGTGCTGTCATACTAGCTATGTCATTTCTATTCGTCCACAACAAAATATATACGTCTGACTCCCCTCTCGCTGAAAAACACAATATACACACTTCTGCTTTGAATCAATATTTATTTATGCACATTAATTTTCCTTTCAATATTTCATGTTCTCTGCTCTTATTGACAAAATCGATTTTTGTGTTCATCTTTTCGGATGCTTATCCAATTCAGGAATGATATTTTATGATTGATGTTAGTTTACATTAATTTTTTGAAAGACTCCCTTCATATTATCAGATATCATCTGTGACGTTAACCACTCTGTTAGAACCGCATGGCTTGTCCTACAGTGACTCGCTAGGATCGCCAGGGCAGTGGAGGTGGCTACAGTTGATTTATTGTTGTGTGCTTTATTTCATATGAAAGCTCGTGTCATGGGCAGTCCAGAAAGGCTCTTTGTTTTCACCCATGTCAAGGCTTTATATATTTAATTGCAAAGTATATGTTTTATCATTAACCCGGGAGCTGCGGGGAGACTCTTAAGAGTTCCCCCGGCGCACTGCGGGAAGACTCTTAAGAGTCAGAGAAAATAAAAATCAACTTTTGACATCGAAAAAAAAATTTTTTTTTATATTTTTTTTTTTTTATTTTTATTTTTTTTTGGCCCCTGGGCCATGCAAAATCTCAGTCCTCTACCTCCCCTCCTTCCCCACTTTCCTCCTCTCCTTCAGTTATCACCTATTTTCCCTGTTATTCCCTTATTCTGAGGTATATTTTCGTGCTAACATTAGAAATCCGATTGGAGGGTGTGGTCATCACTGATAGCAAGCGAGTGCAGAGAGAGAGAGAGAGTATCGATCGACTGTGTCTCAGTGGCCTTGGGGGAAATTGGCGGAAAGCAGATTGCCTCACCCATACATTACAACTCGCGGGCTATATCTCGAATCTGACCATCCAACGCTGTTTTCACTCGTTTTATTGTTGTTTCAGGTTAATATAATCAACCCATAATAGGCGCATATGGATAAATATTAATGCTATTAATGGCACAATGAATATTTTAGTGACGGAAACACGCACAGGGGGACGTTTCCAATTACCCCCATGCGCACTTCAGAGGTTAAGTAGTAATGATAGGATTTGAGAGAGAGAGAGAGAGAGAGAGTAGAACAGAGTGTGGGGAGGCGCGCAGTGTTTTTTGCTATACTCGATGACGTCATAGCTGGCTGGTCTCTTGGGGATTGGTTGGAGGAGTTTTTTACCATGCTTGGTGACGTCATGTTTGGCTGGCTTCTGTGGCATTGGCTGGAGGACTTGTTACCGCTTTTCCTACGCGGTTCGAGCTAGTGCTAGTATATATACAGCTTTCTTGCCACTTTCTGCCTCAGATCTGGTTTCTAGAATGCATTCCTCTTATCCCTTTGATACCTGTCCTCCTCTCTGCACCTGAGAACCTTTTCCCCTGCCTATCTCTCTCATTTTCCATATCTTTCACCACCTTTTATTAATATTATACCCCTTCTGGTTAACTCTGCATTGTGCGTTATGGTCTTATATAACCCATGTATGTTTAGTTGTTAAGATAAGTTGATCACGAAGCATTGGTTGGCATTCATATTGTTCAGTACCGCTTCCTATAATTATTAGTGTTCTGCTAGATTAGATAATGCTAGACTAGGAGTCTGATATTATAAGGTATTGTTTCCGATGGGTGTTGGCTTTAGTTAAAAGCTGCACGACATACCTGAGAACTGGAGTTGATTGGGTAAATTCTAGTCTGTGTGCCATTGAGAGTAGAGCATGCACGAATGAGGGCTTTTTGCCTATACCATTCTGCACTGTTCTAGGCTCGGTTGTTTGTCTTTGAGGTACGCCAGGAGAATGCTTGATACTTCGGTATTAAAGTTTCTCAAGAGAGCTACCCTTCCCTATAACGTAATATTTGACGCACAGACTTGAGATTTGCACTAGGCTATGCAGCATGCCATACGCACCAGTATCTCGTATCATTGACTCTAGCTAGACTTTATAAGTCATAGTAGACATTAAGTATATTAAACCAATTACTCTTATTATGCATACCCGTTTATGATTACACAAGCATTTCGCAGCCTAGTTTGATGTATTGAGACACAAACGACTTAGGCTCTTTTTGTTGATAGGAATACTGCATTGTCGTGGCGATTATTATTATTGTTGTAGCGTTTAGGATATTCTGGGCTCCGACTGCATTATATCTCCTGCCTTTTTGTGTGCATAGCCTGCACGAGCATTGTTCCGCTGCCTGACTTTTTGGGTTCCATTTCCGATTCGAGCATCTTGATGGCATCTAACATTTAAAGAAGATTCCTTGTTGGTGTTGAAGGACTTTAGGGCACTTTCTTTCATGCAGGAGTGCCTGACATTTATTGATTAAAGTAACGTAAGCTGTAACTTCTCTTACCACCTTACTTTGCATACCATAACCAAGCACCTTCGGTTATAGGTAGTAATAGGCTGTTTTCACATAACATTAAGCCTAGAGTAGACGCACATTTATTGAGAGTTTGATAACCTATTATTGCATATAGAACTCTGGAGAGTATTTGTGTTCTTTGTTCACTGGGAATATACATCAGAGGTTGGATCTAGCGCTTTCCGTTGTAGCATTTATGCCATTACTAGTCCAATGAATAAGAGCCCTGATATATTTAAACCTCAGTCGTAACAAATGGCGACCTTACCTAGGATTTGGTGAACCTACATTTATTAGCAGGGAACATTTGTTGTTTTGGGGAATATTTTGCGGGGATCAGCAAGAATATTTTTTTTTTGCAACATAGTATAGCCCTTGAGTATTTCCGAGAATTTTTGTGTGTATATTGAGGTATAAGAGTTTGGGGTGCTTCTTTTCTGAATATTGAGGTGGGAAATTTTTGTAAGCATCATGTCTTATACCGGATCAGAGGAGAATGGAGACACAGTACGTAATGTCGAAACTGAGGAAGAGCAGCATGATGAAAGGGTTAATCAGGTGAACTGTGAGGAGGATGCTAGGATATTTTTGCAATGGCCTGTTACTGCCGAGCGGTTGGAGGGTATGGATCGGTACGGTCTCCAATGCCTGGCCATAGCTATCGGTCATGCGGGTACTAGCAGCATGACCAGGGATAACTTGATAACGTGTGTACTGGGCAGGGTGACTGGTGAGCGAGATGGGTTGAGTGCTCAGAGCCCTTCGGCCATGCTTCCCCTACACTCGACTCCCAGCCATCCCAGTGGTTTGCCGACCTCGGGTACAATTCCACAGTTGGGTGGTGACTGGCAGGGTGGGTTGCCCCTGGGGGGACCACCGGTAATTTCAAACATTGTAGCACCTTCACCTCCTCAAGGGTTAACTCCAGAATTATTGTTTCAGCTCGAATTAGCTAAGCTTCAGCAGCAACAAAGGGCATGTGAGATTCAGCAGCAAATAGAATTAGCCAAGATAGAAGAGAGAAAAACTATCAGTCAGCAGTCTCAGCACATAGAGCTAGCAAGAATCCAAGCTGATTTAGAGTCGACTAGGTACTGTGCCGACAGGGGCGTAGAGAAGTCGCGAGTAGAGACAACGGGACAGCGACTTGGGGCTGGTAACCGTGCTCATGATCTATCTCTCTCGCACTTATTGAAACTGGTTCCGGTGTTTGATGAGAGTGGGGTAACAGAATTTTTCGCACGCTTTGAGAAGAAGTGCCAGGAACACCAGTGGCCAGAGAATAAATGGGCAGCACTTGTATCCTCTAGATTAATAGGCAAGGGTCTTAAAGCCTATGATGCGTTACCTTTGGAGTCATGTATTGTGTATGAGGATCTCAAGGAGGCTGTCCTGAGGGCTTACGAACTGCAACCAGAAACGTACCGTTTGAAGTTCCGGGGTGTAACTAAGGGAAGCGATAGCACCTTTTTGGAACACGCCCGGGACTTGTCCGATGCTATGGGGAACTGGCTCCGATCTGAGAGGGTAACAACATTTGATGGAATTAAGCAGTTAATGATGTTGGAGCAGTTCTTTAAGAGCACGGGCGGTGATCTAACTTTGAACTTAAAGGAGAAAAACCCAAGAACTCTAGTCGAAGCAGCAGAAATGGCTGATCGACGGCTGTCGTTGATTCGGGGTTGCGGGTCCTCACAGAAGTACGATGCAAGTGCTAGGGACCGTTATCCTCCCCCTCCCCGTAGCAGTGACACATTTAAACAAAAGAGCAATGTAACTAAAACTGAATCCAAACCTAACACCACGCCGTATGAGAAAAGTCAGGGGCCGTTTACATCACAGTATAAGCCGAAACCGAAATTTATGTGTTTTAAGTGCCACCAGGAGGGTCATAAGGCAAATGAGTGCCCTAGTCGACCTCCTCCGGCAGCCGTGTCTTTTGCTCACGGCATTGGAGTGTTCAAGAGGACATCGGAGTTTGTTAGAGGCAATTCTTCCGAGGTAAATACACTGCCAGTGCAGAAGGATCCGGAAGGCTTATTCCCTGTCCGTGATGCCTTTAGTGACCACAGGGAACTCGGTTGTGTGGAGTGGGGGGGTAGAAGACATGAGATGAGAATTTTGCGTGACACTGGGGCATCGCAAACATTGTTGAGGAATTTCACTGGTAAACCTGTAAATACGGCGCGGGTGGTTGTGGTTCAGAGAGTTAATGCAACAAGGTCATACCCGCTTGTAAGAATGAAGATGGAAGTTGATGGTGTGACTCGTGACCTGGATGTAGGAATTGTGGAGAAGTTACCTGTTGGGGGCGTCGACCTCCTTCTCGGCAACGACTTTGCGGGGCCTACTTCTGAGGCTCCACCCTTAGTCGTTGCCGAGAAGCCGGCCGACGTGAGTAGGGAGGAGCAGGAGTGGGTTGAGAAGTGTCAGGTGCAACCTATGGCGTGTGTTGTCACCAGATCTCTTGCATCCAGGGAGTCGCATTCTGGTCAACAGTCTTTAGACAAGCGGAGGAAAGGTACCGAGAAGGGGTTGAAAGTTGATGCGGTTGAGAGTTTAGTATCAACGGACATTCTCGGGGACTCATTATTAGGACCAATTTTCGAGTCTGGAGAAGACCCATTAACTGTTACTAAGAAGGCAGAGGATGGGCTTAAAAAGACGAAGAGACAGCAACGATACACAGAGAGAGAGCAACGGGAGGCTAAATTCAATGTAGGAGGGGGACATGAGTTGTTTTGCAAACACTTAGATAAGCTTGCTCCTTCGAACATTCGTAAATTGCAATTAGAAGACCCGGAGGTTCTTGAATGTGGTACCGGTGCTGTCGAGTTGAAGGAGGACAGTGATGCACAGTCGGGAGATTTTTACAAGGATCCCCTGACCATCATGGAGGTAGCAACAAGGTACCCTGATGCGTACCCTATGAGAAATGGGTCAGCGAAGACGGTGGTCCGGAACTTGCTAGTGTATTTTTCCCGGTATGGTTACCCGCAGGGGATTCAGTCAGACCAGGGATCCAACTTCACTTCTAGCCTCTTTGTTCAAGCAATGCCGCAGCATGGGATTGTTACGGTTGTGTCATCTGCGTATCATCCGGAGAGCCAGGGTGTGTTAGAGCGATGGCACTGAGCCTTGGAATCAGCCTTGGAATCTGTGCTTCGTTGTTGTTGCTTTGAGAGTGGGAATGGTTGGGATCTTGGCCTGCCACGTGTTTTATTTGCTGCACGGGAGGTACCTGGGGAAAGTTTGGGATTCAGCCCTAATGAGCTCGTCTTTGGACACCGTGTCAGAGGGCCTCTCCATATGGTTGAAGAAATATGGGAGGGCGCAGAAAAACCTTGTTCTAGGCTCAAGTATGTCCTCGACAGTCGAGAACGGATGTTGCGCAGTCTGGAGTTGGCTGGTCGTAATTTGACTAGCTCTCAGGCCCTCATGAAGGACAGGTACGACCTCAAGGTTAAACTCAGGGAGTTTCACGTGGGTCAGGAGGTGTTGATTCTACTGCCCCTTGTAGGTCATCCCTTATCCGCGAAGTACACTGGTCCTTATAGGGTGGTTGAGAGGCTATCGGACCTGGATTACTTGGTAGCCACTCCAGACAGACGGAAGCGCAATCAGTTATGTCACGTTAATCTCATGAAGGAGTATGTGAGGCACCCCCCTGAGCCTCTCACTGTGCCTGTGATGACGTTTAGCAGTCAAGGTGGAGAAGGAGAACGGGACAGTCAAGCTCAGGTGGAGGATAACTGGAGGGATAAGAAAGTCAAATGGGCGCTGAGTGTGAGAAGGCATTTAGAGTAGTAAAACACCTGTTGTGCACTCACCCGATCCTCAGGGCCCCTGACTTTAGCCTACCTTTCCAACTAGCAACGGATGCTAGTGGTGTGGGGGCTGGTGCCGTCCTTATGAAAAAGGACGATGATGGGCTGGAACATCCTGTTAGTTTCTGCTCGGAGAAGTTCAATTCAGCCCAGGGGAGCTGCTCTGTTGTCGAGAGGGAGCTGCTGGCAGTTGTGCTTGCACTGAGGCATTTCGAGGTCTATGTTCCAGCCTATGGTCCGGTCGTTGTAGTTTACCCGGATCATCACCCTCTCAAGTTCTTGGACCAGTTTCACAATCGGAATATGAGGCTGACCAGGTGGTCGCTAATGTTACGGGAGTATAGCCTGGACATACGCCATATTGCCGGTTGTGACAACGTGGTTGCAGATTGTCTTTCAAGGGTGTATGATCCTGGGTAGATTGACACACGGGTAGCCTCCTGCTTTAGTTTGAATAGTATTTTGCGCTTGGTGCTTGTTGGCTCGCCGTTGTAGCCCAGCGTATTGGGTCGTAAAGCAGGAGTTGAGCGGTTGGTATAGAAGACAAAAATAGGTTTGCCCCTATAGTGCAGCCGAAATAAACAAATTAAAAACATCAAAATCAAATAAAAACTCTTTCTTTGATAGTTGAATTTTTTCAGTATGTTATAGCAGTAATTCTGAGTTCCACTCCTCTCGGAATGCTGGGCTAGAGAAGCTCGCTCTTGAGGAGCATAACTACATATGATTTAACCTATTGTGTTGGGGAGCGTTATAATTTTGTAAAATGTTTTGTTGAGAACTGTGCCAGATATTTTACTGCCGCTGGGTGATGGGAAGTAGAGATATAGCATGGGTTCTAACAATCAGATTTTTGTGAGCCTTGGGCCTCTGAGAAAAATCTTGGGGGGGGTGTGACGTTAACCACTCCGTTAGAACCGCATGGCTTGTCCTACAGTGACTCGCTAGGATTGCCAGGGCAGTGGAGGTGGCTACAGTTGATGTATTGTTGTGTGCTTTATTTCATATGAAAGCTCGTGTCATGGGCAGTCCAGAAAGGCTCTTTGTTTTCACCCATGTCAAGGCTTTATATATTTAATTGCAAAGTATATGTTTTATCATTAACCTGACAAGCGCGATATAGACCTAGGTGCTAGGGTAGTTATTTGTGCATTTCTAGCCCTAGATTCTGACAGAATTCGTTATATTTACAATATAAAGCATTATTTGTTTTCGGTATGCTTTTATTTTACATATATGATGTATATACTTCAAGAGTGCTAAAATAAGTGGGAAAAGCATTTGGGTGGTGAAAAACGAAGATATTGGCCACCCGGTCATAATCTCAGGCGAGAGAGAGCCACAGGCAGCCCTCCCCTCTCGCTGTCTGGGAGTCAACTGAGACGAGCGGGGCGGTGTGTGCCGGTGTCTGGGTGTTGCATAACGATCTTTTATGCAACCCACTTGTGCTACATTATCGCGGGAGAGAAAAATAACCGATAAATGATGATAATAAGAGGATAAATAGGTGATAATTGAGGAGGGGGGGGAGGGGGGAATAAGGTGGGGAAGGAGGGGAGGGGGAGGGGTGAGAAACACATGGATGAGTACTAGAGGGGAATTATCTCACCTAGAGACAAAATCCTTTGTTTTGATAGGCCCCTTTTTTTTTTTTGGAGGGCTTTTTTTATGGTCTTGCTTCCGTGAGGCCTATCGCGTTCCCTATAGGAAGCCTTCCGTGAGGCCTATCGCGCTTGCCGGGTTAAGTAGTAATGATAGGATTTGAGAGAGAGAGAGAGAGAGTAGAACAGAGTGTGGGGAGGCGCGCAGTGTTTTTTGCTATACTCGATGACGTCATAGCTGGCTGGTCTCTTGGGGATTGGTTGGAGGAGTTTTTTACCATGCTTGGTGACGTCATGTTTGGCTGGCTTCTGTGGCATTGGCTGGAGGACTTGTTACCGCTTTTCCTACGCGGTTCGAGCTAGTGCTAGTATATATACAGCTTTCTTGCCACTTTCTGCCTCAGATCTGGTTTCTAGAATGCATTCCTCTTATCTCTTTGATACCTGTCCTCCTCTCTGCACCTGAGAACCTTTTCCCCTGCCTATCTCTCTCATTTTCCATATCTTTCACCACCTTTTATTAATATTATACCCCCTCTGGTTAACTCTGCATAATCAGCTTCATGCTGGCCAGTTGTATTGTGCGTTAAGGTCTTATATAACCCATGTATGTTTAGTTGTTAAGATAAGTTGATCACGAAGCATTGGTTGGCATTCATATTGTTCAGTACCGCTTCCTATAATTATTAGTTAATGCTAGACTAGGAGTCTGATATAAGGTATTGTTTCCGATGGGTGTTGGCTTTAGTTAAAAGCTGCACGACATACCTGAGAACTGGAGTTGATTGGGTACATTCTAGTCTGTGTGCCATTGAGAGTAGAGCATGCACGAATGAGGGCTTTTTGCCTATACCATTCTGCACTGTTCTAGGCTCGGTTGTTTGTCTTTGAGGTACGCCAGGAGAACGCTTGATACTTCGGTATTAAGGTTTCTCAAGAGAGCTACCCTTCCCTATAACGTAATATTTGACGCACAGACTTGAGATTTGCACTAGGCTATGCGGCATGCCATGCGCACCAGTATCTCGTATCATTGACTCTAGCTAGACTTTATCAGTCATAGTCATAGACCTCTTTACATAAGGACTGGAAACGAGCACTCTCGGAGTTTGAAACTTGGGTCCATTGCTTAAAAGCAGTATCATGAAAGCAGTGGTCTCTCCGACTTTCTTAAACACAAAAATATGTACACAAACACAACTTTACATATAAATGCAGGTATTTTCACACGCAATCGTCCATATCCCCGCCATATTGGCGACATAATATCTCGCCAGAAAACGAACAGCCCAGGACGATGCCAGATGCCAGTCACCCATGAGACACGTTAGAGGCAACACATTTTTGTTCTGTTGTTCGTTATCTTTCAGCTTATTGTAAGTAATTTTCTTATAAATACTTACCAGTCACAAAAGGATCTGTGTTAACAACTTATTTAGTTGATAAATATTAGAATTGAGCTGATGTCAACGGGTTGCTTTGATATGTACTGATAACCATTTTACAACTATTCTTGTTTTTTTGCTTTACAGGAACAATGCCGAAAAGATGTGCTGCATTCAATTGCCGTGGAAACTACAGGGGAGAGCCATACAGTCCTATGGTGTGTTTCCCGAATGAAGAACAAGAACGACATGCATGGATTAGTGCTATGCCAAATAGCCCAGAAAGTTTGAGAGACAGGTCGAAACTATGGATTTGTGCATCACACTTCGACTGCGATTGGGTCACAGTTCGGGGAGGAAAACGACCAGCTGGGCCTCCTACAGTTTTTAAAGGTGTACCCAAGTCTTGCCTCAAACAACTTACGTCAGCTCCTAGGTTAACTAAAACAGTGACAAGTGAAGCAAGACTTAAAAAACAAACTGAATTTGAAAATGAACAAGACAAAATGCATAGTTATGACAAATTTGCAGGAGAGATTGGAAAACACTTCCCTGAGTTTTATATAATGCAAAATGGTAGAGAACTGACAATGTTTAAGATAGATGGTAATGGTAGAGCAGTTGATAAGTTTCTTCATTTTAAAGAGGTACAGTCTCTTTTTGGTTTTCTGCAGCTGGTAGTAGCAGAGAAAAGTGGCTTGGAGATACCAAAAAGTAAACTGAATCTTCAAAAAAATAGCTTGGTAAGTAAGTGGTCTCAAATTGAAGAAATAGTGAAAATTATGAACACTCATGAAGCGACTAATACTGACCGCTTAAAAAGAATAATTTCAAAACTTGACTCTATCACAGAATTTCATGAAATTGAAGGTTTTCAGCTCATTCAAGCACAGTTACAACTCCTTCTTATTCCTCCTAAAAATCGCCGATATACAAAGCATATGTTAATTCTTGCAGCAGAACTGTTTTGTATATCACCCGCAGCATATAGAATGCTTAGAAACTCCAAAGCAATTAGTCTTCCTTGTGAGAAACAGATTCGCCAATTGTTATCTCGCACTTATGCTGACAAGTGTCTCCCAATCCTTTTTGATCAGTTGAAGCCACAACAGCGGTTAGTTAACATTTTGTTTGATGAAGTCAAGCTTAAGCAGGCCCTTAGATTTACAGGAGAGCATAATTATAGTAGGCTATGAAACAAACGGACCAGAAAATCTAGCAACATCTGCTCTTGCTATTGAAGTTGTTTGTCACTATGGAGGACCACGGTACATCATACGAATTCATCCTGTATCAAAACTGAATGCTATTCAACTGAAGGAAATATTACTTGAGGCTGTATATGTTGTTAAAGCTAGTGGTGGCCATCCAGTATCGTTCGTCTGTGACAACTGTCCACTGAATCAAGCTGTTTACAGAATGCTTGGGGGTCCTGGAAAAGTAACACTAGCACCAGATGGCATAAATGTTTTCTTTGTCTATGATTATGTTCACATCCTCAAGAATATGAGAAACAACTGGATCACAGAGAAATGTCAAGAATTACATTTTAGCAAGGACGGTACAGAATATTTGGCGTGTTGGAGTGATGTTAAAGCTCTTTACAATGAAGATCAGAAGACACCACTTCGTCTGACAAAACTCACACGCTCATCAGTATTTCCTAAACCATTGCAACGTCAGAGTGTGCCCTTAGTTTGCCAAGTGTTCAATGAGAAAACGATTGCTGCATTTGAAGGTCTTAAAGGAACTGTTAAATTTCAGGATGGAACAGTAATATACATAACACTGGTAACCAATTGGTTTAAAATTATGAATGTTAAAAGCAAGTACAGCGTAGTTCATTTACGAGACCAATATCGTGAACCTTGGACATTAAACTGTACAAACTTCAAAGCTCTGCAGGAAATGTGTCCTACCTGCTGTTTTTTCACAAGATCCCCTAGCAAAGTTTTTTGGTCAAGCAAGACAACGTAGTGGAGGAAATTTTTACATTAACATTGGGGATGTTCAAGCAACATCCAAAGTACAGCAGTTGCATCAGCTGTTGAAACGTGACATCGTTCCTGACCGAGCCAAAGAAGTAAGCTGTGAATTTTGTACAGCAGCAATAGATGATGGTGATTTACAACTTCTGGAAGAGCTGACATTACAAGACACTCAACTACATCTAGATTCAGATGATACTTTAAAACATAAAATTGTCTACATTGGGGGATTTTTATCTCATAAACATGGACAACAGGAAGTAGATTCTGGGGAATGCTTGTCATCAGAGTTTTTGACTGCGCTCAATCGAGGTGGGCTGAGTATGCCTACACTGGCTACTGTCTTCTTTGTACATAGTGGCATCACCCTTCAAATGTCTCTTCAAGACTCGAAAAAGTGTTGTCGCAATTACTTGAAACAATGCTTGTCTTATGTAGATGCTCCTTTAGCTAGTCATTCAGGAGCATGCCAGACATTGTGTAATGTGTTGTTTAAGGCCTTTGTATTTAATACAAGCGATCGGGAGTGTACACTAGGCTGCTTAAGGCGACAAGAGAAACTTTCTAATGTTTAAGTTAATTATTGTGTTATGTGACTTTTGATATATGTAAAATTATGTGTAAAGTAATATTTTGCAAAGGTTTTACTTTAATTTCTTCTAATATTTAATTAATGTAAGTCATGGTATGATGCTTTGCTTGTATAATACATGTTCTTATAAACTATCTCATTATAACTGTATATTTTCCTATTATGTTCAATCACGAAAGAGACTTATGAGTCAATCAACCAAAAACAAATGTTTTATTTTCCTTTACTTGGTTGCTCTAGTTAATAAGATGTTGTAGAGTAAAAACAAAAAGTCCCATATCCAGTAAAACTAAAATAAGACCTCAGTTTGTGGGCCTGACAATGGACCCAAGTTCCGGGACCCGAGTATGGCCGACGCCAGTCCTTATGTAGAGGAGTCTATGGTCATAGTAGACATTAAGTATATTAAACCAATTACTCTTATTATGCATACCCGTTTATGATTACACAAGCATTTCGCAGCCTAGTTTGATGTATTGAGACACAAACGACTTAGGCTCTTTTTGTTGATAGGAATACTGCATTGTTGTGGCGCTTATTATTATTGTTGTAGCGTTTAGGATATTCTGGGCTCCGACTGCATTATATCTCCTGCCTTTTTGTGTGCATAGACTGCACGAGCATTGTTCCGCTGCCTGCCTTTTTGGGTTCCATTTCTGATTCGAGCATCTTGATGGCATCTAACA
Source organism: Paralithodes platypus (assembly GCA_032716605.1). NCBI lineage: Eukaryota > Metazoa > Arthropoda > Malacostraca > Decapoda > Lithodidae > Paralithodes > Paralithodes platypus. Next base: position 28,228,051 of record CM064525.1, read on the forward strand.
TTTAAAGAAGATTCCTTGTTGGTGTTGAAGGACTTTAGGGCACTTTCTTTCATGCAGGAGTGCCTGACATTTATTGATTAAAGTAACGTAAGCTGTAACTTCTCTTACCACCTTACTTTGCATACCATAACCAAGCACCTTCGGTTATAGGTAGTAATAGGCTGTTTTCACATAACATTAAGCCTAGAGTAGACGCACATTTATTGAGAGTTTGATAACCTATTATTGCATATAGAACTCTGGAGAGTATTTGTGTTCTTTGTTCACTGGGAATATACATCAGAGGTTGGATCTAGCGCTTTCCGTTGTAGCATTTATGCCATTACTAGTCCAATGAATAAGAGCCCTGATATATTTAAACCTCAGTCGTAACACATCCTATATCTGTTCTTTGCAACTGATATTTCAATTTTCATCATCTACAGTCTATGAGGGCTACCCTACAGGTATACTGTTAGAGCACTAGGTATTGTTTTTCACTTCAGTCTGTGTGTGTGTGTGTGTGTGCTACCACGTTTATATTGTTTTAGCCATCCAGTTTCTATTTTGCCGTAATTTATTTTTTCTTTAGCCCCTTCTTTTGTGTTCCTATCATCAATTCGTACTTCCTTTCTTGTCTTCCTTCGTGTCTCCCTAAATGTCATAGTCTCATCCTTTGCTCCTCCTCTCGCCTCTCTCCTGGTTCTGCAATGTTTGGAGAAGTTCAGTGAAGCGTCCCCCCGGACCATAATGAGTTGGGAGGGTGTCGGGGAGGAGGGAAGTTGCTCCATTAGTCTCGGATGACCTGCATTACAGAACCTACTCTTTCTTTCTACATTACCGTGTATAAATGTGGGTGAGATGAGTTATACATTTATATATTTTATTTATTATTTGTGTTTTTTTACAATAGAGTAAGAATTCTTAGGTTAAAATAGTCAACACTAATACACACACATTCACATACACAAAATCACACACAGGAGAGAAGGATGAATGGTGAACTCACAGCATTATTCGAGTGCATCGAAGGACATGAATTTAGTGACAAAGGAGACCTACTGCTACTAGTAAAAGCAATCGGGGTACGATAACAAGCTACTGAAGAAAAGAGTAAACAAAATATTAGAGAGTACGGCTTTCCCAACCGAATTGAAAATGGTTTGAGCAAACTCACACAAACAACGGTGTGCACACAGTATTCATGCTTTTTGAAAATAAGAGCATGTACAGGGTTTAAGATGTCACACTAATTTAGGTTATCTATTTTTTCAAGACTTAATAATGCAAATGAGAAAAGAATGTTCAGTCTCAGAAGCCATGTCCCGGGATATTAACACCCACGAGGCTGCAGCATAGCCCGGGTGTATGAGATGGTAATTCGAGTGGTGGCTCTGTCCTCGATGTTGATAGTGATGTAGGGAACCTAACAGGGCTGTGCTGCACTGATGGTGTTGAAGGTGCAAAACTCGGTGATCTAGCATATAGTCCGTTGGTGTTGTAGTAGATCAGGTCAGTGTCATGTAGCTAAAGTCTGAAAAAGTACTGTTGCGACATACAGAGGGTTGCCCACAGTCTGTTGTGCTTGTGGCAGAGGTTCCGGATACCAATATGGAATTGCTGGTGTGACGGCAGTCAGCCTAGCAGAATGAAGCATGACACCCTTGTGGGGGCCCCTCGCCGCTCGCTAGCACTCGCCAAGGCAAGGAAATCGCTTACAGTCAGCGTAGGAGGATGTGCTTTCTTTCCTAAGTAATCGTCTGATCACAGACAGTCTAGTGGTGGACTTTATTTTCGTCTGTGACAACGCATTCTATTTTATATGAGCAATAATATAAAACGTGTTTGTATGTGCATGATTGAGGGGAGAGAGAGCGAGTGAGTAAAACAGAGCGAGAGGGTACTGTGACGTAACCAGTCGCGCGGGTGGGCTCTCATTGGCCGTGACGTCACTGGGCCTCGTGACGCCTCGGCTCCCCATTGGCCGAGGCCCGCGCCCCTCCTCCCTCCTCCCTTCTCCACCCTGCTGCTACCCTGGCAGGAGATACAGCTTCAGAGCTGGTCCTACACGCACATGATCTACACCCCCCTTGCAAATCTGTCTCCATTCTCACCACCATTTTGGAACTTTCTCTCTCACTAGACTTCTTTATTTCTGATCTCTTATCTGTTTAAACTCACACCACCTCCCTTTGGGTATCTAACAAATCGATTTCATATCGGCCCATCGGCCCATCGTATTCATTGCGTAAGCTCTCCGAGATATATATGTATTAGATTAGGATTTTGGAAGGGTTCTTAGTTTTAAGCAGAGGTTGCAGGACTGTCTTTTGAGTGCCTCCCTCAGGATTATTAGTGGTCTGCTTCGTTATTTAATGCTAGACTGGGATAAGGGTATTTTGACGTTGTCACCGATGTGTGTATGGTTTTGCTTAAACCTACACGACTTCGCCTGAAGCTGTAGGAGCCTAGTTTGTCATTTCGGTTGGTTCGTTTACGAGTGCAGCATTGTGGTGTAAGAGGGCATTAGCCTACTACCTTACAGCATCGTGCTGCCTCTTTGCTTGACTTTGGAGGGGTCGCCAGGGTAGAACCAGATACTTGAGATCTGGATCTACCAAGAGAGCATCCCAGTCACTTAACGTAATTGCTTGAGCCACCTAGAGGACAACATTAGGCTATGAGTCGCATTGCTCAGCCACAGTTTCCTAAGCCTTGATATCCCAGCTAGACTTTATTAATTGAGCAGACACTAATTAGATTATAAGCTCTAGTTATATGTATGCATTATAGATTCACTGTGTTTTACAAGCCTAGGTTGGTGTCGAGCTGCACAACCATAGTAGGCTGTTGAGTTGCATGAGAAGTGCTTCTTCTTTTGAGTGTTAAGCATTACTACTGTTGCGCATTGTTATTATTCTCTTGTCAGTTAACATTATAGTTCCTATTGTTTGTTGTGTCTTACTTACTGCTTTATTATCGTTCTAAATCCGATTCGAATATCTTATCCGCATCCGACATACTTCAGAAGTTTCCAGGTCGATGCTGCAGGACTAGCATTCGCTTTCTTTCATACAGGAGCGAAGAGTTAACATTGTTTAGAGTACTTTTAATAATTCTTCTTCTTGAGCATTAAATCATTGGTGTGATTTAATTAAGCTTTCTATTGATCATTGTTATTGAGTATTAACGTAATTTGCATATTGTTTGTGATCAGGCTATACCATAGTAGGTTAGCCTGAAGTATAGTACCTTTATACCCTGTTAAGGATACCTCGTTATCGCAGATCAAAACTAGAGGGTATAGGTGTTATGTTGGCCGGCTTTATAAGTACAGGGGTTTGGATCTAGCATTGAGTCGTTGCATATAAGCCATTTCTAGTCCAATGATTAAGTGCCCTTGTTTTATTAGTAGCACCCGGTCGTAACACTGGTGAGGCACCAGTGGTCTTTCTTACAGACTGTTACATCGGCATGGTCTTGTCCGGTTATAAACGGTAGAGTGCTGGTGAAATACGCATCTTCTGGATATCCTACTTGCCTGGTGTTCTTTTCAGGATTCTTGAGTGAGAGGATAGTCCTTTTGAGTAGAGGAAAACCATTTACTTCGACAAGCTTTCTCAAATCTCTGACTTGAGGAAGTTTGTCAAAAGTACAATATTGCCCACTACAATAAATATCTATCCTCATCACGGTGCATTATTCTCATTCTCTTAGCTTACATGCCGGCTTATGATATGTTATTTAGTGAATTTGAATTACCGATATTGCTATCTTGATGGAGTCGATAATCATCATGAGTCATCTTGACTGAAGTCTTTACTAAGAAGGGCATGCGCATATTGAGGCAGAAGGCAGCTCACACACCCTTGTTAACTTGAAGTACATTGGTCGACAGTCGCTTCTTTAATGTCTTCTGCTTCTGTTACTAATTCTAATATGCTGTAATCCCTTTCTAATGACATAGTACTTTTGAAGATATGTATGATAAACAGACCACTCACAGGACACTACAAGAGTATTATCAATTCTGTGCAATGCAATTACGTAATTACATTTTGATCATAAGCGCACACATTATCACGTACTCCCAAATTCATGCTTCCATATAATCATGTTTCAGACACTTTCACTTACAATTACACACACAAACATAATCTCCCTACAAAAATCTTATACAGAAAAATGGTGCCATATTGTAACTGTTCTTGAGAAGGTTACATTACATCATCATAATTAATTTGTAAAACGTAAGGATACTTTGTAAACAGATCAAAATAAATATATGTTATATACGATATATATAGTCCCATTGCTTTCTTTACCAATTTATTTCATACCTACATATTTGCATGAATTACTAAACAAATATATCCACTCTACTTCTATTCCTATTATATGATAGTTAACATATATATAATCGTCACTTACGGAAGCGAAGCATGGACGTTTGAGAAGAGACTCAGACCAAGAGTGAGAGGGGTGGAAATGAGTTAGTTGAGAAGTGCGTGCGGAGTTAAATGGAGGGATAGACAGACGAATGAGGAAGTAAGAAGGAGGTGTGGTGTGGAGGTAGATGTGCTGGAAAGTGTGAAAAGGAACACCTTGAGATTGTTCGACCATATGGAACGTGTGGGAATCGAGAGAATGACTAAGAAGGTGTACGAGAGCGAGGTGGAAGGACAGAGAGGGAGAGGTAAACCGAAAGAGAGGTGGAAGGATGGAGTGAGGAAGTATATGGATGAAGGCAGTGCTGGTTGGGAGGAGGGGCGTCGACTGACTGGGGACAGAGGTGCATGGCGGCAGTTCATTCGTGGCCACCCCTTCGGGGATCACAGCGTCAGGCAATAGATAGATAGATAGATTGTATTATTCTATTGTATTTCCCTATTGTATGAAGAGGAAAACCAGAGTTTGTTTAAACTCCATTTAAGCAGTATCATCTGACCTCTTCAGATAGGGGTTATGAGAATTGCTATTATCATCATAAAATGTCTTCCTGATCATGTGATGTCTGCCTGGAGACAATGTTAGTAGGGCGCGTCTGGTGAATTTAAACCACACCCCTTTTATCTAACCTTATCAAGTATTGGATAAGATTTCTGTAAGGAACTTGATGAGTGGATTTACGTCACTATCGGGGTGTAACCAGAGCTTATAAAAGTCGTGGATAATAGTATGTGGGAGTCAGATAAGGGGCATCATTCATTATATTAATACACGACCCCGTTGCCGGCCGAAGCATCCAATTACCACTATAAAGGGTACATCACACAGTCAGGAGTGCGAGCTAGTGTGAGTCTAAAGGCCGCGTCATACAGAGGTCGACCGCGACCCGACAGTAACCCGAAGGCAATGGCTTGCAAAAAAAATTTTTTTGCGGTTCGGGTGTATTCGGCCCGATAATCGGGCGACATCGGGTATGATTCTGGTATGTTCGAGTCGTTCTAGTCATGCTCTGGTCATCACCCGAATGTTCGGGTGAGTCGGCCAAAAGTTAGTGTATGCGTTAACTTTTGGGAAATCCTCGAGTGCGTTCGGGTCAAAAAACCGCTACAAAATCCTCGAGTCACCTTCGATTTACATTCGAGTCGTATTCGGCTTACATTCTACCATATTCTGATCGCATTCGACCTATTCGGGTCACTTTCGAGTACATTTTTTTAACCCGATTCATACCAGAATTGATCGAACCTAAGTGGACTTAGACCCGATAATGTAGACCGTAACCCGAATTAGACTCGATGCTCAGTGGAAAATTCCTACATAAACTTGTTCGAAAGTCAACTGTTACTCGATGCTGACCCGAATTTCAGGATGATGACTGGATGGATACCCGAATACTACTAGAAAATGACTCGATGCATGTCCGACATTCCTAATTAGACTCGATGATTACTCGATCGTGATCCGAATGACTAGAATGTAAGTCGAAGGCTAGTCGAAGCCAAGTCGAATCAAACCCGAACGCGAGCCGATGGGGCCAAGGGGTCCCTCGCCCAGTCACTTTGGGGTATTTCAGGGCGACGAAGTCCGGCTTCTGGTTGGGGCTCATGTCGGTCGATTAGCATATTGTGGAGTATGCATGAAGCCAGGACTACCTTCTCCACGGTACTGGGGTGTACGTTGATGGTAGTCGGTAGGCACCTGAAGCGGTTGGCTAGCATACCAAAGGCATTCTCTACCTGTCTCCTGGCCCTAGACAGTCTGTATTGTAGTTTCTGTTGTCATCATCGAGCCCTCGGTGTGGGTGTGGCTTCTGCAACCACTCCCTCATTGGGAATGCGTCATCACCAACCAGAAAGTAGGGCACTGGCTGGTCCTCCCCTGGGAATGGCTCGGGTGGTGGCAATCCTGCTGCTCCGTCCTCCAGGGCCTTCCGGATGTCAGTCACCTGGAATATACCACCATCAGATGCTGACCCGTTCTCTCCAACGTCAACGTACATACATTTTCCCAGGTGATCGACTATTGCCAGGAGCACAATGGAGTGGTAGTGCTTGTAATTGTAGTACAAGGATCCGCAGTTGCTTGGAGGCTGTATGGCAATGTGCTTCCCATCAATTGCCCCAATGGTGTGTCCGAAGTTCCACCTATCCTTGAAGCCCTTGGCGACCTCCTTCCAACCTTCAGGTGCTGATGGGCACACTATTTGCTCCTCCATGTATTCCTGTATGATTGCCTCACACGTCTCCCGCACTGCCAGTGATATCGTGTTGGCACCTACACGGAAGTTCAGTGCCATGCTCTTATAGGCCTCGCCAGTGGCCAAAAAGCGTAGTGTCATGGCAACTCGCAGTCCGGGCTCCAGGGGCTTCTTCCAGTTGGTCTCGTCCTTCTTGATCCTGGGTGTGACACGTTCGACAATCATAATATTAAACACAGCTCCTCGTCCATACGCAGAAAGTATTTATAGGTAACCACGTCAGTTTCCTGGAGTTTCTTCAGCAACTGGTGGTAGTGTCCGTGTGTCTCTTGCTGTGCCACCCATGGCTTGACGCTGCAGCTTCGGGGTTTCCTTGGTCGTCGTGGCCGTCGAGGTTGAGCACGTTGGGGTTCACGATCTTTGTCCCTGATGGCGCGGGCAGTAATCTGATATCTGAGGTTGGCATTAACTATCTCGTGCCTTAACCCGTGGAGCCCCGGCTAGTTTTGTAATGTTTGTTCACCAGAACCCGGCCGGTTTTCAAAAAATGGTTTTATTCCAGAAACAATAGCGAATGGGTTAGGAATGAAGGAAAAACCACGAAAAACCGCTCAAAAAGCTTTAAAAATGGTCCTACAGAGCCCCCAAAAACGTATTTTACAAGAGTAAAAAATTGAAGGCAATTACCCCAAAAAAACAGGTTATTGCGCGCTCACGCGCACGCACGTGGACTTTGAGAGTTTTCAACCATCGGCTCGGTTGCGTGGGATACGTACACAGTTCCCATACAAATCTGAGCCCTCTTGAGTGGCTACACCTGAGGTTACGGTCGGCGCAATTAGGGTGACGCGTCAGGCGCGTCTCTGGGGCTGTGCGTTACATACATCGCCGACACGTCAGACACATCGCTGGGGCTGTACGGGTTAAGATTGCCAACTCCAATGCCTCATCATCCATCTCTTCTGGTCGTGATGGGTCCGGGAGGTTGCTTTCCTGTGACATGTTGCTGTGTTGGGTGCACTGTACAAATGAAGTTTGTGTGAGCACACCCTCTCTTTATATAGTGGGGTGATGCATAACCTCATAATCGTGTCATAATCGACTTATTCTAGTCACGTTCGACTTACATTCTGGTTTCATTCCGGTTGGGTTCCTGACTTCGGGTGGGGTTCGGTTTTCATTCGGTTTTAAGTCGGGTTACTTCGGGTGTGATTCGGTTTTAACTCGGGTTGGTATCGGCTACTCGGGTCACCGTCGATTAGCTTTCGGCTCATGGTCGATTCAATTCCGTTCAACTTCTGGTTAGTTTCGAGTAATATACGGGATAACATCGACTCGTATTCGAGACGCATTCGAGTCCCTCGGGTAGCATTCGAATTGCTTTCTAGTCATAGTCGGGGTACGAGTCTCATTCGGGGACTTCGGGTGAAAAGTGCAAGTCATTGCCTTCGGGTTACTGTCGGGTCGCGGTCGACCTCTGTATGACGCGGCCTTAATAGGAGTCACTATAGGTAGCGCCAACGAACTTGACAATAATCTCGATCCCTAACCGCTCTGTAACTCAAAAGGGTCCTAGAGCAAACTGGCTGTAAATATCCACACCTATTTCTTGGTGGACTCTACCCCAATGATAGAAACTTCAGCCCGATTGCTTTAATTTATTTCGAGTTATAAGATGTTAAGGGGTCAAGATTATTGTCAAGTTTGCTGGCGCTACCTATAGGGTTCGCTAGAATCACTAGGAGTCATCAATTTTCACCGCGAGCGAGTGGGAGTCGAACTGAAGTGGCTAGAGTCACTAGGAGTCATCGATTTTCATCACGAATAGGCCCGCGAGTCCGAATTGTCCCCTACTCCTAGTGACTCTAGCTCGCACTCCTGACAGTGTGATATCCTTTATACCTTTTGATCCTTTACTTTACTTTTACCCTTTACTTGAATTGATTTATATTAAAGCAGTTTGTAAAGTTCTAAGGCGTTATTTAATAAATTCGAAGTCAAGTTTATTTAAGTGTCAGTATTCCTTTCTGTTGTAATCTTTAAGGACTGATATATACTATATTCATTTAATAAATATATTCCCTCATTAAACTTATACTACATCAACTATGACTCCATTATATGTATATAAACAGCGTTGTTATTCACTGTGACCTTCAGATTTCTCATGATGTAATTTATATTGTTGCACTATATCAATATCCGATAAGCGATAAAGAATATCTATATATTTTCCTTCTGGTATTTCTGTTTTGAGTGGTGATCCCTTGGGTCCAGTGAGGTCGATGGCTTAGTAGTCTTCTGATCTATCTCTCTCTCTCTCTCTCTCTCTCTCTCTTTTCTCTCTCTCTCTCTCTCTCCCAGCCTCCTACATGTTTGTCTAGGTTGTTTATCCCAAGTGATTTTGAGGTCGATTGTAAAACGCTCTTGATTATCTTTCCACTGTTTATGCAGTAGTTGATTCATAAGACTCCCATATGTTCATACAAGATAGCTTGGATTCAAGCTGTCTCTTGAATTATATAACTTTCTTAGCGTTTTTTTTCTTCATCTCGGCAATGTGGGTGCATGGAACAAATGACGCAATTGTAAGAAAATATATTATATGCAGAACTATTTCAGTGACAATAAAACAAAATAGATATCTCATATGATGTAACAATGGAGTATTCTGGTTGATCCCAGAAATCTTTCTTTATTTCCGTTTCTATCTTTACCTACATTTAGAAACCAATCCCAACAACCCACCCAAGAGCCCCCCAATAATCTTCCTATCCCTCCCCCACACCTCCCCCCAACATTGGACAATATACTTTTCTTACTTTCTTTAAGCCATCCATCCATCCATAAACAGTATATTGTAAAAATACACTATTTTCAATATGTGGGTTTAGTGTTTCCAGTTTGGTGTTCACGGTTCTGTGTATTTTTGCCTACGTCGATGACGAAGGATTATGAATGGTCGAATTTGCTATTGTTATTTATTTATTGTTGTTGTTGTTAGCGATCAGAGGTCGGTTGTGGATAAGACCAAGGTTTATAGACACTACCTTGGATAAGACAATATTGAATATATACAGTATAGGCATATATTGTTTTCGATCTATCTATTGCCAGACGACTTAATACCCAAGGGGTGGACACAAATGAACCGCCTTCACAGGACGAGGCAACTCATTCGGTTATCTAATTTGTTCTTGGTCATGGGGAGGGTCATTTAAGGCCAACTGCTTATCAGTATGTGTTGATGCATGTGGAGTATTATAATACTGTTGGAATGGTTGTGGATGTGAATATAGTCTGTAGCCAGTGTAATCAGCTCGTCCATGCTGATCAGGTGCTAGCATAATACAGTACTTGTGTACATACGACACTGGTCTCACACACCTCTAATGTCTGCCATGCAGTGAGTGTTTGTGGAAGTCCATGCCCTTAAGTAAATACACCTTTTGGGCAGTGTGGGGAGGCAAACTCCGGACTTCTGATTTGCAATTTGGTATGCAGATAGATTATGATCCACTAAATGCCCTGGGCTGTTTCGGCACTATATCTACAAGCCCAACCCTAAAAAATCCACGCTAGGTTTTGGAAGATTCAAATTAAGATTCATTGGCATATTTGTTTTTTCCTATTTGTATGAAGAAGACAAAAGACAGGTTGCCTGTAACGAGTGTCTCCCCCCAGAGTCAAAAGAGTAACAGAGTCAAAATCAAGGGATGTGGTCAAAATGCCTGGACACAAAGTTTAAAGCAGTTTAAGTCATAGGATGACGGAAAGATTGATTGATGGAAAGAGTCTGAGAGTTCACTAGTTGAGTAGAAGAAAGACTGAAAAAATGTGCCAATTCTTTGGTTGGAAATTTGGACAGAATATGAGTGGGACCGTGTTGAAAGGCGAGTGTCTCGCACTCGCCGCAAGGGATGGGGTATGCACTGAGAGAGCTCTGAAGAACAATGATTGTTGTAATAGTGATAGAAGCGTGAAAGAGATGCAACATTGCGGTGTGTAGAAAGAGATTGTAAAGAACTAATAAGAGGAAGTGAGTTGATGAGGCGAAATGCTTTAGACTCTACTCTTTCGAGAAGTGCGGTATGGGTGCAACCTTCCCACACATGCAAACAATACTCAATACATGGGCACACTGTGCTCCAATACAGAGCAAGAAGCTGTGCGGGGGTGAAAAACCCACTGAGACAGTTGAGCACACCCAACTTCTGGGAAGCTGTTTTAGCAAGAGTGGTAATATGATCTTTCCAAGAGAAGTTGGATGAAAGAATATTGAGAGAAGATGAAGGGTTGATTTGTGTATTGTTGAAAAATAATTGATAGTCTTGTGGAAGATTGCGACGGGTAGAAAGAAGGAGAGTTTGGATCTTGAAGGCATTGAAAGTGACAAGATTTTCTCTGCCACAATCAGAAATAATTGATAGATCAGAAGATAGGTGTTCTATGGCATCGTCACGTGACTTTTGGAGTGATTGCATACTGGGTTGTTGTGAGAAAGTAGTTAAATAGTGTAAGGTAGAGTCATCAGCATATGAGTGGATGTGACTAGAGGTACAGTTGAGATCATTAATGAATATTAGGAAGAGGACTGGAGACAGGACAGAACCCTGAGGAGCACCGGAGTTAATAGGTTGAGGAAGTGAGCGATGGCTGTCAAAACTGCAGCTATGGAATGGTCAGAAAGGAAATTAGAGACAAATGCACAGATAGAGGGATGGAAACCGAAGGAGGGTAGTTTAGAAATTAGAGATTTGTGCCAGATTCTATCAAAGGCTTTCGATATGTCTGGGGCAATAGAAAACGTTTCACCGAAGTCCGGAAAGGAGGATGACCAAGAGTTAGTAAGATAAGCAAGGAGGTCACCTCAAGGAAACCATACTGGCGATTTGAAAGTAGATTATGGGAAGATAAATGCTTAAGAAATTTTGAATTAAAGATAGTTTCAAAGACTTTCGAGATGCAAGAAAGGAGAGCAATTGGACGATAAATGAAGGGTTGAGAGTGGTCACACATCTTATGGACAGGTTGAATGAGAGCAAACTTCCAGCAAGAGATAATTCCCTGAATGGATAAAAAACACCATCTGAGGAAGAACACTTTATTGACAACGTTTCGCAGATAGCTTCATCAGGTCACTAACAAATACTGGTACATAGGAGGCCTTAAATATCCGTCCAAACAGGTGGCGGGGGAGGAGTGGGAGGTGGGGGTTGGGAGGGGGCAGAAGCATGGGGGTAGGGGAGGCGGAGTGCTCCCTATATATGGGTAAAATACATCAGTAGGAACTAGCAAAATCAGACATACAAACATGCGTACAGGGTAACAACTCTACTAGTACAAATTAATAAAATAAACTATAACAATAATAATAATAATAATAATAATAATAATTAAAGTTGCAAGCAACGTTGTCCGGGGTTCGACGGTTTTGCAAAGCAGGGTATTGTGTTGGATACAAATGCTGTGTCACAGATATCAAAAGATCATTTAACTTATCGGGCATGGAGAAACTACAGAAGGAGCAGATTGTGCAAACAAACAAGAGCGAGAAAGGGAGAGATTGGCTGTAAAAGGGATCTGCCTCTATCCGTTTAGTAACAGAGTTGTAGATATGTGGAATAGGCTACCGAGTGCTATAATGGGATCAAGAACAATAGAGCTTCAACTTGAAATTAGATAGAACGAGATGGGTTGGGTGTGAAAGGGATCTGCCATGTGTAGGTCAATCGGCTCTGGAGACTCCCGTTTTCTTATTTTCTCATTTGTGAAGGAGAGCGGGAGTATGGCGAGAGAATAGGATGTCGTAAACGTAAGGAAGATAGCGATAAATATGAGAGAGAGAGAGAGCGTGGGATGGGTTGGGTGTGAAAGGGATCTGACATGTGTGGGCCAATCGGCTCTCTGCAGACTCCGGTTTTGTTATGTTCTCATTTGTGAGAGAGAGAGAGAGAGAGACTAGGTCACTAGGATGTCATAAATGTAAGGAAGACAGAGATAAATGAGAGAGAGTTTTTATGAGATGGGTTGGGTGTGAAAAGGATCTGTCTTGTGTGGGCCAATTGGCTCTCTACAGACTCCCATTTTCTTATGTTCCTATTTCTTACAATTGTGTTTTGATTGCAGGTATATGATAACATGGGTGTATAGTAAGTAGTGTAAATAACAGGTAACGTTTATGAGATGGGTTGAGAGTGAAAGGGACCTGCCTCATGTGGGCCACTTGGCTCTCTGCAGACTTCCATTTTCATCTTGGTTGTATGTGTAAGGGATCTGCCTCATTTGTACCGGTGTGTAAACAAACAAGAGCGAGAGAGAAAGAGATTGGCTGTGTAAGGGATCTGCCTCTCGTAACAGAGTCGTAGATATGTGAAATAGGCTACCTAGTGCTATAGTGGGATCAAGAACAATAGAGAATTTCAAGTTAAAATCAGATAGTCATATGGACGAAATGGGTTAGATGTGAAAGGGATCTGCCTTTTGTGGGCCACTTGTGTCTCTGCAGATTCCCATGTTCATCATATGTAAGGAATCTGCCTCATTTGTACCGGTGTGCAAACAAACGAGCTACAGAGAGAGACGGGTGTGTAAGGGATCTGCCTCTATTCGTTTAGTAACAGAGTTGTAGATATGTGGAATAGGCTACCGAGTCCTATAGCCAATAGCCTCTGCAGACTCCTGTTTACTTATGTTCTCATTTGTGAGAGAGAGAGCGAGGCTCCCTATTTCCTGTTCTCATGCACTAGTACAGTATGTCGTAATCGTATGGAAGACAGCGATAAATAAGAGAGAGAGAGAGAGAGAGATGACTAATGCATAGCCTATAGCAACACTCAAACAAGCACACACATAGCTACACAAGACCATCACACAAGCACGCCTATCTAGCGACGAACTGTCCTGTTTACATATCATACACACTCATCACCAATGATTATGCTCTACACTTAGTTACACTTAGTTGTATTCCGTCCGTTAGTGACACAGTTGAGCTGGGGCTCCACTGCGACCAGGCAGCTCCCTTTCTTCCACTCTCCATTCCAGAAGTCGGTTGGAGTTGGTGCTGGGGTATCCTGGTGTTGGTGGCCGGTCCGGTATTTTGGCCAGCCACATGTCCAAGTGTTTCTTGAAGGTGTCTGGAGACACCCCGGTCATGTTCCTGAGAGGGGCTGGTATACAGTTGAACAGTCTGGTTCCATTGTATGTAAAGCTGTGATGGATCAGGGATTTGATTTTTTGTGTTGATCCCGGCGTAGTCCTCACATAGCACAGCCTCCCTCGCCTTTGGTGCTGAGTCTCTTGGATGTTTGGATTTGGTACCTTTTTTTCCAAAATCTTCCAGACGTAGATGATGATGTATCTCTCCCTACGTCTTTGAAGTGAATACAGCTGCAGCTCCTTAACCCTTAAAAAGCGGCTCACCACTTAAGTCGCGTTGAAAAAACTGGCAAAAAACGGGTGAAAAAAGGGTGGAAATCGAGTGAAAATGGGTGGGATAGTAATGATCCATACGTCCGACATCTGTGGCCTCCCGGCCCACACTAACTCCAGTTCCCCCACCGCGCGTGAGGATGACAGTGTAACCAATAGTTCGCTAAAAGTGAGCAAGGTAGCAAAATCTGCTAAACTTCCATCTTCGAGGTAACACTGTCAGTGCTCCACGAGTGCTACGTAGCTGTATGTGGCGTCATTGTGTAGCGATTTCCACCTAGTTTTCGGCGCAATACAGTTCCTTTCATACTGATGGTTGATATAGCAGTCAGAACGGCCCAGAAAGGCCCAAAACGGCCACAGAGCACCCGCTAGAGGAGGGTTAAGTCTCTCCCAGTAGTTAAAGTGTTGAAACCCATGGATTTTACTGGTGAATGTCCTCTGGGTGGCTTCAATTTCTGTTATTTCTCCTACTTTTTGGGGAGACCAGAGCTGAGAGCAGTACTCCAGTCGTGGTAGGACCAGTGACTTCCACAGTGTTAGCATACACCTCTCATTTCTTGTGTGGAAGGTTCTCAGGATCCAGCCTGCTATTTGTTTTGCTGTTGTTGTGGCTTTGGTAATATGCTGGGAAAAAGTGGCGTCACTGCTCATATTTACTCCCAAGTCCTTCACTGTGTCCTTGGCGGTAATTTCTTGCTGTCCACTTTTGTAGTTGGTGTCGTTTTGTAGTGCTCTCTTGTTCCCGTACCTTAGAAGCTCGAACTTGTCTCCGTTTAGGGCCATGTTGTTTTCTTCTGCCCACTTCAGGATTTTGTCCAAGTCTTGTTGTAGTAGCTGAGCATCATGTTGTGAGGTGATTTTCTTCATGAGTCTGGTGTCGTCTGCAAACGATGTGGCTGTTGAGTGTTCCAGGTCCCTGTCGATGTCTCCTATCATGATGAGGAATAGGAGAGGTCCCAGTACTGATCCTTGTGGTACTCCGCTGATGACCCCCCCTGCTTCTGATAGGCTTCCTTGAACCGTGACTCTTTGTTTTCTGTTGGTGATGAAGCTGTGGAGCCATCTTCCAAGGTCTCCCCCTATTCCCAGTGATTTGAGTTTATGTAGAAGGATCCCATGGTCCACCTTGTCAAAAGCTTTGGCGAAATCTATATATATGACGTCTACATTTTCTCCGTCTTGAATATCCTGTAGGATTTTGTCGTAGTGTGATAGTAGTTGTGAGAGGCAGGAGCGGCCTTGTCTAAAGCCATGTTGCCCCTCGTTGAACGCCTCGTTATCTTCCAGGAAGCTGACCATCTTAGCTCGTATTGTTCTTTCTATGATTTTAATAAGATGTGACGTCAGCACCACTGGTCTGTAATTTTTGGCTATGCCTTTACTACCCCCTTTGTGTATTGGTGTGACATTACCTTCTTTTAGGGATTGTGGTACATATCCAGTTTGGAGGGACTTGCTCCACAGCAGTTTTAGAGGCAAGGCTAGCTGATGTTTGCAGTTTTTTAGCAGTTGGGCATGAAAGCCGTCTGGTCCTGCCGCAGAGTTTGGTCCAATCTTGTCGATGGCTGCTATTATGTCCTCTGTTGATACTGTTACCGAGGAGAGTTGATGTGGTGTCCCTGGAGCGTTGCCAAAGAAAGTCGTTGCATTCTCGATTTTCTTGTCTTCATTTGGCGGGCTGAAGACACTTTCGTACTGCTGTTTGGGTATCTTGGCCATTTCGGTTGGGTCACTCTCAAGTTCGCCCGTAGGTTTTGCAAGTGGTCCTATTGTTGAGGTGTTCCTGAGTCTCCTTTTTGCGTATGCATAGAAGAATTTGCTATTTACTCGTATGTTTGCAACTGCTTGGAGTTCTTCGCGTGTTCTTTGCTCTTGGTGTGACTGGATGAGTTTACGTTCAACTTCATCGAGCTCTTCTTGTAGTTTGGTGATATTGTGCGCATAGCTGGTCTTCCTTTGCTTGGCTCTCAAGTACGTCCTTTTCTTCATTAGTATTTTTCTATCTCTGGGAATCTGCTTGATCTGCTTCCTGCTTGATTTGGGTGGTATGGTGTTTTTACAGGTCTCCAGGCATTGTTTCTGGAGGATACTGAGAGTTTCGTCGACGTTTTTATCTTCGAATAGTGCCCTCCAATCAGTTCCTGCCAGTTCTGCTCTCAGTCTGTCCCAGTCTATATCTTTGCTGTAGAAGTTGAGATCTTTCAGAGAGGTGCAGGGTATTTGGCTTGATTCCTGTTGACATCTTCTTGGTGGTGTGGCGGCTGGTGTGGGGGTTCTAACTTTGATAAGGCTGTGGTCGGACATTATAATTTTTACAGTTTCGTACGAGTGTACCAAGTCGAAGTTGTTGCCAAATAGTAAGTCCAGTGTGTTGTTGCCTCTTGTAGGTTCCTCGATGTATTGCTTCATGTATGCAGTGTCCATGATAATCATTAGCTCCTTGGCTTGCTGTTTTTCATCCCTGGTTCCTCCATCTATTTTCATGGTTGCCCAATTGATGATGGCCAGGTTGAAATCTCCTGTGATGATGACATCTGTAGCGGGAGTTGGAAGATTTTGTAGGAGTGATTGTATCTTCTCTGTGACCTCCTTGAAAATTTCCCCTGTGGTGTTTGGAGGTCGGTACAAAATTATGATGAGCATGTCGGTTTGTCTTATGTGTACTGCCAGTAGCTCTGTTGTGCCATTTGAGAATGCAACTAAAGTTTCGGTATTTGCAGCCATATCCTCCCTTAGGTAGAGTGCTACTCCTCCGTGGCTTCTGTCCTCTCTGTCGGCTCTGAATATAGTGAAATTATGGATATTGATCTCTGCATCCAAAATGTTTTCTTTCAGGTGTGTTTCTGTGAGGGCTAGAAAAATTGAGTTGTCTTCCTCTGCAATTTCTTCCAACATAGGGACTTTACATTGATTGTTTCGTGGGTAAAGTCCTCTGATGTTGCCCACAAATAAACTAGTTAGTGGTAGTTGCACCTTCCTCTGTGGTTCATGTCTGGCCCCTTGGTTTGGGCTAGGAATCTCTCCATTATCACTTGAGACCGTTTTTCCACTTCCAGAAGACGTCCCATTACTACCTCTAAAAAAGCACCTTGGTCGGGCATAGCCGTGTGTACCGCTGCTGGTCTGACCTTGTGAGTTTGCTGGATGGTTGGCCAGCTTCTGAGGGCATTGCGTTGGCTTTCTAATTTTTCCTCATGAGTTGGTGTGTAGGCAAATTCCCTTTGAAAGTGTCCTGTAGCGTGTTCCCTTGGTTTGTTGACGTTGTTTCTGGGCGTCAGTATTTTGGTTCCCTTGATGTGTGGAAGATTGCAGTCTCTCATAGTACATGCCCTTTTGTTGAGTGAGATTCTGCATACATATGGGTGGTAGTCGATGCACTTCCATCCACGCTTGCAACCGATTCTTTCATCCCACCCGTGCTTCATGAATTTTGCACATATTTTTGGGTGGTCTTGTTTGCATCCCATGCCCACTACTCCATATCGGCATTCATTTCTTAGGTAGAAATTGCATACTTCCATGCTTTTCCTCCTAATATCGGTGCCCCTGTTTTCAGCTCTGGGCCTAGGTCTCCATGAATTTGTATTTACAGCACTAACCTCACCTGTTCTTTTGTATGTAGGAGCATTATGGCTGCATCCGTTGCATGTGGGATGTGTGCTCGTTGGGGTCACCGACCTCACCTGTCTTGCTGCATTTTGAGGAGGCTCTGCCTTGTCTGCTAGTGTTGCGGGGGGGAGGCTATGGGCATCTGGCATTGTGATGCTAATATTTCCTGGTGTGTTCCCCATACCTAGATCTAGGCCTATAGCCACGTTTGTTGTGGTACTGGTATGGGGGTTGTCACCGTCACTCTTGTCTACGGCTACTTCTGGGCTTTTGGGTAGGCCTTGGCCTAGGTCAGTGTCCCCAGTTAATTCCTTGGTTGTTTGTGTATTGTCAGCTGGCGTGTTGGTGACAGCTTTGTTGCTCTGGAGCTGAACATGGATTTTTCTTACCTTACTTATCGCTCCAGAATTGGTTATTCATTCCATGTGTTGGAGAACGGCTGTTTCTGCCTCGGCCACCCACTCACCTTTTGTGTCAAACTTTGTTAGGCAGCATGTTTTGCACATGAATTTCCTTGGCGTTTTTGCATAGTTGAGAATTTGATAGGCAGGGAGTTCTGTGCAGAAATAGTGCAGCCAATCCTGGCAGTAGTCGCATTGGATTGCATTTTTTTCACCTGCGAACTTGATTCCGCAGTCGGGGCACTCTGGGTCGGATTTGTTTTGATCCCCGTCCATTGTTGGCGTCATGTTCTTAGTCACTGTTTTTTTTTCTCTTATTTTCACTTCAATCCTTCTGTTTCGGACTTTGTTTCTTGTATGTGTGCACTCACTAAGTGTACTAGGCTAATGTATTTAAAAGTAAACTGTTTTACTTTCTGAGGTTTGTATTTACTTATCTTATCCTGTGTATAAATGTAACCCTTACACATGTTTTTATTAAATAATGACGTTAAACAGGATTCATGATTTAAATACAAGGCTAGATATTTATCGGAAGTACGTATTTACCTTCGGAAAGCTAAAATATAATGTTTACACATATGGGATAGGGAGGAGGGAGGGAGGTATAAGGGGTGGACCGATGGAAGGGAAGAGAACCCCGATATACGAGATACATAGCTTCATATGCGCGTATTGATCACTTTCATGCTATTATGTATGCATACAGAAGTAGCAGGGCACATATGTCAAGAGTGAACACCAATAACTTAATCCATACACAGTAAAAAAGACGGAAATAATATCGTACATACAAAGTGATGGAATGGGGATGGGGGGAGGGAGAGACGTACTGTAGGTGAGACTCGGCGAGTCTCTGGGGAGGGTAGGGGAAGGTGGTGGTTGTAGGCAGTGTTGCCAGTTGTACTGCTACATATTACCGCTAGATGTAGAGCTATATTTACTTCAGTTTAGCAGCCATTTTTTCATAATTATCTAGAGACATTTACTCGGGATAATTTGAAAATTTCAGACATTCTAGTTATATTACATTGTAAAATTTGCAAAACAAACAAACAAAAACTCTTTAGGAATTGCAGCATTATTCTACCATTGTTTGACTATGTAGCAACATGCTAGCGACTTTTGAGAAAGTATCTAGCGGTATTTTGGTGTAACACTTAGGCAGTGTTGCCAGTTGTATCGCTACATATTACCGCTAGATGTAGAGCTATTTACTTCAATTTAGCAGCCATTTTTTCATATCTAGAGAGATTTACTAGGGATAATTTAAAAATTTCAGACATTCTAGTCATATTACATTGTAAAATTTGCAAAACAAACAAACCAAAACTCTTTAGAAATTGAAGCATTATTCTAACATTGTTTGACTATGTAGCAACATGCTAGCGACTTTTGAGAAAGGATCTAGCGGTATTTTGTGGAGACATACTGGGAGGGAGGTGGTGGTTGCAGTGGTGCCAGTTGTAAAGTTATTACCGCTAAATGTAGAGCTATTTACTTCAATCTAGCAGCCATTTCTTTTATATCTAGAGACATTTACTAGGGATAATTTGAAAATTTCAGACATTCTAGTCATACTACATTGTAAAATTTGCAAAACAAACAAACCAAAACTCTTTAGAAATTGCAGCATTATCCTAACATTGTTTGGCTATGTAGCAACATGCTAGCGACTTTTGAGAAAGGATCTAGCGGTATTTCGTGGTAACACTTTAGGAGGGTTAAAATACGAGTCACACGAGTCACACGGGCAATTGCCAAAACTTAAAGGTCCATATCATTGTTATTAAACTAAGCATTTGGCAAAGGGAGGAATTGTTAAAAACCTTAGCCAATACTCTGTCATTCACCAAAAATAAATTTGAATTTATCATTATTATTTGGTAGGGTAGGTATGTATAGGTAGGTTGGCTAAATAATTGCTGGAATTCGTAGGGACTCGAACTGTTTTGAGAGAGTTAAATAAAAAAAAAATTATAGATCGGAATAATAAAGAGATTATATTATTAAGCAAAACTGGGGGATGCGTGGAAGCCTATAGACTGTAGACGGTAAACTTTGTGTGGGTAGCGAATTCGGTTTTAAAGTAATTTAAGAATAGACAGTTTTCAATGCTGCGGCCAAACTATTCCACCCATTTATATTTTTTTGGTATCAAAACGTTCGGAATCGCGAGCCTCACCCAACTACGCAAGCATGGCTTTGATCATCGGCGTAGTTTTTAAGATGTGGAATTTTAAGTGGAATTCGAGGTTTTTTCAAGATTGCAGGAAAAAAAACCCACGTGCAAAAGAAAAACCTTCTCTATAAAATTTGCGGAGAATTAGTAGGGGAGTGCGTATGCCAAAGCCCAGTCGTTTCTTGTGAGTGGGAGAGACGGTATTTAGGCGTCAAGTTTTTCGGGAAATCGGCTGCCACGGACCTGTTTGGCCACCATGCCGGATGTTTAGCATATCAAAAGTTGCCCAATACAAAAACGCACCTCTTGTGAAAGTTTGATCCCGATCCAAAAAGCGGTTCTGGAGTTATTGCGTCGAAACCGGCGCGTAAGAAGAATTTGGATGAAATTCCAGGTTTAATGATTACAATAGGGGATCCCCGTAGGGGACGAACCCCTAATAATAATAATAATAATAACATTAATAATAATAATAATACAGATGATTATATTAATCGTAACAATTATAATGAAAACAGTGAAGATAGTGCTAATATAATTTATAGTGGTACAGTACTAGCAATAAAGAACAGAGAGAGAGAGAGAGAGAGAGAGAGAGAGAGAGAGAGAGAGAGAGAGAGAGAGAGAAGCCGGGAGTAGGGAAGAGATTAGCTGAATTGTAAAGCGAAAGCAAGGGATTGGCGCATTTAGTGGGTAGGGTTGAAGGTGTGACAGGTATAAAGGAGAGGGGATTTTTTTTTTTCAAGGGTGGATTAAAAGGGAGAGAGAGAGAGAGAGAGAGAGAGAGAGAGAGAGAGAGAGAGAGAGAGAGAGCGAGAGCGAGAGAGGGAGGGAAAGTGAGAGGGAGGACAATAAAGGGGCGGTATCTGAATGGACAGGGGAGGGTAAAGGTGGATGGCATATAAGTGTGAACTGGGGCTTATAAAGAGTCTTAGAAGACAAATATCTCGAGTCGAAAAAGAGTGTGACGGCGAGGGTAGTAGGAACTATTAAGTGTAGAGGATCTGATGAAGCTATCTGCGAAACGTTGTCAATAAAGTGCTCTTCCTCAGATGGTGTTTTTTATCCATTCTGTCTACTTTTTCAAGTACCACTCAAAATTCCCTGAATGTTGTCAACCATATACAGGGTGCCCCAAAATAGGCATGACAAACTTCAGGATATGATTATATAGATGATTCTAAGATCAACAGTTTCTATTCAAAATTTGCTATAACAATAGCTCGAAATATTAACCGTTAAATATATATGGAAGGATTTGTATAGTGTTCTCCCCTGCATCACTGTAATGGACTCTTTCATGTCAAATGGGGTCCAACAAGTCCAATGTGAGCTAGAATGTCTAATAATTTTGTTACCTACATAATTATATTATCTTGATTATAACATGGTAAAATAAACACATTTAGGTGAGGGTCTTACATTTTCGAAACCCATTAACGCCATCAGACATTACACTAGGACCATACGACTGGGAGAGTGTAGATAGCAGAGAAGGGGTGTTGTAGATAGAGAAAGCTGTTGGAATGGCTTTGGTATGTGTGTTAATAGTCTGTATACGTCGTCGAGGTATCCCCCGACTGGGGGACATGATATACATGATAGGACGTACTACCACACCCAAAAATGTCCGCCACAGCTGGGATCGAACCCAGGTCAAGCAGGTTCACACGTGAGCGTGTTCTCCACTCGACCGCCGCGGCTCTAAATGGGTGGGATGGGCCCTTTGACAGCTGGTCATTTCTTATGAGGAAATACATGGGAAAATACCGTTTCCAACATGCAATAGCTCTGTAACTGCTTAGATTTGGAGTTTTTCTCATAGAACATTTTGTATGCTTAGATTTTTTTATTTAACCTAATCTCGAAGTTTGGCATGCTTATTTTGGAACACCCTATATATATGACATATAGGATGGTTATCATTGACTTTTTGATGGAAAATAAAACTACATTCCCAACCCTGCAGAAATAGGTGATTAACTCTTTCAATGGGGGGGTTTTGGCCTTAATTGAGCATCATTCCCTGCCCATTTTCATGCATAAACAAGAGCCAGAACGTAATACAATGATATATCCGTGAAAGTACAGTAATTGAGATTTTCAATGACACCTGAATCATCTCTGTAGGGAGGTGTGGTGGAGTGGTCTTGCCACTGGACTGGTAATTCAATGGACCTGGGTTCGAATCCCGATATATCAATGGGAAGATATTATTGGGATGGAATTTGTGCTATACCTAGTATCAGTGCATTACCACAAATCCCACCGAAATGCCAAATAAATACCCTCATTCTTCCCTGATTAAATAGCACTGTATGAATATTCCCATATTCAAAATATGCTATAGGGGGGCAATGCCTAGTGAGTTCACTGCTCAATAGGTGGCGTTCTGAGAGTAAGGGTCCGAGTCTAGGTGAGACAGTGAAGCACTTGAGCGAGGAAGCTTCAGAGATGGGGCTGCATTGAGCCGTGAGTGGGCAACTAAACCTCCTACACCCTGCAAAGGCAAGATGGCAGGGGCTCGTTTCAGCTAAAAAATGCTTCACATGTCTCACCCCCTAGACTGGAATGAGACCTCAAGGGCTTCACCGTTCAATGTATAACGAACGGTATACTGTACAGGCTCTCAGCCTATACCCGAGAGGGAGTAGTTGGAATATAGAAACAACAAATATAAAAAATATGGTTGTCTTGCAACGATCTTGCAAAGGTCGGCCAAAATTGCTAAAATTTAGCAGTTTTGAGCTGTTTTCGGTATGCGTATTGCTGCAGTGAGGTGAGAGACACTGACATTATGTCAGTGTCAGACAGTGGGAGCCTGGCGTTGCCAGACGACGGATGAAGCAGTTCTGCGCTACCTGCAACCGCTTGCCTTGCTCCCAGGATACATAGTAAGCGGATTATGGTGCCCGTCTGGTGACGGGATTTGCCAGGAAGGGGTTAAATTTTTTTGATTTCTTGTGGCATTTACTGAGATAATGATGATAATTATGCCGTTTTTACCAACATGCAGTCCCTGCTGAATAGCTGGGCTAAAGTGAGTGCCCTGATGATCAGGGACTTCAGTGAACGGTTGCCACCGATTGCTAGACCGCACCGTTCACCAACAACACCTGGCATCTACCAATAGCACATTGGCTGGCCCAAGAATCGAACCTTCAACCTCACGGTTTGCAGGTGAGTGCTCTACCAACCGCGCTACGGCCTGTAGCGTAAGGAACTGAAATTTTGAATCAATGTAAAAATAGACCATAGAAAGCACCCTACTAACTTTTTATTTTGTTGGAAACGAACATTGCATACTTAACCTTCACAACTTAGGAAAAAACATATAGTTTTAATTGTCACAGTATTTGTAGAGATATCGATCTTAAATGTGCATCCATATATACATGCTCTATAAAAAGCACTTTATCTTTTGAATTTAATTGAAATTGAAAATTGAAAATCTATAATTCGTTGGGATAAAAGACTGCATGCCAAACCCTACAAAATTGGGGGTCTACAGAAAATATATTTGACACCTTAATTTTTAAGATACAGGGTTGACATTTTTTTTCTATGTGGCTGAAGGAGATAAAAGGCAAAGCTGCCTGTAACAAGTGTCCCCCTAGGGTTAAAAGAGTGATAGAGAACCAAAATCAAGGTACATTAGAGAGAATTTAGGTGTCTGGAAAGAAGTGTGGTGTGCTTGTTAAGTGTAGTGAAATGAATAGGAGGAGAAAGAGTTTGCGAGAGTAAGTTGGATTACTCTCTGGGTAGGTGAGGCACAAATAGAAACAGTTGGGGAAGCCAGGCAATTGAAACAGGAGCTCCAGCAACTCCTTATCATATGCCTATGTGGCTTCCCCTGGGTACTGCCCTGTTCGATTGGTGCCTACAATCTATATGTTACCCATATAGATATTGCCTAGATAAATAGGCCATTTACTTTACTTTCTGCTTCTGTCTATTTGCAGATTTATCAAATTTATTTAATCTATATTAAATATTTGAGTCTGTCACTCTTTCAACTTTCACTCTTTCGGGGGAGACATTTGTTAAAGGCAGCTTTGCCTTTTTGTTTGAGAAGAAAGCGAGTGCCGGACGTGAGTTATTGACTACGGCATCCCAGAATGATTTTTGTTGATTGAAAAGAGTTTAGATTAAAAGACAATTACCAAAATATAAAGAGGCTAGCTTAGCCCGACCTTTAAGAAGGAGGATTAAACTACGACATCTTATAGCCTAATTAAAAAAGGAAACAATGATGCATGTGTCATGTTATTATTTGAGTTATTCCTTACTAGGGTTGTGGTAAAAGGAATCATGCAGGTTTGCTCTCATTCAACCTGTCCCAAAGAAGGGTGACCGCTCTCAACCCTCCAACTGTTGTTCAATTGCTCTTATTACTTGCATCTCTAAAGTTTGTTATCTGTTCTTAATTCAAAGTTTCTTAAGTATTTGTCTTACCATAATTTTTTCTGATGGCCAGTGTGGCTTCATTAATAAGTTCTTCCCGAAAAACGATGTAACACGGCCTCTGAAACCCATAGTAGCTTATGGGGATATAATATTCCTAATACTATTCCTAGTGCATAGTTACATGAACAATGGCATCTTTTAATGGTGATACTGACTGACCAAAATATTAGCACATACTGAAATATCCATAATTTATAGTTATTATGCATTCATTCAGCAGTCTAAACAATACCACCACAACTCTCCCTACCTCCAACTCCATACCCTTACCTCCTTCCACCCCTTAGTGACAAGTAGGATAGAAACAAAAAGACCGAGCTCGGAGAGAGAGAGGAAGGTGGATGATTACATATGGCCGCGACTGTACAGGCGAGAAGATCATTACTATTAAAAGAGAACTAGAAACAGAACACAACCCTGATGGAGTTGATAGGTTGAGGAAGTGAGTGATGGCCGTTCACAACCGCAGCTATGGAATGGCCAGAAAGGAAAATTGGGATTAAAGCACAGATAGAGAGATAAAAACCGAAGGAGGGTAGTTTGGAAAATAAAGATTTGAAGGGCAGTTTGGAAATTAGATATTTGTGCCAGGCTCTATCGAAGGCTTTCGATTTGTCTAGTGCAATAGAAAACGTCTCACGAAGATCCAAAGGGAAAATGACCAAGTGTAGCAGCCAGCCCTGCACTCTATATGCATTACATTAATTATATATATATACTGTTTATTTATAATCATCTGTATTAGTGTAGGGAGATTGAACATACATAGTTTGTGACCAGAGTATACTGTAATATAGTCGGGACTAGGTGCAACTCTCCTATACTGTATAATGAGGTACGGTTTGACTCAGAGCAGCCACAACAAATTAAGCTCAGATAGCAGACCTTCCCATGACCCAGCTCTGACCTGTGAACAACACGATGGTGTTAATGTTTTCAGGGGGTGGTGTCATTAGTGGTAATGACCACTGACTCCAACTAAATCTCAATAAGTCAGCTCCCCCTGGAGATTGGTAGCTGACAGAATCATACAGGAAGGACCTCAGCCCTGTAGATAATGATGCATTGTGATTCAGTACAAGTCACTAAAGTGAATATATTATATATATATATATATATATATATATATATATTAGGGGAGGTGTGGTGGAGTGGTCATGCCACTGGATTGGTAATCCAATGGACCCGGGTTCAAATCCCGATATGTCAATGGGAAGATATTATTGGGATTGAATTTGTGCTGTACCTAGTATCAGTGCATTACCACAAAGCCCACCGAAATGCCAAAAAAATACCCTCATTGTTCCCTGATTAAATAACACTGTATGAATATTCCCATATTCAAAATATGTTACAGGGGGACAATGCCTAGTGAGTTCACTGCTCAATAGGTGGCGTTCTGAGAGTGAGGGTCTGAGTCTGGAGGGTGAGATGGTGAAGCACTTGAGCGAAGCAACCGGCCGCTTCAGAGATGGAGCTGCTTCGAGCCATGATAGATGCTTCACATGTCTCACTCCCCAGACTGGAACAAGACCTCACGGGCTTCACCGTGTTGAGCGGTGGAATGTACAGGCTCTCAGCCTATGCCCGAGAGGGAGTAGTTGGAATATAGAAAAAAAAAAAAAAAAAAAAAAATATGTGTGTGTGTGTGTGTGTTAAGTGTATATAACATACTTTAGTGTTCTTTATTTCAGATTTTTTTTTAGGATATGGATACGTTCACCCAAAAGAACTTTAACATTAGTTAGTTTTCATCTTCATAGATATCATATTATTTATCAATAAACAATAACAAACTATCCTAGGCCAATTCTTCCAAACCCCCTTGTACTCACATTGCCTTAGTTTGCCAATGTATATATTTACAGGATCTACCAACCTAAGATTATCCAGTTGCAGAAAACAAGGTAATTACATCGGGGCCGCTGGTACACAAGAGTTAGTAGATATGTAAGGAGATCATCAGTAGAGCAGCTCTTAGCCTCTAGACGGCGAAGCTATAGTAGTATAAACCCTCCCGCCAAGCGAAGGTGTTTTGGTTAATTCCCGACGAAAATCGTAATTTTACAATAAATATTGTTATTACTTATTCATATGCGCCTATTTTACGTTTGATATGAATATATTAACTTGTAACAGCAATAAAACAAGTAAGAATAATATTTGGGGGGTGAAAAAGACGTATTATTGCAGACCGATCGTATCAGGAGGGGAGAGCTGGTGCGACGTATACCCTCTCTCTCTCACTTCCCGATTGGTACTGACGTTTTGCAAGTGCAGTCTCTCTGTTGCTAGGATCTCTAACTGCCTCCCCTGCGACCCTGAAACCGCGGGCGAAAATATGTGCCGAAAATTACTCGCTAAAAGGGGGAATAAGAGGAAAAATAGGTGATAATTGAGGGGGGGAAGGAGGGGAAGGGGTGTTGGACACATATGGAGGAGTGATAGAGGGTATGGAGGGGAATTATCTCACTTAATCACATATTTCTTTGTTTTAGTGCCAGTGGGGTGTTTTGAAAGGCATTTTTATGCCTAACCTCTTAACCCTTTCACGCACATATGACGCAGAGGTTGCCAGATTAGCAATAAGAAATAGAGTTCTCTCACTCTTATAATTACCCCTCCAAAATTAGTTTTCTGCCCACAGCTAACTCAAAGACAACTACAGAGGTTGAAGTAACTAAACTAAAGGCTTCTAAATACCCCTGATGGTAACAAAGGCTTTAAAGTATCCCTAATAGGCTCAAAATTGCGTCATATGTCGGAGAGGGTTAAGGGTCCCGGCGCCTTCGCCCAGTAAAACCTCTTAAGAGTCTCGGCGCCTTTCCCTGGTAAAGCTGGGTGCCATTCATTGAATAGTTTGATTTCTCATTTCGGATTCCGAAATGGAGTAATTTACATATATCCGCATTGAAACACATTTGCCAAATTTGAGCCCAATGTGACAACTTATCTAGATTATGTTGCATATCCTCGACATGTTCATTTGAGAGTACGCTATTTGCAATTTTTGTATCGTCAGCAAAATTTGAGATTGTACAGGTGAGACCCTCATCTATGTCATTAATGTAAACTAGGAAGAGAACTGGCCCCAGTACCGATCCCTGGGGAACCCCGCTACTTACAGAGGTCCATTTGGATGCTTTATCGTTTATGACTACTCTTTGCTTTCTGTCACTAAACCAATTTTCTATCCATTTCAACACACTGTCTTGTATTCCATGCGCTTTTAGTTTTATCAATAAACGTTTGTGGGGAACTTTGTCAAAGGCCTTTTGAAAATCAAGGTATATAATATCTACAGCTTTACTCTCATCATATAGGTTGAGGATATCGTGGAAGAAGTCTAAGATTTTTTTAAGCAGGAGCGCATATTACGAAAACTGTGTTGAGTATCTTTAACCCCTCCAATACCAGCGACGGCAGATCGCTGTCAGTAGATAAGTCACTCCCCAGTCCTAGCAACGGCGAATCGCCGTCAGTAATGTACTTTCCTTGTAACTGCCTGTACAAGCCTGTACCTGGTACCTCGACCGTTTGAGCACTGCTCTCGATATGGCAACACTTCTCAGCTTACTGTATATAAGACCCACTTAAGGGTTGGAGAGCAGTCTTGCTCCATCTCTTGAGGTGGAAAGTTGTTCTCTCTTGCCATTTTGGCCACAGTGCTTGGGACTGCAGGGGACTTTTATTACTGTATCCTACGGTAGAGTAGGGGTTAAGTATGTTGTTTTCCTCTAAGTGATTTACAAGTTTGTCTCTTATGAGTGTTTCTATTATGTTACATACAACTGAGGTTAAGCTAATTGGACGATAGTTGCTAGGTAAGGATTTGCTGCATTTTTTAAATATCGGTGTTACGTCGGCGAGCTTCCACTGATCAGGCATAGTCCCAGAATATAAGGATTTATTGAAGAGCAATGTCAGTGGTTTGAATAGCTCATACCTAGCTTCCTTTAGAACTCTAGGCGAGATCGTATCAGGTCCAGGCGATTTATCTACCTTGAGTTTATCTAAACATTTCTAAACTTCTCTATCTGTAATGCTGATACTGCTTAGAACGTAAGAATTATCTATCTGAACCGGCGATGCTGTAGGGGTATTACTAAGGTCTTCTTGTTATAAAAACTGATGCAAAGAATGTGTTGAGAGCTTTACTAATTTTTGCTTTATCTTTAGTGAAATTTCCTCTCTCATCGACTAACTGTCCAATCGTTGACGTCACTACTTTCTTCTTCCTGATGTAACTACAAAATTATTTTGGGTTTGCCTTACTTTGATTAATTTGCAACATGTAATTCTATCATGTTATTACTTTACTTAATTAACTTTTTGGCTTTGCGTCGTAGATCTACAAATATCATATTATTTTCATGGGTGTCAGAGATTTTAAATTTATCATGAACATTCTTTTTAGCAAGCAGACAATAGATTTTAAATTTATTATGAACATTCTTTTTAGCAAGCAGACAATCCGTAATGTCTTTATTCCACTACTTAGGCCTATTATAATGTACTAATCTTAGTTTTTGTAATGGTATGCACTCATGTACTGCATTCGAATAAGTGGAGGTGAAAAATCTCCAGGATTGGTTTAGATCATCATTGTTAATCATAGAACTCCAGTCGATTTCCTTGAGTATTGCTCTAAGTTTACGGAAGTTTGCTCTCTTGAAATCTGGGACATTCTTTTTGCTGGTATTGAGTTATTTACTATTGAATTTTAAATGGAAAGTGATCGTACGATGGTCACTATTACTGAATTCATCACCAACATTCAAATTCTCTATTAATTCTTCTTTTGTTGCAAGTACAAGGTCGAACAAATTGATAGAGCAAACTCTCTTGCAAGTTCGCATAAAAGTCGTGTCCAGAGTGTGAAGTAAGAGTATCGCCCCACTTGGTCACAGGTAAATTAAAGTTGCCAAAAATATGGTATCTTGTGAGTTACTTACATCTGCAATTTGTCAGTAAATTTCTCGGCAAGTTTGCACTGATTGAACTGGAGGTCTGTATAGTAATGCAAGTATTATTTTTGTAACTTTATTTTTATTTATTAGCACAAAGGATGTGTCGACGTTCACAATTTGAGTTCTTGACAAGAGGATCGGGTTAAGACTATCTTTGATAAGAAATAAAACGCCACCTCCATTTCTATTAATTCGGCTTTTCTCAAACATTACATAACCGGGAAGTGAATCTATCTATCTATATGCTCAGGCCCAATCCCCACTTTTCCAATTTTTTATTTTGATTTTCCTCTATTTTATTATTATTATTATTTTTTTCCTTGGGGGTGGCCTACTCAAGACAGAGCAAGAACAGGAACACACAAAACACAAGACAAAACACGAACAAACACAAAATTCACACACATCTAGGTCATCCAGGAGAATACCCAGAGACCAGGGTCACCAAGGTCGCTCCAGCACTCCCCCGGCCCCCGACCACCCGGAGAGGATCCGATCTCGGCAGGCAGACATGCAGCGGAGCCAAAGCCACAAGCCCGCCCACCACACTTCCAGGCGCACCCTTCATATTAATCGTCTCCCCGGGCCAGGCGCCTGATGGACTATTATCTAGTCCAACTTGCGCCCGACCCCTTCCCCCAATTGACCACGTGTTGACTCAACTATTCACAAGCATTCTCCATCCATTCCTGTTTATTACCACTTCCTTTGCCTGATCTATAGTCATTCCTCTATCATCCAAAGCTGTTTTACACAGTCTCTCCATCTCAATTGGGGTCTTCCTGCCCTTCTATCTCCCCTTGCATCTGACTCATTCATAAATCCTTAACACCTTCCACATTGCTTCACGATCATACGCTTTTTCCAAATCCATAAAAGCCCAAAATATCTCCTTATGCTTCTCTAAATACTTCTCGCATAACTGTCTTACTGCAAACATCTGATCCACGAATATCACCTGTCACATTATCATTTTCATTACTAAAATGTATCTAGTTTAATTAATATATATGTAATAATAAAGAACAGTATATTTCATTCATACGGTAATGTGATAATCTAGTGATATTCGAACCTTAAGAGCTATAAAATACCACATGGAACACATACAATTGTAGATATAATAAAGTAAAAACAAGCAAGGGAAGATGTTCCGTCCCTGCCTATTTTAAATGTGTGATACCGGTAAATAAATCATGGCCTGTGATTGGCTAATCTGCTTTAGCCCGTCAGTCAGTCTCGTCTCTCGCTTACTCTCCCGTTTATCATTTTATTGTTTCGCTTGTGTTTACTTTATGATATATAAGTTATTATTGGGTTTCATATGATATTTAATAACTCTTTAGATTCGGATAAGATTATAATTAATTAATTAATCATTAAAATTACTTAAACGTATATAGTTTAATGAATAAATAAGGAATAATAAAGATAATAAGAAAAAATTATCAGCTCTGCCGCTCATTTTGGCCAGTGAGCTCGGGTGCTGATATGATAGCCAATCAAGAGCCTCGATGCAAACACTAGTTAGGAGCCAGATGCACGGGTCGATTGAATGGCGTATAGTCATTATATCACAAAGTAAGTAAAGCTGGGTATTAAGTATAAACATAAATACTTTGCATCTAATATTGTAAGATTAATACTAACTGTTAATGATGGGGTTAATACATTTTTATTAATTTCACCCCAATAACAAACACCTCCATTGAAATTAATGAAAGCATGTGATCCACCGGGATTCGAACCTGGGTTACCACACACATATTTGTATACACTCTAACCATTACACCATCAAGACAGTTAAAAAGTTTATACACACGCCTACGACTTATTATCCATTCTCGAATACTGGATATTAATCTAATCATGTACATATTCCCAACATTTTGCATGTGTGCTGTCACAGGCCCGAAACCTAACCCGAAAATGTCTGACTGTGTGAACTGGGCTTTAGTCTGGTTTGATGGCATTTTCTACAACCACATTTGAATATCCTACTGATAGGCAGCCTCTAACAGGAGTAACATCCAAAGTAGAGCACTGTGCTACCCATAAGAATCATTCATAGTTTGTATAACCTTTTCATTTTTGTCCAAGCCAAGAACCACGTGAGACTAGATATATTTTTATCAAGGAAAGTGTTAATTTGTACAAGAATGGGCTGTGAAACAAACAAAACAAAACAACATAACAGTTCTGTTTACGTCTGGCTGTCATTTATTCACTTATATGTACCATTTTGTTGGAAGAGGGGGTTGGGTGCCAGTTAGAGTAGGCACCTGGCCCGGGGAGCCGATGAATATGAAGGGTAATGCCTGGATGTGAGGTGGGTGGCCATTGTGGTGTGCTCCGCTGCGTGTCTGCCTGCTGAGACCGGAACCTCTCCGGGAGGTCTGGGGCTGGGGGAGTGCTGGAGGCCCTTAGTGATCCTTGGTCTCTGGGTCTTCTCCTGGGCGACCTAGATGTGTGTGAATTTATATATATATATATATCAGTTGCTGTTCGCTGATGACACAGCATTGGTGGCGGATTCTGAGGAGAAATTGCAGTGGGTAGTCAAAGAGTTTGGAGTAGTTTGTGGGAGGAGAAACCTGAAGGTGAACGTCGATAAAAGTAAAGTAATGGTGTGTAATAGGGGTGATCGTAGGGTGAATCTAGATGTGAGGCTGGATGGGGAAATATTGGAACAAGTAGAGTGTTTTAAATATCTAGGAGGAACGATAAGCAGGAGTGGAGGTATGGACATGGAGGTAAAACAGAGAGTGTGTGAAGGAAGGAAGGTTTTCGGAGCAATGGGAAGTATGTGGAAGACGAGAAATCTCGGAATGAAAGTAAAAAGTGCAATGTATCAAGGAATTGTTGTGCCAACAGTGATGTATGGGGCTAAGACATGGGCTCTGAAGAAAAAGGAGAGAAGAAAGCTGGAGGTGATGGAGATGAGCTGCTTGAGGAGTATGTGTGGAGTTACTCGTAGAGACGGATTGAGGAATGAAGAGATACGTAGGAGAGTGGGGCAGCAGGAACATTTGTCAGCAGAGTGGACATAAGGGTGCTGAGCTGGTATGGTCATGTTGAACGAATGGGAGATGAAAGGCTTACAAAGAGAATATGTGAGTCAGATACAAGGTGAGATAGAAGGGCAGGAAGACCCCTATTGAGATGTAGAGACTGCATAAGACAGCTTTGGATGATAGAGGAATGACTATAGATCAGGCAAAGGAAGTGGTAATAAACAGGAATGAATGGAGAATGCTTGTGAATAGTTGAGTGAACATGTGGTCATTTGGGGGAAGGGGTCGGGCGCAAGTTGGACTAGATAATAGTCCATCAGGCGCCTGGCCCGGGGAGACGATTAACCTAAGAAGTGCGCATGGGGGGTATGAGACACCACACTCCTGTGCTGACGTATTTGAGCTGTTCCCATCACTAACATCGTTATTTTACCATAAATAGCATTAATACTTATCCATATGCGCCTATTATAGGTTGATTATAAAGGTATTAACCTGTTACAACAATAAAACAAGTGGAAACAGTGTTTGGATGGTCAAAATCGGCGATACAGGCCGGGAGTTACATAATGTATGGCTGAGGCAACCTCCCTGCCCTCCACCCCTCCCCTTGTCTGGAGAGATACTGTTCCGCAATAGTCTCTCTCTCGCTCTTTCCCACGCTTGGTAACAGTGATAACAACGCCCTGCTACCAACTCGCTAATATTAGCAAGAAAATAAACCACAGAATAAGGGAATAACAGGGAAAATAGGTGACAACTGAAGGAAGGGAGGAAAGTGGGGAAGGAGGGGAGGTGGAGGAGTGATATTTGGCATGGCCCAGGGGCAAAAAAAAAAAAAAAAAAAAAAAAAAAAAAAATGGGTGTTTTAAATGAATTTTTTTCCCCCTTACTCTTAAGAGTCTTCTCGCAGTCCGCCGGGGGAACTCTTAAGAGTCTCCCCGCAGTTCCCGGGTTAATATGAAGGGTGCGCCTGGAAGTGTGGTGGGCGGGCTTGTGGCTTTGGCTCCGCTGCATGTTTGCCTGCCGAGATCGGAGCCTCTCCGGGTGGTCGGGGGCCGGGGGAGTGCTGGAGCGACCTTGGTGACCCTGGTCTCTGGGTGTTCTCCTGGGTGACCTAGATGTGTGTGAATTTTGTGTTTTGTCTGTTTTGTCTTTTGTCTGTTTGTGTTTTGTCTGTTTTGTGTTTGTTTGTTCTGTCTTGTGTTTTGTGTTTTCCCTGTTCTTGATCTGTCTTGAGTCGGCCACCCCCAAGAAAATAAAAACAAAAACATTATAAATAGAGTAAAATAGAAAATAAAAATAAAAATAGGAAAAGTGGGGATTGGGCCTGACCATATATATATATATATATATATATATATATATATATATATATATAATATTTTGTATTTTTATTTGAGTTTGGCTCTGTCTCGAGTCGGCCACCCCCAGCTATGGGGTATGTGCCTGAGTGTATACATACATACATACAATTAATATGTACCGTAGGTATAATACTACAATTATCATTATTATTATTATTATGATTATTATTATTATTATTTTTATTATCATTATTATTATGATTATTATTATTATTATTTTTATTGTCATTAATTATTATTATTACTATTATTATTATAATAAGAAATAACAGTTAAAACAAAAGCCACGGACTACACTAAGAAAAGAAAGATTCCACAAAATAAAACCAATAGAAAGAGATGTGAAAGACGAAGAGACACAGTGCACTCCCACCACCAACCGCCCCCTTTCACAGGAGACAATAGAAGCCACATTGGATTCCGTTCGCCTTTTGTTGAGCTCCGGTCTGACCTCATCTCACAAATAACTTCTTATCGAATTATCCCTTCGACCCTCTGACCTCCTCACTCAGTTAGCTGTGGACGGCAGGAAGGGTTGTGGGAATGATACAAGTCGTTTTTGATGGGCGGCAGGAATTCTCGCTACTGGTAAAGATCGGGTGTGGAATAGGTCACAATGTCAAGAGAGCTTGAGTGTAAACCAAGGTGTGGGGAAAAGAAGGGGACGTCATTGTGGAGTTTTATTTTTTATCTAACGTGAATGAAGAAGATAAAAGTTAAGACTGCTTGCAGATAATATCTTTTCTGTTTGAAAAAGGTAATATAAAACCACATTCAAGGCAAGATGTGCTTGGACACATGGAGTTTGAAGGAGTGTACGTAATAAGAAAATGGAAAGTTGACCAAGGCATAGAGAATGAATTGAAAGGTGCGTGCCACCTACTCTCCGTCTATATAAACCCACATACACAGGACATTAAGGTAAAATATATGCCTCCACATCAGTAGGTATCTGAAATCTGACTTCCGATGCTTGCACTAATGTATACTTATACCCACGCAGTCACACGTCAGCACACACATACCTGTATAATACTGGATACATATACATTATATATTTTGAAGATCACAAATATACGTGGCTACACACAAATGTTTGTTGACCCGAGCTGGGAATCGAACCCACATTCTTAGGATTAAGTGTTTCACGCTATGCTTAGACATATATATAGGAACATTAATACAACTCTGATATAGGTTTAGACATAGACTACAGTAGATCTGGACTGGACACGAAAATGGAACTTTGCAGTAAGGGACCCAAAGTCGGAGAACGAACCCCCAAGTTCGATGCTCGAAACAGCGAAAATGTGATATTTTCGCGGTTTCGAGGTTCGAACTTGGGGGTTCGTTCTCTGATTTTGGGTCCCTTACTGCAAAGTTCGATTTTCGTGTCCAGTCCAGATCTACTGTAGTCTATGGTTTAGATAATATATTACAATGGCATTACTAATAACACGTTTATTAGCAGGTGACTGTACACCCCTGACAGTAAGGGAAGACAAAACAGACACTAGCTGGCATTCTTGTAACTGTTTATCAAATACCATAACACATAATTCGCAAGTCACTTTGTAAGATACCATGGAGACAACCAAATGTCACGCTGCATGTAACCCAATCAAGGTCACCGGTAGTTTTTTTCTGGTTACAAATCATACCCCAGTCACCCAGGTAAGGGTAGATACACAGACCTCCACATACTTGCTCAGAAGCCCTCACACTGACGACACACTAGTAGAAGCAGATACCCTAAAGCGTTCTTTTGTTCTTAACACACACTTAAATCATATACTATACGTATCTCTGTTACTGAAAATCAATACTTATAATATTATATATATCCACCCTTCCAATATCAAGATCATTGTTCCTGTACTCATCGTTCCTGAATCTCAAGATATACTTGTTCCTGTCAACAATTCATCTCAATAAATAAATGGTTGGTGAACGACTATTTAATTTTCAGTAGCTTTCCATATTAGGATACTGGGTGATGGTGGCGATAACTAAATTACTTCTACAAGCAGTCATTAGGAGGAGGGGTAGTCGCTTTTTCTGGACCCCCTTCTCCCTCATGTTTAGCATATTTGTTTTGAGATTTTAAGACGTTCGTTCCGTTAGTTTGGCGATGTTCAGACCTTTCGCCTCATTTCTTTGTCAATATTAAGATCTTTCGTGCCATTTAGGTGTCAAATTTTTCCTGGCGAGTGATAGCGAGCCTGTAATGTTAGAAGGAACCGGCCTTTGACCGGGAAATTTTTCTACCGAAAAATGTACAAATCTATCTTGAAAGGGAGGGTCTAGGGTGTGTTTTTTAAGCTTGATGGAGGTCTAGCGAGGAAACACAAAAATAAATAAATAAATAAATATATAGACCAAAAACCCAGCACTACCCTCTTAAAACAACCTAAGATAGTGACAACAATAATATATCTCATAAGAGCCAGGTCAAAGCGTGCTATGTAGGTTACGTGGCTTTGATTCCCGGCTAGGGGATAACGAGTAAAAAAAAAAAAAAAAAAAAAAAAGTATATATATATATATATATATATATATATATATACAGGGTGTATTGAAAAAACGCTTACAGACTTTAAGTGCTAAGTACCGAATAAAAAAACAAGTTTACTTTATTCTTTAAAAAAAATAAAAAAATAATTAATAATTAATGATTTAAAGGATATCAAGTAAAATATTCAGTGTCGTACAAGCATGTGTTATAATCCGAACACTGGCATTGGTCTCCCCTTTCATGCTCCCCCCCCCCTCCAATCCAAGTTTATACCCAGAAATATTGAATTATAAACATAATTAGTTTTCAGGGTGAAGCAATATAACTAATATTCCCTATGCAACTCAAATTATTGTATGTTAATTAAAAAAAAAAAAATCTTTCAACATAGGAAAGACCAAAGGCATCTTGGATGAAGCATATTACGATCCTCAAGTGGTCTGCAGACATTACTGCCATATGTTAATAAATAAAAAAAGCAATGCTGAATGATAAAAATACTCAAACAATGTGGGCATTACAAAGTTATTGCCTAATGTTATTTAATTAATTGTACAGTATCGAACATTAATTCAAATACAAACTTATTCGAAGCGGTTTGGGGTTGAATTGAATCTCCATACTAATTCTTACTGAGCATTTGCATTTCAGAGATTTGCTTAATAAGTTCGAGACTTCAAAATCGATCAGAATTAATTACCACTACTGTACATGGTCATTACAGTGTAATAAGAGGAGATTAATTGAAATAATTGTAATTACCATCAACTGATGTAATACAGAAATCAATCATACCCAATATTTGTAATGTTTGAATCTTTATACCGAGTCGTAAAACATTTTCGGAATTTCATTTAAGATAGGAACGATCAGCCCCCAATGAATCTATGAATCAAGAACTATGCTTCATAGATGATTGAATTACCTTCAACTACGTTTGGATACTCGACACAGACTTGGGCATCAGCATTATACCCTGTGACCAGAGTTGCAAATGTTACATATTTGTTTACACTAATCGGTTTCAAATAATTTGTATTTTTCTGCTAACTACCTAATATCATCAGCATATTCGAAGATACTTTGATTTCGTAATTTATTATGTGTGAATAGGTAAACCTATACTTTACCTTTAGTTAACTTCATAGTTAACATGTTAATCATGTATAAATTATTTAGTGATTTATTTGTAACCCTGTTTTGCTAGAGTTCTAAATAAGCATATATCTCATTAATAACAGTTTTTTGGGGAAAATGTGATACGACAATATATGTTCATTTTCCATTTTACAATGTATTCGTCATAGTCTGTAACAGTTATTTCAATACACCCTGTATATATATATATATATATATATACTGTATATATATATATATATATATATATATATATATATATATATATATACAGTATATACTGTATATATTATAAGACATCAGTAGGTGGCCGAGGGCACCAGTTTCCATAATAAAAGCTGCGCCATATGCCAAGTTTATTGAGACAAATTTTCGGCATCAACATTGTGCCATCATCAGGTTATACAGCCTTGATCCCAAGCATATACAAAATAAGTATTGATACTACAAGTAGGAATACATATCTAATTTAATAATTTCTATCATTTATCCATTAGCTGTAAACAATTAGTCAAATAGTTAGCTTCTAAATACCTAGATATTAACAAAATATCCCAGTGGCCTCAAACCCCATCGTGCAAATAATGAGTATTACAAAGCTAAAAATCATGGATACTTGAAAAAACGCACAATCGAAAATATTGCAAAAGACACCAATGTACAGTACCGGTACCTCATAAACGTAAGCAGATTATAAAGACCCACACTCCATAATAGCTAATGGACAGCTAAACTAATCCAAACTCGGTCAAAAACTACAGTTCATACAGTCAATTCCCAAGCTTCGGATACTAATTGCATTGAACACTATTAGAGTCAAATTCTTATGAATTATGTGAAACGTTAAGTTCAGGATTGAACTTTTTTAGTAGTATTGTTTTACCAATAAGTGCTTCATAGTGGCTCTGAAACTTGGCAACTATATGAAAATCTTGAGGAGTGTATGGATGGTTCTGTTCCCTAGCATGATTACGAATGGCCAAAACTGAGTTTTTTTATGTAATACTTGACCTGATCGGTGACTCTTAAAAATTTACTTTAAAGGCACGTCCAGAACATCCTATATACCTATAGTGAGGCAGATATGTGCAACAATGTCTAGGAATTGTGCCTTTTGACGTACAAGCATGAACATTGGCTTGATTGTAGACCATAACCAAGATAATATTTCTAGAAGTGGAGCCACCTGGAAAATGGCCTATGGTGGCCATTGCGGCCATTTATGGCCGCCAATACTCGCCAAAAGCCATTTCTCACATTGATAAATCTGTATTATATTCGAAGTTTCCAATAATCAATAGCAGAAAATGAGACTCAAGAAACCCAGGATTAATACAATTGTGGTCAGGAGAATTTAACTTCTGGAAAATAGCACTGGAATAATTAAAAAACAGCATAGACATTTCGGAATTTGCGGAAATATGGGCAGGATTTCAAGCTTTTCTAGAGATCCTGTATACTTTTGTCTTCATAACTCTGAAATTAGATTAAAATACAAAGAATATATTATGATATAACAATATAATGACTAAATATTACAATTTTCATGAGAGTGAGTGAGTGAGAACTGATGGAGGTTATTGCCTACTGCATGCTCTGTGTACAATCAGAGGCGAGTGAGTGAGAGCACAGTGAGAGCACACGCGTTGGTTGAGCTCCTCAAAAGAGGGGATTTTCGGAGGGGTATCGTGGGGCTAAGTGACCCATATACGTATCAGAAGATCGGCGATGATACAGTGTTTCGGCACATAGTAAACAGAACGTGGTTTCTTGTTTAAACATCGCCCACAAAGCATATTTAGTTTAATCTTGAGAGTGTTATTACCAGTATCAGTGAGGGGACAAGGAGCCGTCAGGCACTAGCCCAGCCCTGCCCAGGCACCATAAACCTCCAGCAGTAACCACAAGGTGAGTGAAGTAACCGTTTATAGGGCAGGCAGTTTCACCCTTATGGTTCCCCACCATAGGCCTTATCTTCCATCTACCCCAAGGACCTGACCCTCGGTCTTTCAACTTCTCAAACAATTCTAACCATTATGAAGTACTTGCTATAAGGTCCATTTTTATTTCCCTCTCTCTAACCATTTAGGAAATACTTGCTACAAGGTCCATTTTCATTTCTCTGTCTCTCTCTCTCTCTCTCCTTTTTATCCTTAACATCTTTCTATCCACTTTCAATCACCGCACTTAACCGTCTCATTGTTATTATTTTTTGGTTTTCTATAACTTCAGATCGCTCTTTATCATTTTAGTTATTTGTTTTTCCCTAACATCTTTCAATACCCAACCAGGCCAGCCCCCTCTCCAGCTCGCTTTCTTTCTCCCTCGCCCCCGCCCCTGCTCTCTCTCCCTCTCTCTCTCTCTCTTAACATTTTGTACAATTTAAGCATTTTTCCATAACTGCTGTCCTAGATTCGGTTACCCACTCAGATCCTGGCTCTCGCTCACTCTCTGGCTCTCTCCCTATCTTGATGTTGACAGCATTATTAATATCCTAAGCATTTATTAATACTCAACATCAGGGTGGCGTCGCCAGTGTAAGTAATCATAGGATATAATTGGCGTGCTTCCCTTCAATCAGTTAGATCTTTTAGTTGTACCGGTGCCCAATGCCTAGGATTTATACATTTAACCACTTAGCTTTAGGAGAAGCAGGCCAATTGCCCATCAGAAAGGTTGACTATGATATGTGATTTTTTTTTTTTTTTTTTTTTTACATATCCCATCAGAAAGGTTGACTATGATATGTGAATTTTTATGCATCCAGCCAATTATACATTAATAACAACAGCAATAATCTAGATATGTGCCAGGAGAGATTTCCCGGGGTTTCTGAAACAAGGGAGACATGGCAGAGATGGAAGCACCACGGGAAGATCAGGGGGTCGGCTTGGTAGAGGCAGAGGAACGGATAATCTTGGAAGACTATGGCCTAGCAGATACTAAGTGTTTTAAGTGCACAAAAACCAATGCAAGAAAGAATTCGCGAAAATGTTCCGGCTGTCTTAGATCTATTCATTTATCTTGTGCTAAGCTGACAAAGAAAACATCAGGAGAACAACCAAACTGGAAATGTCTCGCATGCCCAGGGCCCACTGCAGAGCCAACCGGGGCAACACCGGCAACACCGGTCGCCGACTTGACCCAACTTGTGACCAAATGGAAAGCGCGGATCCAGGTCCTTGCCCGGGTACCTAAAGGATCCAGAATCC
This sequence comes from Paralithodes platypus, assembly GCA_032716605.1. Lineage (NCBI taxonomy): Eukaryota > Metazoa > Arthropoda > Malacostraca > Decapoda > Lithodidae > Paralithodes > Paralithodes platypus. The sequence goes on from CM064525.1 coordinate 28,268,987, forward strand.
AAGTGGCGGAGGCCCTTACAACCATCATAAAGCAGGCCCTACAGCTCAAGACACCCCTCGCATGGGCACGGCTCCTGGATTTCTCCTATGGGGCCCTCCGAAAACCACCCAGAACCAACATACAAGACCATCTTCAGGTTTCACTAGCCACCAGAGTGAAACGTCAAGTAGCACAGTATATGGATGGAAACAGACTGGTGGAACCCCCCGAACAGCAACCAAACAGGGCCCAGAAGCAACAGGACATGGAAGAGGAAGAGGCTGAACAGCTACGTAAGAGGGTCGCGGCGAAGCTGGCGGATAGTGACATCAAAGGGGCCGTCAGACTGTTGTCCTCTTCAGAAGGTTTTGCTGGTCAAGGCACCGAAGTTGTTGAAGCCCTACAAGAAAAGCACCCACCTACACCTAGGGACCTAAACCTCCCCCCTTCCCCAAATGACCAGATGCGCCAACCTTTAGGTGTCACGAAGGAGCAGGTGGTTGCCGCAGTGACTTCATTCCCAGCAGGCTCAGCCGCGGGCCCAGATGGTATCCGACCCGCCCACCTCAAAGGCCTCTTGGGTCAGGGATCAGGAGCTGCTGGGGAGGCACTCTTGGAAACCCTCACCAAATTCATCAACATGGTTTTAAGAGGGGAAGTACCCGACTGTGCCACACCCCTATTTTTTGGGGCATCACTCTGTGCACTGGCAAAAAAAGATGGCGGTGTGCGCCCAATAGCAGTAGGGAACACCTTCCGCCGCCTTGCCACAAAGGTGGGTTTGAAACCACTCTCGAATGGCCTAGGTCAACACTTAAGACCAGTTCAACTAGGTTTCGGAACTCCAGGGGTGTGTGAAGCTGCTGTACACGCAACCCGCACCTACCTCAGCCAAGCCCAAGAAAAACGAGTGCTTCTAAAGATTGACATGCGGAACGCATTCAACAGCATTCGCAGGGATGTCTTCCTCCGTGCAGCTCAAGAACACATCCCCACTCTGTACCCCCTACTTTGGCAGGCTTATTCCAAACCTTCAATCCTGATTTTTGGCGAGACGGTAATCCCATCAGCGACCGGGTTACAGCAGGGAGATCCAGGTGGTCCTGCTCTTTTCTCAATAGGGGTGGATGCAGCAGCTAACAAAGTAAGGTCAGAACTGAATATATGGTACCTGGACGATGCAACCTTGGGTGGGTCAGTAGAGAATGTTCTAACCGACCTAAATAACATCGTAACTGACCTCGGCCAGGCTGGGCTAGTGATAAATGACACCAAATGTGAACTTGTCCTCCTCAACCACACACGTGAACAAGGAGAAGAGACTCAGGCCCTGTTTCGAGGCATATTGCCAGATGTAAAGATCCTTCAGGAGCACCAGCAAACCCTATTAGGTTCCCCACTAACTCTGGCAGCAATCCCACCAGCACTTCAAGTTAAAAAGGAGGAGCTTCAACGTCTCGTGAGTCACCTGATACACATCGATGCCCACTCAGCTCTGGCCCTTCTCAAGAACTGTTTCTCCATCCCAAAACTCCAATACCTCCTGCGCACATCGATGACTTACACGAACAATGGTGGCCTCCAAGAATTAGACAGCATAATCCGAGAAGCAGTGACCAGCATCACCAACGTGGAATTTAAAGAACGGACCTGGACACAAGCCACCCTTCCTGTCCGCCTCGGGGGCTTGGGCATACGGAGAGCCTCGGATATTGCCTCCCCAGCCTTTATCTCTTCCCTCATCGCGACCAACGACCTTGTAGTGTCCATCCTTTCTTCTCAACCCGGAATGACACTTAATGGGGACGTAACAGAAGCGATTAACACCTGGAAGGAAAGTACAGGAGTAGTGGAGGAGCCTCAGGGTACGTCCAGGAGCAAGCAGAAATCGTGGGATACCATCTCGGCGAAGAAAACTCAAGAAAATCTCCTAACCAATGCAGACCAGGTTGCAAAAGCACGCCTCCAGGCAGCCGCCCGTTCGGAGAGTGGCTTGTGGTTACACGCCATCCCCATCCCACCTCTTGGAACTCACTTGGATGCTGAAGCGCTCCGGGTTGCCATCGCGCTCAGAGTGGGTGCGGCAGTTTGTCACCCACACACTTGCAAGTGTGGTGGGGGAATGGATGCTCAAGGTCACCATACCTTGTCATGTAATCACAACGCAGGCCGCCTGCCAAGAAACTCTGCACTAAATGATGTCATAAAACGGGCCCTGCAGAGTGCTAACCGTGCATCAATCCTCGAACCACATGGACTTCACAGAGAAGACGGCAAACGGCCAGATGGGATGACCACTTTCCCTTACAAGAATGGCCGGTGCCTCGTGTGGGATGCCACATGTGTTGACACTTTCTCCACAACCAACATCGCCAGAAACGCCGACGAAGCAGGTGAAGCCGCCCGGATAGCAGAAAATAAAAAGCGAGAAAAATATTAAGCCATCACCAGAAATCATCAGTTCGAGCCCCTGGCATTCGAAACTTCAGGAGTCTTCGGCCCTACCACCCTTAAGATGGTGAATGAAATAGGCCGTAAAATCAGAGAAGTTTCAGGAGAACCCCGGGAAACCCTCTGGCTCAAGCAAAGACTAGGGATGGCTATCCTCCGGGGAAATGCCACCAGCGTCATGAGCTCAGTTCGACTGGACAGGGTCATGCCACTGTCTGAGGCTCGGGCAGGAGTGGTGTATCCGTAGTCTTTCCACAGTAGGGTAAAACAAAACATAAACTTTATTTGTATGTAACATGTGTGATGCACATAAATAAAAGGGGATGTGTCGGATGGTTGAAAGCCACAGTTGCTCGCGCGTTTGGGGCTAGCAACACGTATTATGAAATACATGTATCCTCCTTCATTCACTGTCCCCCCCTTCACTCACTCAACCCCACAATTTGCCAGAGGATAACAGGTTTTTCACACTACGTAGACGGAGGTCTTTTTATAAAAAAAAAAAAAAAAAAAAAAAAAAAAAAAAAAAAAAAAATAACTGCTGGTGGGAACTAATCATGTTAACAAGTTTTCAGCTTGTGGATTTACATCAGTCAGGTCCCTTCAAGGAAACACCAGGTGTAACTGACTGGACAAAGTGCATTCTCTGTAAAAAAGAAACAACCAAATGATTGCGTCATGATGTTGGTGTTGGTCAGAGATAGTCTCTGCTCGCATCCAATATCATATGACGCAGAGGTTGCCAGATGAGCAATAAGAAATAGAGTTCTCTCACTATTATAATTACCTCTCCAAAATTAGTTTTCTGCCCACAGCTAACTCAAAGACAACTGCAGAGGTTGAAGTAACTAAACTAAAGGTTTTTAAATACCCCTGATGGTAACAAAGGTTTTAAAGTATCCCTAATAGGCTCAAAATCGCGTCATATGTCGGAGAGGGTTAATTGGTGGGTTGGTGAAACAAATTATGAATAGAAGCCACTATGCTGGAGCCTGAGGCAAAATGGCATAAATCCTGTCATACAAAATTAAATACCACAAAACTTAAGGGAGCAGAAAAAACGAAATCTAGCATGGACATCAACAAACATTCTGCAACTGGAAAAAGTACACTCGTCAATGTGTCGATTCTAAAGCAGCAGCAACAGATGTCTGCTTCTCATATGAATATGTCGCCATCAGAACCTATCCGAGAGTTATCAACTTTTCGTCTAGATTCTTGTGTCCAAAAATGTTCATCACATCCAAGATGAGCGCCTTCTTGCAACACTTAAGCCGGTATCACACGAGAGCTTTTATAGTCAACATTCGATGATCAACATTTTTCTGACAACATTTCTGGAATATTTTGCTCTGGTATCGGAAACTAGACTGATAGTAGATGAATTTAGGTAACCGAAATAATAAAAACATTTACTTCATAAGCTGCCAGACCAGTGTTAAGGATAAATGTTGAGCAAAAATGCGCTCGTGTAATACCGGCTTTAGTGCTGGCGATTTAGTTGCACAGGATGTGTAGAACAGATTTTTACACTGAAATGTGTTGTGGAGAAATATCTGGAGAAGCAACAAAAGCTGTATGTTGCCTTTATGGATTTGGAGAAGGCCTATGCCAGAGTGGATAGAGAAGGTATGTGGAAAGTACTTAGAATATATGGAGTAGATGGCAAGTTGCTGAAAGCAGTGAAGAGCATGTATGAGGGTGCAAAGGTGGCAATACGTGTGGAGAATGAGCAGAGCGACTTCTTTGATCTGAATGTTGGGTTGAAACAGGGGTGTGTGATGTCCCCGTGGTTGTTTACTGTATATATGGATGGAGTCATGAAAGAAATACAAGGAATAGTGGATGTTGGTGTATCGCTAATAAGGGAGGGAAACGAGTGGAAGGCTGGAAGCTATCTGTACTGCTGTTTGCTGATGATACAGTTCTGATGAGCGATATTGAATGGGAGTTGCAGGGTTTGATAAATATGTTTGGAACAGTGTGCAAAAAACAGAATCTGAAGGTAAATGTGGGGAAGAGCAAGGTTATGGTCTTCGAAAGAGGTGAAGCCACAGAGTGTGAGGTGAAGTTGAACGGTCAGGCTATGGAGATTGTCAGCTCATTTAAGTATCTGGGTAGTGTGCTAAGTAAAGATGGGAGTATGGTTGAAGAAGTGTGGGAGAGGGTGCAACAGGGGTAGAGGGTTGTAGGAACGCTGAAAACAGTAACAAGAAATAGGGTGGTCAGCATGGAAGTGAAGAAGTCCTTGCATGACAGTGTGGTAATCCAGACACTGACTTACGGAAGCGAAGCATGGATGTTGGTGGAGAAAAACAGACCAAGAGTGAAAGGGGTGGAAATGAGTTACTTGAAAAGTGTGTGCGAAATTACATGGAGGGATAGACAGACGAATGAGGAAGTAAGAGGGAGGTGTGGTGTGGAGGTAGATGTGGTGGAAAGTGTGAAAAGAAACACCTTGAGATGGTTCGGTCATATGGAACGTTTGGGAAGCGAGAGAATGAGGGGCATCGACTGACTGGGGACAGAGGTGCATGGGGGCGTTTCGTTCGTGGCCACCCCTTCGGGGATCACAGCGTCAGACAATAGATAGATAGATAGACAGTGGTTAGACACATTACATTTTTTTAGCTCACGTTGCCGTTGGACTTGTTAACAAAAATGTCAGACATGGATGAGTCCATTACAGTGGTGTGGGGGAGGACACAATATAAAAACTCAATTATCTTTTTAACGATTAAGATTTACAATTTTTGTTATTGAATATTTTAAGCTTATAGTCATCCATATAATCCTGTCCTGAAGTTTGACACATCTATTTTGGGACACCTGTTCAATAATGGCTTTTGGCGGCCATTTAAAAAAAACAAAAAAGGCCACCATGGCCAACAAGGGGCTTTTTCCAGGTGGCTCCACTTCTAGAAATACTACCTCCAGCATAATCTACAACTGTGCAAAATTCCATACTTGTACGTAAAAAGTCACAATTCTTTCACCTATCTGCCCCACTACTGGTCTGACAACCAGGACAAGTAAATTTGTATACGATGTTCGAGCACAATTGATCAGGCATCCGACCTGATAATGGCACCTTGTTGATGCCAAAAATTCGTATCAATAAACATGGCATATATATTATATATATATATATATATATATATATATATATATATACTGTATATATATATATATATATATATACAGTATATATATATATTTGGAAGTTAGTATAGGCAGGTAATATATTTTCTTTAAGGCAAGTGAGATTAAATAAAACAGCATAGTTAGCATTAATAAATTTTGTATTGAGAGATTCAATGTCTAATTGATTGATTGATGGCTAGAGTAAAGTTTGAAAAACTATTGTTTTGTATGTTAGGGATATGGGGCGGGCGTAGAAGAAGTTTGGGGGGATATTTGGAGGGTATTTGGTATTGGCTAAATAGTGCAAGAAAAGCAAAGAAGAGAGAAGTACAGTACGAGTTTAAAGAACCTGGGCTCAACCAGGTAGCTCCATTTGTTTCACTTGCATTACACATAATCATGCACAGTACATTGACAATGGCAGGCCTCAGAGACACCTAGGTGTCTCCAGAGTCTGTCATTCTAATTTCTCAAAAACAAAGAAAACACATCACATCTCTCCTGATTCCGATATTCCGGAGTCGTCACTCCACTCCCAGCAATTATATTCTCAGTTACAGGCAGGCTCCAGAGACAACACAGTGCCTCGGAAGCCTGTCACTCATAAAAACATAGTAAACATTTAATAGTAAATTTAAAAAACGTGTATATTTATTTTTATTTCATAGGTTTGCTACTCCACCCTCAGCAACAACATACACTCTCTCCACTGACATGCCTGTTAGCGGGTTCTGAAGACACAACAGTGTCTCCAGAGTCTGCTCTTTCTCTTGAATTATCTGATTTTGATTCTATTTATGATAGATTTTATTCAGCTTAGGGCTATAAGGAATGGGTTTATCTTATAGGACGGACCCCCAAGTTCTGAATGCTGTGTTGCTTTGTTGGGGCTGACACTTGCCCTAGTGTCACTCAACTAAGTTTACACAGTAGTCATTGTCATATGTCATGAGATACATTGAGAGTTGAGTCGCCTAGTTCAATCTCAAATAGAGCCCCGGGGATTGAAAGTGGTAGCCAATCTAGGGGATGCAGGGAATGGGCTCATCCTGCAAGGCGTTCCCCTTGACTGGCTTTTACAGTAAAATCTTGGTAGGTAAAGGAGGTGTCACCTCACAGCTCCGGTAGCTGATCTGGTGACACTCTCCTAATCATTGTCAGTTAAATTTTTGGGATGCAATTGGTAACTGGATCGTCACTCTCTGTTACTAATGCAGAGCCTCTGAGTGATGTCTTAGTGGGTTAGGTCAATTCTAGTTGTAGGTATAAATTGGGTTAGGAACTCCTGCTCGTACTGCATCTCTACTGCTCTTAAATATATATGGAATACTTCTAATCATGTCGTCGTCTGGATTAATGTTTTCTAGTTGTGTGCCAATGTCTAAACTATCAATCTTATTCCATATCTGTGTTGCTTGTTCGTAAAATATTATATTTAGTGGTTGAAAATTAGATCTATTGTGCAGTTCATGGCTGTTAATCAGTGTTGGGTATTTTATATTATGAATTAATTTTAATCCAATATTTTGACAGGCTTGAGTTAATGCCATTAAAGTTGGTCTCAGAATATTAGATGGTATTGGTGGATAGGTTAATATGGATCTGATAAGTGAGAGGTATAGTTTCTCTTTAGTTTTAATTGATGCTCCCTGAAATCGTGTGAGTTGACTTAGTTGTTTTTTTACCCTTCTTGTTTTTTCCCTGATAAATGTGCTATAACCAGTGGTTGTTATTTTAAGTCCTAGCATCGTACCCTCCTTGGAATAATTGATCACGTTGCCATCAATTTCTAATCTTGGGTATGAAATCTTACTAAGTGGGATAACTTTGAATTTTCTCATATTTGTTCTAATTTTCCATTTATTTTCAAATTTATTGATTGATTCTATTGCCCTTTTTGTATTAATGACTGCAAAGTTTTTGGATTTACCAGGTGTTGTTATTATTTGGGTTATATCATCTGCAAATATGAGGTGTTCACTATATGGAGTTGGTTCGGGAAGATCTGAGGTATATATAGAATACAAAGTTGGGGACGAACAGCCCCCTTGTGGTACACCACCGAGGAGAGCAAATTTCGGTCCTAAATAATTTCTGATAGAAACTTGTGCATATCTATTTACTAGATAATTACATAAGATCTTTTCTAGGTATGCAGGAAGTTTTAGTCGTCATATCTTGTATTTTAATCCAAGTAGCCAAACTTTATCAAAAGCTTTTTGTACGTCTCTTTGGACTAGAATTACCTGCTGATTTTGGGCCTTTGCTTTAGATATTAGTTCAGTTATTAGGGCTAAGGCTGTTTGGGTACCCCTGTGTCGTCTAAATCCGTGTTGTCTAGGATTTGTTTTTGTATCTATAATGGCTGTAAGTCTGATGCTAATTATTTTTTCCAGAACCCTTTCCCAAGAATTCCAGTAATGATATGGGTCTGTAATTCATAATTTGAGTATTGTCCTTGCCGGGTTTTGGTATAAATATGAGTCGTGCAGTTTTAAATTAATTTGGAAAATACCCTGCAGATAGCGATGCATTAAATGTATGAATTATACTTTGTATTATGTTCCTAGGAGCATTCATAACCATATTTCTTGTGATTCCAGAATTACCTGGTGCTTTTTCTTTAAAAGATCGTAAACTATGACAAAATTCTCCCTTTGTTATTATTCAGTTCGTCTAAGTCTCGTAAAGTCTATCTGGGCGTGTGGTACTGTTCTATAAGTTATTATTCATCCAGTCTGTGATATGATTTTCATGATCCTTATCAAAGTCTTCATTCTCCTCTGCGCTAATTTGGAACACTTTACTCCATTCTCTCCTAAATGCGACTTCTATATCTGGGTCTTTATTCAGTTCTGTACCATGTTGGTCTTTAACCCTTATTTAGCGGGTGGTAAGGTATTTTACACTGTACCGCTCAGCGGGCATAATCCCGAAATATTCGCTCAATTTCACTCGCCCTAGCGCCGTTACTATGGCTCCAATGCGAACGAAACTATCATTTTTGGAAAGAGCAACTCTTCGTCTCCCCATATAAGTCTATGAATGGATGTTATGAATGAGTGTGGAGGGTGGAAAGAGGTGAGGAAGAGGAGGTACTTTTTGGTCTATTTCCCGGGCACGTTCGGTTAACATAAGAACATAAGAACATAAGAAAATGGGAGTCTGCAGAAAGCCGATTGGCCTAAGCAAGGCAGATCCCTGTCCCACACAACCCCAAATCAATTACAAAGCCCAATTATAGGCTCAACACTCTAATACCCTGAGGATCATCTTACCAAAACGGTTAGAGATTAACGCAGGATTATGGGGGTCTGCAGAGCGCTGATTGGCCCAACCCGGCTGATCCCCCTTCACACCCAACCCTTCTCGTCCATATGCTTATCCAATTTTATCTTAAAGCTCCCTACAGTTTTAGATCCCACTATAGCACTTGGTAGTCCATTCCACCCATCTACAACTCTGTTACCAAACCAATATTTGCCTATATCTTTTCTGAAACGAAATTTATCTAATTTGAAACCATTGGTACGAGTTCTTTCGCTATCACTGAGCTTTAGTACTTAGGTTGCGTTCGCTTTGGCCTGACTTCGGCTTCTGGCGCGTCTACTATTCCTTCGGTAATCGGTCTTATTTTTCTCTTATTTCTCCTTATTTCTGTATTCTCTCTCTCTCTCTCTCTCTTTCTTTCTCTCTCTCTCACTCCTGTCTGTCTGTCTGTCTCTCTCTCTCTCTCTCTCTCTGGCTCGCTCGCTTTCCCTCTCTCGCGCGCTCTGTCTCTCTCTCTCTTCCTCATCCGTATATGTAATTCTCATTATTATTTTCTCTAATCTCTCTCACTCCTCCTGTCTGTCATTCTGTCTCTCTGGCTCGCTCGCTTTCCCTCTCTTGTGATCCCTTTCTCTCTTCCTCATCCGTATAATTATGTATTTCTCATTATTATTTTCTCTAACTAATCCCTCTATTTCATTTATTTGCATGTAATATTTCTGTATTATTATATCTTTTTCACTCTTTCTTCAGTTCAGTTTCTGTATTCTCTCTATACGGTGGGAATGGTATTTCGTATGAGGGATGTGCAGCACAAATATTCAATCTTTCGTTGTTTGGTTGTTTGTATTACCGTAAGAAATTTACTGAACGCCTGCAAATAATACGCTATAAAATGCTTGCAATCAAACTCTCAAGCAATTTCAAGGTCACATGCAATTATAAATGTAGGCTATAGGTAGACCCAGAGAGGAAGAGACAAGAGAGAGAGAGAGTGTCGTGATAATATAACAATGTTACATATGTATCATATATATATGACAAAATAATATATACGGTAGGCCTACATCTGTTCCCCACAATCATATAATGCCAAGCACAAATATTCAATCTTTCATTGTTTGTATTACCGTAAGAAATGTACTGAACGCCTGCAAATAATACGCTATAAAATGCTTGCAATCTCTCTATTTTCTCTAATCTCTCTCACTCCTGTCTCTCTCTCTCTCTCTCTCTGGCTCGCTCGCTTTCCCTCTTCCTCATCCGTATTATGTATTTCTCATTATTATTTTCTCTAACTAATCCCTCTATTTCATTTATTTGCTTGTAATATTTCTGTATTATTATATCTTTTTCACTTTTTCTTCAGTTAAATTTCTGCATTCTCTCTCTCTCTCTCTCTCTGTTTCGCTTGCTTTGCAGGATTTTTTGTTTTGTTTTATATATAATATATACTAATTTACTTATCATTACTTACTATATCGTATAAACAATAGTAGGTAGCCAACTTACCATAATACCGATACACCAAACCGATCCGCATGCGTTTTTGTTTATCACCTGTTTACTAAAGTGCCACCATTATCGATTTTCTTGGAGCCGACTCGAGCGGGAGGGTTACCAATTGAAGTTAAATCCGCTAGCATATATTGTTAGATGTAAGACATGATAAATACCACTAGAAATATGAATTGGCAAAATCCATATAATATCACTTCGAAATTGTTCTGAAATTTCAAAACAAAACCGCTAGTGTAAGTCATTGCTGCTAGATCGAAGTAAAGGTCTCTAGATCTAGCGGAAGTCGCTATACGTATTGGCAGTACTGCACACTCATTCATTTCATTCATTCATTTTCTATTGAGCTCGTCCTGGAATCTTTACGACTCTGAATCTTACGATTGCCGACGGTGATACGTTGTTGACATTGTTGTTGATGTTCCAGTGGAGGGATGAACAAAATATTGTCCTTGTCCAATAATAGCTATTTCATAGTCCCACAGGACTTATTTTGATATATTTATCAAATTTATTGAACGCCTGAAAATAATACGCTATAAAATGCTTGCAATCAAACTTTCAAGCAATTACAAGGTCACATGCAATTATAAAGAGGTATATTGTAGACCACAATCTTCGCCAAGCTTCGTTGTTGCTTGTATTATCGTGAGAAATGTACCATACACCCTGGTTATCGTGAGAAATTTACCGAACGCCTGCAAATAATACGCTATAAAATGCTTGCAATCAAACTCTCAAGCAATTTCAATGTCAAATGCAGTATATGTAGACCCAGAGAGGAAGAGAATGACAGAGAGAGAGGGGAAGTCAAAAACATCTGCTAGGTGTGATTTCCCCTGAGAGGGAAGAGATTAGTTAGGGGCGTGCCCTGGCCTACATCAGACAAAGAGAGTACAAAGGAGTACAAACAAAGAGAGTGAGACAGAGAGAGAGAGAGAGAGAGTCGTGATAATATAAAAATGTTACACATGTATCATATATATGAAAACATAATATATACGGTAGGCCTACATCTGTTCCCCACAATCATATAATGCCAAGCACAAATATTCAATCTTTCGTTGTTTGTATTACCGTAAGAAATTTACCGAACGGCCTACAAATAATACGCTATAAAATGCAAAGGAAATTTCTTGTAGAGTGCAATTTTGAGGACGTAATGTGCTCTGAGAGAGAGCGGAGCGGTGATTAGGAGCATAAATTACCTCAAGACCGCTCGCCACACAGGGAATTATATAAGGAAATTACCGTATTTTAGGGTTTTTTCACTCGTGTTTTACGATCGTTGAAAGACAACCAGTGATCGTAAAAGGATGGTTCGGGTGTCATTGGAAAGCTCAATTTACGCACTTTCAGGATACATACTTGTATTACGCTCTGGGTCTTGTTTATGCATGAAAAAGAGCACGGAACAACCCCATTTAGGGTAAAAAAAAAACCCGCTGGGCGGCACAGTGAAATATACTCCACCAGCCGCTCGTAAGGTGATAAAATGCTTGCAATCACATTTTCAAGCAATTATAAAATATAAATTGTACTTACCAACACCCACACCAGTATGTTCTTCGTCAGGAACGTCTCCAATTTGCTCAAGGGTCTGTCCAATATCAACCACAACATCCACCCCACGCAAATCATGCTTGGGGTGAAAGCCTATGATCGGGTTATTTTCGTCTTCCGAGTCATCCACACTACCAAAACTCTCACCCAGACCTTCGACGGTTTCATCCAACAGCTTATTAGAAAGTTCTGAAGAGTTCAGCATGATATCTAGTTCCTGGGTGGTAAGCCGGGCGTGGTTAGTAGGGTGGCGCGACGCACTAGCGATGGCGGCCACCGAATCGAACACGGGCAAATCTTGACCTTCCATTATGGCTGCTTGAGGGTCACTTAGTCACGGTCACGCAGTGGGGATGTATGGGTGGGCCCTTGTAGTACACCGCCTGACCACCAAGTTTCGCTTTCCACCTAAATTAGGGCGGGAATACGCCCACGGACTTAAGTCCGACCCCGCCATTTAGTCCAATTTTTTCGTATCGGACTTAAGTTCGACCCCGCTAAATAAGGGTTAATACTGCCCAGACGGTCTTCATGTTTTCCCATTACTTGCTTAATGCCTCTCCAGAATTCTTTAGGTTCCCTTGTTTCATTAATATTTCTAATTAAGTTGTCCCATTTTTCGTTAGCTATTTTATTGCACTCTTCAAGTAGTTCTCTTTGGATTCTTTTAATGTTTGTCATGATAATTCTGTTATTTCCGATTGTATTAATATATTGTCTAATTGTAAACTGTTTGTAGGTTTCTAATTCTATCTGTCATTTTGTTATGTGGTAAGGTTTTCTATTTAGTTTTAGGAATGTTTGATTTTGCCGAGTCTTGTATTGCCTCTGTTATTTTATTTATTTCTATATTAATATTATCAATGGATTTTGATATGTTGATAATTCAAGTGAATACTTCTCCCAGTCAGCTCGACTCATCAGGAATCTCGGCTTTTAGTGGAGCAGATAACTGCAAATTTCAGGAGAATCGTTCATTTCCGGAAACAAGCACCAAATTTGGCACACATACTCCTTGGGGATTGCTCTTTTGATAAAACCCGTTAGCCACCTAAAAATTCAAGATGGCGGCCATTTTTCAAGATGGCCGCCATTGAATATACAGAAATATTGCATTTCGCAATTAAATCGCAAAGACTTGTCCTATTTGAATGATCTTGGTGTCAAATCATACATTTTTCACTATGTAGAATCCGAATTTGGAACCATGGACTTACTCACTAGCTTCCTTGTACCATAATATCAGTCCCGGAATCCTATTATTCTTCTAAATTAGAGGTTCATGTTATGTCTGACTCTGCTAAAATGCATGGTAGTGTATATCGTAGTAGTGTTAGAGGTTTAGTATGTGTAGCATCTTCCTGTACAAGGCTTCCAAACTGGACATGACACGATGCGGTGGGGGGGGGGGGGGGGGGGACGTTGAGAGACTTGCAGCGGAAGGTGTAGAGTAGTAGCTCAACAGAGCGGATGTCAACGCACAGCCAGGGCACACTGGTGGCACCGCTGCTGTGAAACTCAGCATGGGGTTCAGTATCAGCTGAATAATTAGTTTAGGGTACTGTCAGTCACTGGCTGAGCTGATACCGTACTTCTTTGCCAACAACAATGTAAACTATGCACAGTGGCTTCCGATCCACTACAGAGACATGGTGACCCTGGAACAGAAGCATCCTCAGCTGGCTCAGGAGTTCCAGAGTGGAAACTTTGTTGTACACAAATTGAGCCGACAGTTCTCAGCAATGGCTATTGACCAAGCTCACGAGCAGGCCAACGCTGTCATCAAGGCAGACGGGGGTGTGATCGGCGTGACTGAAGACCCATCAGCACTGAGAAGAAGGATGATAGCTGGTCCTCAAGTCAGCCACTTGGTTGCACAGTATGAGGCAGCATGTGGGACCAAAGAGGGTACTGAACATACCAGCCACCATGAGGAGACAGAACGAGCACAAAGAGTGTTCCTTGAGAAAGTAGAAAAGCTCTCACAAGCCATGACAGATATGTGCAATCCTTTCCAGGAGGAGAGTCGGGACCTGCTTTCGCTTGATACAAAGGATATTGCTCACCACACTGCCGCAGAGCTGATTGGCACACACCTTGAGAAAGGCAAGGTCCGTTTCCAGGAGTTTATGAAGGGACTGGAAGGGGAAGAAGAATCCACCTTCTATGAACCAATCAAGAAGAACAGGGTTGACTTTTTCCGACAGGTACCAGCCTCTGTTGACTCTTCAAAGCAAAAAGTGCTGAAGGAAGGCTGTCAACTGTTCTCCAAGCTGTTCATATCATGCCAGAGCAGAGAGTGTGACTTGAAGGAGTTCTTCCGTCATGAGAACCAGTCACATCCTGCTGCCCACAGTGATGGTGGAAAGCTCCACACCTGTCAGAGATCCCACCTCACTACCATTCTTCAGAGCCAAGTTACAACCCCTGAGGCAGAGCCAGATGCCGACACCATCATCATTGATGGTGCAGCGTTGGTGAACAGTCTGTCCCCACAGAGTTCAAAGACGTTCGAAGAGTACGCAATGCTCGATGTCCTTCCTAGAATACAAGCATACTCTACCAAGTACAAGAGAACAGACATTGTGTTTGATGTCTACCGGCCATCTAGTCTGAAAGCTGAAACTAGATCAAAGCGAGGACGCGGGGTGAGACGCAGGGTGACAGGGAAGGGCAAAATTCCCTCAAACTGGCAAAACTTCCTGAGAGAAAATGACAACAAAGCCGAGCTGTTCAACTTTCTGGCTGATAAGATTGCACGTGTGGCCACACCAAATGTGGTCATTGTGACCAAGGAAGAAGATGCTGTCAGCAACCGCACTATCAATCTGGCGGGGGTGGCACCGTGCAGTCATGAAGAAGCTGACACGCGGATCTTTGTGCATGCCAGGCATGCAACAGAAGCAGGCAGCAAAGTCATCATGGTCAAAGCCAGCGACACAGATGTTGTCGTCATCGCAGTCAGTGTTCTGCAGGCACTTCAGGAGCTAGGTCTGCAGCAGTTGTGGGTTGCCTTTGGCCAAGGACAGAACCTGAGGTGGGTTCCTGTACATGACTTGTGTTGCACTCTTGCAGAAAAGAGCCAAGGGATGCTCTTCTTCCATGCCTTCACTGGCTGCAATGTCGTTTCAGCATTCCGTGGCAAAGGGAAGAAGTCTGCTTGGCAAACCTGGGATGTTTGTGATGAGGCTTCCGGTGTCTTCAGCAAACTCAGCCAGTACCCACCGGTAGTTGATGATGAAGACCTGGAGACCTTGGAGAAGTTCGTGGTCATGATGTACGACAGATCCAGCACAGCTGAAGGTGTCGATGATGTGAGGTTGGACATGTTTGCTCAGAAGCAGAGGCCGTACGAAGCCATTCCTCCAACCCGAGCAGCACTGAAGCAGCATGTGAAGCGTGCTGCCTACCAGGCGGGCTGCATCTGGAGTCAGTCAACAGTACATCAACCAGAAATGCAGACTCCTGCCAACTGGGGCTGGACCAAGAAAGGAGATCTGTGGCAGATTGTTTGGACAGAGCTCCCACCCATTGCAGAGAGTTGCCAGCAGCTGACCAAGTGTGGATGCAAGTCGGAATGCTGCGGTCGATGCAAATGCTACTGCTTTGGTCTGACCTGCACGGCACTGTGCAGCTGCAGATGCGAGGTTTAGAAGCATTGTAGTATACTCATCCAGGCAGCAAGACAATAAGTGACAAACAAGTATAGGCCTACTGCTTACATGTACATCCAATAATATATCGGACTGATGGTGCCTATGATATGGGCACTTTTTACCCTAATTATGATTCCGGGACTGATATTATGGTACAAGGAAGCTAGTGAGTAAGTCCATGGTTCCAAATTCGGATTCTACATAGTGAAAAATGTATGATTTGACACCAAGATCATTCAAATAGGACAAGTCTTTGTGATTTTATTGCGAAATGCAATGTCTTCAATGGCGGCCATCTTGAAAAATGGCCGCCATCTTGAATTTTTAGGTGGCTAACGGGTTTTATCAAAAGAGCAATCCCCAAGGAGTATGTGTGCCAATTTTGGTGCTTGTTTCCAGAAATGAACGATTATTCCAGTTATCTGCCCCACTTATTTAGCGGAATTTGAATGGGTGAAGTTGATAATGTACATATGACAGGAAGGTGGTAACTTGATGTCAATGGGCCTTGTTCTAGTAGATAATTTAAATGTGCTTTGTTGTTGGTGAAAACCTTTTCTGGAGTTGTTGTTGAATTGTACCCCAAGAAAGTATAAAAATCGGGCCCAATGTATCTTAATCTCCCGGTATTTAATAAGGTGTTGAGGGATATTCCTACGTTGTTTGTACTTTGGTTGCCAAAGATAGTATGTTTGGCGTTAAAATCTCCGATGATGTACGTGGGCTGTGCATAATTTAGTAAATTGATTAGATCTAAGTTATGCAGGTATGGTCTTCGTGGTGGTAAATACATTGTCGCTATCACTATTTCGCCTAGTGTTGTTTCCACCTTCCCTGCCAAGCACTCACTGATGAAATTGTTTATGATTTTATGCTTAATATGTCTTTTAACAGCAATAGCTACTCCATCGTGTAATTCACTACTCTTATTGCTCTGGTATACATAATAATTAAATAGTTTTATGGTATTACTGTCTTCTTGTCCGTGGCTGTTCAACAAAATTATATCAGGGTCTAACTGCGCATAGGTATTGGCCAATTCATTAGCAATAGTGGACCAGTGTCTCACATTGTGCTGTATTACCTTTAGTTTCATCATATTTTTATCTAGATTTCTTCGGAATTTGATGCGGTGGAGTTCTCATGTCTAGCCCGTTTCTTTTTTTGTTAAAAGAGCTTTCATCAAGTTTCTTAAAAGTTGCTTTTGTTAATCTTATTCTTCCTGTACTCAGTAGTGCTTGTACAATTTTGTCATCGTAATCACTATTGGTATACACCCATTTCAGTGTGTTCATGATAATGCCTTTGCTGATTTCTTTATAGTGTGGTTCTTTGGTTGGGAATGGAAATTTATTTCCTGCATATAGGGTTAAGCCTATATCTTATGAGTTAAGGGAATATGTGGATATTTCCTTATTGACATTTGTAGCTCTATTTGCTCCTTCATCAGTAATATTTATGTTAATTTTATCCATGCTGTCTCTTCATGCTTCATTTCTAAAGGTTGTCAAATGTTCGTTGTATGTTTGGGCATCTATTTCATGTGTTGTTTAGCTTTCAATTTGAGATGCTGTTGAAGTGTCTAGTTGTTGTAGTTCAATTGTATTTCCTTTTTCTATTCCTGCCATTGGTTCTTGCAGAATGCTTGCTGTTTCTTGGTTGTCTTTCTTCTGAGTAGCTGGCTCCCAGTACCTGCTCGGAGTTAGGGTTATCTGGGAACCACATCCTTGGTAGGTTGTTCTGCACCAGCATTTCGTTAAGTACCTTGCTGTATGAGCCTGGGTTGCGTAGGTTTAAGACATGTACATGTAAAATAGCGATCATGACATGAGTATGTTTAACCTCACTAAGGCCAATATTAGTTGCTTGTTTGGGTGGTCTAGCTTCTTGGGTGGCAGTTTTCACAACTTCTGCTAGGATTTGATGTTCTCTTCTGTTTTTCTCTTTCTCCTCCTCTTCCTTCTTCTCTTTGATTTTACTCTTCCTCAAGGGGCATGCCATAGCTATGGACCTGTGATCTATATTGCTCCTATCTGCTCTTATGCAATTAATACAAGCTTTAAATCTATTTTTGCAATCATTCCAAGAGTGATTGGGTTCACCACATTCTGAGCATATTTGAACTGCTGATATGATGGACAGTCTTTAGTTAGGTGTTCCTCTATTGCCAGGCATTTGAAGCATGTTAATAGGTTGACATATGTTTCTATTTGACATTGTGAAGGGGTAATGCTCATGTTATAAGCCAGCATACCACTCTCTGTAGCTTTGCTTGCCATGGCAGTTTCAGTACATCTGATCTTGAGAAGGTTGGTATAGTCTTTTATCTTTATAGTTTCTTCAATTTTTAGCCATGGGTTCTTGTCCTCTAGTTCAGAATGAAGTTCTTCTGCTGAGTGGCTTCCAACATGCTCATCAAGGTTTCTTATAAATACTGTTCTCTGAGCTCTTATTTGTGGTGGGATCATCACTTCCAATCCATTTTCCCTGAAGAAGTCAATGGATTTCGTTTGCAGCAGCTTGTCAGCCTCCTCCACACTCCTACACACAGCTTTGTATCCATCACTAGTAGGGTAGAATCTGACAAATGCTATTTGTAGTTCTCCATAGGCTATTTCAGTTATTTGCCTTACCGACGTATCTTTATCCCTACCAATCACCTTCAGTCTCACTTTGGTAGACATGATGTAATCAGTGTATATTTCAAACACCCATCATAAACCTCAGAAAGCGAGTTAAAGTTTGAATAAACCTTCCTCAGCAATAACAAACTCAATAAAAGCAGGCAGGGCCAGAGACAAAGGTTAATCAACAAAGGGTCTGGTCACCAGTTGGATGGGTGACCGCTATGATAAGAAGTGGGGTGGGGATTAAAACATGGTTAACAAATGACCAATAGCAAAATATAAGAATTCCAAAGCAAACGAATGGTGCTCCAGCCAGATCAAATGGAAAGGTTCCAGGAGTGTGTTGTTCTGACAGAGCACCCCCCCAATAAACAATTGTACATTGTCACAACGTCATATATAAGTGTAGCCTCAACTTGACAACTTACGAAAATAACGTTGTATTAGCGTAAATGCGTGAACAACCACAAAGGTCGCAGGACCATAACACAGAATGTTGTAGAATAACGTAAATAGACCATAATTTCACCAACTACTACAATGTAATTTTCTATGTTGTAATAACCTTCCAAATACCAAGATATACAACTTAATAATATTACGAAAAATGCGTTGTATTCACGTAAATGCGTGAACAACCATAAAGGTCCCCGGACCATAATACAGAATGTTGTAGTATGACGTAAATAGACCAAAATATCATCAACTACTACAAAGTATTCTACTATGTTGTCAAAACCTTCCAAATGACTCTCGACACAATCCACTATTAGTATAACGAGTACCTGGTGTACCATAGCCAGTACAGTGTACCCCTATGTCAATATTGTGACCTCCATACCGGTCAGACCTCATATAGCAAGGTAATGATATTGTGGCTCCAGACCCTATCCACAACCTTCAACACAATCCACTATTAATATAACGAGTACCTGGTGTACCATAGCCGGTACAGTGTACCCCTATTTCAATATTGTGACCTCCATACCGGTCAGACCTCATTTAGCAAGCTAATGATATTGTGACTCCAGACATTATCACCAACCCTCAACACAATCCACTATTAATATAACGAGTACCTGGTGTACCATAGCCGGTACAATGTACCCCTATGTCAATATTGTGACCTCCATACCGGTCAGACCTCATATAGCAAGCTAATGATATTGTGACTCCAGATCATATGGACGTTTACATTTTGTTGCCAAATATCAAACATTAACTTTGTCATGATGTAGTCTAGCAACGTTTTATTTACCTCTTTCTTGTTTGTTCAATACAAGCTATATTAATTATCACATTATGTAATTCCTATTTTGGCACGTGTCAAAGACATAAACAAACAATGTATTCCATAGGTTATGAAACACGTTTTGTAGTTACTCAAAATACGTTGTGGTAACGTGTTAACAGTATGTTTGGTAATGTCATTAATGTATGTTTTATTATAATCTCTTAAAAACGTATGGGAACACATTAACTCACTCATGTAGTAATGTAATGGGGAGTTAGACAAAATTCTTAGCCAAGTACGAACAATCCAGCAAAGACTGAAAACAAAACAACGAAGAAAGAGGAAGCCAGATGATATGGCACGATCAGTGGGAAATAGCATGAGGATTGGTAAAGTGGCACAGGCAGTCAGAATGGTCACTGGGGAAGCCTCAAGTGGGGTGCATGAAGTGAATCGACGCATCTTGGACCAGCTGAAGGAGAAACCCCCAGAAGCAAAACCAGCAAGTGATGAGGCCAAACTCCAGACCCGGTGATATATGAGAATATAACTGGAGACCTCATATGGAGAAAGGCGCTGAAAACACAGGGAGGAGCAGGTCCATCAGGAGTAGATGCTAAGACTTGGAGGATCTTCCTAAGTCAAAACAAGTTTGGTTCAGCCGCGGGTGACCTTTGTGAAGCAATAGCAATGCTGGCAAAGAAACTTGCATCATCACCATGCGTGAACATAGAAGCTCTGACAGCATGTCGCCTGATACCTTTAAATAAGAATCCAGGAGTTAGACCAGTAGGCGTTGGGGAAGTTCTTAGAAGGATTATAGGAAAAGCAATCATGTCCGTATTTGGAAAAGATGTACAAAGAGCAGTGGGCAACTTACAAGTATGTGCAGGACAGCAAGCCGGAGGAGAAGCAGCAATACATGCAATGGGGAAGGTGTATCATGAGGAAGATTGTTAAGCGGTACTGCTAGTGGATGTAACAAATGCCTTTAACACCATTAATAGGGAGGCAGCTATTCACAACATCAAGATCAAATGCCCGAGCATCGCAAAGTACATAGAAAATACTTATAAGGAGCCAGCTAACCTGTATATAGTTGGAAGCACAAAGAAGGAAGAAATGAAAATTCTCAAATCAAATGAAGGAACAACGCAAGGAGATCCAGTGGCAATGGCAATGTACGCACTGGCACTATCAATTCTGCACCAGAAAATAAAACATGAGGTAACCCGAGTGAAACAAGTGGCGTATGCAGATGACCTCACAGGTGCAGGAAAAATAGGGGATCTCAAAGAATGGTGGCGGAGAGTACAATCGGTAGGCGAAGTCATTGGGTACCAACCGAATGCTAGTAAATCTGTACTAATAGTGAAAGAAAACAAGTATGAAGAAGCGGTGCGGACTTTTGATGGGACAGGAGTGAAGATTACAAAGGAGGGTCAACGCCATTTGGGGGCAGTAATAGGCACAAAAGAATGCAAGAGAGACTATGTGCGAAAAAAGGTAGCGGAGTGGGTAAAGGAAGTGAAAACCCTGGCAGACATTGCGAAATCTGAACCACATGCTGCATATACTGCCTTCACATATGGTGTTAAGCACAGATGGACCTTTCTTATGAGAACAGTGCCTGGCATTAGACAGATGATCCAACCGCTGGAAGAAGCAATCAGAGGAACATTCATACCAGCCTTAACAGAGATGGAAGGCGTCACGCAAGAGCTAAGAGATCTATTAGCTCTTCCGCCAAGGTTCGGAGGTATGGGAATCATAAACCCAGTGGAGGCGGCACCACTTGAGTACCAAAATTCCCTTAAACTTACTACGTCTCTGACAGAAAAAATACGGGAGCAAAATGAAAATGATGAGGTGGACGAAGAGGAACAACGAAATGCAAGACAGGAAATTACAAAGAGCAGAGAAGAGAGACAGAAACATAACCTAGAACAAATTAAGACCAGATGTAGGGAAGAACTGAAAATGAGAGTTGAGATGGCACAAGACACGGGGGCTTCAAATTGGCTCACATCATTACCAATAAAGGAGAAAGGCTTCAGCTTAAATAAACAAGAATTCAATGATGCCGTAGCCTTGAGGTATGGGTGGCCAGTTTCGAGCCTGCCGCTGAAATGTGCATGCGGTGAAATAAACAACCCAGACCACTGTATGACCTGTAAGAAAGGAGGATTCATCTGTATCCGGCATGATGAAGTACGAGACATCACTGCACAAATGCTGGACGAGGTGTGCCATGATGTCAGAATCGAACCGGAACTTCTGCCTATGGACGGACAGCGCTTGGCCCACAATACTGCAAATACTTCAAATGAAGCAAGAGTGGACGTAAGTGCTCGAGGTTTTTGGACGAGGGGATAACAGGCTTTTTTCGACATCAGAATCTTCAACCCAAGAGCACAAACATATCGTGAGCGAGGACACAAGGCGGCATACTTGAGAAACGAAAGTGAGAAAAAACGCGCTTATGAAGAAAGAATTTTGAACAGGGATCAAGGAAGCTTTACTCCTCTGGTCTTCTCATCGTCGGGAGGTATGGGACCTTCTGCAAGTGTCTTCTATGCCAGATTAGCTGAACAAATATCGGAGAAAAAGTGCCAGCATAGAAGCCAAGTCATAACTTGGATGAGATGCCGGCTCTCTTTCTCTCTTCTCAGGTCTGCACTCCTATGTCTCAGGGGTACAAGGTCCTCCCCGCTACAGAGGACAAGAGTGAGAGACTTGGACTTTGAAATGGTCGTGGCGGAGGGACGAATTGGGGAACAACTAGGTTGGTTGTAGGGAGGTACTGGTACAATAAGATAAACTACAATGTAACTAGAATAAGATAGATTGTACACCACTTTGTAACTGTCACCTTAATAAAAAAAAAAAAAAAAAAAAAAAAAAAAAAAAAAAATAGAAGGAAACATGCTTACATTACTGAAATGTTAGTGGACATGCAGTAATGCAAGTAATGGTCACTCTTCTGTAAATCTAAAATGGCTTACTTAAGAATGGGAAAGGGGTGGGACCTTTTTTTTTTTTTTTTTTTTTTTTTAAATGTACAGTACACCCATGTGGTGGATTGTGTTCTTTTATTTCATACATTTTATTTTAGTAAGCGTTGTTTCCACATAGCGATTTTGTTTAGTTATTTTGCCTTTATATTGTCTTTGTCCAAGTGTTGGTTTGTTTAGTTTGTAAGTTTTACATTTTAATGTGGCATATTGTTAGAAACCATTGTAATATTACTACACCTGTATAAGTGCCAAACGTTTTAGTAGTAGATGTAGTAGATGTCGTAGTAGTAGTTGTAGATGTGATATATTAGTATTATTATAACAAAACATTTAACTTTTACTCTACATATTATACACGGATTTTTTAAACGTCTTTTTTTTTAGTAGTGAAAATACATTCAATGATACCAAATATACAATTTTTTTACACGTGTATCATACAACCCTCCTACTTAGGTTCCTTTTTACGTGTTCACAACATTAAAATGAACGCTTCCTTGATGTTTCCAAACAACAAACATTTACGTTGCCATTATATAGACTATTAACGTCATATTTACGTCTTTCTTGTTCTTTCAATGCAAGTTGCATTTTCACATTATGTAATTACTAAAACATACATAATAGCAACGTGTTACCACTATGTGTGTTAATGTCATGTATGTATGATTTATTAGAACCTCTAAAAAACGTTTATTTGACGTATTGTTAGATACGTTGTAATATTACCACACCTGCATAAGTGCCAAACGTTTTAGTAGTAGATGTTGTAGTAGTAGTTGTAGATGTGGTATGTTAGCATTAATATAACGTAACGTTAACATTTTGCTCCACATTTTATACACGGATATGTGAGACGTTAATTTTCAGTAGTGAAAATACATTCAATGTTATCAAATGTACACGTTTTTGTACACATGTATCATATAACATTCCTATTATAATGGACGTTTACTTAATATTGCCACAAAACAAACATCAACGTTGCCAATTATATAGACTACCTACGTCCTACTTACGTTTTTTTTATTCGTTCAATACAAGTTGCATTATCACATTTTGTAATTCCTATTTAGGCATGTATCAGAAACGTCAAAAAACAATGTATTCCATAGGTTATGAAACACGTTTTGTAATGACTAAAAACATACATTGTAGCAACGTGTTAACACTATGTGTCTTAATGTCATCTATGTATGTGTTATTGGAACTTCTTACAAACGTTGATTTGCCGTATTGTTAGGAACGTTATAATATTACCACACCTGTATGAGTGCCAAACGTTTTAGTAGTAGATGTGGTATGTTAGTATTAATGTAACGTAACGTTTATCTTTTACTCTATTTTATACACAATTTTTGTAAACGTCTTCGTTTAGTAATGAAAATACATTCAATGATACCAAATGTACACGTATTTTACACGTTTCTCATGTGACATTCCTTCTTAGGTTCCTATTACGTGTTCACAACATTACAATAGACGTTTCTTTGATATTGCCAAAAAAAAAAAAAAATCAACGTTGCCATGATATAGACTACAGACGTTAAATTTACGTCTTTCTTGTTTGTTCAATACAAGTCGTATTGTCACATTATGTAATTCCTATTTTGGCACGTGCCAAAGACGTAAACAAATAATGTACTATACTATATAGGTTATGACACACGTTTTGTGGTTACTAAGAATGTTGTGGCCACGTGTTTACACTATGTGAGGTTAGGTCAATAATGGTGTCTTATTCAAACATTATAACAACGTCTTTATGACGTAATTTTAGAAACGTTGTGATATAACCAGACCAGCATAAGTGTCAAACGTTGTACTCACGTAACCTGTTTATTGGGGCCTCACGATAATGGGGAAACCGGCAAGCTTGTAGGGAATTTAGATAGATAGGTTAATTTTCTAACTCACTGGTACATGAAATTATCCCAACAAATAGTTATATAATAATTACCAATGATGAATTCGATGAGTGGAATTCGGTCCTCTACAAAAGGCTAATTTATTTGCATGACATGTAGGATGTTCACATAATACAATATCGATACAATGAACTTAGCTTAGATGACTGGTGATGTACGACTTTTCATATGGATTAATAATGGTAGCACATGGTGAACTATAGGTTGAGTCAGGGCCGGGGGGACTGTTGATCGTATGGTTGATTTTGAGAGACTAACCGCCGGCGTTCCATCGCTTCGCGAAGTTGCATAATGACTGCCGGCTCATAACAATTATAACCTATGATTTGGTTTCATGATACATCTAGAGCTGATGTAAATATTTATGCATTACAGTTAATATTTAACCTACACTTAATAATAAACTATAGTACATACAGAACTAGCCGAAATCGTACTTGCTATACAATACCGCCAAATTCAAATACCCAATTGGACTCAAAACTGTCGGGATCATCTCACTATTCCCGACATACTGCCCGCCACCAAAAACAAAATACAGTAGCTATATACAAAAAAGGATATCAAAGATTCAAAGATCACCTTGGTTAATCTTAGATCTCCAAAGATCCACGGAACTCATAGCCGCCCTCCTTTTGGGGCGAGCGCCACTGGAAGCCAGAGAAGGATCATCCTTCTCATTATCAACTGCTCCACCCTGAGGAGCACTGTCACCAGCACTCCCCTGTGGAGGTATATCAGTAGAGTTACCGGTATCATCAGGCAGTTCTACATCCTGCTCCAAGGGGTATAACCTTACGACTGGGCGAGTAGTAATCCCATTCGAAGTCTGTAATCTAGCAACCCTAATATGACCATCAATGCCCTGGAACAAATTGACAATCCTACCAAGCTTCCAATATAACCTGGGACGCTCATCATGAATCAATACGATATCCCCGATATGAGGCCACCGTTGATTCGTCCCCTTGATTACATTCGAGTGACGTTCGCGAAGAGCCAGCAAATATTCCTGTGTCCACCTTTTCCATAAGTCGTCTGACACCTTGATCATATGCTGGAAGCGACGACGTGTGGCGTCAGCATCCCCAAACGTAGGGTCTTGTATATCCTCGTGGGTTACTGACGACCTAGGAAAGAGATTAAGATTTCGTCCACGTGTTAGCATGGAAGGCGTAATGGGTAAAGGATCATCAAGATCTGCCGAGGTATAGGTCAAGGGCCTGTTGTTGACTGACATCTCAATCTCTGTCAAGACTGTTTGCAACTCCCTTTTGTTGACCAGGGCCCTCCCTAATACCTTCTTCATGGCAGACTTGACAATTCCTATTGTCCTCTCCCAAATCGCCCCGAACCATGGTGCACGTGCTGGTATAAATTTCCATTGACAACTCTTTCCAGTGAGGGTAGACACAACCTGCAGGTCATCCATTACATACTTGAGAAATTTGGATGCCCCGACAAAACAAGTCGCATTATCGCTCAGAATAATTTGAGGGAAACCGTTGCGACCTGCAAAGCGCCTTAGAGTATGTAAAAATCCCTCACTGGATAAGTCGTCAATCAATTCAATGTGAATCGCTCTGGTTACCGCACATGTTAAGAGTACGGCATATACCTTAGCGATATTACCGGGCGATTCCCTAATTTTAATCGCTCCCGTATAGTCTACCCCGGTTACCTGAAATGGATCAGTCCTTTGTACCCTGAACTCAGGTAAAGGAGGTAGATCAACTGGGGAGTAAGGCTTACCCTGTAATCTTTTACAGATAGTACAGCTATTGTGGATCCCCTTAATCGCTTGTCGCATCTTAGGGATCCACCAACATTGTCGCATATAAGCCAGAACATAATTTACGCCAAAATGTAGGCAGATCCCATGGCATTTGCGAATCAACAGTTTGGTAATCAAATGAGAGGAGCTAAGGAGAACAGAATATTTCGCAGAATCAATAATGTCCGCCTTCTGGATCCTGCCTCTACACTTTATTATGCTTCCTTCCATATATAATCCTAGCTGCCTCATTAAGTTTGAGGGTTTGGCCTTTGACTCCTTGTTCAGTATTTCATGTTCAGTAGGATAAGATTCCCTCTGTACTAAACATATTATTTTCGCTTCTGCTGATCTCAAGTCATGGAGTCTGATATGCTTCGAATCTTCACTAAGGAAAGACCCGTTTGCCCGACTTCTCAAATTGTTAATGAAACGGTATATCCATGCAAATACCCGTATTACTTGATTGTAGCTGCCGTAACGTTCCCACTCTACCAACTTGTTATCCTGATGTGTAGTACTCCCAGTCGAACTACTTAACACATCATCTTGGGGCCGACTTGAAGGATCAGATAGATATGAATTCCCTGAAATCCTGAGGCCATTCAGTTGGAGATATAAGCCATGTAGGTCCTTGCCACCAAATAGAGGATGACATAAACTGATGCGCCGAGATCCCCCGGCAAATTATGTCACCGAGGTTATCCTTGGTACTCACATAGCGAAATTTAGCTGTAGGAACTAAGTTATGTATCTCATCAGTGCGATTTGAAGCATAAACAGGTAACACTTTCTGGCTGTGTACCCATGAAAGCGCTATTTGACTGTCGCTCCAGACATAGACGTTATTAATCTGTAGTATGTCTGTATAAGCATCCAGTGTAAATTTTAGTAGCCGAGCAGACAGAAGCAATGCAGTAAGTTCCAATTTAGGAACAGTAATTTTCTTAATGGGGGCTACTTTGGCCTTTGCTATAGCTAGTTTTGCTTCACTACCATTGCATAAGTATATGGCAGTACCGTACGCACTATTACTGGCATCAGCAAAGGCATGTAGATCCACCCGTTGACCACTAATAACCTGACGATCAAGTTGGACCTTGCAACATGTGGAAAGGTCCGACCGAATTAACCGCCAAGTATCTTGCAACTCAGTCGAGAGTGGCGTGTCCCAATCTAGTTTTAGCCGCCACAGTTGCTGTAAAAACATACGAGCACGAATAGTTACAGGCAGCAAATATCCTAGGGGATCAAACAACCTCGCCGACAAACTTAAGCAGTTGCGCTTGGTCATAATCTCACTGTCGCATGGTGTGTGACAGAAGGAAATACAATCTGTGGTAGTGTCCCATTTGTGGCCTAAAAACTTCACCTCACTATTCTCAGTTGCTACACCGTCAGAAGCAAATTGACCTTTCATAAGATCACTATTAGTGGCCCATTCTCTCAAGTATAAATGAGCCTTGGCAAATATATCGCGGATCTCCCAGCATCTCTTGAGCAATAAATCTTCATCGTCCCCAGTGCCTTGAAGATTGTCCACATAGATCCCCCGCTTGATCTCATTCTTGAAGTCAGGATCTAGTCCAGCCTCCTCAAGATGTCGCAAGATAGTAGCGTTGAGAAGGAACTGGGAACAGGTCGCTCCGAATAAGACGACTCTGAATCTGTAGAACAGATACTCTGAATCTAGATCCATTGGGTCCCGTGGCCATAAAAATCTTGTCGAGTCCCTGTCTTCACGATGGAGTTAACCCGTTGAGACCCAGCGTCGCACGTGTTGCGTCGGCAGTCTTTGATCACCAACTCCCAGCGACGCATCACGTGCGTCCGACATATAAAAAACACTTATGTGGCTCGTAAGGTAGGAAATGGCGGGAGAATAGGAGGGGGCGGTACCGTAGTGTGTGGGGGAGCCGGGCCAGTAGGTGTGAGCGGGCCGAGACAGCCGCGCGGCTGGTGGTGGTGGGCTTAGTGGGGATAGTTTACACCCCTAGTTTACCGCCACTTTGAACCTTCATTACTCCGGTCGTATGGGAGCTAGAGGCTTGAGATTTATGTGAGATACTCCTTAGGATGTATGCCGTACAATGCCATACTCAGTTTTTACCCTAGTGCTCCCGGGCGGGTGGTGATGCGGGGGAGACGAACTATTGAAACCCCCCCCCCGCCCCCCAAATGACCGAAATGAGTTTTTTTTTATTTGTGTGTTCATTTCTCACCATTCTCTTCCATTTTGGCTCAACAAATTTTTTTGAAGCTCCCCCCCCCCAACCCCCCACCGGCCCCCCCCCAAAAAAAAATGTCAGAGGTGATTTTTTTTTGTTTTTTTTTCATTTCTCATCCTTGTCTTCCATTTTAGCAAACAAAAAAAAATAAGTGAAAATGGCTTGGGACTGGGGTGAACAAAATATTATAACTAGCCGGGGCTCAACGGGTTAAAGCATCAGGAAGGCCTTCTCAATATCGGCGACCCATGCAAATTTATGACATCTGAAGCGTAATATAATTAGCGCGAGATCAGAGACCAGGGATGGACCCGTGTACAGACAATCATTCAGGCTATAGGAGCGATCACTGGATTTAGCTGAGCAGTCATATACAATAAGAACAGGAGTGGTGGAACTGTCCTTTTTTATCCCATGGTGAGCAAGGTAATGAATGTTATCCCCATACTCACTGGGATCTACTCTTTCAACAAATCCACGTTGTACCTGCTCGTTTAGTACTGCCGCATAAGTCTTGCAATAATTTGGATCCTTGACAAACTGCTTCTGAAGGCCACGTAATCTACCAAGTGCTAGATGGAAATTTGTAGGTAATTTACTCTTATTGTCATTCCAAGGGAGCCTTACCACATACTGACTCCTGCCAGAGTCATACGTTACAGTTTCTTCGTACGAGCTCAACGCTAGCTTGGACTCCCGATCAAGTTCATGTGGGTCAATTCCAATATTGTCTAAGTCCCATAGCTTGTCTATATCAGTGCATGGATTATCAGGTACAGTAGACCTAACGTATTTGTTTATGGGGCTTACTGCTACCTTAAGAACCGTAACTACCTCCACCTTTGTGTCTTGAGATGAAGTTGCATAAGATCCAGAAATGGCATACCCTTGTATCGTGGGGAGCAATATCAGCTTATCTACCCGCCGATATCCAGGGTGAACCAGGTCGTAGTAATAATCAGCTCCGACCAGTAGCATAATTCCATTGTTAGCAGAGTTGATCATCAGCCAGTTTAAAACCCTTGCTTCTGAGATATTTTAATTGTGGTTGAATCTCTGATGCCACATAGAAACTAGGAAGTTTGTCGACCACAACAGCCTTGATGGGACATACCTTCCTTCTGTAGACATATGAAATCTCCACTATATCGTAGTCACTGGAATCTACTTCACCAGTGAAACCATGGAGATGCAAATTCTCTTGACCCTTGCTGGTACACTTGAGCTGTGGCAATGATGACCGCAGAACGAATGACCTCTGTGAGCACTGGTCGAGTAAGGTACGCGTCATTACATGTTTATTATTACTCCCCACCACTGGCAGCATTATAGTAGGAAGCATTTGACACTCTCCAGAAGCAATGGACATAGCAGATACTTTAGCCTTTGGCAAGGCTAAATCACTTCATTTATGTACCAGTTGTCTGGCAAGAGACCACTTCAACAGTACTTGCACCAATTCCCACATCTAACCCTGTAAGTATTGCAAGGGGAAACATTGGTTTTCCCTTTGTACCCAGTCTGATCGGCACGACGGCAAAGAAAAAGAGAGAACCACTCTCGCTTTAATTTTTATCATGTGACTCTTTAGTGGTTCTCTCTTTTTCTTTGCCGTCGTGCCGATCAGACTGGGTACAAAGGGAAAACCAATGTTTCCCCTTGCAATACTTACAGGGTTAGATGTAGGAATTGGTGCAAGTACTGTTGAAGTGGTCTCTTGCCAGACAACTGGTACATAAATGAAGTGATTTAGCCTTGCCAATTTTCTGTGTAGCCTTAGGATACTTAGGACATTGGTACCATGGATGACCGCGTACACTACACAACTTGCAACCTGATGTGATCATCCTCTTCTGTTTAGGAGATGTCTGTACCGGGAAAGCCGCAGTGGATGGCGATATCTCCACTTGTCGGTAGTGTCCAGTACTCTCCATATTGAAGACTTCGGTCTGGAATTTGTGCACCAACGCTTCTAAGTCCAGTGGAGTGTCGCTTAATTGCCATCTAATTATTTCCTTAAGGGGAGAGGGTACCTTGCTCAAGATGTTTACACTGTAGATTTCCTCCTTCGTGATGGCCATCGTCTCCATTGACCGGAGGAGGCTCTCAAAAGAGGCATAGTACTCCTTTAACTCGGTCACATCATACGATGGAGGATCTAGAGCAAAGATTTTTTTTATTAATTCTGTCTTTATTACTTCCTCTCGCCCATAAGTTCTTTTCAAGAGCTCCAATGCAGACTCATAGCTTGTAGCTTCTAGCTTGTACCCCTCTATCAGCTTTAATACCTCCCCTTTCAACTGTCCACGGAGATAAGTAAACCTTTGGATGGATGTAAGGGTCTTATTCCAATGAACGGAACACTCAAATATATCCAAAAATCCAGTCCAGGTAGTTGGATCCCCAGAAAAGGTAGGCAAAGTAAGCTTTGGAAGGTTAAAACCAGTTGCCTTTGGAGTACCGGTATCCTTAACAGGGTGTGATTCTTGAGTTGAAGCTAATCTGGCTAAGGCTGTATTAACATCTTCAATATACTCCAGATCTGCTGACATTTCTTCTTCCACTTCTTCAGGACCTGACAACAAACCATATACCTGCTGAGCATAACTATCAAAGGTGGCTAGCGATTTAGTTACAGTAGCATTCTTCCCCTTTATCTGATCAGCCGAGGCACTTTCTAGAAAATCATCAAGATCTCTTAAGCAGTTATTCAAACTTCCCTTCATCCCTCCCTTTAAAATCTTAAGTTTCTTTAAATCTGTCATCGTTAAGGTCTAATTTTTAGTAACTTAAGCTAGAATGAGGTCCGACTACAGACTGTTAATCGCTTAGGAATCAACAGCGGCAAACACCCATTACTCAAGAAAATGACATAGTAGTTTCATCCCCGTTAATATAAACTATCTAAAGGAAATTATCTAACTGGACAACAACATAATGTACACCGGGGCTATCAATGAGGAGACTGGCTACTGCGACGCAAGATAGTCCCTTACCATCTTAACGACCTGGGCCAACAAACAATCGCTGCCTTCATGGGTGAGGTGGACGCCGTCCTCGGACATGTACTGGCTCCCGAAACTATATGGGGAAAATCGACCACCAAGGTGCTTGTGCTTCCTCTTGAGGAGAGCATTTACAGAGTTCTTAACCTTGTGGTACTCACCTGCCGGAATACCCCGAGGAGACGCCCTTTGCTCCAACCCCAATACAAGGCAGCGACCGTTCGTGGATGCCTCAATCTCAGAGGCCAAATTCTTGATCTTAGTCGCTAGCTCCTGCGGAACCACCCCAGAGACGACGTCGTTGCCGCCCAACACCAAGACAGTGATTTCGGGCCTTAGGCTCAAAAGATCATCCCAAGCTGGTTTGGATCTAATGTTATCGAGAGTGGCTCCTGGGGCACTAAACGCCCTCAATACAAAACCCAGGTCGTAAAACTCTCGGCGGGAGACTCCTAGGCGACTGACATAACTGTGGCCTAATATGCCCACCACTTTCCCCGGGCTCTGATTGTACTGTAAGAGGAGGATGGTATAAAATTCACCCCAATGCCACTCCCTGATGCAGCTGTGGGATGATTCCTTTGAGCCATGATGTACCGAAAACAGAATTAAATACTAAATCCATTCAAAATATAGGGTAAGGTGAAGCACTAACTAATTGAAGCCCTTTACAGGTAAGCCTAGTTGGTTAAGCCACAATCATGAGGTCTGACTATTGACTGTCAATCGCTTAGGAATTAACAAAGACCGACACTATAAGCAACTAGGCCTAGGCTTTGTTATGAAATTGAAATATAAAAGGTCACATGAGAACCCTCCCCACCAGCAAATTTAATAATGAGTCTCACAATGACAACACATAAAGAACACCACAGGCCTACCACCAAAGCGAATGACGAGCAACCACAGACACTTGCAGGCCTAGCCTAGCACAACCACGCGAAAATTTAACCAACGAAATACCCTCACACCTAGCACTAGCCCAACAACCCTCCAAGAACGGTAAGGAGCACAACGTCCAAAAAAATGGGATACTAGCCCCTAAAAAATAATGAGACGGGGCCACCCTGAAAAAAAAACTCGAGGGATAAAGCTAGGCTAATAAACTAGTGAAAGGGCAGTCGGCCCAACAAAGTTCAAGGCGGCAGCCATTTGCAATACCTGAAGCGAACGGAAGCAAACAAACGCTATTAAGGCAAAATACTAAGCACTCTAGGGCACGAAGGACCATATATTTGTAGGGAATTTAGATAGATAGCTTAATTTTCTAACTCACTTGTACATGAAATTATCCCAACAAATAGTTATATAATAATTACCAATGATGAATTCGATGAGTGGAATTCGGTCCTCTACACACGGCTAATTAATTTGCATGACATGTAGGATGTTCACATAATACAATATCGATACAATGAACTTAGCTTAGAGGACTGGTGATGTACGACTGTTCATATGGATTAATAATGGTAGCACATGGTGAACTATAGGTTGAGTCAGGGCCGGGGGGGAGCTGTTGATCGTATGGTTGATTTTGAGAGACTGACCGCCGGCGTTCTATCGCTTTGCGAAGTTGCATAATGACTGCCGGCTCATAACAATTATAACCTATGATTTGGTTTCATGATACATCTAGAGCTGATGTAAATATTTATGCATTACAGTTAATATTTAACCTACACTTAATAATAAACTATAGTACATACAGAACTAGCCAAAATCGTACTTGCTATACAATACCGCCAAATTCAAATACCCAATTGGACTCAAAACTGTCGGGATCATCTCACTATTCCCGACAAAGCTAATGACAATTAAAACCCAAAGAATTAAAATTGGCTCAAGCCCTGCTATGGTAACAAATCAGAAAGGAGATAGATAGTGTGAATTATGTAAAAAAGAAGAAGTACCCAAGAATCCTATAGTTAAAACTTCTTAAAAAAGAAGTCTTAAGGCAAGGATAAGGGAATAAGAAAATTTACGTTAATAAATGTCAAACTACAAAAATGCAGGACAAAAGCAAGCTGAAGTTAATAAAGTAAGAAGGGTTACGTTAATTTTGATTTTAATTTTAATTTTAAGTACAAAACTAAATTGAAAAGTTTCCTGATGCTGTTTTACATATAAATGAAACCTAAAAGTACCCAAGGAGCACCCCTAAGGAGTACTCCTAAACTAAAAAATCCTACCTACTCCCTTGGGCTGTAGGCCCCCAGAACTTGCCACCTGCTAAAAGGTGTCGTACAAGTCCAAGGGCCTATGCCAATGGGAGACCTAACACTACTTGAAGAATAAAATTGGCCCCACCCGCTGGCCTCCTATAACCAGGCCCTAACCCCCCCCCCCCCCCCCTTCGTGGCAATGCCTTCAGGTTTCGGCTTCGTACTACCAGCGGGTATCTACAAGGCAAAAAAAAAGGTGGGTACAAAACAAAAAGAAACAGGATCAGGAAAACAGACAAAATTGGCTGTCACAATAACAGGGCCAGAGAAGTTAAAACTCTGCCAAGACTCCAGGCAAAAAGCTGACTTGGTGAGGTGTGGCAAAACACTTGGTGTCTCGTGCAATAGAGGGGTATTTATAGGGTTCAAAGTCGCGAGGTATGCGGGGTTAGTCGGCAGGCTGCGTCCGTGGTTGGCTGGCTGCCGCTAGACACGCACTACACCTGTTGATTGGTTGTTGAGGTCCGGGAGCACCTGGAGGTGGGCGTTGGCTAGATATGGTGGGGTCATTTCCATCGTGTTGTCTGTTGGTGTAAGATCTCCTCGCAGTGGGGAGAATTTCGAGGTCTAATGTCTGGTTGTTAAGAGGGGGGTTTAGTGCTTGTATGTATATAGCTTCAAGGATGGGGAGGCGTCTGGAGTCAGGTTCTTTATCTAATATGGAGGTGTTGTTATCGAGGTCTTGACGGGTTAGTTGAGGGTGGTAAGGGCTGCTATAATGATTTTTGATAGCGCCAGATTGAAGGTGGAGGGTAAGACGACGGCTAAGGCGAGTCTGGGTCATGCCGATATACGATTTACGGGGTCCACAGTCCCCGTTGGTACAAGGATGTTGGTATATCACATGATCCATATTCAGCTGTTTATTGTCGTTGGCAGGGCAGTTACGAAGTACAAGTTGGGAGGTTTTGGGGGATTTATAATAAATTATTAATTTGATTTTGCTGTCAGTGTTGGTGGGCTGGACATTCATTACCTGTGTGAACATGACAAGAGCTATTGTCAAAACGTTACAACCTCCTACAACCGTACCACCCCACAACCTGCTGATAACTTCGGTTCATTATTGTACCTATTGAACGACCGACATCGGAAAATTGCACGAGACATTGAATCTCTCAATAAAAAACATATTAATGCTAACTATGCTGTTTTATTTAATCTCACTTGCCTTAACCCTTGTCTATCGGGGCCCGACTTAAGTCCGTATAGAAAAATTTGGGCTATGTGGCGGGGCCCGACTTAAGTCCGAGTGCAATTTTGGCGCAATATTGGCTCTGAGAGAGAGACGAGTGACAGGAGGAGCATGGGTTACCTCATGACCGCTCGCCACGGCAGCCGTGGACCAACTGAGATGTACTCCACTTACATCCACCCTCACTTCCTCGCTACATACATAATTATATAAAGAAATTACCGTATTTTAGCGATTTTGCCCTTCGGTTGCACGATCGTTGCAAGACAACCAGTGATCGTAGAAGGATGGTTCGGGTGTCTTTGGAAAGCTCAATTTACGCCCGTT
Source organism: Paralithodes platypus (assembly GCA_032716605.1). Taxonomy (NCBI): domain Eukaryota; kingdom Metazoa; phylum Arthropoda; class Malacostraca; order Decapoda; family Lithodidae; genus Paralithodes; species Paralithodes platypus. The sequence goes on from CM064525.1 coordinate 28,304,126, forward strand.
CACGGATACATACTTGTATTACGCTCTGGGTCTTGTTTATGCATGAAAAAGAGCACGGAAACAACCCCATTTATGGTAAAACCCCCCCGCTGAGCGGCACAGTGAAATATACTCCACCACCCGCTCGTAAGGTTAAAAAAAAAAAAAAAAAAAAAAAAAAATATATATATATATAATATACAGTATATAATTATATATATATATATATATATATATATAATTATATATATATATATATATATATATATATATATATGTATATATTTCTCATTTACACCACGGCAGTCTAAGACTGCCGTGGTGTAATTGATTAAAGCGTCGGCTATCGTCCTGATGGTCGACGGTTCGATCCCCACTGAGAGATTAGAAACATTTAGTGGCTCACGTGTATTTGTGATATATTCTCAATATATATATATATATATATATATATATATATATATATATATATATATGTAGTAAAACTCGCTAGGAAAATTGAAACAATGGAACACCAAGCTTTCGTCTATTCTCTCAAGACATCTTCAGGGTAATACAAGAAAACAGGGGGAGAGTGAGGCTTAAATACCCGTCCTAAATCATCTGTGAGTTGCTAACTAGCATATAAATACAACAAGTGTTGCCATCCTACTACCTATATTGCCATATTTTTAGGAACATACTTATTTTACATACAAAATAAATGTCTTACAAATTATATATAATTATACAAATATGAATATACATTGAAATATGCCTAACAATACAATCTAATCATATAAACAATTTGATACAAATCAATGAACTTGCAGATCCCTTTCAAACTTTTATCTAACTTATGTACATATGAAGAAATACATATAGATATAGAGTATACATAATTATATATACAGTACATACACATATACATGCATACTGTATACACGCATACATTACATACATACAAATAAAAATTACATATATAATAACAAAAGAAAAATGGGAGTCTGCAGAAAGCCGATTGGTCACACACGGCAGATCCTTCCCACACCCAACCCTGATTACAAGGCCGAATTATAGGCCCAACTCACTAATACTATGGACCCTGGGGACTGACCTTCCCAAAATGGTCAGATCAACATAAGGAAAAAAGGAGTCTGTAGAAAGCCGAATAGCCCACACCTGGCATATCCCCCTCACAACTAAACAGTATATACATTATACATAAACACACATATACATACACACATATATACTGTATATATACATAAACATACATATATACAATAATTATTAAAAAACAAAAAACAAAGAAAATACATAGTGATCATACCTCATGTGTATAGTATTAATAAGATACCTAACTATCTTATACTATGAGGATTGACCTCACAAAAAGGGTCAGATGTCAAACTAAAAGCTGTTTCAATCTATGATCTGACGGTCTAGACATCTATTTCTAGCTCTTTTTATATCATTTTCATTGAGGAGATTTAGCAGGATGTTATCTATTTTGTAAAGGCCATTATTTAGATTCATAGTGTTTCTAAATTCTCTGATTAAGTTTTACTACATAATTTGATTACACGTATTTGTGATTTTACCTCCATATATATATATATATACTGTATATATATATATATATATATATATATATATATATATATATATAAATGTATATATACTGTATATATACAGGTATATATATATATATTATTATATATATATATATTGTTATGCGTTGTTGTAATCCAACTCACTTTAATGTTTATTCTCATAAGTTCCTTGCTTAGGATACTTAGAATACAATCCTGCCCGACAGGAACACAACTAGCACTATTAATAATATTTTAGATTACTTAATCACACTCCCAAACACAATAAACACACAAAGTAAGTACACTAGTTTTTATTTCTTAAACATTAAATACAGGGTCATGGCACATCCGGATCTTAACCCGTATAGCCCCAGCGACGCGCCTGACGCGTCGGCGATGTATGTAACGCACAGCCCCAGAGACGCGCCTGGCGCGTCACCCTAATTGCGCCGACCGTAACCTCAGGTGTAGCCACTCAATAGGGCTCAGATTTGTATGGGAACTGTGTACGTATCCCACGCAACCGTGCCGATGGTTGAAAACTCTCAAAGTCCACGTGCGTGCGCGCGAGCGCGCAATAACCTGTTTTTTTGGGATAATTGCCTTCAATTTTTTACTCTTGTAAAATCCATTTTCGGGGGCTCTGTAGGACCATTTTTTAAGCTTTTTGAGCTGTTTTTCGTGGTTTTTCCTTCATTCCTAACCCATTCGCTATTGTTTCTGGAATAAAACCATTTTTTGAAAACCGGCCGGGTTCTGGTGCGCAAACATTACAAAACTAGCCGGGGCTCCACGGGTTAACACTCAACGAGCGGCCTAGGCGGTAACTTCTACTACCTGCCAAGCGGGTAGTTTTACCCTAAATGAGCTTATTTCCGTGCTCTTTTTCATGCATAAACAAGAGCCAGAGCGTAATACAATTATGTACCCGTGAAAGGGCGATAATTGAGCTTTCCAATGACACCTGAACCATCCTTCTACGACCACTGGTTGTCTTGCAACGATCGTGCAACACGAAGGAAAAATCCCTAAAATACAGCAATTTCTTCAGTTTTTACCCTGTATGGCGGGACCAGGGATGTGGTGGCATGTGATGTTACCCTCAGTGGCGGGACTGGGTCCATGCCGAACGGTCCGAGCCAACCCGCGCTCCTCCCACTGGTCGGACTCTCTCTCAGAGCCGATAATGTGCTCAACATCGCATGCTACTATAGCCGGGCCCCGCCACATAGTCCTTGGTTCTCTTGTCCGACTATAGCCGGGTGCCGCCAAAGAAGGGTTAACTAAAGAGTATAAGTCCAATGGCAAATAAATGGTGACTTGGAAAGAGTTAACTATATTTTACTCCTTCATGAATAAATGTGTCACTTATAAAGCATCAAACATGAAATATATAAATTATACAAGATAAAGCATAAAATATGATGACAATATATATATACTGTACTGTATAGGCCTATGTTAAGTGTACACAAAGAGGAATAAAAATGAACAAATGTGGGCAACTGATATCGTATCCTCGGATGCGCGCAGGTACGCGTGGCTAGAAATAACATAGAGGTCACCAGGCAAGGTAGGTGGTCAAAAGCTGCAGTAAGAGGAGTTAGGGTCAAAGTTACTGCGGTTGGCCTGAATAAATATATGATTTAGTGCAACGTTAAATGAGGATGATAAGATATGAATTTGACTTTAATCCTGGTAATACGATAATTAAATTTGTAATTTAACCAGAATAGAATACTGGTGAATAGTCTCTCACACGATATACACAAAATAATTATAGTCATAAATGAGCTAGAATCACAGTTAATGAGGAACTCAAATTCACAAAACGTGTAGTGAATAAATATAGCTGAAATATTAGCTATACATGCAGTAAGTTTGAATAAATGAACAAACTACTGGAAATAAAATCAAGACACAGAACGAAGTAGTGTCTGGTAATAGCCGAAATGAGGGCTAATGAATTATAATATAAAATAAGGACGCAGAACAAAGTAGCGACTTATGATAGCCAAAATAAAGGCTGATAAAGTATAAAATAAAATAAAGACACAGAACGACGTAGTGACTTATAATAGCCGAAAACAAAGGCTGATGAAACACAGGAAGGTATAATATGAATTCGCAAACTGGCTGTGAAATAATACTGTTAACCATGTAACGTGGTCCTGATGTGGCGGCGTCTACGCCGTGGAGCCACCTCCCGAGGCTGCCAACCGCGGACGGCTGCCGACCCTCCATGGCCGAAGACAAAATCAACGACCAGTGGAGGAAAACCGGATGCCGGCCGCGGGGAGCAGTTTCGGGAGCCAAACCGTCACAACCATCCCCTGCCCCCTCCCTGGGGGCACGGGTCCTTGGAGCGGCTTCGGTCGCGCCGGGACTTTCCACACCTCTCACACCACACACACACATCATACAGTTTTTCCTACACCGAGAAATGACTCTCCGGCTGTCATTTCTCGAAGACTTCTTCTAGCCGGAGACATTGAGAGCAACCCAGGACCCACGTACACATACATATGTCCAACTTGCTCAAAACCCATCACTTTGAGTCGCCATACTAAGGGTTCAGTTCTCTGCAATTCATACGGGGACTGGACCCACTTCACCTGCACAACACTTGCCTCCAAGAAACACTACACAAACACCTGGACCTGTTCCTCATGTCCCTCCCTCTCCCAGTCAAATCCCTCACCTAAGACCCGTCCACCTCTCCTCCCCAACCCACCTAACCTTCCCATATCATCCACTCCCCCCCCCTAAAACCCGTCCACCTCTCCTCCCTAACCCACCTAACCTTCCCATACCATCCACATCCTCAACTCAACACACCACACCCCATCCTAATCCATTCCAACCCCCATCTCCTGCTCCCCAATCCCCCCCCACCTCACCCATCCCCCCCCCTCACCCCCACCCCCACCCCATCCTCGTGCAGCAGCACCCAACATACATCGTGCACATAACATTAACATTCTTCAACTGAACATAGATGGCATCAACACAAAGAAACACGAACTCACACTTCATCAAACAACACAACATACACATTGCCAGCTTACAAGAAACAAAACTCTGCACAACACAAAAAACACCCACATTTCATAATTTCACCACCATCAGACAAGACCGGGCTGTCGGCGGGGGCGGTGGACTCATCACCCTGGTACACAAAGAAATATCATACATAGTAACCAGTGTACAAACCAAATCCCTCCTCCCCCCAAATGATAACACAACAGAAATACAGTCAATTAAAATACGCACTGGCAACAACTCCAACATAACCATCATAAACACATACATCCCTCCCCAAACATCCCCTACAGTACCAAATGAATACAGACCACACTTACAACACATCACAAACACCCCACACACCCCACACATCATCCTGGGTGGTGACTTCAACGCCAAGACGTCGGCCTGGTTTGTCGACAACCCCGACACAGACAGAGGGCTGGTACTACAAAACCAAACCGATAACCTCATCATCCTTAACGACATCCATCAACATACCCATATTCCTCACCAAGCCCTCTATAACCCATCATCTCCAGACATCACCTTTTGCTCCCCAGAACTCGCCCCCACAACATCCTGGAGGGTGGTCAGAACCTTAGGCTCTGACCACCTCCCGATCATTATCACCACCAAAACCAGACTCACCCCAGCTAGCCACAAACACACATACACCAATTATAAAAGAGCTAACTGGGAAGCATTCACAAATGAGACAGAACAACACTTCACAACTCTAAACAGTACACCCATCACTAACATCAACAATGCTGTACACATACTCAATAAAACTATCCAAAACGCTGACAAGAAACACATTCCAAGAGGTAACAGAAAAAGACACAACCCCAATTTCACACCAGAAATTCAAAACTTCATCATACAACGCGACATACTGAAACACTCCCCAGCACCCCACACACAAGACATCACACAACAAATTCAAGCACTCAACACCCAAACTAACAACAAAATACAAGAACAACAAAAACTAAATTGGAATGACTTCCTACAAACACTTGATCACAAAACAAACCCCAAAAAACTCTACAAAACACTAAACAGCATCACACTTTCCAACATCAACTCAACACAATCACATGCTGCAATCACAACAACAGACTCTACTCCTTCATGTAAACAACAAACAAACACTCTCGTCAATCACTTCTCACATGTCAGCCACCTAAAACCTCACAAAGACGACCGACGTGTCATCCGACGTAAGAGACAATTCCCCACAGACCCTGACTATACACCCTTCACCAATCACCAGACAAAGCATATCATCAACAATCTCAAGCACTCACCCGCCTGTGGCCTAGACAACATAAGCAACATACACCTCAGACAACTGGGACCACAAGGCATACAAGCACTCGCTAACATATCAAACTACAGCTATTCACACAATACAATACCAGACATTTGGAAGCATGGTATGATCATCACATTCCCCAAACCCAACAAAGATCCCACGCTACCCTCCTCGCACCGCCCCATCACACTCCTTTGCTCCCCCTCCAAAGTCATGGAACGCCTAGAATTACAACTAATTACACCTGACCTACCCCTAGCTCCAACACAACATGGCTTTAGGCCACTGCATTCCACAAACACTCTTCTCACAGACCTTACACAAAGAGCTTACGACGGCATCAACTCAGCTAGACCACCACACAGATCACTATTAGCCACACTCGACATTAGTAAAGCCTTCGATGCCATCCCCGCCACAACCTAACAAACAAAATCTACAACACAAACATGCACAATAACACAAAAAGGTGGCTGGCCAACTTCCTAGCAGGCAGATGTGCACACATATCTTTTGCCGGTCAGTCATCTAAAATCAGAAACTTTCCAAACGGAGTCCCACAAGGATCCGTTCTATCGCCCGCACTCTTCAATCTGTACATGCACGATATAACTACACCCAATACGCCCCAAATAAACTTAGCCTCCTATGCAGATGACATAACACTCACATGCACACACCATGACCCAAAAAGAGCAACAGATCTCCTTCAACCCTATCTCAACACACTACATGGCTGGTGCACTACAAACAGACTTAATCTAGCCCCAGCCAAATCCACTGCAACCCTGCTCACAAGTTGGACAGGAGAACACGAATACATCCCTCAACTCACCATAAACAACACACCCCTAACACATACACACACACCCAAAATCCTAGGAGTAACATATGATACTCATATGACATTCAAACAGCACACCACAAACATAAAAAAGAAACTGACGCCCAGACTTAACGCCCTCAGGTCACTTGCTCACACAAAATTTGGACACAACAAAGAAACTACCACCACAGTATATAAACAATACATAAGATCAGTGATGGAATACGCAAGCCCAGCCTGGGCTTCTAACCTAGCTGAAACACATCATAAGACTTTACAGACTATTCAAAACAAAGCCCTGAAGATCATTACAGGCTGCACAGCTACTGCACCCACAGATCACCTACATCAAGAAACCAAAATCCTCAAAGTCAAAGACCATCTGGACATGAGAGGCACTCAATTCCTGGCAGCAGCCTCCACGAACCAAGACCACCCACTAAACTACATGGCAACACACCCACAGACACCAAGAAATATCAAAACAACACCCAGCACACGGTATCACACACAATTATTGTCCTCTCTCCCTCCCTGCCCACCCCGAACCAACTTCCAGAAGCACATCCATACTCATATCTCTCACCGATCCATCCACTCACTCACAGACAACACGCAGCTGCATGCACGACCTCCCGAAATCCATCCTTCCGAATCCTCCCTTCCTCGCGAGGACAGAGTCCACCTGGCCAGGCTGAGATGCGGACACCATCCAGCTCTCCTGAGCTATCAGAAGAGACTGGATGACTCCGTTGTCGACGCCTGCCCGGGATGTAATACAGCACCCCATACCATTAAACACATCATAGAAGACTGCATTTCACACAACCACTTACGCCAACAACACAATCTACACTCAATGAGAGCTCTGTGGGAAAGCCCGATCGTGGCCATGGCCTTTCTCAGGGACTCGGGGCTGTTCGGCCAGGCAGCTTAGGGAACAACAACAACAACAACAACCGTGTAACGTGGTTGATCAAATTATTCACAAGAACTAATATAGATTAAAAATCCTGAACATAAGTTAACACAAACTCAACGGAAGGGTTATTTACTTTATAGGAGAAACTGTACTCTAATTGATCTCATACGAAAAATGGACGTAGCACTGTCTGGAATTTGAGATTAAGTATAAAAGGAAAATTATGCTCTCTTTGTACACTTCACTACGAACTTGGACACTCAATAAATAATAACACAAGTGAATAAAATCTGAGAGTGTTCACTAAGTATTACGTATAGTATAGGGTATATATCGTAGGTAAAAATATATATAACGTTGAAGTGGACTTAAATCAGTTAACTCCCGAATATTATATATACAATTAACCTGCACAGTTGGGCGTTATGTTCTCACACCGCGAGAGAAAATTTTGGCAAGGAGCGTCCAGCATAGGCCTCTATGATAACGTTAAATTGAACACTAACATATTTTATATAACCTTCACAATAATTCCCAAAACTCAGTAACACAAGAGACACTTAGGGTGGGGGTGCCGAGGAGAAGTGAGATCCATGAGAGGGAATCTGGTCGACGTAGAACTCGTAGTTCCTCCTTCTGTTTGGCACCAGAGGGAACTGCCACTCTCACACACAACTAGAAAAGGTCACTTTTAGCTCGTCTAACACACCTCCGGATCGCCACACTCGTTGAAGTTTTTACAGGGAAATTGGCTAGCCCTATTCCGAAGTAACTCTGACACTGGTAATATGAACATGATTAGACTAATATCCAGTATTCGAGAATGGATAATAAGTCGTAGGCGTGTGAATAAACCTTTAACCGTCTTGGTGGTGTAATGGTTAAAGTGTCTAACAATCTGTGTGTGATAACCCGGGTTCGAATCCTGGTGGATCACATATTATGCTTTCATTAATTTCATTGGAGGTGTTTGGTGTTGTGGTGAAATTAATAGAAAATAGATTATCAGTAGGTTCAGCGATATTTCGTAGCGAGGCTTTTCTAAATGATCTGTTCCCCATGAATATTCCTTCCTCTCACTTAAACATTAGGCTACCATAGTGCGGTGGGAATATGAACATGATTAGATAAATATCCAGTATTCGAGAATGGATAATAAGTCGTAGGCATGTGCATGACCCTTTAACCTGACAAGCGCGATTTGACAGTAGGTGCTAGGGTAGTTATTTGTGCATTTCTAGCCCTGGATTCTGACAGAATTCGTTATATTTACAATATAAACCATTATTTGTTTTCGGTATGCTTTTATTTTACATATATGATGTATATATGAACCTTCAAGAGTGCTAAAATAAGTGGGAAAAGCATTTGGGTGGTGAAAAACGAAGATATTGGCCACCCGGTCATAATCTCAGGCGAGAGAGAGAGACAGGCAGCCTTCCCCTCTCGCTGTCTGGGAGTCAACTGAGGAGAGCGGGGCGGTGTGTGCCGGTGTCTGGGTGTTGCATAACGATCTTTTATGCAACCCACTTGTGCTACATTATCGCGGGAGAGAAAAATAACCGATAAATGATGATAATAAGAGGAAAAATAGGTGATAATTGAGGAGGGGAGGGAGGGGGGAATAAGGTGGGGAAGGAGGGGAGGGGGGTGGGTGAGATTTACATGGATGAGTACTGGAGGGGAATTATCTCACCTAGAGACAAATTCCTTTGTTTTGATAGGCCCTTTTTTTTTATGGAAGGCTTTTTTTATGGTCCTGCTTCCGTGAGGCCTATCGCGTTCCCTATAGGAAGCCTTCCGTGAGGCCTATCGCGCTTGCCGGGTTAACCGTCTTGGTGGTGTATTAGTTTAGGTGTCTAAAAATCTGTGTGTGATAACCCGGGTTCGAATCCTGGTGGATCACATATATGCTTTCATTAATTTCATTGGAGGTGTTTGGTGTTGTGGTGAAATTAATAAAAAATAGATGTACCCACTGATCGCCCGAAAGCTAGTGGAGGGTATTGCCTCGTGTTTGCCTACCGATCATATATTTCGGGCAGGTAATATTCAGGTGATATATTGAGTCTTGATTAATTCATTTCGGAATAGTAGGGACATGTGGACTTTGATGTTTTAATTATTGTGAAGTTAATAATTGCCTTAACAAAAATATAATCGACATAGGAATACATGGGTATTGTTATTCTTTATTTTTAAAAATTAAACTCATATTTTAGAAAGCTTGCATGGTTGCAGGATAATTGTTTTGCATTAATTTGTACTTTCATCTATTATCAAGGTTGTATGCAAAGCTTTCCTTACTCTCTGTTGATCTGCTATTGTTGATATAGGTGACCTTTCGCACTGTAGAGGTGGCTATTCTGGTTACATCTGTTGTAATAAAACATTGGATGTTGATGAGGAATTTGCATAAACTCCTCTTCATTATTGTCCAAATCCGGTTCTTGGGTTGGATACGCCTTTGTCCCGTATCTCGGACCTTGTGTTTGGCCCGAAAGAGGCCCAGGTGATTGGCCCGGAAACAGGTCATGCTTGATGAGGGTCCCTGCAGTTCCCTTCGGTATCTGTAGAGGGCGTTGATTTATGATGGTAGATTGCGTTGTTTCTTTTTCTGCTCGTCTCTGTGCCCTTCGCTTTGTTCTTTTTCTTTCCTTGATGTTGGCTAGTCTGTTGTGTCTCTCCGTGGTTTATGAGGACATTTGATGGGATTGCTAACTTGGCTTTTCGCAACCCCATCATCTCCTATATAATATATATATATTGTTACGCATCTGGGCCTCAGTTGTTTAGAGACGGTATACGAAAATAATTACTAATGGAAATGCACCTTGTCTCTCTACCAAACAACACCACGACGCAACAGGTAAGAGCACTATGAACGCTTCCAGGCTCTTCTCAGGGCTTAAGGTGCACACTGCCCTGCTCCTATTCTAAATAATAAGTAGAACAGAAATAATCATGTAACTTACTAGCTACGAGAACTCGAAACCAACACCGGGATTAGCAATGCTGGGTTGGATAATCAAAACAGTTAAATACATATAGGCTACCAGCAGACATCAACTAAAAAGAAAGAGTGCAGGTGTACTTCGACCATAACAGGCTATGCGCACCCTCGACAGTACTAAACCGTGCGCAAACCAGACAACGGTAATCCACTCTCAACCCAAGAGAGTTGCACATAATATTTTATACATATAATAATGGTCTAACAATACAAGGCAGTGTCCTAATATGACTATTAACCTCGGGGTGATATTAGTGGAAGCAAGTAGCCCTGACCACCTCTTATATCACACCAGTATATCCTGCTTCAACCTGGGCCCCCCAGTGAGTTACCGCCCAAACAATGAACTCTTAGAGTCCACCTCCCACACTCACTTAACTATGGGGGGGGGGGTCCAGACTGAAGCAGGATTCCTAATTAATATTAAACACTCCCTTGCCTAAGTTCGAAACCCGAGATAGGGAACACACAAGTGCTGGGGCAGAACCGTCAAGGCTGTTACCAGGTCCTAAGTACGAACACTGGGGAAAAGATGTAGGGGTTATGGATGTGTGTGTGTGTGTGGACTGTCTATGGGATTAACAGTGCTTATTAGTAAGGACCCCGGCAAACCTCCCAGCTCTTCCCTATCACGAATTCCGAAGTAGGCACCGGAGGTTCAGAATATATGATGAAAAGGGAAAGAAAATATAATGCTGATCAGAGGAAAAGGATAATTAAATGAAGAAATTAATTAATGTCTAGGATTCTCTGTTAATTACGTTACGTTACTATTATGCAAGCAAGGAAAAATAAACGGAGCAGACTGATGGGTCACGAGAGAGAAGGGGACACCAACTATCTAGTTTGGCCGCCAGCGAGAGAATGAAGGTAGTAGAGTCATTTTCAGAGCTTCCGTGACCGTGTTTAGGATACCAAAGTTTCTCAGTGAATTTAACAAGGGCAACTGATACTAAAAAAAATAAGCCCCCATACACCTCACCAAAATGACGGGAAAGTTGTTATTTTAGACGTTTTTCAAAATGGCCACCGCCGTCATCTTAAAAAAATTATAAAGTTCTATTTCTTGAAGTGAATGGCCAAAAATGAAAATTTTGGTGTCTAATCCCACTAATTTTGGTGTCAGAAGATCAATGGCATGGCACAATTAAAAAATAATTAATAAATAATTACCCAATAATTAAGTAAATAAGAAAATAATTAAGAAAATCAATGGGATGGCATAATTCATGATTTAGAGTCCCATTAACCTCAACATCTAAGACAAATATGATGTTGTTAAATCCACTGAGAAAATTTGGTATCCTAAATTAATAAAACATGAGACCTACTGCATTAAGATGCACTATCACTGCAGGACAAATATGATGCACAACTGTCAGAATCACTTCCGCTGTCATCATCGCTGCTCTCCATTTGTGGATGACTTGGAGTTTTTAGAAGATCCAGTAATGATGGAAGTGTAGGTTGGGTATAGCGTACTGGGAGGCATAAGCCATTTACAAGGTGCCATCCATGGCCAATTGGTGATGGATGATTCTGAAGCTGGAAATTCTTCTGCAGATATGTGAGGTAATTGGTGCGCTCTAAGTGTGGCAAACATGCCACTCTCCATGAATTGTGCTTGGATATGGGGAAGACTTTCTAGGACTGCTATGAAATCTGGAAGATGGTGCCCATATCTATCGTTGTCATAAATATGCATCCAAGGAAGCATCAACTTCAGTGAAGACTTGAACTCGATCCAGTTTCTTGTCCTTATAGCATGTATATTTTGAGTCAGTATCTCTACCATCTCCAAGAATGAAATCCAGAATTCTGCTAGTGGAGCACCATCTAAGTTCTGGAATAGGGAGTCAACGAGCCCCTTGAGATCGGCATTGCTCTCTAACTCAGCATGTGCATCATTAAGTTCTTGTTGGTCTACTGAACTGCGTAACTTATTGAGAGGTGCCTGGATCGCTTCACACAGAGTGGCACCTTCCAAACGTTTGTCTAGTGCATGTTGGAGTAAAGCCTCGTAGAAGTCGAAGGCAACGCACACCGCTGTTGAAGTGTTTTCCACGCAGAGCTTGATCCACGGATCCATCTGCAACGACGCCTGCAGCCACCAGTACATCTGAAATGCCTGAGCCTTTGAACCTTTTGTAGATTGCATTGATGAAAGACATCTGGATATGAAAGGGCCCCATGAATGTCAATATGTCAGCAAATATCTCTGGATTCTCACTTTTCAATTCTAGCAATAATGCGTAGACAGGATGATCACCGACGATAATGGCAAATGGCATCTTCTTGTCATCAATTGCCTTTGCAAGCTTGCGCAGGGCATCATACAGAATGGTCTTGCTTGGTGGATCAGGATAAGTCATATGATAAATCGCTTGACTTTTCTGGGTTTCTGGTGATAGCGTGGCCTGGAAGCCAGAAAAGGCTGGTACAGTCTGGTCTTCTGGCTTTGGTCTTGTTCCGTCTGCCTTAGCTCGGGCCATTGCATGGATGACACCTCTCATTCTTTGAGGAACTGTGTCCAGATGTTGTTCATCCGTTATCCTTGGTCTGATGGGTGGTTCACCACGCTTGACTGTTTTGTATGATTCAATTCTTTGCATCTGGCTCCCAAGTTCTTTGAGGCTATCAGAGAGGTACGAAGGCAAGGTGCTATTTGCAACTGGTCTATCATCATCTAGGGTAGGTAGATTTAGCTTAGGTAGGTCTGGCTGAACAAACATGACATTTGTACGATGTGATTGGCCACTTCCAGTCAAAGTGTCACTTTTGAAGTCATCATTGTCGACTATACATATTGCCGGTGTTCCTTCAAAAAGTTCAAAAGGACACTCAGTTGAATGCTTCAGGTCAGTAACTGCCCAGAAATCTCTAAGCAAAAGCACATCATTGTAACTGATTCCCAGGCCATCCTTATGTAATATGTCTACCATTTCTCTGCTCTTTGTCATACCATGTAGCAGTACACCGAGGTTTGTCTCAAATGCAGTACGTCTTCCAGTGATGTAGCTGGTCAAAATAGATGCAATTGATCTGACTTGGGGCTTGTCATCGACTTCAGACTTGTGGGGTGCTTTAACCAAGTGATGAGCTTCAAGAGGAGATCATTCAGGTCTTCATATTCTTCTAGCTCATGTATGTATGGAGGCCAAGGAACAGTTTTTGTTTTGATGATCTGATCTCTGAGTCGCCCAGCTACATTCTTCACCAGCTGATCATCACTTACACCTAGAGAGGATATTGCAGCCTCAAGATATGAACCTGCAGCTCTTGCATCATATACCAGTTCACTCACATTCTTCTGACCTCGTTCATGAAATGCTATGTCATCTCCAAATTCCTTGATCAGAATTTCCTTCACGAAACTGGACTTTGCTGTGGAATAGTAACCATAATTTGAAGTAATGCCTTTGCAATCCTTTACAAGACCTTGCAGTGTACGGATTTCATGATCTTCAAAGATAACTTGACGGACATGATGAAAGAAGATATTTTGGGCCTCTCGAAGATTAACATGTTGCAGATGCTCTGTTTTTTCATCAGGAAAAGACTCCTTCAGAGGGTTGCTGACATAATTGCACCAACATTCACGATGATAACGAATTTCCAATCCAAACGCCGTTCGACTGTCTGGGATAGATGCAAGTAGGGTATTCAATCTTTCTCTTATAGGCTCATCTGACAGACAAACTGTATGCAACTTGAACCGGTTCCATGCGTCTACTGTTGACAGCAGCAAAAGTTTGGACTTGCCAGGATTACTGGTTTTTTGTGGTCCTTTCATACACCACACACAGAGATTCTTATCATGAACCACTCCAGTACTAGAACGAAGCTTTTTAGGCACATTTCCTGGGAGTTGTTGACTTGAAGTTGATGCTTGAACTTCTTCCTGTTCAGATTTCCGTTTACGATTCTGTGCTTGTGAATATAGCGATTACTACTGATCTGGGTGTAACATTTACTATGCATGTACAGGCCTTTAGGCCCCTTGTCCCACTCCACTGCTGCATAGGCATGCTGAAATTTATCAAGTTCCTTCCACCGAAAACACTTGCTCCTTAGATTCTCCCACTTTGTATCAGATGTCTTGTCCGTACTATCATCAGCTATACAGGGATGTTGACATAATATGCATTTTAATCCAGGTCCTGGGTCAGGCACATCACTAACTCCTCTACGTTCCATGCTTATGATTCTTCACGCTAAATTCGATGCAACAAACCTGAAAAAGAAGGAATTGATCAGTCAACATTCTTGGTTTACATTTTAAATTATATATTATATTATTTGAGTAAGTTTCAGAGGATCCGTGACCGTGTTTAGGATACCAAAGTTTCTCAGTGGATTTAACAACATCATATTTGTCTTAGATGTTGAGGTTAATGGGACTCTAAATCATGAATTATGCCATCCCATTGATTTTCTTAATTATTTTCTTATTTATTTGGTAATTAGTTATTAATTATTTTTTAATGATGCCATCCCATTGGTTTTCTGACACCAATATTAGTGGGAATAGACACCAAAATTATCATTTTTGGCCATTCACTTCAAGAAATAGAACTTTATCAATTTTTTAAGATGACGGCGGCGGCCATTTTGAAAAACGTCTAAAATAACAACTTTCCCGTCATTTTGGTGAGGTGTATGGGGGCTTATTTTTTTAGCATCAGTTGCCCTTGTTAAATTCACTGAGAAACTTTGGTATCCTAAACACGGTCACGGTCACGGAAGCTCTGAAAATGACTCTACTAAGGGGCCGGATGTTGCACAGCACAGCGGAGGCCAGTCTCAAACGAAGGGGTTGCAAAATCTCACCACACGATATGATAAGACTAAGACACTTCACAAGAATAACTTATACTAAAGTATTCCTGTGTTAACAACTTACCTAAAACAGTGTGGCAGATAAAATAAAGTACATCTTTATATTGTAACACAACTGAACTTGCAATGATCACATAATTAAATAAACTTGTGTTGCCTAGTAACCTTACCTCCCGCGATGCAAAAGCAACAAGCTGTCAACGCCTCCCTCGCCAGCCACACTATCTAGCAACCTACACGTTGCCGCTTAACTAACTAACTAGTTAGACGAAACTGATAACACTCTATGGGCTCATTCTACACAAATGTTTATTGAGACAAAAATGTTTAGAGGTACGGCAAAACTAGTCATGAGTAATTGGAAGGGTATCGGAGAGAAACTCACAATACCAGGTCTTTCTAAGGATAAACTTGGCACAGCTGCTTTAATAAATCTGGCGCCAGTCGAGTCTAGCTACTCATAAAAACCCTATAGTATAGACCCTCATTGTGACACCCTCACACGGGGGTGGGGGTGGGGGGAAAGTTTTGAAGCTTTGAAACAAAACTTTCATCATCAGTTTACAACTGCAAAATATTTACATTGACAGTCTTTTGTACTTTTATATTTTATAGATTTTTTTAACATGAGTAAATATGACTTACTAACTAAAAAAACTTGTGCTCTCCTATCATTCCTCATAGGGCTCACGGGACAAACAGTCTGCCAGGACATTATCCACACCACGGATGTGCCTAACATCGAGATGATATTCTTGCAACATCAAACTCCAGCGAGTAAGTCTCTGGTTCTTGTCCCTGAGCCTATTAAGAAACTGCAGAGGATGATGGTCAGAGTAGCTTCTGAGCACGGGCCCATATGGTGGCAAATAAACAGCGAAATGGTATACACTCAAAATAATAGTAAGCAACTCCCTCTCGATCACAGAATAATTCTTGTGTGCTCGGTTAAACTTTTTCGAAAAGTAGAAAATGGGGTGCTCAACATCATCCATGTAGACTAAACAATCGGGGACATCATACACAACCCTGTCCATTAACCGCTGAAAGGTGGCGGGAGCATACTTCAAGCCGTAAGGCATTACCTGGCACTGATACACTCCTCCCCCCACCACAAAACTAGCGATTTTCTTGGCACGTTCTGGTAGTGGGACTTGCAAATAGCCTTTAACTAAGTCCGCTTAAATGATGCACGTGGCTGTCCCAATCTTGTCTACCGAGTCATCAACTCTCAGTAAAGGGTAGGTATCTGTCTTGGAGAGTAAATTTACTTTGCAAGGTGATAATTTTATAGGCTTGTTCTCTCCCACATCGATGTTATGCACCGCCCAAGATGTCAAACCGGGTGCATCCCCGAACACGTGTGGATAAGCCCACAAGGTAGTAAACATCTCCTCAACCCTTTCCGGAGGTAAATGGGTCAATTTCTCCAGCAGGGCCAGGTACCCGATCTCTGCCCATGTCCCAGCCGGCACAGCCTCACCTGGGAAAAACTCCCTCTCCTCCTCCTGCTCCTCCTTCATGCCTTCTACAACCAGGACAGGGCAACGAGGCACGGCATCCTGGTCCCTGGGACCGGAGAATTGGGGAGAGTGCAGAGGGGGGTTGAGAGGCACTGCAGGAGCCTTGCCTGGCGTTCCCACAGTGCATGAACCGCTAGCCTCGGGACTTGGGTTATCCAACCACCATCCACCAGGCCCGGGCTCACCCTGCACCTCCTACTTGTTACGAACTGGCACTCGGGTACACAAGGGCTCTCAATCAGGACTCGAATACGGCTCGCTGCCACAACGGAAACACACGATCCCAACCCCTGAGTACTGCCAGCCGAACAAAAAACACCAATACCCTCCAGAGTTCAATCTGCTATAACGGGGTATACAAGAACTCGGTACTAGTATTCAACAACAGACTAATAAAGAGACAGGAATGATCTAGTCTGGTCAACAATCAAACAAAGGAGTACGAAACAACAACACCAAAGAATAGTGTTGGCCGAAGCCGAAGTAATCCACCCTTGACTAAGAACTTAAGAAGTCCTCCACCCTCTACTTCGGATCGGCACTATTACGTTACGTTAATTAATAGTCCTTAAGCATCGAGCAAGGAATCTTCTGAAAAAAGCTAGATGCTTCTCGGATGCTCGTAAGAAGTACGTATCGGATTTTGAACAGTAATTCAATAAGCAAAAACACTGGCAATTAAATACTATTAAAGGTTTAAATTGGCATAAGAATAATTAAAAGAATATGCAATAGTAAATGGCAAACATTAAAAAGAAGTACTCCGCAAATGCAACGGCAATAGCCTACTCGGATTGTGCTCGTGGGCCACTAATCACTAAAGTAGCCAAGCTTGCAACACATGAAATCAATAGTGCATAAACAATATCATACATAAGGAAAGCTTCAATACTATTCTGTATCTACTAATCGAGTAAAGTCTAGCTGGGGTACTGTGGGCAAAAGGTAGCAGTGACTGAGCAAAAACGGCTCGTAGCCTAGCGAAGTCCTCACAACTGTTTAAAGTATTACGTTAAAACTAACAAGTGCACTTTGAGAAATCCAGATCCCTTGTATCTGGTTTTCTCCCGGCTCCTTGACAAAGTAAAAACAAACTGTTAATAAAATACAGGGTGGTTAGGCTCTTGCCCTCACGCACTGTAAATTATTAACTCAACACAGTCAGCCGCGAAGACAACCTAGGCTTCACTGAACCGAAACGAGTATGCAGGTTTATCGCTTAACCACTGCAAACAACAACTCGTAACACAGAAAAGCCTTACCCCAGTCTAGCATTACCTAGACTAGCAGAAAACAGGAATAATAATAATAACACACAGGGAAATGCATATACAAGTGCAACAAACATAAATCAATCCTATTCTAAGTTAACCCTTCCAAAATAGGCTATCTAATAGGCAAGTATCTCGTGAGAACTCAAGCGATAATACGTTGGCTGACTAGCTCTGCACCAACGGGACCATGGAAGTTAAAAAAGGCAGGGAAAAGAGGAGATAAGAATGTAAGGTAGTAGAGAAAGTTCACATCAGTCAGAAGAATATATATAGTTAGCAAGGGAAATGAGAAGTCGCTCTGCCTAATGAGTTCTGATGAAAAAATGGCTAGACTTCCCTTTTTATACCCGGCCCTCTAGTGAGCCCAACGTGAACTACTAAGGACCGCCCACTGACAACCATTACGTAATTTCTCTCTCTCCTCTGGGATAGACAAAGGCTCCCCTAGCACTGAGCGGAGGGGGGAGGGGGGAGTGCTAGTGAGTTAGGCCCACCTCCCGCCTGGCGCACCCACTGACCCCCAACTGTGGCTGTTTCTCTTCCCATCATTACAAATAAGTTTTACACACAATACTTATAACTAATGATATAAAATAGAACTCGTTGACTCAGATGAAAACAAAATACATATTCATAATACTTATAGTACAACGGCTCACATGAACTAAGTTAGGAAACTCTACATAGACTACAGCCAAAGTTCCTGCCCTGACGATCCTAGCGAGAGTGGGGCATGACAAGGTGTTCTGTACAGCATGCTCACACTGGACATGCGTCACATACTCCAACTCTCCAGTCAATAACATAGGCAAAAAATTGACCGTATCTGACTCAACTTTCTCTACTGACCCATTCTGAGCTGATACAGTAGCACAAACTGCCTCAGACAACTCCCCGTTAACATGGCAGAGCTGATTGGTCTTATGTCTGTCTGGATTACTCTCCCCGACCTTAGAAAACAAGTGTGTTAATAAAGCATCACTCTGCGGCGCCTCACCAATCTCCCCCGGTGCCACGGTGGTAAGATTAGGTATAGCCTCCAAGTCGGTCTGATTCGATGATACAGGATCAACCGGTCCTCCCGTAGGGACCCGGTCGCTCCCTTCAGTATCACCTCTGGCACCGGGTGAAATGAGTGAGGAGCTTTCCGCTGAGCCTTCCTCCTCGTCCTGCACACCCTCGGCACCCTGCAGATCAGTCGAATCTATGGGTGATGCAGATTCAGTACTGTACATCCCCTCGATCAGATCTATCTCCTCCCCTTCAGCACAAATAGCCGACTAAAATATTTGTGTCTGAAGGAAAAAGTTGAATTCATCAACCTCTGGGACAATTCTATAACCAGCCTACTCTGTTCCGCAAGGATGGCACTCATCTAAACCCTGTGGGTTCAGCACGCATGGGTCATCTCCTACACGAAGCAGTCCGCAGCCATGGATAAAAAAACGCCATCCGAGAAGAAGCAGCAGTGACATAAATCATCCAACGCCAAG
This sequence comes from Paralithodes platypus, assembly GCA_032716605.1. Lineage (NCBI taxonomy): Eukaryota > Metazoa > Arthropoda > Malacostraca > Decapoda > Lithodidae > Paralithodes > Paralithodes platypus. The sequence continues at coordinate 28,323,917 of CM064525.1, forward strand.
CATAAAACAGAGGCAACCGTGGACCACCAGCGATAAAGACCGAAGACAGCGAGAACCGAGGACAGCCATGAACATAAATATAGATCCGACAAGAACCAAAAATATTATTAAAGAGCGTTCCGTGAGTTCTAAAATAACAAATTTAAAGGTTTTCTATGCAAACGCTCGTAGCATACGCAATACATTTTCAGATTTAGAGGAGCTAGTGTTTACAGAAAATTATGATGTGATTGGCATAACAGAATCTTGGCTCAATACTGAAGATAGAGACTTTTTAGCGGAGTATTCACTTCCCGGTTATGTAATGTTTGAGAAAAGCCGAATAAATCGAAATGGAGGTGGCGTTTTACCTTATATCAAAGGAAGTCTTAACCCTACCCTCTTGTCAAAACCTCAAATTGTGAACGTCGACACATCTTTTGTGCTAATAAAGAATAATAAAGGTACAAAAATAATACTTGCGTTAATATACAGACCTCCAGCTGAATCAGTGCAAACTGATCGTGAAATTTACGAACAAATTGCAGATGTAAGTAACTCACAAGATACCGTCATTTTTGGTGACTTTAATTTACCTGTGACCAAGTGGGGGATACTCTTACTTCACACTCCGGACATGACTTGTATACGAACTTGCAAGAGAGTTCGCTTTATCAATTTGTTCGAACGCCGACCCGTGGTAATAACGTTCTTGACATTGTACTTGCAACAAAAGAAGAAATAATAGAGAATTTGAATGTTGGTGATGAATTCAGTAACAGCGACCATCGTATGATAACTTTCACTTTAAAGTTTACTAGTAACGAACCAAATAGTAGCATCGAAAAAATCCCTAATTTCAAGAAAGCAAACTTCCATAAACTTAGAGCTATGTTTAAAGAAACTGACTGGAGCTTTTTAATTAACAATAACGACATAAATACATCTTGGAAGTTATTCGAAACCACTTACCTAAAAGCAGTGCAAGACTGCATACCATCGAAAATACGGCGTCCAGGCCATAATAATAAGCCCAAATGGTGGAATAAAGATATTTCAAACTGCCTGCTTGCTAAAAAATGTGCTAATGATAGATTAAAATCCTCACAAAATGACGAAGAACGGGTGAAATTTGTAGAGCTACGACGCAAAGCCAAAAAAGTTAATTAAGTAAAGTAAAAAGACCTTAGAGTTACATATTGCGAATCAAAGTAAAACAAACCCGAAAGAATTCTATAATTATATCAGAAAGAAAAAAGTAGTTACTTCAACTGTTGGTCCAACAGTTGAAGTAACTACTTTTTTCTTTCTGATATAACTATAGCATTCTTTCGGGTTTGTTTGACTTTGATTCGCAATATGTAACTCTGTTAGTCGATGAAAATGGAGAATACACCAAAGACGAAGTACAAATGAGTAATGCCCTCAATACCTTCTTTGCATCAGTTTTTACAACAGAAGACCTCAGTGATATCCCTACACCATCGCCGATTCAGAATGATAATTCAGATGTTCTAAGCAATATCACCGTTACAGAGAGAGAAGTATTGAATTGTTTAGATAAACTCAAGGTAAATAAAACGCCTGGACCTGATACAATCTCACCCAGAGTTCTAAAGGAAGCTAAGGATGAGCTCTCCAAACCACTGACATTACTATTCAATAAAGCCTTGCAGTCTGGAACTATGCCTGATCAGTGGAAGCTAGCCAACGTAACACCGATATTAAAAAAAGGCAGCAAATCCCTACCCAGTAACTATCGTCCAATTAGCTTAACCTCAGTTGTATGTAATATGCTAGAAACGGTCATAAGAGACAGACTTGTAAATCACTTAGAGGAAAATAACATACTTAACCCTTGTCTAGCGGGGGGTTTTGGGCTTATTTGGGCATATTCAGGCCCTCCTGAATGATAAATCAAGTATCTGCATGAAAAGAAAATTGTATTCAGCAAAAAACTAGGCGCTAAAAGCTTCAAAATGAGACCAGAACGAGCTACGTAGCACTCGTGCTTCTCATACAGTGATACCAGTAACATGGGAGTTTAGCGTATAACGGCATATTTTTCCCAGCTATGCTCACTACTGGCTACACTGCCGGCCTCTCGAGAACACAGGGAACATGAGTTAATGGGCGGCGGTAAGCCCTGGGAGTCGGCTGTCTGGCCCGCTGCGCTCCCGGCCATTTGCACTCGAGTTTAACCCTTTAAAAGCCTTAATAATGCTCCTAACTTGCTGCAAATTGGAGGCAGACTTAAGTACGCCCCCGATCTTTAAGGGTTAAAGATACTCAACACGGCTTTCGTAAAAAACGTTCCTGTTTAACAAACCTCTTAGACTTCTTCCACGATATCCTCAACCTCTACGATGAGAGTAAAGCTGTAGATATTATATACCTTGATTTTCAAAAGGCCTTTGACAAAGTTCCCCACAAATGTTTACTGCTAAAAGTAAAAGCGCATGGAATACAAGACGGTGTGTTGAAATGGATAGAAAATTGGCTCAGCGACAGAAAGCAAAGAGTAGTCATAAACGGTAAGGCATCTAAATGGACCAATGTAAGTAGCGGGGTACCCCAGGGATCGGTACTAGGACCAATTCTCTTTCTAATTTACATCAACGACATAGATGAGGGTCTCACCTGTACACTCTCAAAATTTGCCGACGATACAAAAATTGCTAATAGCGTAGGCCTACTCTCAAAAGAACAAGTTGACGATATGCAACACAATCTAGATAAATTGTCATGTTGGGCCCAAATTTGGCAAATGAGTTTCAATGCGGATAAATGTAAAGTACTACATATCGGATACCTAAGTGAGAAAGCAAACTATTCGATGAATGGCACTCAGCTTAAGAATGTAAACAGAGAAACCGATCTGGGAGTAACAATATCGAGTAACCTAAAACCGAGTCAACAATGTTCAGAAGTTGTTAAGAAGGCAAACAAAATAATTGTCTTTATAGGCAGGTCATTTGAGCATAAATCCAAAGAAGTTATCCTAACCCTTTACCCTAAGTCCGCCCTCTTCTGGAATACTGCGTTCAATCCTGGTGCCCTTATTACCAAAAAGATATAAACAAGCTAGAACGAGTTCAACGTAGAGTTACCAAAATGATACCTAGCCTAAAGAACAAACCATACGAAGAGTGCCTTAGAGAATTAAATCTATTTCCGAGAACCCTCGCAGATTAAGAGGTGACTTAATTCAAGTGTTCAAAATCATCAAAGGCATCGACAATATGAACTGTAGTAAGTACTTCACTATCGACCAATCTAATTACACGCGGGGAAATGGTTGCAAAATTATTGGTAAATCTTTTAACTCACACGAATCTAAGAATTTCTTCTTCAATCGAGTTGTCAACTTGTGGAATGGGCTTCCCCGAGACATTATAGACTGCAGCACCGTTGATTCATTTAAACTCCGCCTAGACAAATATCTCGCATCAAACCCGCGACTGACTGCGTTTGTAAATGAATAACTTTATTTTATCCCCCCCTCAGTTACTAACCCATCTGTCCCCTACTAACTTCCTAATCCTGCCACGGACATTAGTTCCTGGGCAGTAATTCCCTTTCCAATGTTCCCTTACCCACTCTAAACCACTGTTTGGACACTTGATCCTCAGTGTTTTGGAGGACAAGCAGCCTAGAAGGGTCACTAGATCTGTTGTTGCTTGATTTCCTTTGTACTCCTTTGTACTCCCTAACGATTTCTCCGGCTGTGCAACCTGGGCCATAGATCTCATGCTCTCACACACCGGAAACAAATCGGGAGGGAGCTTCTTAGCCTCCTTGTTCCTCTCCTCCGGCTGTACCTGCTCCGACACCACTACTGAAGGTGGAAAGACTCTACTCCCTGCCATATCTGCTCCAAGCAGAAAATCATTCCCCTTCACAGGTAATGTGTTCACGACCGCTACCTTCGCCGTCGCCGTGACTACAGGATACCTAAGATGAACAGGAACGAGGCTGTAATGGGCCTCAGTGTTTACACCTCGACATAACACAAACTTGTCAGATTTTATAGGCTTCCCCGTCAAGTTCAAACACATGGAGTGCTTAGCTCCCGAATCCCTAAGAACCTTGACTGGATACACCTTTCCACACAGCTCTACTTCACCCTCATGAACGAAAGCCTGGCACCAAGCGAGCGAGGCTTCTGGACCTGCATTGCTACCTAGTTGAGACACTTTGTCGGGGGCAGGCTGTGCCACGGCCTTTGGCACCCCATGCTTCACCCTTCGGTCTGCCTCCAACCCCGGTAACAAAGAGTCATCCCCTCCTCCCTGGATACCAACCACTAACGACACAGGCTTAGCAAGCGCTGCAGAAGACTTTGCCTGGGGACAGTTTGGTTTAATATGTCCGGTCTGTTTACACCCATAACACCTAACAACACTGGAATCAGGTCGGGCTGAATTTGGTGATTTTGGTCTGTCTCCACCGTTATTATTACGTGTGGGACCAGGGCCACTATTACTGTACCCTCCGCTTCCACCTGCTCGGTACTTCTCGTCACGTGCAGTCGTGGGGGGGGGGGGGGGGGCATATCTGGCACAATCAGTAAAACCCTTGGTTGCCAACACTCGATCGTCAGCCCACACGGCAGCATCAGACAGCTTGCCGGGGCGCTTCTCACGGATCTTTTGGCATATCTCTCTGTCGACATTGTTGGTAAAGTGTTCTAGCAGGAAAAGCTCAACTGCCTCATTTAAATTGGTTACATTTTCACTCAAAAGCCAACGAGACAAACAATCACGGAGGTACTTAGCAAACTCAACATGAGTATGATTAGGCTTCTTCCTTGCATTACGAAATTTAAGGTGATAGGCTTCTGGTCTGAGTTCATAAGCCTTAAGGATAGCCTGCTTTAAATTATCATACTCTGCTAAGTCCTCTGCTGACATCCTATCATATGCATCGAGCGCTTTTCCCTTGAGAACATTTGCCACCAATGCCGCCCAGCGTTCCCGTGGCCACTCGAACTCCCGTGCTTTCTTTTCAAATCGCTGGAACCATTCAGTGACTTTGTCGTCGTCAAAAGCGGGAATGAGCTTCAGCCTACGAGACAACTTTAACTCGCTAGATTCCTCCCTGTGTACCGTGCCCACTTGTCCCCTTGTGTACCTACCCCCGTCGTCTACCTCAACTTTGGTTCTTTGTAACTCCATTGTCATTCTCTGTGTCTCTAACCTCTCCTGCATTTCTCTCTCTTTCTCTTCTCTTTTCTCCTGCATTTCCAACTTCTTCAACTCTAGTTGTACTAGAGCACCACTCGATAGCCCTACCGGGGCAAAAGTAGGGGGTGGTGTAGGAACATAAGCAGGACGGTAACGTGGCTGAATCGTAGAGTCCAGCTGGGATAAAAGGGGGGGGAGGTGCTGAAGTGAACTCGAAACGGCACCATACAATTTTTGCCGACTTTACAATGACACACAATTACAATTTACAATTTTAACAATCATATCCGAACTGCGTCTGATGCGGAAATTCGCCCCAAATGTTTTTGGGCGCGGCCCGGCCGAGATTCAAACTCGGGCCCGCCATGTGGGAGGCGAGTGCCATAGCCGCTACACCAAGAGAAGTACTCCACTTGGCGTGATAGCTCAAGCAGATTTCAGCATTGAATGCAGTTACAGATACTTTGCTACAATCCAGGCATTACATCACATTATCGTCCAGGTAGCGAAGACTCCGAGCGAGCGAAAGCAAGCGAGGCACAAGTCTGAGCGTGTCAATTACAGCGAGGCTCCGAGACAACGATCACCAGCGACATTCCTTATATCCGTCACTTGCCGGGCGGGTCACACACAACGGCGAGGAGGCAGTGCAGGAAGTCTGCTACCATACCTCCCCAACGAACCGGAGTCACTGGGACATCATCTCTGAGAATTTCTGAGAGCTCTAGCCTTAGCAACTGTTGTAGCCGACCAGTTAAGGCAAGCCAGTACACCATGGGGATTTTCCCAACTAAGCCTCTCAGATATCCCTTTACAGCTGCCACCAGTGAAGTGACCTCGCAACGGCACCGTACAATTTTTGCCGACTTTTACATTGACACACAATTACATTTTTAACAATCACATCCGAACTGCGTCTGATGCGGAAATTCGCCCCAAATGTTTTTGGGCGCGGCCCGGCCGAGATTCGAACTTGGGCCCGCCACGTGGGAGGCGAGCGCCATAGCCGCTACACCAAGAGAAGTACTCCACTTGGCATGATAGCTCAAGCAGATTTCAGCATCGAATGCAGTTACAGATACTTTGCCACAATCCAGGCATTACATCGTAACCTGGTTCTGTGCCGCCCAGCCAGCGGCAGGAGTAGAGTGTAATGGATAAAAATGGGGTTGAGTAAGTTGGGGCACACCAGAGGGCACCTCAGGCAACAACAGGGGATTAACAGTAGGACAGGTAAACTGGGAAGATGTTATGCTCTCATTAAAAGGACTGGGTGTGCGCGGCGGAGAGCGTGCAGGTGTGATATAGCCTCCTGCCGGCACAGTTGTTGGCTCAGCCTCCTCTCGAACATCATAATAATACTGCCATATAATACTGCTGACATGTTTCCCTCGTGGTAAGAAGAGACCCCTCTACTCCCAACACTGATGCAATCAACCTCAATTCCTCCACACTTCTCAACTGCATCTGTGCCCATTCTGGAGAACTCCGAAGGAACACTCTCGCATCCTCCTCACTGGTGATATGCAACGGCACGACACTCTCCCCCTCCTCTCTTGCTTGTTGTTCAGACATAGTAAAATATAAAATGCTAGACACCTATTCTAAAAAAAATCCTCTGATCAAAATAAATCTTATTAATGCTGCTGGTACTATTCTGATTATCCTAGGCAAGGTCGCCACTGTTACGCATCTGGACCTCAGTTGTTTAGAGACGGTATACGAAAATAGTTACTAATGGAAATGCACCTTGTCTCTCTACCAAACAACACCACGACGCAACAGGTAAGAGCACTTTGAACGCTTCCAGGCTCTTCTCAGGGCTTAAGATGCACACTGCCCTGCTCCTATTCTAAATAATAAGTAGAACAGAAATAATCATGTAACTTACTAGCTACGAGAACTCGAAACCAACACCGGGATTAGCAATGCTGGGTTGGATAATCAAAACAGTTAAATACATAAGCTACCAGCAGACATCAACGAAAAAGAAAGAGTGCAGGTGTACTTCGAGCATAACAGGCTATGCGCGCCCTCGACAATACTAAACCGTGCGCAAACCAGCCAACGGTAATCCACTCTCAACCCAAGAGAGTTGCACATAATATTTTATACATATAATAATGGTCTAACATGTTACGACCGGGGCTACGAATAAAACAAGGGCACATATAGATTGGACTAGTAATAGGGCACTATGCAACAACGGTACGCTAGATCCAAACCCTTGAACTTATATGCCGGCGAACAAAACACCTATACCCTTCCGAGTTAATCTGTGATAACGGGGTATCCTTAACTGGGCATAAATGTACTCTACTTCAGGCTAACCCACACTGGTATAGCCTGATAACACACAGGATGCAAGTTACGTTAAAATGCATAAACAAGAATCTAGGGAAAGATCAATTAAATGACTGCAAGATTTAATTCAATAAAAAGATGCTTTAATACAGTTACTCTAAACAACAATAAACCCTTCACTCCTATCTGAAAGCAAGTGAAGTATAGTCCTACAGCATAGACCTGGAAACTTCTGAAGAATGTCTGATGCTCATAAGATGCTCGTATCTTAAACTATAAATAAAGGCAGGAGGCTGGACACCACACGTGTACAGCGAATACACAAAAAGATAGGACATATAATGTTAACTGACACGAGAATACTATAAATGCGCAATGGTAGTAATGCTCGACACTAAAAGAGAAGTACTTCCTTATCAACGAAACAGTTTACTATGGTTGTGTAACTCAACAACAACCTAGACTAATAAATGCTTGTGAATAATAATGCATACATATCAAGAGAGCTTATGTCCTAACTAGTGTCTGCTAGGTGAATAAAGTCTAGCTGGGATATCAAGGTTAGGAAACTGTGGCTGAGCAAGACAGGCTCATAGCCTAGCGTGGTCCTTAGGGCGGTATGGTTAAAGTTACGTTAATGACGGGGATGCTCTCTTGGTAAACCCAGATCTCAAGTATCTGGCTCTACCCTGGCGATCCCTCCAAAAGTCAAGCAAAGAGGCAGCACTGTGTTTATAAGGTAGTAGGCTAATGCCCTCTTACAACACGATGCTGCACTCGCAAAAGGCACAACCAAAAGGACTACCTAGGCTACCACAGAACCCATCGAAGTCGTGTAGGTATAAGCGAACCATACACACATCGGTGACAACGATATCAGAAACCTTATCCCAGTCTAGCATTAAATAACCCAGCAGAGCACTACTGATAATGAGGGAGACACACACAGGGTCATCAAACCTCCATAAACTAAGGACATTGAGGGAGACACACACAGTCATCAAACCTCCATAGACTAAGAAACCTTATAGCCTATTCTAATACATGTAAATATCTCAGAGAGCGACGTACACAATACGATGGGCCGATATGAAATCGTATGCAGAACCCAAAGGGAGTGTTGTGATGTTAAAAGATGAGAGGAATGAAAGAGAAGAAGTGGAGTGAGAGAGACAGTATCAGAATGGTGGGGGAGATGGGAGACAGTTGTAAAAAGGATGTTAGTCGTGCACGTCCCTAGCCTGCTCTGAAGAAGGCAGCTCCGGTGGACCCCCGCAACACAGGAGCCCACAAAGACGCGGTGGTCGGCCAATCACAGGCCGAGACGTCACAAGGCAGCAGGTGTCACGTGACACAGCCAGCCAGGCCAGCCAATCAAGGGGACGAGCCTCCGAGCGAGGGAAGCAACACATGTATACGCACGCACACACTACCACCTCGCTGCCTATATTGTTCTTTCTCCTTAACAATATACAATGCATGTTATATTCAATCAATGAAATAAAATACTTCCCGTTATGGTTAATTTAGATAAGTGGACTGTATATTATTGATATTAAAGAAACATTAACCATATAGAATATATTTTACCCTTTGATGAACTCAGCTGGTGATTGGAGGATGGCGGAAAATAGGCTAGATGACTGGAAGTGGTTAGTAAAGTAAACAGCGTATGAAAAGAGGCTACAATAGGCTAGGATAGGCTAGATATTTACGTTAAGTTGTGCTAATTAACAAAGATGATGATGTAGTGACTATAGGGAGTATGAGATGAAAAGTGAAGCGAAAACACCTGGTGAAGTAACTATAGGAAGAAGGCTTAGCGTGTGTAGCTGGGACGGAGGTTGGTTGGAGAGTGAGCGAGCGCGTTATGTTTGTCTCTGTCGTGACATACCTCGCACGCGCATAACATATGGAAAATGTATCTCATCTTCTTTACAATGAGATACTTATGAACAATCTTAAATAATACAAATATATATATATATAGGGGAATTATAATCCTACAATACTTTCCCATATACAACTATAGAATAATATATTCTACCCAATCATGGAACGTTCGACCAAGGTTATGGAAGCGTTCAACTTAAGACTACGGAATGATACGTAACGCTACATCAACCCAGATTACGTAACATCGAGACTGTTCATACTAGTTTGAGTACACTAAGTATGGACACCCGTTGTCACAGACGAAAATAAAGACCACCAATGGAGTGTCTGTGACAATACGAGTACTAGGAAAGAAAGAACAACACTCTCTGATAACTGTAGCCCATTTCACTGCCCTGGCGAGCGCTAGTGGCCACCGGGAGGCGATTCTGCCAATGCTGGTAGGCGTCACAAACAATACAAGGCAGTGTCCTAATATGACTATTAACCTCGGGGTGATATTAGTGGAAGCAAGTAGCCCTGACCACCTCTTATATCACACCAGTATATCCTGCTTCAACCTGGGCCCCCCAGCGAGTTACCGCCCAAACAATGAACTCTTAGAGTCCACCTCCCATACTCACTTAACTATGGGGGGGGGGGGGTCCAGACTGAAGCTGGATTCCTAATTAATATTAAACACTCCGTTGCCTCAGTTCGAAACCCGAGATAGGGAACGCACAAGTGCTGGGGCAGAACCGTCAAGGCTGTTACCGGGTCCTAAGCACGAACACTGGGAAAAAGATGTAGGGGTTATGGATGTGTGTGTGTGTGAACTGTCTATGGGATTAACAGTGCTTATTAGTAAGGACCCCGGCAAACCTCCCAGCTCTTCCCTATCACGAATTCCGAAGTAGCCACCGGAGGTTCAGAATATAATGATGAAAAGGGAAAGATAATATAATGCTGATCAGAGGAAAAGGATAATTAAATGAAGAAATTAATTAAAGTCTAGGATTCTCTGTTAATTACATTACGTTACTATTATGCAAGCAAGGAAAAATAAACGGAGCAGACTGATGGGCCACGAGAGAGAAGGGGACACCAACTATCTAGTCTGGCCGCCAGCGAGAGAATGAAGGGGCCGGATGTTGCAGAGCACAGCGGAGGCCAGTCTCAAGCGAAGGGGTTGCAAAATCTCACCACACGATATGATAGACTAAGACACTTCACAAGAATAACTTGTACTAAAGTATTCCTGTGTTAACAACCTAAAACAGTGTGGCAGATAAAATAAAGTACATCTTTATATTGTAACACAACTGAACTTGCAATGATCACATAATTAAATAAACTTGTGTTGCCTAGTAACCTTACCTCCCGCGATGCAAAAGCAACAAGCTGTCAACGCCTCCCTCGCCAGCCACACTATCTAGCAACCTAAACGTTGCCGCTTAACTAACAACTAGTTAGACGAAACTGATAACACTCTATGGGCTCATTCTACACAAATGTTTATTGAGACACAAATGTTTAGAGGCAGGCAAAACTAGTCATGAGTAATTGGAAGGGTATCGGAGAGAAACTCACAATACCAGGTCTTTCTAAGGATAGACTTGGCACAGCTGCTTTAATAAATCTGGCGCCAGTCGAGTCTAGCTACTCATAAAAACCCTATAGACCCTGGTCATTGTGACAATATATATATATATACATATGTTTACTGTATAAACTATATATATATACACACTGTATATGTATACTGTATATACTATATATATATATATATATATATATATATATATATATATATATATATATATATATATATATATATATATATATTGGGTGTCTGTAATAAGTACCTCGCCAAAGCAAAACAAGTTATAGAGAGCCAAATTCAAGGTACATTAGGGTCAAAATAACTGGACAAACAAAGTTTATCTCAATCTAAGTCATAACAAGGAAAGATTAATTGACGGAGAGAGTTCCAAAGTATACTTGTTGAATAGAAGAAAGACTGAGAACAGTATCTAATTCTTGGGTTGGAATGCTGGACAGAATAGGAGTGGGATTGTGTTGAAGGGCTGGTGCCTCCATCTTACCATAAAGGAGGGGGTATGCACTGATAGCACACCCAACCTCTGCAATGCCGTATTAGCAAGAGTGGTGATATGGTCATTCCAGGAAAGTTTTGAGAAAAAAGAGACACCATTGATATGGAGAGAAGATGAAGGGTGGATTTGGGTAATGTTGAAGAAGAAGGGATAGTAATGTGAAAGATTGTGATGCATAGACAGATGGATAAATTTGTTCTTGAAAGCAAGAAGATTCTCTCTACTCCAATCATAAATTATTGAAAGATCAGAGGATAGGCATGCCATGGCTTCATCACATGAGCCCTGGCATTATTGAGGAAGGAGGTTGTGGAAAACTAGTTGAATAGTGCAAGGTAGTCATCAGCATATGAGTTGATAGGACTAGGGTGCAGTTGAGAAGATCATAAATACAAATTTGATATAGGACAGAACCCTGATGAACACAACAGAAGTTAGAAGGAGAATTTCGGTATTTCTACCTGTTCTTACCCAACCTTAACTTGTGCCAGGGACTGGCAGTCTTTTAATCGAAATTTGACTCCGTTAAACATGCCAAGTTGCATATTTGATGACAAATACTTGTCATCAAATATACAACTTGTCAGCTAATGATAGGATTCGAATCTATGCAGGCAGAAACTCTGTCCACTATACCGAAAAGGAGGTTAAAAAGACTGCCAGTCCACCACACAGGTTAAAGTTGGGGAGGAACAGAGGTAGAAGTACCGAAATTCTCCATTTAACCTCCGTTGTAGTATAGTGGACAAAGCTTCTGCCTGCATAGGTTCGAATCCTAGCCCTAGCTATTATTATGATACCAACCTATACGGGTCCTGATGTGCCTAGGGGTGGGTGTTGAGAGAATACAAGAGCCAGGTGTACAAGTTTATAATATAATTGGATAGGTTTATATGCATATCTATCATTATTCATAAATACAAGGGCAATGCATAGGTAAAGATCAACATAAATATTATGGTCAAATGAAAGTATAAGTATCAATAGGACACATAAGGAGATATATATATATATATATATATATATATATATATATATATATATATACAGTTTATATATATATATATATATATATATATATATATATATATATATATATATACAGTTTATATATATATATATATATATATATATATATATATATATATTGTTATGCCGGGTTGTAATACAACTTAGCTCTTATTATGATCTTTACTCAAATCCAATTAAGAACTTATAGACTCAATATATCCTCAACAGGAACACATCTAACACGTTCTTATTTACAAATAGGTACTCAATCAGGTTGTAACGAACACAATAAATACACATATGTAAGTTATACACTCTTATTTATTCAATGGCATGTAATTATATAGAAAGATTCCTTAGCTATTATTGGTGAATAGTAAAGGAATCCACATTGTTTGACATAATGCGATTGATATGAAATTCACGAGTATGACGAGACCTGAAATGTGGACTAAGACTTAACTTAACTATTATAAGGAATAGCAAGTAAATAATTGAATACATTTACAACACACAAAGGTCTCTACATAACATAATAATGAACAGGAATGAAATGATAGTATTATAGGGGAAATATGCAATTATATATAGACACCCATACACATAGAATAAACCCTTGATAATAATATATATGGGAGTTGAGTATCTAACGTGTAGTATTCTTAATAATTTTATGAGAGGTATAATGAAGTCTCCAAACAAGTATGAATAATTCTGGCCTGAATGATAAGGCACAAGGATTTCTTTAATTAACGCTCACTCATGGGTGGCGAGACGCGCACGGGTAGTGTAAAGACTACCGCGCACAGGTAAATATGACCTGGTAGGTCACTCAGGTCATGCGTTATACTGAGGTGATGGAAATAGTAATTGCGGTTAGTGTGATGTTATTCTTAATATTGAAAGGAAAGCGTTAAAACAAAAAGGAGAGGAGAGTTGAATTACTTTTCTAATTAACTATGTAGTTAGATTAAAATGAGAAAAATTATAATATGAACATATAAGTAATTAACTATTATATGCAATAATAATCTCACGGGTCGAGGAATTCAGATTTAATGATTTATATCAACTGAAGAATAAAACAAGGTTTAATATAACCTGAACTGAATCAAACAATATTGTGACTACAGCAAGTTAAGAAACGCGTAATTAAAATCACGTGTACTAGTACTAAAAGCCCAAATGGTGGAATAAAGATATTTCAAACTGCCTGCTTGCTAAAAATTTTGCTAATGATAGATTAAAATCCTCACAAAATGACGAAGAACGGCTGAAATTTGTAGAGCTACGACGCAAAGCCAAAAAGTTAATTAAGCAAAGTAAAAAGACCTTAGAGTTACATATTGCGAATCAAAGTAAAACAAACCCGAAATAATTCTATAGTTATATCAGAAAGAAAAAAGTAGTTACTTCAACTGTTGGACCGTTAGTCGATGAAAATGGAGAATACACCAAAGACGAAGTACAAATGAGTAATGCCCTCAATACCTTCTTTGCATCAGTTTTTACAACAGAAGACCTCAGTGATATCCCTACACCATCGCCGATTCAGATTGATAATTCAGATGTTCTAAGCAATATCACCGTTACAGAGAGAGAAGTATTGAATTGTTTAGATAAACTCAAGGTAAATAAAACGCCTGGACCTGATACAATCTCGCCTAGAGTTTTAAAGGAAGCTAAGGATGAGCTCTCCAAACCACTGACATTACTATTCAATAAATCCTTGCAGTCTGGAACTATGCCCGATCAGTGGAAGCTAGCCAACGTAACACCGATATTAAAAAAAGGCAGCAAATCCCTACCCAGTAACTATCGTCCAATTAGCTTAACCTCAGTTGTATGTAAAATGCTAGAAACGGTCATACGAGACAGACTCGTAAATCACTTAGAGGAAAATAACATACTTAAAGATACTCAACACGGCTTTCGTAAAAACGTTCCTGTTTAACAAACCTCTTAGACTTCTTCCACGATATCCTCAACCTCTACGATGAGAGTAAAGCTGTAGATATTATATACCTTGATTTTCAAAAGGCCTTTGACAAAGTTCCCCACAAACGTTTACTGCTAAAACTAAAAGCGCATGGAATACAAGACGGTGTGTTGAAATGGATAGAAAATTGGCTCAGCGACAGAAAGCAAAGAGTAGTCATAAACGGTAAGGCATCTAAATGGACCAATGTAAGTAGCGGGGTACCCCAGGGATCGGTACTAGGACCAATTCTCTTTCTAATTTACATCAACGACATAGATGAGGGTCTCACCTGTACAATCTCAAAATTTGCTGACGATACAAAAATTGCAAATAGCGTACTCTCAAAAGAACAGGTTGACGATATGCAACACAATCTAGATAAATTGTCATGTTGGGCCCAAATTTGGCAAATGAGTTTCAATGCGGAAAAATGTAAAGTACTACATATCGGATACCTAAATGAGAAAGCAAACTATTCGATGAATGGCACTCAGCTTAAGAATGTAAACAGAGAAACCGATCTGGGAGTAACAATATCGAGTAACCTAAAACCGAGTCAACAATGTTCAGAAGTTGTTAAGAAGGCAAACAAAATAATTGGCTTTATAGGCAGGTCATTTGAGCATAAATCCAAAGAAGTTATCCTAACCCTTTACAATTCCTTAGTCCGCCCTCTTCTGGAATACTGCGTTCAATCCTGGTGCCCTTATTACCAAAAAGATATAAACAAGCTAGAACGAGTTCAACGTAGAGTTACCAAAATGATACCTAGCCTAAAGAACAAACCATCCGAAGAGCGTCTTAGAGAATTAAATCTATTTCCTTTAACCCAGCGCAGATTAAGAGGTGACTTAATTCAAGTGTTCAAAATCATCAAAGGCATCGACAATATGAACTGTAGTAAGTACTTCACTATCGACCAATCTAATTACACGCGGGGAAACGGTTGCAAAATTATTGGTAAATCTTTTAACTCACACGAACCTAAGAATTTCTTCTTCAATCGAGTTGTCAACTTGTGGAATGGGCTTCCCCGAAACGAAACGTTATAGACTGCATCACGGTTGATTCATTTAAACTCCGCCTAGACAAATATCTCGCATCAAACCCGCGACTGACTGCGTTTGTAAATGAATAACTTTATTTTATCCCCCCCTCAGTTACTAACCCATCTGTCCCCTACTAACTTCCTAATCCTGCCACGGACATTAGTTCCAGGGCAGTAATTCCCTTTCCAATGTTCCCTTACCCACTCTAAACCACTGTTTGGACACTTGATCCTCAGTGTTTTGGAGGACAAGCAACCTAGAAGGGTCACTAGAACTGTTGTTGCTTGATTTCCTTTGTACTCCTTTGTACTCCTTTGTACTAGTAGTTTTAATAATACTAATAGTAAATATGGCGTACACGACAAAGTTGCACTTAGATGGAAATACCTGATAAGGTATGAAGGAGAACTGAACTGGTTAACAGATTCCTATATGGAAAACAGAACAAATTGGCGTTATATTCAAAATGATGAAATAATTAGATAATCTATATGAGACTAGAATTCCTAGACGAGATGGATCGAAATTACCTATTTCATAATAGATAAACAAATATATTGTTCACAAAGCAAATAAGTTAACGCCTGATATAACAAAGCGTAACTGAAGGTTTATATCGAAGAAATTAGATTTAAACTATCAATAATAAGTCTTCGAGAGTATGGGGGACTGATGTAAACTAAATATGAAATTGAGCGTAGGTTCTAGGTAAAAATTACATTTAAGAAGGGAATAAATACACGATATACACTTCAACTTCAATTTGTTGCTTACCTAATAGAATGGACATACACAAGGAAAATCTGTGAGTATTCGGCTAGGTTATTAGTTGACACGAGTATGTAACGTATGCGTAGTAAGTTTTATAAGAGTTTATGAGATAAATTAACACTAGATCTTGGACACAGATCTATTCAACACTTAATAAGGTTTCTGAAGGATTAACACATACGCAATAAACAATGATCTTGGACACAGATCTATATAGAGATTAGCACTTGAATATTCACATATCTTACCTTACCTTCACAACAATAATCACAACGTAAGACACTCAGAGACACTTAGGGTAAATTAGGAGGGTAGTGGTTCGAGAGTAAGTCTGGCCGATCTGGAACGTAGATTCGGCTGGCCTGGACTTCAGGGGGAACTGCCTCTCTCAATCAGGAATTCAGGATCCGGACATCACAGGGAACACAACAGGGCTCGTTGTATTCTCGAGGGGGGAGGGGGAGACAATTTTCCACTTCGGTTATAAGCTCCGTGCTTTTCAGCCTTAAGAACTTTACCTAGGAGGATGTTTGCTTACCTTTCCTTCAACTTTGGTTTATTTCTTAGCTTTAACTTACAGTAACTCAATGTTAAAAGGATATAGTGAATCGTTGTGATATAGTTGGTGAGGTTAATACTTAGCTTAAAAATACATTATAGTTATTATTTGGTACATAATCATTTCGGGTATTTTATTTAATACTCTGGTGGGAGTTACTGAGTCTAGAAATGATATAATCGTAACTCTTGTAATTCTGTCATAATTAGGGCTTATTGTTGATGCATTGGATAACTCGGTTCTTCATTAGGTTCTCGAGTGGATTTATAGTTATCCGTAATAATACTGCATTAAAGAACCTGATATCCCCACTTATTCCGATAGCATCGGATTTTTGATGTTGAACTTGCATAAGCATTTGCTCGTTGTACTGCATGTCTGGCTGCTGGGCGAATGACAGCTGGTGATTGGTGGAGATGATTTGAAAGCTGGATGGTGATTGGCTCCAACTCCTACTATTTTGTCTGGGTGACTGACCTAGATGACCCCGCTCCCTGGTATTTAGAGCACAGTAATGCCCTGGTAATATGGGGTACTCCTCTGTTTCTTGCTTCTCTACATCCTGGGAAACTGGTAGGTGGTTTCTTCTCTGTTGTTCGTTTCTTCGTTTCTCCTTCCTGTTCACCTGTAGGCTAGCAATCCTACAGGTGTTACTTGACCCCGTTCCATTCAACCCCGTCAGTTCACCACATTCAGCGAAGAAAAAGTCGCGACCTCGCGATTTCAGAATATATGTCCGGGTGAGGGAGTTAGTTAGAACGGGGGTTAAATGCTGCAATATCAATAGCCACATGGTCGTAGGCACATCAGCTGATGTAGAGATGTCAAAGCCCATGTGCACATGCAGTGAAAGTTTGAACTCTGAAGCTGTTTGTACCAACTGGTGGGGGGTGGTGACAACAGTGTTTTTCAGGCCATCAGAAACTAGGACACTGTTGATCTTCATGGCTGCTGTAGGTGATGAAGAAGATGCTGCAGTGGGTGAAGGTGACTGAGTAGCAGGAGGACTTGTGGTGGCTGCAAGGTCTGTGTAGTGAGTGACCTGTGAAGGGTTGCTGGGCTGCCTGGGCAGTGGGTGGTCCTTGAAGATTGGTTGACCAGGGGATGTTGGTGACCTCGCAGTAGGTGTAGCGGGAACTCTTGGCATAGACGAGGTAGGTTTGGGAAGGGCCCGCCTTGCATAAGTAGGCCGGAACGTCGGCGCCCATCGTTGAGGTGGATTCACACGTAGACCAGATCTTGTACAGGTAGGATTAGAATTAGAAGGCATTATTGATGGTGGATTCACATGAGAGTGTGGTGATGGCGATGAGGAAGAGCTGGATGATTGTGAAAAATTTCTAGACATGCTGGGTTTAGTGCGATGTAATTTAGAGGTGGAATGTGTAGGTTTGTGTGCAGAAGTGGAGGGGAACATGTTGTGTAATAGAGGAAGAGGTCGGAAAGACGGTTTAGAGATGGAGGGAGAAACTGAAGTAGCGGAAGTTTTCAGTTTACTTACATAAGTAATAGGTTTGGAAGAAGCTTGAGGAAGAGGAAAAGGTAAGCTGGCATGCTCAAGAGAAGGTGTGGTTGGCAGAATAAGTAAAGGCTGAGAAGGTAGATTAGGAATGTGAGCGATAGCAGGTGTAGTCGGAAGAGTGCAAGGAGATTCAGAACAAATAGGTAAGCTGACAGATGGTGATGAAGGAACAGGTAAAGGTAGAGATTTAGTTATTAATTGAGTAGGTAATTTGGAAGGTGCAGATACAGTATGTGTAGGTATGATAGGAGGTGTGTGTGATGGGTATGAAAGAGGCCCTGGGCGTGGCCGCACAGGGGGTGTGGCTTGTGGTAGAATAGATGGTGTGACATGCAGTGGTTTCTTTCTTGGTGCATGTGTCAGAGGGGGAATGATTTCATGTGTCACAGGTTCTGTGGATCCCAAATTCTGATTATTAGATGTAGGTAATATGTCATTCTGGTCAGGATCTGCAAGCATAGTCATATTCTCATCAATAGGCTGAAATCTACGTACATGTCTGTTACGGTATGTGCGTGACTCACCAAAATAAATAATGGTAACCTGATAACAATTTGGCACTGTTAGAATTTCAAAGGGACCTTTAAATCTTGGTTTGAGTTTAGACGGCACAGGTAATTGAGCATCCATCACGAGATCGCCGACACGGTGTGGACTGACTTTGGTAGTTTCATCAGCTTGAAGATCTTGCACACATTGGATTTGCCCGAGACGGTTCTTGAGATGGACTAATGACTGGTCGAAGTTGGAGGAGGGCTCATACGGGGCAGAAAGATGGCGGAGAGGTAGGAGTAATGGTGGCACTCCAAACACATGTTCGTGGGGTGAAATTCCGTCCTCTCTGGGGCAGGTATTTATACCCCATTGTACAATTTTCACTTGACTGGGCCAATCCTTGGTGTCCATTTGTTGTAATCTGGTTCTTATTTGATTGGCAATTGTCGTATGGCTTCTTTCGCATATGGAGTTACCTTGAGGCCAGTATGGGGATGAGTGACTTAAATCCACACATTTGAGATAACTGGGACCAAATGTGACTGGTGAATTCTGGGGCATTATCTGAATGAATAGCTTCAGGTAACCTGAAATATGGGAAAACGTGTTGAATGCTACTGCAATGGCTGAATGTTCTTTGGCAGGGCAGGCAATGACATATTTGGAATAAGTATCCACAAAAGTTATGATGTATTTAAACCCTTGGTTCCCTTCCATTGGCCCCATAACGTCGACTGCAAGTAATTGCCATGGCTTGGAGGCGATTAACTTGCCAGCAGGTCCTGCTGTGCGGGTTCTATCTTTACCCAACGCACATGCTCGGCAAGCTTCTGTTATATGTTTGGCTGTTATATATGGGGAAGGGGTCCAATATACTTGCTGAAACGTGGTGATTAGTTTCCTTTGAGCTAGGTGAATCCCATTGTGCATATGTATAGATTGCATGGTGGATAGTGCAGCTTGCGGCGTTATGACAATTTTTCCATCTATGGTGAATAAATTATCTCCTCTTCTGGTTAATTGAGTCAAGATCTTACGTGGCATCCAGTTGGGTTTCTCTTTTCATTGGAAAGAACTGAGAAGATCTTGTTGACTGTTATCCAACGAGTCTTGGTGATGGATGGCTAAGATGTTATGAGTCGTCTCTTGATGTTGCAGATCATTGTTTGACGAGTCGATGGGAAGTCTAGATAGGGCGTCCGCATTTGTATGGAGTTTACCTGGTCTGTACACAATATCGACATCCAATTCTTCTAGTGATTCTCTCCATCTGACCGTTAATGCATTCTTTGTGTCAGATTAACGGAGCCATTGAAGGGCGTGGTGATCAGTGATGATGGTGACCTTGACACCGGCCAGGTATGCCTTGACATATTGGAGGGCCCATATCATACCTAGGCATTCTCTTTTGGTTACTGGAAAGTTTATTTCCGCTGGATTGAGGGTACAACTGGTACATGCAATAATGTGCTCCTTGCCATCTCTCGTTTGTCCAAGAATGGCACCTATCCCGAACTGTGAGACGTCGGTGTATAACCTGAATGGGCGGGTGTAATCCGGAAAAGATACGACCGGAGATGCCACTAACTTTTCTTTCAGGCTATTAAAGGCTTGCAGGCGTTGTTCTGTCCATTTAAAGGGCTCATCTTTTCTGGTTAGATCATGTAATGGTTTGGCAATAGTAGCAAAGTTTTTTACAAATCTTCTATAGTAGGATGCCAAGCCCAGGAAAGCTCGTACTCCTTTTACATTAGTGGGAGGTGTAATCTTGCTGATAGCCTCTAGTTTACTAGGATCTGGTGAAATACCTTGTTCTGAGACAATATGTCGCAGAAAGTTTACTTTAGTTTTTGGCAAGGGTGCATTTTGATGGTTTGAGTTTGAGACTGACATCCCTGATTCTCTGAAATACTTGTTTTAGCCTTTGTAAGTGTTTGGCCCAGGTTTTACCGAACACAATAATGTCATCCAAATAAGCCAGACTTGTCTCCCAGGTCAACCCTTGTAAAACGGATTCCATTAACCTGGAGAATGTGGCAGGGCCATTGCACAGACCGAAAGGCAAAACAGTAAATTCATATAGTCTGCCTTGGCTGGTGGAGAAAGCTGTCTTTTGTTGATGTTCTGGTGATACTGGAACTTGCCAATATCCTGCTTGAAGATCCAGAGTGGTGAACCATTTTCCTCCAAGCAGGGAGTCCAAGGAATCATCAATTCTTGGGAGTGGTGTAGCGTCTTTGATGGTGACGTCATTCAGCTGCCGGTAGTCAATGCAGAAGCGGGTTGATCCGTCTTTCTTCCGGACGAGTACTACCGGAGACGACCAAGGGCTGATGGATGTTTTGACTACTCCTGTGGTGAGCATATCTTGCACTTGTTTTTCTGCCTCTTGTCTCTGAATAGGGTTTTTTCGACGGATGGGTTGCTTTATGGGACGTCCTACGGTATGGATAGGATGATGAAGCATGTCAGTTTTTCCCATATCTCGGCTGGATGTAGCGAAGATATTCTGATATGATATCAGTACATTTCTGAGATCAGTTTGTTGACAAAGAGTAAGATTGGAAGAAATATCAGGAAGGGGGGTTTTATTTGGAGAGGAAAGATCTGTGGGTACAGATAATTCTTCTGAATATATCTCAAGCTCACCAATGGCTAGTCCTTTTGGTAATGTAACTGGCTTATCTGAGATATTAGCTATCTTAATACTGTTCAATTTATTTGATAGCAGGCTAGGAGCAGTTAGGCAGGCCCCGTTGAAAGGGCTTTGGAGGTGTGGGGTCATAATGACATCTTCCATGATGGTGGGTACTAAAGGTATCTATTTCTCATGATGAAGAGGAATTGTTACAGTAGTGGAAGTGATAGCTTGAGATATGATATGAGTGGTGCTCGTCATATCCTCGGATTTATTGAGGGGGAGGACTTGTTCATTACTCTGAAGTTTAGCAGTTGAATTAAGGGGGGCAGGCAGGGAGTTTGATTTTAACTGCTGAAGAGGTTCAAGGATTCTGTTTTTTTTTTTTTTTTGGTTTCTGAAGGTGAATCAAAGGTTAAGGTACGGTGCCTACAATTTATGGAGGCACTCAAAGAGATTAGGAGATCGAGTCCCAAGTAACCATCGTACTTAGTCTCGCTAGGATTGTAGATTACAAAGGAATGATCTACTCGAGTGATGGGGAACAGGGGTGCTAACATACAGTGAAAGAGTCTGTCTTAAATTCGGAATGACTTGATCATTTGCACTGACAAGAATGATAGAGGAAGGTTGCATCTTCCCGAAAACACTGTGATGTTTCCGGAAAAACGGATGGAACGGGCAAGAACGGGAAGCTCCCATATCTATGAGAAGCCGGACTTTCACCCCGTAAAGTATGATTTTTTGGTAAACTGGGAGACCATTTGCAGATGTCCTATCATGAGCCCCCGCCATGGTGACGACTATTTGTTTGGGGGGGCAGCTTAAAAATCCTGAGGATCCGGCTGTAGAGCCTCAGGTAGATACTGCTCCGCTTCTTCTTCAGTGGGTCCGTCTTCGATTCCTGCTATTCCGTCTTCAGTTATGGTGGCTACCTTACGTGGCTTGATTCAGGGAATTTGTGCCCACCAGCTTGGGGTCCTGCTTCGTTTCCTCGTAAGCTCGGTGAAGGACCTCTTTAATGACCATAAGATGCATGGTCCAGAGCATGGCTTCCAATCAGCTGGTCGAATCCTAGCCCATTCCTCGGCTTTATCAGTAATACGAGGAGCCACTGGACCACTGATGGGTGCTGCTGCTGCTGCTGGATGCGTGGTTACTTTACTATCTATCTATCTATCTATTGCCTGACACCGTGATCGCCGATGGGGTGGTGGCCACCCCATCGGACGAACGAACCGCCCCATGCACCTCTGTCCCCAGTCAGTCAATGCCCCTCCTCCCAACCAGCACCGCCTTCATTCATATACTTCCTCACTCCATCCTTCCACCTCTCCTTCGGTGCACCTCTCCCTCTCTGTCCTTCCACCTCACTCTCTTACACCCTCTTATGCTGGGGTCACACATTCACGTATATGCTCCCGTATGCTCCCGTACGAAGGTTTATTGGTAGTTGGCAACCGAATACGTAAAACGTAAGGGCTTAGTACGCAAAACGTAAATGAAATTGTGTCTAGTCGTGGGGGTTGGTACGCATGGCGGGAGTAGCCATGCTGGTCTGGGAGGTGGTGGGTGCGGCCAAGGCCGCCCGGTATGTTTTGGATTTCGAATCAGATACGTGGCTCGCGCTCCCGTATGTCAAAAGTCGGGAAGGCATACGTTTTACCGGGCTAGCTGCTACGTCTTACGGGAGCAGCCCCGTAAAACGTAGCAGCTATCCCGGTAAAACGTAAGTTTCTCCCGCCAATCGTACAATGTTCACATAAAACGGGAAAGTAAAAGTAAGTCCGGGCGCATCTGGCTACACCGCCGCACTGCGTGTTGGCGGGAACACGCGGCACCGTTGTACTGTGGGGACAACGGGACCAGCGGGGGACCAGCGGGGGACACTCCAGTCACACCTCTCACCACACCTGAGCAGCAACCAACAAGCCAACCCTGCCACCCTCTGCACCCTGCCGAAAACAAATCGTAGCAGCAAAACGACTGCACCTATGGCATTCATATTTTTACCACATGTACCTTACCCTTTAGGCTACCCACCACAAAAATCCCAAATGCTTCCTCCCACCCACTCGATGACTGTCGGTCCCGTCAGAAGGATAAAAAAGGAAAATCTGTGGCGGCGAAACGAATGCACCAATCGGTTCCATATTTGTGTGACAAGTCCCTTACCCTTCTGCCTTCCCCCAACCACCTCCAACCACCCACTTCCAGCGTATCCGTACGAAGATAAGGAAAAAAAGGAAAATCTGTGGCGGCAAAACTACCACACCAATCGGTTCCATATTTGTGTGACAAGTACCTTACCCTTCTGCCTTCCCCCCACCACACCCCCAACCGCCTCCCACCACCCACTTCCAGCGTATCCGTACGAAGATAAGGAACAAAAAGGAAAATTTGTGGTGGCGAAACTACCTCACCAATCGGCTTCATATGTGTAACACAAGTCAATTACCCTTCTACCTTCCCCCAACCAACCCCAAAACCACCCTCCCACCCATACATTCCGATACCATTAAAGTCTCTGTAGTCTATAGTGTCTTTTCAGCTACTTTCGGGACCATCGGGGACCTGATTTCTGGCGAGGGGAGTGTTTTTTTTACCATTATCCTTCCTTTCTCTCCCAACTTGATAGATTTACCCCCCCCCCCCCCAAAAAAAAAAAAAAACTCTGGCACTGGCAGAAGCACACCGTCAAAATTGGCTGGCACTCAGCGGGTTAAAGGTTTCAAGGATGAATGGTCTTTCCTCTATGAAGGGAGTTCACAAAATTGAACTCCTCCAGGATGAATTCCGCGATGTTGTTCATGGTGCCGATTAAGGACTGGGAATGGGAATGGTGTGGCCATTCCTGCCCTTTTGTAGTTCCCAGATTCCAACCCAGACCTACGTGGTTGACAAAGACTGTCTTTGTCTGTGTTTGGACAGACGGGGTGTGCCTACGATTGTTCGGAAACGGTCCACGTAAGTCCTAAAAACTCCCAAGACGTACGGCCTCAGCTACGCAGGTATTGTGGGGGCGTGGCCATGGGCGTGGCCTGTGTTCCCGCAAATCGGGCAGCCCAGGCGGACTAACGGGGACATGCTTACTCAAGTCGCAAGCACGTACGTAGCTCCATACGACTACATTACGTCTGATATAACACTGGCCCGGTTACGGTACGTATGTCTGGAAGTGCAATAGTCGTACTCTATTCGGGCGTACACGGCCGGACTACGCCCGTCATTACACAAAATTGGCGATCACGCCTGACGGAAGCATACGGGAGCGATATACGTGAATGTGTGACCCCAGCATTAGTCAATCTCTCGCTTTCCATACGTTCCATATGGCCGAACCATCTCAAGTTGTTCCTTTTCACACTTTCCAGCACATCCACCTCCACACCACACCTCCTTCTTACTTCCTCATTCATCTGTCTATCCCTCCATGTAACTTCGCACGCACTTCTCAAGTAACTCATTTCCACCGCTCTCACTCTTGGTTTGAGTCCCTTCCCGAACGTCCATGCTTCGCTTCCGTAAGTTAGTGTCGGGATTACCACACTGTCATGCAAGGACTTCTTCCCTTCCATACTGACCACCCTATTTCTTGTTACTGCTTTCAACGTTCCTACAACCCTCTTCCCCTGTTGTACCCTCTCCTGCACTTCCTCATCCATAGTCCCATCCTAACTCAAGATACTGCCCAGATACTTAACACTAGATTAGCGGGCTAGCGGTTTATTTATATGTACCGCCCAGCGGGGTGTTTTTAGCCAAAATAGGGCTGTTTATGTGATCATTTTCATGCCTAAATAAGACCCAGAGCATAAAACAAGGATCTATCCCTGAAAGGGCATAAACAGAGCTTTCCAATGACACCATAACGATCCTTTTATGACGGCTAGTTTTCTTGCAACAACCGCGCAACGCGAGTGCAAAAAGCATGTAATTCGGTACTTTCCCCATACAATTCAGTATGTAGCGAGTGAGAGAGGGAGGGAGGAGGTGGGATTCGTGTCAGTAGGTTCGCCGCGGTGGTCTGGAGCAGTCATACGCTCGCTACTCTCCTGCCACCACTTGTCTCTCTCTCTCTCAGCAATATTACGTGCTGAAATTGCCACACGACTGTCGCGCGCCGCCAGATAGTCCAGATTTATTATACTCGACTTATGTTGCGCGCCGACACTTAGGGGTTAAAAGAGTTTATGATCTCCATAGCCTGACCGTTCAACTTCACCTCACACTCTGTGAGTTCACCCCTTTCGAAGACCATAACCTTGCTCTTCCCCGCATTTACCTTCAAATTCTGTTTTTCACACACTGTTCCAAACTCATTTACCAAACCCTGCAACTCCCATTCATTATCGCTCATCAGAACTGTATCATCCGCAAACAGTAGTATAGGCAGCTTCCTATATTACTAATGACGGCTATTTTATCTTGTTCCCTGGATTTCCGGAGTGCCATGATACGCCTTATCACTGGGAGATCCGTGTCGTAAGTTGTAGGCTCTATGATTGAGAAATGATCCGCCGCTGTGTCTGGCAAAATTCTCACCAATGCCTTGAAGACGATTTTCTTTCGTTGTGCTGTGTTTTCTTCCGGAAACGCATTGATTGCTATCTGATGTAGTTGCTCAATTGTGCAGTCTAAATCTCCTGAATACTTTATTTCATTATTTTTTTATCGGCAATGGTCTGCCCAAGCACTGGATTAACACATTACGAGCGGGTGGGTAGGGAACTTCTATTACCCGCCACGCCATTAGGGTTTTACCCTAAATGGGGTTGTTTCAGTGCTTTTTTTCATGCATAAACAAGACCCAGAGCGTAATACAAGTATCTATCCCTGAAAGGGCGTAAACAGAGCTTTCCAATGACACCCGAACCATCCTTCTACGACCACTGGTTCTCTTGCAACGATCGTGCAACACGAGTGCAAAAACCCTAAAATAAGGTAATTTCCTTACATAATTCCCTGTGTAGCGAGTGAGAGAGGGTGGAGGAGGGTGTAATAAATTTCAGTCGACCCACGGTGGTGGTGGCGAGCGGTCAGGCGGGAATCTATGCTCCTCGCACCGCTCAGCTCTCTCTCAGAGCACATTACGTGCTCAAAATTGCACTCGACATCTGTTGAGGCCCTCATATGGGCACGTTTTCTTTAACTCGACATATGTTGCGCGCCGATGGTTAAGGGTTAATAGCAGTTTTCACGTAGGTCTCAAATTGCACCCAGGTTAAACCAGGCATATTGTCATGCACATACCTTGATACCTTGGTTGCATACTTCCCTAATTTCACTACTATCGTGTGGATCTTGGAAGCGTCTTCGTTTCCGAACATAATGTCCAGGACCGGTTTGAGTATTTCCATGAACGTATATATGTCATAATCTTCTGGCTTGAACGCCGGAATATCAAGTGATCTAATTGCTGCCATGGTGAATATTGTGTTAACACGTTAACTGAGTACCAAGAAAAAAAAATGTATAATAAAAAACTGATATGCCGTATCGAGTCACCGCTGCCGCCACTGTTATGCCGGGTTGTAATACAACTTAGCTCTTATTATGATCTTTACTCAAATCCAATTAAGAACTTATAGACTCAATATATCCTCAACAGGAACACATCTAACACGTTCTTATTTACAAATAGGTACTCAATCAGGTTGTAACGAACACAATAAATACACATATGTAAGTTATACACTCTTATTTATTCAATGGCATGTAATTATATAGAAAGATTCCTTAGCTATTATTGGTGAATAGTAAAGGAATCCACATTGTTTGACATAATGCGATTGATATGAAATTCACGAGTATGACGAGACCTGAAATGTGGACTAAGACTTAACTTAACTATTATAAGGAATAGCAAGTAAATAATTGAATACATTTACAACACACAAAGGTCTCTACATAACATAATAATGAACAGGAATGAAATGATAGTATTATAGGGGAAATATGCAATTATATATAGACACCCATACACATAGAATAAACCCTTGATAATAATATATATGGGAGTTGAGTATCTAACGTGTAGTATTCTTAATAATTTTATGAGAGGTATAATGAAATCTCCAAACACCGCATGAATAATTCTGGCCATCCTCATGCGTCCCGCATAAGGATTTCTTTAATTAACGCTCACTCACGGGTGGCGAGACGCGCACGGGTAGTGTAAAGACTACCGCGCACAGGTAAATATGACCCGGTAGGTCACTCAGGTCATGCGTTATACTGAGGTGATGGAAATAGTAATTGCGGTTAGTGCGATGTTATTCTTAATATTGAAAGGAAAGCGTTAAAACAAAAAGGAGAGGGGAGTTGAATTACTTTTCTAATTAACAGTGTAGTTAAATTAAAATGAGAATAATTATAATATGAACATATAAGTAATTAACTATTATATGCAATAATAATCTCACGGGTCGAGGAATTCAGATTTAATGATTTATATCAACTGAAGAATAAATATAGGTTTAATATAACCTGAACTGAATCAAACAACATTGTGGTTACAGCAAGTTAAGAAACGCATAAATAAAATCATGTGTACTAGTAGTTTTAATAATACGAATTATTATGTTCTCTCCACTAACCAACTATACTCCTAAACTTGATTAATGATTAATGATAGTAAATAGTAAATATGGCGTACACGACAAAGTTGCACTTAGATGGAAATACCTGATAATGTATGAAGGAGAACTGAACTGGTTAACAGATTCCTAAATGGAATACAGAACAAATTGGCGTCATATTCAAGATGATGAAATAATTAGATAATAGATCTATAAGAGACTAGAATTCCTAGACGAGATGGATCGAAATGACCTATTTCATAATAGATAAACAAATATATTGTTCACAAAGCAAATAAGTTAACACCTGATATAACAAAGCGTAACTGAAGGTTTATATCGAAGAAATTAGATTTAAACTATCAATAATAAGTCTTCGAGAGTATGGGGGACTGAGGTAAACTAAATGTGAAAATGAGCATAGGGTCTAGGTAAAAATTATATTTAAGAAGGGAATAAATACACGATATACACTTGAACTTCAACTTGTTACATACATAATAGAATGGGCATACACAAGGAAAATCTGTGAGTATTCTTCTAGGTTACTAGTTGACACGAGTATGTAACGTATGCGTAGTACGTTTTATAAGAGTTTATGAGATAAATTAACACTAGAGATCTTGGACACAGATCTATTCAACACTTAATAAGGTTTCTGAAGGATTAACACATACGCAAAAAACAATGATCTTGGACACAGATCTATATAGAGTTTAGCACTTGAATATTCACATATCTTACCTTACCTTCACAACAATAATCACAACGTAAGACACTCAGAGACACTTAGGTAAATTAGGAGGGTAGTGGTTCGAGAGTAAGTCTGGCCGACATGGAACGTAGATTCGGCTGGCCTGGACTTCAGGGGGAACTGCCTCTCTCAATCAGGAATTCAGGATCCGGACATCAGAGGGAACACAACAGGGCTCGTTGTATTCTCGAGGGGGGAGAGGGAGACAATTTTCCACTTCGGTTATAAGCTCCGTGCTTTTCAGCCTTAAGAACTTTACCTAGGAGGATGTTTGCTTACCTTTCCTTCAACTTCATTGAGACTATGTTTGGTTTATTTCTTAGCTTTAACTTACAGTAACTCAATGTTAAAAGGATATAGTGAATCGCTGTGATATAGTTGGTGAGGTTAATACTTAGCTTAAAAATACATAGTTATTATTTGGTACATAATCATTTCGGGTATTTTATTTAATACTCTGGTGGGAGTTACTTAATCTAGAAATTATATAATCGTAACTCTTGTAATTCTGCCATAATTAGTGCTTATTGTTGATGCATTGGATAACTCGGTTCTTCATTAGGTTCTAGAGTGGATTTATAGTTATCCGTAATAATACTGCAGTAAAGAACCTGATATCCCCACTTATTCCGATAGCACTCGGGTCTTTGATGTTGAACTTACTTGCATAAACATTTGCTCGTTGAACTGCAAGTCTGGCTGCTGGGCGAATGACGGCTGGTGATTGGTGGAGATGATTTGAAAGCTGGATGGTGATTGGCCCCAACTCCTACTAATTTGTCTGGGTGTCTGACCTAGATGACCCCGCTCCCTGGTATTTAGAGCACAGGAATGCCCTGGTAATATGGGGTACTCCTCTGTTTCTTGCTTATCTACATCCTGGGAAACTGGTAGGTGGTTTCTTCTGTTGTTCGTTTCTTCATTTCTCCTTCCTGTTCACCTGTAGGCTAGCAATCCTACAGGTGTTATTTGACCCCGTCACTTCATATATATATATATATATATATATATATATATATATATATATTCTTTTTTCTATGTGAATGAGGGAGACAAAAGGCATAACTGCCTGCAGCGAGTGCCTCCCCTAGATTTGAAAGAGTGACAGGGCCGAAATCAAGGGATGTTCGAGCTAAAATGCCTGGACACACAGAGTTTGAAGCAATTTAAGTCATAGGAAGAGGGAAAGACTGATTCTGGGAGAGAGTTCCAGAGTTCAGCAGTTGATTAGAAGAAAGTCAGAATAGCGTTTCACTCTTGGGTTGGAGAGTTGCACAGAGTAGGGGTGGGATTGTGTAGCAGGGCGGGTACTACGTACCCTACGTAGAGGAGGTGGTATACACTGGGAAAGCTCCGAGGAACACTGATTTATTGCAGTAGCGATAAAATAGTGAGAGATATGCAACATTGCGGCGAAGAGAGAGATTGCAGAGAGTTGGTGAGTGGACGGGAGTGGCAAGAGTGGCAAATACATCCCGAAGACTATTAGGTACACATAGTACTCCAAACAATTCCTCCCCAATCTTGTTTGCAAATATCCAAGGCCTGAAAAATAGAACCACGAACAAAGTACCATTTATTAGGGGCCTGCTAGAAGAAGGAAATTCTATATTTGCGGCTCTCACAGAAACTCACATTAAAGATCAGGAAGATAGTGAGGTATGGATTCCTGGTTACAACCTACATAGGGCGGACAGAACGCATAGATCACATGGAGGTGTAACCTTGTACATTCACGACTCACTGATATGTACTGAATTCCTAAATAACAGTAATGAAGTGGTGGAAATACTAAATTTGGCAGTTATTGTTACATACAGGCCTCCAGACTCATCCCTAGAAGAATTAAAAACCCAGCTCAACAAAATAAAATCAGAAGTAGAAACCCTGGGGAATCCAACACCAAATATTATGTGGCTAGAAGACTTTAACCTAGCAAACATTAAATGGAGACAACTAGAAAACCAGATAGTGGCAAATAACACCGGAGAAGCAAATACAAATACGAGAGAGCTTTTTGAACTTTGCGTTTTTTTAAGTCTTACCCAGCATATTGCCGAACCCACACGGGAAAACTATATCTTAGACCTGGTCTTCACTAACAATGACTCTCTAGTACACAGCATTAACATATCGGACACAACATACTCAGATCATAAATTACTTGAGATCAAAACAACCTTAGCAAGTGTACAGACAACCTCAGAATCGAGAACAAAAACCGGCCCCTTCAGTAAATTTAACTTCAATAACAAAAACATTAGGTGGGAAGAGGTAAATCAAGAAATGGAGGAAATAGACTGGGAAGATTTAATGAATAACCTGACACCAGCAGAATGTCTAGCCCTAATAACAGAAACCATGACCCAAATCTGTAGCCACCATATACCTGCAAGACAAACAAGACGAAGAAGCAAACAAGATCGGGAAAGAACGAGGTTGTACAGAAGAAGAAAATTACTCACACAAAGTCGCACACATCAAAATCTACAGGATAGGCAAAAGGCCGAAATAAATAGAGAAATTGTGGAAATTGAACAAAGGCTAACAATATCATATGAACTACAACATATGGAAGAGGAGAGGAAAGCTATTGCAGGTATAAAGGAAAATTCCAAATACTTCTTTTCATACGCCAAACAAAAGGCTAAAACAGCATCAAACATCGGCCCACTAAGCAAAGGGGACGGCTCATTCACAGGGGACAAAAAGGAAATGAGCGAACTCTTATGCAGGCAGTATGAAATGGCATTCAGTGAGCCTGATGAAACAAAAGCCATGAGAGACCAAAATATATTTTTCATGGAAACCTCCCCCACAGAAACCCCCCAGATGCTGGATATTGATTTCGCTCCAAAAGACATAGAAGAGGCCATTTCCAACGTGCCATCCCACTCGGCACCAGGCCCGGACTCATGGAATTCGATCCTAATGAAGTAATTTAAGGAAAACCTCTCAAAACCCCTGGCTATAATGTGGAGAAGGAGTCTAGACACTGGTGAAATACCAGATAGCAAGCTTGAAAAACGCAATAATTGCCCCACTGCATAAAGGAGGGAGTAAAGCACTACCAAAAAACTACCGCCCGGTAGCTCTAACCTCCAACATCATTAAAGTTTTTGAGCAAGTCCTGCGAAGCAAAATCTCAACATTCATGGAGGCAAATGAACTACACAACACTGGTCAACATGGGTTCAGAGCGGGAAGATAATGTCTCTCACAACTTTTTGAACACTATGAAAAAATTCTTAAAGCGCTAGAAGAAAAGAAAAACGTGGATGTCATTTACACCGATTTTGCTAAGGCATTTGATATATGTGACCATGGTATAATAGCCCACAAACTAAAAGCAAAAGGTATAACGGGGAAAATCGGACGGTGGATATACAATTTCCTCGTAAACCGGAAACAATCAGTAGCAGTAAACCAAGTCACATCTGAGCCTTCGGATGTCAAAAGCTCAGTGCCCCAAGGAACAGTGCTAGCGCCCCTTCTGTTCTACTAAATAGCGACATAGATACCAACACTAGACACAATATGGTGTCGTCTTTTGTTGATGACACAAAATTAAGCAAGATAGTAAACACACAAGAGGACACGGGCCGACTGCAGGAAGACAAAAATGTAGTGTTCCAGTGGACCAGGGAAAACAACATGCAATTCAATGAAGAAAAATTCCGATTAATACGGTACAGAGATAATAATGGCGTTAAAGAAATTACAAATTACTTAACAGAATCTAACCACGTAATAGAACGGAAAGACAGTGTGAAAGACCTTGGGGTGTTAATGTCTGAAAATATGGGTTTCAAAGTACATAACAAGGTCAAAGTTGCGGCTGCGAAACGTCTAACGGGATGGATTCTGCGTACATTTAAAACACGCGGTGAATTGCCTATGATAACGCTCTTCAAATCTCTAGTGCTACCGCGGCTTGAATACTGTAGCGTATTAACATCCCCATACAAAGCATGTGAAATAAATGACTTAAGAGAGTGTACAAAGAAATTTCACTTCGCATATAAGTTTGGTAAAACAGCTACACTATTGGGAGCGTTTAAGAGCGCTGAAACTGTACTCGCTGGAATGTAGAAGAGAACGTTACCTAATAATATACACGTGGAAAATCGCAGAGGGTTTAGTACCAAACCAACATACTCCGATAGTCATGAAATTCAATGATAGGAGAGGCTGGGGATGCGATATCCCCCGGATGAATAACAGGGGTGCTATGGGCTCTCTGCGAGAGGGCTGGTTATCACACAGAGGCCCACGTCTCTTCAACAAACTCCCATGGCGAGTAGAAGACATGAGGGACGTCTCGTTAGACAACTTCAAGAGAGCCCTCGATGTCGAACTGCAAAAAGTGCCAGACGAGCCCATCTTCGCAAGAGAGCGAACTGTCGCTTCAAACAGTCTGCTGCACCAAATGACCACCCAGAAAGAGGGGTGGCGCGCTCCTCAGTGCCACTAGAATTGTGGCGAACACATCACAAGGTATCACAAGGTAAAGGCTTTCCTTTCTACTTTATCTAGGAGTGCAGTGTGAGAGGATCCTCCCCACACATATGAACAATACTCAATACAAGGACGCACTGTGCCCCTGTACAGAGCAAGAAGCTGTGCAGGGGTAAATAACCCCTTGAGGCAGTTGAGCACACCCAGCTTCTGGGAGGCTGCCTTAGCGAGACTGGTAATATGGTCTTTCCAAGTGAGAGCAGAAGAAAAAGAGACAGCGAGAACATTGAGGGAAGATGAAGGGTTGATTTTTTGTATTGTTGAAGAATAAGGGATAGTCCTCTGGAGGTTCCTGACGGGTAGTAAGATGGATAAATTGAGTTTTGGAAGCATTAAATGCAACAAGGTTTTCTCTACCCCAATTGGAAATAGTAGCTAGATCAAAAGATAAGCATTTTAGGGCTTCATTACGTTTACTTTTGAGGGACTGCTGGCTGGGGCGTTCTGGAAAACTAATTGAGTGGTGTAAAGAAGAGTCGTCTGCATATGAATGGATGGGACTAGATGTACAGTTGAGAAGATCATTTATGAAAATTAGAAAGAGAATAGGAGATAGGACAGAACCCTGAGGAACACCAGAGTTGATAGGATGAGGAAATGAGCGATGGCCGTCCACAACCGCAGCTATGGAACGGCCGGAAAGGAAATTAGAGACAAAGGCACAGATGGAGGACAGAAACCGAAGGAGGGCAGTTTCGAAATTAAAGATTTGTGCCAGACTCTATCGAAGATCTTCGATATGTCTAGTGCAACAGAAAAGTTTCACCGAAGTTCCGAAAGTTGGATGACCAAGAGTTAGTAAGTTATGCAAGAAGATCACCAGTAGAGCGACCCTTAAGGAAGCCATACTGACGATCTGAGAGCAGATTATCAGAAGAGAAATGCTTAAGAAATTTGGAAGCAAGAATAGTTTAAAATACTTTAGAGATCCAAGAGATGAGAGCAATTGGACGATAGTTGGAGGGTTGAGAGCGGTCACCCTTCTTTAGGACAGGTTGAATGAGAGCAAATTTCCAGCAAGAAGGAAAGACGTTAGAGGAGAGACAGAGACGAAAGAGTTTGCCAAGGCAGGGGTTCAGCACGGAAGCACATTTTTTAAGTACAGCAGGAGGAACATCGTCCGGACTGTACGCCTTCTTAGTATTAAGCCCAGAGAGGGTAGAAAGTACATCTTTAGAAGAGATTAGGATAGTAGGCATAAGTAGGAGAGAGGGGGATGGAGAGGGAGGAATAGCACCGGAATCATCCAAGGTAGAGTTTCTGGCAAAAGTTTGAGCAAAGAGTTCAGCTGTGTCAGAGGAAGAAATGATGGTTGTGCCATCAGAGTGGAAAAGGGGAGGGAAAGACGAGGAAGAAAAGTTGTTGGAGAGGTTTTTGGCTAGATGCCAGAAAGCTTGGGAAGAGCTAGAGTTGGATAGTTCAGTGCATTTATTATTGATGAAAGAGTGCTTGGCAAGTCGAAGAACAGATTTGGCTTGATTCCGGGCAGAAACATAGGAAGAATGAGATTCTTGAGTTTTAACCTCTCCGCGGCGCACAGGGGGTTTTCTACAGGGTAAGACTGTGCGCACCTATGATGATTTTGGGACCTCTTGCCAATTTCGATAAAAAGTACATCATCGTGTAGGGAATGTTTGCGTGCATCGGCCCATATATATTTGACCCCCCCAAAAATGTCTGGGGGGGGTAGGGGAACGGTCCGTAGTTGAAAAATGTGGAGCGAATGGCACCGCGCGGCTAGATTGTCATCGAGCGGCGAGATTTCCCGGCCGAATTTTCACGCGCCCAGGGGATAGAAGGAGAGGGAGGAGGGGGTGGGTTACTGCGTATTATCACGTATATCTCCTTTTTGGAGCCCTTTTAGGCTATTTAGAGTATGTATACGTGTGTAGGCCACCCATATAACAATGAATATGCCTCATAGTGACCAAAAATTGCAATATATAAGGGAATTATAAGAGAATTTGTAGGCGGGAATGAAGATGTGTTGGAGGTTTGGCGGCAATTTATGAGCTGAGAGTGTGGTTTACGCCATACATATCACGTATATCTTGTACGTAGAGCACTGTCATGCTATAATACAGACTTGTACGTATGTATACGTGCCATATATCAAAATATATACCTCATATAGACCAATTCATGCGATATTTACGCACATTATCAATGAGTTTCTATGCGTGAACCAAGGTGTGAGTGATTGTTGTTGTTGTAGATTTGTAACCTCAAGGAGGTTACATGGAGCTATGCCATTTTGGGAGCCCACCTGTGTGGTCCTAAGACCGCTTCATGATAGCATGTCATCAAAATTGTCTGCATCAATTTCTTCCTCGTTGCTGTCGTAATAGATGTTCGCATTTTCTCTGACGAATTCTTTAAGCATTCGTATTTCTTCCGCCTCCTGTTTCTTCTTCTCCTCCTCGGCTTTCTTGATGATCTCTGCTCTCTTCTTCTGACTTTCTTCCCATTTATTCTTGCGTTCAGCTTCCCTTTTACGGGATTCTTCTGTCTCAGCAGCTGGTACTGGTTTCGGGGCTGGTGTTTTCTTTGTGGCTGCAGCTGCGGTGGACCTATTCAGGGTTTTCTCGAGTTGCAGTCTATTCCTGGGGGTCTCCTTTTGATAGATCTTTTCTTTGTTCTGGGGTCGGCTGGTTTTTGGGGCTTCTGTTAGGACCTCACTGGTGAGGGCCTCGACTTCTTCAGGTGATGGTAGGTTGTTGTCCTCAATGTCGAGCATCATACACAGTCTTTTGGTAAAGTTAATGAGGAATTTAGCAAGCTGTGGTTGGGAAAAGGTGAAGTCATCCTCAGCTTCAGGTTCGGGAGGTGGTGGTCTCCTCTCGTCGCTTTTCTGCTTCCTCATTCTTTCCTTTGGTGGCTGTGGTGTTGTCTTTGGGGGCTCCGTTGTCTTCCTTCCTGCAGTCGGGAGCCTCTTCTTCCTTGCTGGACATCTTGGATTCCATACGTGGTGCCCCTGGCTGCAGTTGGGGCACTTAGCTGTGGTCTCCTCCTTTGCCTTTAGTTTGACAATGCAGTCTCTGGTGTCATGGCGGTTGCTGCACACGCCACACCTGAGTACCCCTTTACAGGCATACTGCAGGTGTCCGAAATGCTGGCACTTGAAGCAACGGATGGGTTCAGCATCATAAGGGCGCAGCTTGAAGCTGCCCCTTCTGGTCTTGAGTCTGGCAGGTAGTTCTCCACGGATGTTGATGAGCACCTGCCTTGTCTCAGCTCCTCCCCTCACCTTACAGCGTTCAGCCTTTTCAACTGCAGGATTCTTGAGGATTGGAGCGAGGTCGAACTCAAGAGGGTAATGCATGAGCATCCCCCTTGTCATCTTCAGGGCTGGATCAAGGATCTGCAGAGGGGTGAAATCCTCTGCCTCCTTCTTCAGGATTTCTTCAGACTCGGCATCTTCTGCGGTTAGTACCATTTCCCCTTTCAGATTAGGCCTCACGACAATCTTCAGGGTTGGGTGCTTTTCTTCAAGGTCGTTAACAGCATGGTATGTTGTCTTAAAGGAGTCAGAGGACACAATCTTTGCTTTGAAGGCCCTCTTCTTCTTCTTTGACATCACTTCTTCCCATGGTGCTTCTTCAGGAGTTTGTGAAGCAGTCCGAGTTTGCAGATTTTCGCTGCAAAATTCGCCAGTAGACCTCAATCTCTGCCTTGGGGGGGAGAGATCAGGGCTTCCCCTGTCTCTCTTTCTGCCAATGGATTCTGCCATCATGAAGGCGCTTCTAAGGGCGCAACATTCATGAAGAAGGTGTGGGTGATGTGCAGGACTGCTGGAGAGAGAGTTGTGTGCTCCCCTTCGCTGAGTGGCTGACTGTGAGGTGTGAGTGAGTTGTGCTGGGAATGAAAGGGGGAGAGGGTGTGTTACGCCATAAATATCACGTAAATCTTGTATTTAGAGCACTGTCATGCTATAATACAGACTTGTACGTATGTATACGTGCCATATATCAAAATATATACCGCATATAGACCAATTGATGCGATATTTACGCACATTATCAATGAGTTTCTATGCGTGAACCAAGGTGTGACTGAGTTGTGCTGGGAATGAAAGGGGGAGAGGGTGTGTTACGCCATAAATATCACGTAAATCTTGTATTTAGAGCACTGTCATGCTATAATAAAGACGTGTACATATGTAGGCGTCCCATATAACAAGGAATATACCGCATATAGCCCAATTGATGCGATATTTACGCAAATTGTGAATGTGTTTCTAGCAGACGGAAGCCTGAAAGGGTGGGTTGGGGGTGGGTGGGTGGGAGGGAGGCATGCAGGGGTGCAGTGAGTGAGTGAGTGAGTCGTGGAGAGATGGAAGTCAGGCAGATCTCTAGATAGATAACCAGCTTTGTGATAATTGTGGAGGCGCCCCAGGCGTATTGATGTCTTGGTATTTTGAACCTTATGTCTACCAGATGGCTGGTGTTCGTTGCCATCAACAGGTCTACAATAACATGAGTCAGGAATGGAGAGAGAGAGAGAGAAACTGAGACATGCGTATGTCGTACGTATAAATGGACTTCAGAATTGCATTTTTATGCAAGCAGACATTGCATTTTAGACACATGTGAAGTACCACAGAAACATGTAGGCCATTGACTGTAAATAAAGCACTATATTATAGACCACCAGCTACGGTGCTGAGTCAACACAGGCAGATTGCCTTTTGTGATAGAGAGCTAAATATAGACTGGTGTCTCCTTACACTTGCGAAAGGGTAGATTGCCACCAGAGAAACGTTTACTTATTTATTTCGAAGTAATATGCAATCTAAATGTATATTCGAGACCTACTGCAATTATTTGTATGACAGTCATGACTATGTATAATCCAATATACGCGCGTAGGCGAGACATAAGAAAGCTGGTTGAGCAATTTTCGACACCCACACAGTTATTATTCTTTTTTATTTACAATATTATACAATACAAATGTATTTGTGAAGAGTATTTTATCCATTATTGTATTTATACCAATTTTGTTCCCAGACAGAGCTGCTGTTGCTGGTGTAGCTGGGGCATAAAGGAGCGGCAAGGGTCACCTCGTGACCGCTTGACCGTGTGAAAATGAGTGGAGTCGCACTGAGAGGGGCAATTTTGCTGAGTGTTTGGGCAATTTTTGACAGAATAAAGTTATATAATTACTAATTCTTGACAGAGACAAACTTTTATAAACCTTGGCATGATATAATTG
Organism: Paralithodes platypus; assembly: GCA_032716605.1. Lineage (NCBI taxonomy): Eukaryota > Metazoa > Arthropoda > Malacostraca > Decapoda > Lithodidae > Paralithodes > Paralithodes platypus. Next base: position 28,362,471 of record CM064525.1, read on the forward strand.
ATAATCCCATCAATTTACAAACGTAAATTGGTGGGATAATTCATTTTTTTTTGTATATTGTCCTTTCGATTGTAGACACGAAGTTTTGAGTGATATTTGGTATGAGCTCCTGTGGCATGGTTGGTAAGGTCGCGGACTGGAAAACTCAAAGTGTTGTAGGGTAGTGGGATCGAATCCAGGAGGGGGTTATGGGGAAGGTTTTATATTGTCTAGAAAATTTTTGATAAATTTTTTTTTTTACAAGATCATGCCATTGTATTCAAACAATATGAAATATTCATAGAATATATCATATTGTAAGAATACAATGACATGACCTTGTTTTTTTTTTTTTTTTTTATTGTTTTTTTTTATTATCTTAGTAGGTTTGACAGGATTTATTGAAACATTTATTTTTGTACAATTCATGTGAGGTAAGAAAATAATTATATACACATTACTTTGGCTAATAACAAACATATATATTGATATACTAAAAAAAGAAGGCATATTACATGTAAATCTTTGAAACTTATAAACTAAATAATGAAACATACAATTATATAATGTAAAAGCTATATCACAGGGACATCTTTGGAACTTATACATTATATAATATATATGTTACATTATGAGGTAGCGTGATCAATTAGGTCAGGTCAGGTAAGGTAGGGCGCGAGTCCAGGGCAGGGCAGGGGGCGAGTCCAGGGCAGGGCACGGGGCGAGTCCAGGGCAGGGCATGGCAGGGGGCGACACTCAGTAGTTCTTGAAGGTGTGGTAGTCCCTGAAGCAGTCACCCAGGCAGAGTGGAACTTTGCACTCGGCGCACATTGAGGTGACTCTTTTCGTGACATGGGGTTTCCTGACACTGGAGCTGCAGACGGTGCACTGCGCCTGCCTGTGACGAGTGCCAAGCATCTCAGTGTTGATGGGGTAGTGTCTTTCGACACCCAGCTGGATGCGGTCAGGAACGTGATCCCCACGCCATGCCGTACGTCTGTGAGTGGTGGTGCCATACTTCTCCAGGAGTTGGTAGGAGACGTTGTAGACGAACTCCCGGAATTTCAGTTTCTGGTTTGGGGCCATATCCTTTTTCACCAACCACAAGTTGTAGGCGTTCAGCATCGTTATATCAACGAGGTGGAGGAAGAGCTTGTGATACCACTTCACAGTCTTCCTCAGACACTCAACGCCTGACAGCTGACAGTCAGACTTGTCCACCAGGCGCATGTTTTTAGTGTAGTCCACTACCATGTCGGGCTTGTAGATTGTCTTCCTGGTTCGGTAGTGGATTTTGCCAGAATCCACCTGGGCACCTGTGTGGACGGTGGAAAGCAGGTGGACGTCTCGCTTATCCTTCCACTTCAGGGCTATCAGTTTCCCACACTTCTCGAGCTGCTTGTATTTTTGCCCCTTTCGTCGCCTTCTTCGCACATGCCTCTCGCGGTGTTCCTGGGCCAGGTCGTCTTCTGAAGGTGTGTCACTGGAGGAGGCATCTGTGAGAGGAATGACATCACCTGTGAACTTTGGCATAAACTTTCTTGTCTTTCTGACAGTCCCACATGACCCCGTTTGGTTGTCATAAAGAAACTGGCAGAGAGCAGGAGAAGTATACCAGTTGTCAGTGTAGATGATGTGGCCTTTGCCCAGGTAAGGTGCCAACATTTTCCTGACGATGGCACCTGACATGCCCATGGGGTCATTGGCAGCGGCTTTCGGTATGTCAATGTCAGTGCCTGTGTACACGATCATGTCAAGCACTATTCCAGTTTCGCAGTCACACAAAACGAAGAGCTTGATTCCGAACCTATGCCTTTTCAAGGGGATATACTACTTGAAAAGAAGACGTCCTTTGAAGAGCACGAGCGACTCATCAATCACCAAATTGAGGAAGGGGTAAAAGTATTTCCTATACCTCTCCAACAACATGGTGAACACATCCCGAACTTTCCATATCCTGTCAATCCTGTTAGGATTTTCGTTGTCTGCAAAGTGCATAAATCTTAGCAGCAACAAAAATCTGTCACGAGTCATGAACTTATTGAAAGTTGGGGTGGCGATGAGAGGGTCGTGCTTCCAATAGTGTTGCAACACATGCTTCTTGATCAGAGGCATGAGGAACAACAAGGCAAAGAACGTCAGAAATTCTTCCACAGTCGTATCCACCCAGCCTCGTATTCTCGCTTTTGGAGAAAGGACGTCCAATCTGCCAAACACCCACCTGTAGTAGGCGTTTGTTTGGGCAACGATGTACGTCATTACCTCCATGTCGAAAAAAGCGAGGAAGAAGTCGCTTTCGTTCGCTTGATCATCACAGGGCCAGTCGTCAGTTGTTCCTGACGTCCCAGGATTGAACTGGGGCACGTCAGGTACAAAATTGACCCCGTCAGACCAATCGAACGAAGGCAGCTGAGGGATCGGAATGTCGTCTGCGTCTGCTTCATCGTCTGAAATATCGCTTCCATGGTCGCGATACAGCACTTCATCATCATTACCCTCCTCTTCACTTGACAGACGATGCCCTTCCTCATTTTCGTCACCGACGTCGGACTCACTCCCACTGTCCACTCCCAAATCCCCCCACCCTTGGTCCCGTGCTAGGGCTTCGTCGTCGAAACCCGGGCTGCCAATGTCCTGCGAATCACCATCAAACAGCAGGGCGGCATACTTTGATGGTGTCAGAGTTTTCCGGGTCACTTTGGCACGTGCGGGAGTCTTATGGACAGGGACAGCAGAGGCGGTGGCAGGGGCGGCGGCAGGGGCGGCGGCAGGGGCAGCAGTGGTGCGTGGCCTTGATGGCAAGATGATGGTGGTGCCTGTCGCCCTTCTCTCTGTTCCTTGGGCAGGGGCGGCATGGGCGGCAGGGGCAGCAGGGGCAACAGGGGCAGCAGGGCCGGCAGGGACACCAGGGCCAGCAGGGCCAGCAGTCGCTTTCCCTCTCCCTTTCCCCTTCCCCTTCCCCTTCCCTGTTCCTTGGGCAGGGGCGGCAGGGGCGGCAGGGGCGTCAGGGGCAGCAGGGTCGGCAGGGGCAGCAGGGGCGGCAGGGGCAGCCGGGCCAGGGGCGGCTGGTGGTGGTGGTGGTGGTGTTAGGGGCACTGTGGCTGGCGTACGGGTTCTCTTCCCTACGCCCGTGCCTTTAATTTTTCCTGCCCCGCAGGTTCTGCAGCCCTAGGGCGGCCTCCTGCGTCGCTGGTACTGGTGGCAGGGGTGGCAGGGGTGGCAGTGGTGGCAGTGGTGGTGGTAGTGGTTATTGTAGTGGCCTGGGTCGTGGTGGCAGTGTCCCGAAAGACCAATGACCTCTGTGCCATTGCCCTGCTTGCACGTGTTTTTCGTGCTTTGGGTGCAGGTGTTTCGTCCTCCTAGCTGTAGGGCGTGTCGTACTGGTAGCTAGGGTCTTTAGCAGCCACCCTCTGCCTTCCACGGCGGCTAACACCACCAGAAGGAGGGCTGGTTGTGTCATCAGGGAGCGAGCGTGAGGGACGTGTGGGCTCCATGACTAGTGCGTGGTTACTGGCGCGGTGGTGCTTGCACGAGTGCGGGGCGAGCGTTTGGCGGGGTGGTGTCGAGAGTTGACATGTAGTACTATACCCACACCAATTTTCAGCCGCCTGGCTATACACGCGCGGTTTTGGTACGTGTTCAAAGGCTCTGCTCTTAAGAGTCTACCCGCAGTGCGCCGGGGGAACTCTTATGAGTCTACCCGCAGCTCCCGGGTTAAGGCGTCAGTACCGTTTGAATGCTTCCTCCTTGTTGTGGACAGCAGTAGAACAAGCGTGAGTAAACCAAGATTATTTTGCATTAGACTGAGAGAAGGAAAATGGAATGTACGCTTCCATGCCCGAGATCGGATTACCTCGGTAATGCGGTCAGCACTCTCAGATGGTCCTCGGCCACGGAAGCAGAAGTCATTCCACGGGAAATCAAAGAAGTACTGCCGAAGAGCCTCCCAGTCGGCTGCGCCAAAGTGCCACAAGCGCCGCCGGCTGGGAGGATCGGATGGCCGTACTGAAGAGATAGGACAGGTGATGGAGATAAGTTTATGGCTGGAGGAGCCCAAAGGAGAGAAAAGATTGTCAGTATAAGAAGGAGGGTTAGAAGTCAGAAATAAGTCAAGAATGTTGGGCCGATCTCCGAAGCGATCCGGGATATGGGTGGGTTGCTGGACCAGATGCTCTAGGTCATTTATGATAGTAAAGACGTAGGCATGTTCACCAGATTGGTCAGTAGAGTGAGAGGAGAGCCATATATATATATTATTATTATAAATATATATATATATATACGGTATATATATATATATATATATATATATATATATATATATATATATATAGGGTGTATTGAAAAACACTTACAGACTTCAAGTGCTAAGTACCGAATAAAAAACAAGTTCACTTTAATCTATAACAAAATAACAAATAATTATTTATAAATTATTTAACCCGGCAAGCGCGATAGGCCTCATGGAAGGCTTCCTATAGGGAACGCGATAGGCCTTACGGAAGCAAGACCATAAAAAAAACCTTCCAAAAAAAAAAGGGCCTATCAAAACAAAGGAATTTGTCTCTAGGTGAGATAATTCCCCTCCAGTACTCATCCATGTAAATCTCACCCACCCACCTCCCCTCCTTCCCCACCTTATTCCCCCCTCCCTCCCCTCCTCAATTATCACCTATTTTTCCTCTTATTATCATCATTTATCGGTTATTTTTCTCTCCCGCGATAATGTAGCACAAGAGGGTTGCAGAAAATATCGTTATGTAACACCCAGACACCGGCCCACACCGCCCCGCTCGTCTCAGTTACCTCACAGACAGCGAGAGAGGAGGGTTGCCTGTGGCTCTCTCTCGCCTGAGATTATGACCGGGTGGCCAATATCTTCGTTTTTCACCACCCAAATGCTTTTCCCACTTATTTTAGCACTCTTGAAGGTTCATATATACATCATATATGTAAAATAAAAGCATACCGAAAACAAATAATGCTCTATATTGTAAATATAACGAATTCTGTCAGAATCCAAGGCTAGAAATGCACAAATAACTACCCCTAGGTCTATTTCGCGCTTGTCAGGTTTTAAAGGATATAAAGTAAATTATTCAGTGTTGTCCAAGCATGGCTTTTAATCCGAACACTGGCATTGGTCTCCCGTTTCATGCTCGCTCCCCCCCCCCCCCCTCCTTCATCTCCTAGTCTATGCCCAGGAATATAGAATTATAAACATGATTAGTTTTCAGGGTGAAGCAATGTAAGTAATATTCCCTTTATACAGTGTTTAAAACTCAAATTATTTTATGTTAATTCATTTTTATTTTTGTTTTCAACATAGGAAAGACCAAAGGCATCTTGGATGAAACAAATTACGATCCTCAAGTGGTCTGCAGACATTACTGCCATATGTTAGTAAATCAAAAAGCAATGTTGAATGATAAAAATACTCAAACAATGTGGGCATTACAAAGATTATTGCCTAATGTTATTTAATTCATTGTACAGTAGTAAACATTAATTCAAATACAAACTTATTCGAAGCGGTTTCGGGTTGAATTGAATCTCCTTACTAATTCTTACTGAACATTTGCATTTCAGAGATTCGTTTAATAAGTTAGAGACTTCAAAATCGATCAAAATTAATTACCACTACTGTACATGGTCATTACAGTGTAATAAGAGGAGATTAATTGAAATAATTTTAATTACCACCAACTGATATAATACAGAAATTAATCATACCCAATATGTTTAATCTTTGAATCTTTGTACCGAGTTGTAAAACATTTTCGGAATTTCATTCAAGATAGGAACGATCAGCCTGCAATGAATCTATGAATCAAGAACTAGGCTTCATAAACGATTGAATTACCTTCAACTAAGTTTGGATACTCGTCCCAGACTTGGGCATCAGCATTATACCACTTGACCAGAGTTGCAAATGTTACATTTTTTGTTTACGCTAATCTGTTACAAATAATTAGTATTTTTCTGCTAACTACCTAATATCATCACCATATTATTTTTATTAATCTCACCACCACACCCCCAATGAAATTAATTAAAGTATATATGATCCACCGGGATTCGAACCCGGGTTATCACACACATATTTTTGCCACCTTAACCATTACACCACCAGGACGGTTAAAAGGTTTATGCACACGCCTACAACTTATTATCCATTCTCGAATACTGGATATTAATCTAATCATGTTCATATTCCCAACCGCACTATGGTAGCCTACTGTTTAAGTGAGAGGAAAGAATATTCATGGGGCACAGATCATATAGACCGGCCTCTCGAAGAAATATCCCTAAACCTACTAATAATATTATTTGTATTAATCTCACCACCACACCCCCAATGTCTAAGATACTTTGATTTCGTAATTTCTAATGTGTGAATAGGTAAACCTATACTTTCCCTTTAGTTAAGTCCATATTAAACATGTTAATCATGTATCAATTATTTAGGCTTTATTTGTTTTGCTAGATTTCTAAATAAGCATATATCTCAATAATAATTTTTTTTGGGTGAAAATGTGATACAACAACATATGTTTATTCTCCCTTTTACAATGTGTTCATCATAGACTGTAACAGTTATTTCAATACACCCTGTATATATATATATATATATATATATACAGTGCGAACCATAAATAATTGCCCATCGAGATTTCCCATGTATTCATAGGGGTGTGGGTGAGCCAGTACTACTATCACCATCATTACTCCAACCCATTATACCCCTATAAATAATACATGGGAAATCCCTATGGGCAATTATTGAAGGTTCGCTCTGTATATACCTGTATATATATATATATATATATATATATATATATACTGTTTATTTATATATATATGAGATGACGAGGTTGGGAAACCAAGGCAAGGCTATGACGGTAGACACCCTGATCATGCCGGGAAAGGAGCAGCCTAACAACACCAAAATAGCTGTGATCAAGGAAATGAAGAGGAACAGAAGAAGACAACACCAAGAGAAGGAGAGAGACATTAGGACCCGACCAGTTTCACAGGCTTTAATACCTGCCGGAATAGGTCAGCCTACCCTTTTTCCCAGACCTACCCATGCTCTAATCTCCGGGAGTCTAGGTCAGTCTGCCCAAGAAAGGAGTTCGAGCTCGGGCCAATCACTTGGACCCCTGCTCCTCCAATGGCAGGGACAGAGACAAACGCCCAAGCCCGATTTGCAATATAGTGAAGAACTATTTATGAAAATTCCCCACCAAGAACCATTGCAATATCGACATCGATGGGAATCCCAGCACCTCCTCTACAGCACCTCCCGGGAAGACTGGGAATAGTGCAACCAAAGTGATAAATAATAAGCCTATGGCCTGCAGACTAAGAAAAGCCAGATATCACGATGAACAGAAAATAATTCATTACGCAATCATGCTACCCTTTAAAAATAGGAGGGCCATATCGAGAGATCGAGAATCTCCGTGTGTTTAGATAAATAACTTCAGTGTATTTTTAGATTAAGAATTGCCTTCACCATAGCCAAAACAATGACATCCGCATGTCCATGTTATTGAGATAGATCAACTTGAGTTCTAAAAATAAACCGACTATAGTCTGACTGAAACTGAAGGAAGTTTGCAAAATTATACTATTGCTTCCTTCCACTGGTTAAGCCGGTTGTGGGAAAGGATTGGTATTGAGTCTCAACCTGAACGAGAGTGTGTAGAGGAGCCCGGAACCAACTTCCCCTGTACCTGAGAGAGAGGCAGTTCACCCTGACGTCCAGCCCAGCAGAACCACAAGTTCTACATCGTCCAGATTCTCGTTCATGGCTACCTCTACCCTAAGTGTCTCTGAGTGTTATAAGTTGTGGCTATTGTTGTGAAAGTAAGATAAAATATGCGAGTATTCTATTACACTTAATTATAGATCTGTGCCTAAGATCTATCCTGAACCTTTGATACCCGTGTAAGATTCCTATAACTTTGATCCGTACAGTGATTCATTAAGTACAAGATATTGCTAAGAGCAATTTATTGTGTTAATCATTCAGACCATTAATTTTTTGCACGTGTTACTTAGCCATAATACTCTCAGATTTTATTTGTATGTGTTTATTATTCTTTGTGTATCCAAGTCGAAGTGAAAGTGTATAACGTGAACTGATTCTCTTCTTTAATCCAATATATACCTAGAACCTACGCCCAATTCAGGATCCTTATATCCGCGTAATTATCGCCAGAGAATACTTATAATACTATTTCCCTTAATTTGAAAGTCAAGAACCCTTTCCGATGAGTTAGAATGAATTCTTTATCAAGTTACCTGATCTCTATTAGTTCTTGTGAATAATCTGATAATATACGTTACTCGGGTCATGTAATTCTTTCCCCACCAATCTAGGAATTCTGATTGTACATTCCTTGATCGATTGTGCCTAATAATTGGCTATTGATTCTATTTATTACTTCATCTAGTAATCCATTGATTATAATTGTATTTACGTTATAACACAACGCTACAGTAGTTCTGCGTTCTTTTAGGAATTTGTTAATTAATTCAGAACTCCTTTCATGCCATCATATATGGTATTTGCTATGTGCAACTTTGTCGTGTACGTTCAATTCTCATAGCTCCTTATAAAGCTATCTTTCAGCGTTCTATCATTTGCGTTTCTTAAAGTAGTTGGTTAATTTATCCCAATCGATATTAAATTGTATTTTATCTATTCCAACTCAGTCGCTATATTTATTGTGAAACTGATTTCCTCAACCCGTGTGATTTGACCTCATCTATGATCGAATATTATTTTTCGTGTCTCGTGTGAGAGATTATTCGCAATAACTCTTAGATAGTTGAATTCAGATTTAAACTATCTTTTCCCCTAGACTCAAATATAATTCATATCTTTAGTCCCTGATTTTATATCGCACTAAAGTAAATTGTTATTTCCTGAGACCACAGTCTATCTGACCCAGAGTCCTCAGGGCGGCACCTTTGATGGTCTCACCTGACCGCGGCCAAATTCCCCTTTGCCCACCACGTAGACTCACGCGCAGCTGAGCGATAAGTTCCATATTGTACCTTGTCTTTGTCAGAATAGTTCGAGTTAGACACTTTACTCGCATATGTATTATTGTCAATGTTTCTTGTTTGTGTATATATGTATCTGTCTATCATGTGTATTTTAACTCTTCAATTACTATGTAAGTGACAAACTGACCTTCATTAGAGAGTAAAATTAGTTAACTCTCTCAGTCACTAATTTACTTACTTGCTATATAATATAATAGTGGAGTATAGTACCACATAACATGACGCTATGCCATTGAATAAATAAGAGTGTAATCTAACCTGTGTGTTTATTGTGTTATCGTTGCCTGATTGAGTAAATACTTATCATATTCACTAAGCTCGATGTGTTCCTGTTGAGCATATTCCAAGTCTAAAATAATATCCGAAACCCAGATTGTTAAATAGATAATACTGAAGCGAGTTGGAATAGAACCCGACATAACAATATATATATATATATATATATATATCATTAGCACATACACAGAGCTCTCCACCAATAGGTATGCAGCGGTTTGGTAACTTAAGAGGTTAGTCAAACGTAATAATGTATGTATAGATGAATAAATACGTTATGGATAACGTGTGAGTGATTTAATTGGGAACTGATATTGATTCATTAATTACTGTAAAGGGGGCCTAAAAACCAGGTCTTGTCTGTTACAAAGCATCTCTTAAATCTCATTGATAGCTTTATTATTAAGCTACCAGAAATGCCCTCATCAGTTTGACCCCTGGACACGACTCCCCTAAATGCCCTGAGACCACTACCTTCTACTCCTACTATTCATTTCTGCAACATTCGTGGCCTTTCCTCTAACTTCCATTTTGTGGAACACCACCTCTCCTCTGCCAACCCTGACCTTCTCTTTCTCACCGAAACTCATGTGTCTGGGACTACTGACAGCAAACCTTTCTCTGTATCCTCCTACTATCTCTATCCTCAGTTTCAAGCCAAAGGTGGAGTTGCTTATATGTGCGCAACAATATCGCTTTCTCTCGTGTTCCCAACTTAGACTCTTCTGAATTCACAACTCTCTGGTTAAAGCTTCCTTGTCACTCTCAAACTAAATATTTCTGTGCTGTTTATCTCTCCCCTAATTCCACTGACTATCCAAAATTCTTTGACTATCTAAATTCTAAAGTGGAGCACATTCTATCCATCTCTCCTTTCGCAGAAATCTCCATCTTAGGAGATTTCAACGTTCACCACCACCAATGGCTCTCCTCTGTTTCCACTGACCAACCTGGTGAACAAACCTACATCTTTTTTATCCTAAATGACCTAGAGCAGCTAGTCCAGTAACTCACCCGTATCCCGGATCGCTTCGGAGATCGGCCCAACATTCTTGACATATTTCTGACTTCTAACCTTTCTGCTTATACTGTAAATCTTTTCTCTCCTTTGGGATCCTCTGACCATAAACTTATCTTTGTCACCTCTCCTATCTCTCCAGTACGGCCACCCGATCCTCCTAGTCGGAGGCGCTTGTGGCACTTTGGCGCTGCCGACTGGGAGGCTCTTCAGCAGTACTTTTTTTATTTTCCATAGAATGACTTCTGCTTCCATGGCACCCTTGGAGAGTGCTGAACACATTACCGAGGTAATCCTCTCGGGCATGGAAGCATACATTCCATTTTCTTTCTCTCAGTCTAATGCAAAAAATCATTGGTTACTCACGCTTGCTTTACTGCTGTCTGCAATAAGGAGGAAGCATTCAAACGTTACCATCGCCTTCAAACTAAAAAATCTCAAACTTCCTATGTTTCTGCCCCGAATCAAGCCAAATCTGTTCTTCGACTCGCCAAACATTCTTTTTTCAAATAATAAATGCACTGAACTATCCAACTCTAGCTTTTCCTAAGCCTTCTGACATCTAGTGTGACGTTAACCACTCCGTTAGAACCGCATGGCTTGTCCTACAGTGACTCGCTAGGATCGCCAGGGCAGTGGATGGGGCTACAGTTTATGTATTAGAGTGTGCTTTATTTCATATGAAAGCTCGTGTCATGGGCAGTCCAGAAAGGCTCTTTGTTTTCACCCATGTCAAGGCTTTATATAATATTTAATTGTAAAGTATATGTTTTATCATTAACTAGTAATGATGGGATCTGGGAGAGAGAGAGAGAGAGTAGAACAGAGTGAGAGGGAGCGCGCAGTGTTTTTGTCCCGCTCGATGATGTCACGGCTGGCTGCCTCGCGGGGGTTGGTGGAGAGAGGTCCTTACCATGCTGCTAGCTCCCTTGCTAGTGGCTAGAGGACTTGTAACCGCTTTTTTCCCACGCGCCTCGAGCTAGTGCGAGTATATATACAGTTCCTCGCCACTCTCTCCCTCAGATCTGGTTTCTAGAACGCATCCATCTTTTTTCCTTGCTATCTGTCCTCCCGCTCCGCACCTGAGAATCTTTTCCTCTGCCTACCTCTCTCTTTTTCATATCTTTCACCACCTTTTTATTAATATTATACCCCCTCTGGTTAACTCTGCAAAATCAGCTTCATGCTGGCCAGTTGTATTGTGCGTTAAGGTCTGATATAACCCATGTATGTTAGTTGTTAAGATAAGTGGATCACGAAGCATTGGTTGGCTTTCATATTGCCACTTCCTATAATTATTAGTGTTCTGCTGGATTAGATAATGCTAGACTAGGAGTCTGATATTATAAGGTATTGTTTCCTATGAGTGCTGGCTTTAGTTAAAAGCTGCACGACATACCTGAGAACTGGAGTTGATTGAGTAAATTCTAGTCTGTGTGCCATTGAGAGTAGAGCATGCACGAATGAGGGCTTTTTGCCTATACCATTCTGCACTGTTCTAAGCTCGTTGTTTGTCTTTGAGGTACGCCAGGAGAACGCTTAATACTTCAGTATTAAGGTTTCTCAAGAGAGCTACCCTTCCCTATAACGTAATATTTGACGCACAAACATGAGATTTGCACTAGGCTATGCGGCATGCCATGCGCACCAGTATCTCGTATCATTGACTCTAGCTAGACTTTATCAGTCACAGTAGACATTAAGTATATTAAACCAATTACTCTTTTTATGTATACCCGTTTATGATTACACAAGCATTTTGCAGCCTAGTTTGATGTATTGAGACACAAACGACTTAGGCTCTTTTTGTTGATAGGAATACTGCATTGTCGTGACGATTATTATTATTGTTGTAGTGTTTAGAATATTCTTGGCTCCGACGGCATTATATATTCCGCCTTTTTGTGTGCATAGCCTGCACGAGCATTGTTCCGCTGCCTGCCTTTTTGGGTTCCATTTCCGATACGAGCATCTTTATAGCATCTAACATTTAAAGAAGATTCCTTGTTAGTGTTGAAGGACTTTAGTGCACTTTCTTTCATGCAGGAGTGCCTGACATTTATTTATTAAAGTAACGCAAGCTGTAACTTCTCTTACCACCTTACTTTGCATACCATAACCAAGCACCTTCGGTTATAGGTAGTAATAGGCTGTTTTCACATAACATTAAGCCTAGAGTAGACGCACATTTATTGAGAGTTTGATAGCCTATTATTGCATATAGAACTCTGTAGAGTATTTGTGTTCTTTGTTCACTGGGAATATACATCAGAGGTTGGAGCTAGCGCTTTCCGTTATAGCATTCATGCCATTACTAGTCCAATGAATAAGAGCCCTGATATATTTAAACCCGTCGTAACAAATGGCGACCTTACCTAGTATTTGGTGAACCTACATTTATTAGCAGGGAACATTTGTTGTTTTGGAGAATATTTTGCGGGGATCAGCAAGAATAATTTTTATTTTGCAACATAGTATAGCCCTTGAGTATTTCCGAGAATTTGTGTGTGTATATTGAGGTATAAGAGTTTGGGGTACTTCTTTTCTGAAGATTGAGGTGGGAAATTTTTGTGAGCATCATGTCTTATACCGGATTAGAGGAGAATGGAGACACAGTACGTAATGTCGAAACTGAGGAACAGCAGCATGATGAAAGGGTTAATCGGGTGAACTGTGAGGAGGATGCTAGGATACTTTTGCAATGGCCTGTTACTGCCGAGCGGTTGGAGGGTATGGATCGGTACGGTCTTCAATGCCTGGCCACAGCTATCGGTCATGCGGTTACTAGCAGCATGACCAAGGATAACTTGATAACGTGTGTACTGGGCAGGGTGACTGGTGAGCGAGATGGGTTGAGTGCTCAGAGCCCTTCAGCCATGCTTTCCCTACACTCGACTCCCAGCCATCCCAGTAGTTTGCCGACCCCGGGTACGCTTCCGCAGTTGGGTGGTGACTGGCAGGGTGGGTTGCCCCTGGGGGGACCACCGGTAATTTCAAACATTGTAGCATCTTCACCTCCTCAAGGGTTATCTCCAGAATTATTGTTTAAGCTCGAATTAGCTAAGATCGAAGAGAGAAAATGCCAGCTTCAGCTTCAGCTTCAGCAGCAAATAGAATTAGCCAAGATAGAAGAGAGAAAAAGTCACCAGCACATAGAGCTAGCAAAAATCCAAGCTGATTTAGAGTCGACTAGGTACTGTGCCGACATGGATGTAGAGAAGTCGCGAGTAGAGGCAACGGGAGAGCGACTTGGGGCTGGTAACCGTGTTCATGAGCAGTCTCTCTCGCACTTATTGAAACTGGTTCCGGTGTTTGATGAGAGTGGTGTAACAGAATTTTTCACACGCTTTGAGAAGAAGTGCCAGGAACACCAGTGGCCAGAGAATAAATGGGCAGCACTTGTATCCTCTAGATTAATAGGCAAGGGTCTTAAAGCCTACGATGCATTACCTTTGGAGTCATGTATTGTGTATGAGGATCTCAAGGAGGCTGTCCTGAGGGCTTACGAACTGCAACCAGAAACGTATCGTTTGAAGTTCCGGGGTGTAACTAAGGGAAGAGATAGCACCTTTTTGGAACACGCCCGGGACTTGTCCGATGCTATGGGGAACTGGCTCCGATCTGAGAAGGTCACAACATTTGATGAAATTAAGCAGTTAATGATGTTGGAGCAGTTCTTTAAGAGCACGGGCGGTGATCTAACTTTGAACTTGAAGGAGAAAAACCCAAGAACTCTAGTCGAAGCAGCAGAAATGGCTGATCGACGGCTGTCGTTGATTCGGGGTTGCGGGTCCTCACAGAAGTACAATGTAAGTGCTAAGGACCGTTATCCTCCCCCTCCCCGGAACAATGACACATTTAAACAGAAGAGCCATGAAACTAAAACTGAATCCAAACCTTACACCACACCGTATGTGAAAAGTCAGGGGCCTTTTACATCACAGTATAAGCCGAAACCGAAATTTATGTGTTTTAGTTGCCACCAGGTGGGTCATAAGGCAAATGAGTGCCCTAGTCGACCTCCTCCGGCAGCCGTGTCTTTTGCTCACGGCATTGGAGTGTTCAAGAGGACATCGGAGTTTGTTAGAGGCATTTCTTCCGAGGTAAATACACTGCCAGTGCAGAAGGATCCGGAAGGCTTATTCCCTGTCCGTGATGCCTTTAGTGACCACAGGGGACTCGGTTGTGTGGAGTGGGGGGGGTAGAAGACATGAGGTGAGAATTTTGCGTGACACTGGGGCATCGCAAACACTGTTGAGAAATTTCACTGGTAAACCTGTCAATACGGCGCGGGTGGTTGTGGTTCAGGGAGTTAATGCGACAAGGTCATACCCGTTTGTAAGAATGAAGGTGGAAGTTGATGGTGTGACTCGTGACCTGGATGTAGGAATTGTGGAGAAGTTACCTGTTGGGGGCGTCGACCTCCTTCTCGGCAACGACTTTGCGGGACCTACTTCTGAGGCTCCACCCTTGGTCGTTGCCGAGAAACCGGCCGACGTGAGTAGGGAGGAGCAGGAGTGGGTTGAGAAGTGTCCGGTGCAGCCTATGGCGTGTGTTGTCACCGGAGATCCTGCATCCAGGGAGTCACATTCTGGTCAACAATCTTTAGATCAGCGGAGGAAGGGTACCGAGAAGGGGTTGAAAGTTGATGCGGTTGAGAGTTTAGTGTCAACGGACCTTCTCGGGGACTCATTATTAGGACCACATTTCGAGTCTGGAGAAGACCCAGTAACTGTTCCTGAAGGGGCAGAGGATGGGCTTAAAAAGACGAAAGAGTTGAAGGAGGACAGTGATGCACAGTCGGGAGATGTAGCAACAAGGTACCCTGACGCGTACCCTATGAGAAATGGGTCGGCGAAGACGGTGGTCCGAAGCTTGCTAGTGTATTTTTCCCGGTATGGTTACCCGCAGGGGATTCAGTCAGTCCAGGGACCCAACTTCACTTCTATCCTCTTGGTCCAAGCAATGCCGCAGCATGGGATTGTTGGGGTTGTGTCATCTGCGTATCATCCGGAGAGCCAGGGTGTGTTAGAGCGATGGCACTCAGCCTTGAAATCTGTGCTTCGTTGTTGTTGCTTTGAGAGTGGGAAGGATTGGGATCTTGGCCTGCCATGTGTTTTGTTTGCTGTACGGGAGGTACCTGGGGAGAGTTTGGGATTCAGCCCTAATGAGCTCGTCTTTGGACACCGTGTCAGAGGCCTCTCCATATGGTTGAAGTATGGGAGGAGGCGCAGAAAAACCTTGTTCTATGCTCAAGTGTGTCCTCAACAGTCGAGAACGGATGTTGTCTGGAGTTGGCTGGCCGTAATTTGACTAGCTCTCAGGCCCTCAGGAAGGACAGGTACGACCTTAAGGTTGAACTCAGGGAGTTTCACGTGGGTCAGGAGGTGTTGATTCTACTGCCCCTTGTAGGTCACCCCTTATTCGCGAAGTACGCTGGTCCTTATAGGGTGGTGGAGGAGCTATCGGACCTGGTTTACTTGGTAGCCACTCCAGACAGACGGAAGCGCAATCAGCTATGTCATGTTAATCCCATGAAGGAGTATGGGAGGCACCCCCCTGAGCCTCTCACTGTGCCTGTGATGACGTTTAGCAGTCAAGGTGGAGAAGGAGAACGGGACAGTCAAGCTCAGGTGGAGGATAACTGGAAGGATAAGAAGTTCAAATGGGCGCCTGAGTGTGAGAAGGTGTTTAGAGAAGTAAAACACCTGTTATGCACTCACCCGATCCTCAGGGCCCCTGACTTTAGCCTACCTTTCCAACTAGCAACGGAGGCTAGTGGTGTGGGGGCTGGTGCCGTCCTTGTGGAAAAGGACGATGATGGGCTGGAGCATCCTGTTAGTTTCTGCTCGGAGAAGTACAATTCGGCCCAGGGGAGCTGCTCTGTTGTCGAGGAGGAGCTGCTGGCGGTTGTGCTTGCGCTGGGGCATTTCGAGGTCTATGTTCCAGCCTTTTTTTTTTTTTTTTTTTTTTTTTTTTCTATATTCCAACTTACTTCCTCTCGGGCATAGGCTGAGAGCCTTAACATTCACCGCTTTACAATGAACAGTGAAGCCCGTGAGGTCTTGTTCCAGTCTAGGGAGTGAGACATGTGAAGCACGTAGAGTACAACGAGCACCTGCCATCTTGCCTTCACATGAGGCACGGTGCTCACTCATGGCCCGAAACGACCCCATCTCTGAAGCCACCTCGTTCCCGTGCTTCACTGTCTCACCACCTACACTCAGACTCTCACACTTACACACACACACAACGCCACCTGTTGAGCAGATAACTCACCAGGCATTGCACCCCTATAGCATATTTTGAATATGGGAATATTCATACAGTGCTATTTAATCAGGGAACAATGAGGGTATTTTATTGACGTTTCGGTGGGCTTGTGGTAATGCACTGATACTAGGTACAACACAAATTCCATCCCAATAATATCTTCCCATTGATACATCGGGATTTGAACCCGGGACCTTTGGATTACCAGGCCAGTGGCAAGACCACTCCACCACACCTCCCCTTAAATGGTCCTATGGTCCGGTCGTTGTAGTTTACCCAGATCTTCACCCTCTCAAGTTCTTGGACCAGTTTCACAATCGGAATATGAGGCTGACCAGGTGGTCACTAAGGTTACTGGTATATAACCTGGACATACGCCATATTGCCGGTTGTGACAACGTGGTTGCAGATGGTCGTTCAAGGGTATATGATCCTGGGTAGATTGACACACGGGTAGCCTCCTGCTTTAGTTTGGATAGTATTTTGCGCTTGGTGCTTGTTGGCTCGCGGTTGTAGCCCAGCGTATTGGGTCGTAAAGCAGGAGTTGAGCGTTTGGTATAGAAGAAAAAACTAGGCTTGCCCCTATAGTGCAGCCGAAATAAACAAATTATAAACATAAAAATCAAATAAAAACTTTTTCTTTGATAGTTGAATTTTTTTAGTATGTTATAGCAGTAATTCTGAGTTGCACTCCTCTCAGAATGCTGGGCTAGAGAAGCTCGCTCTTGAGGAGCATAACTACATATAATTTAACCTATGGTGTTGGGGAGGGTTATAATTTTGAAAAATGTTTTGTTGAAGAACTGTGCCAGATCTTTTACTGCCGCTGGGTGATGGGAAGTGGAGATATAGCATGGGTTCTAACCATCAGATTTTTGTGAGCCTTGGGGCCTCTGAGAAAAATCTTGGGGGGGTGTGACGTTAACCACTCCGTTAGAACCGCATGGCTTGTCCTACAGTGACTCGCTAGGATCGCCAGGGCAGTGGATGGGGCTACAGTTTATGTATTAGAGTGTGCTTTATTTCATATGAAAGCTTGTGTCATGGGCAGTCCAGAAAGGCTCTTTGTTTTTACCCATGTCAAGGCTTTATATATTTAATTGTAAAGTATATGTTTTATCATTAACTAGTAATGATGGGATCTGGGAGAGAGAGAGAGAGTAGAACAGAGTGAGAGGGAGCGCGCAGTGTTTTTGTCCCGCTCGATGACGTCACGGCTGGCTGCCTCGCGGGGGTTGGTGGAGAGAGGTCCTTACCATGCTGCTAGCTCCCTTGCTAGTGGCTAGAGGACTTGTAACCGCTTTATTCCCACGCGCCTCGAGCTAGTGCGAGTATATATACAGTTCCTCGCCACTCTCTCCCTCAGATCTGGTTTCTAGAACGCATCCATCTTTTTTCCTTGCTATCTGTTCCCCCGCTCCGCACCTGAGAATCTTTTCCTCTGCCTACCTCTCTCTTTTTCATATCTTTCACCACCTTTTTATTAATATTATACCCCCTCTGGTTAACTGCAAAATCAGCTTCATGCTGGCCAGTTGTATTGTGCGTTAAGGTCTGATATAACCCATGTATGTTAGTTGTTAAGATAAGTGGATCACGAAGCATTGGTTGGCTTTCATATTGCCGCTTCCTATAATTATTAGTGTTCTGCTGGATTAGATAATGCTAGACTAGGAGTCTGATATTATAAGGTATTGTTTCCTATGAGTGCTGGCTTTAGTTAAAAGCTGCACGACATACCTGAGAACTGGAGTTGATTGAGTAAATTCTAGTCTGTGTGCCATTGAGAGTAGAGCATGCACGAATGAGGGCTTTTTGCCTATACCATTCTGCACTGTTCTAAGCTCGTTGTTTGTCTTTGAGGTACGCCAGGAGAACGCTTAATACTTCGGTATTAATGTTTCTCAAGAGAGCTACCCTTCCCTATAACGTAATATTTGACGCACAAACTTGAGATTTGCACTAGGCTATGCGGGATGCCATGCGCACCAGTATCTCGTATCATTGACTCTAGCTAGACTTTATCAGTCACAGTAGACATTAAGTATATTAAACCAATTACTCTTTTTATGTATACCCGTTTATGATTACACAAGCATTTCGCAGCCTAGTTTGATGTATTGAGACACAAACGACTTAGGCTCTTTTTGTTGATAGGAATACTGCATTGTCGTGGCGATTATTATTATTGTTGTAGTGTTTAGAATATTCTTGGCTCCGACGGCATTATATATTCCGCCTTTTTGTGTGCATAGCCTGCACGAGCATTGTTCCGCTGCCTGCCTTTTTGGGTTCCATTTCCGATACGAGCATCTTTATAGCATCTAACATTTAAAGAAGATTCCTTGTTAGTGTTGAAGGACTTTAGTGCACTTTCTTTCATGCAGGAGTGCCTGACATTTATTGATTAAAGTAACGCAAGCTGTAACTTCTCTTACCACCTTACTTTGCATACCATAACCAAGCACCTTCGGTTATAGGTAGTAATAGGCTGTTTTCACATAACATTAAGCCTAGAGTAGATGCACATTTATTGAGAGTTTGATAGCCTATTATTGCATATAGAACTCTGTAGAGTATTTGTGTTCTTTGTTCACTGGGAATATACATCAGAGGTTGGAGCTAGCGCTTTCCGTTGTAGCATTCATCCCATTACTAGTCCAATGAATAAGAGCCCTGATATATTTAAACCCCAGTCGTAACACTAGCCAAAAACATCTCCTATAATTTGTCTTCTGCGTCTTTCCCTCCTCTTTTCCACTCTGACGGTACTACCGTCACTTCTTCCTCTGACAAAGCTAAACTCTTCGCTAACACTTTCACTAAAAACTCCATTTTGGATAATTCTGTTACTATTCCTACCTCTCCACCCCCCCCCCCCCCCCCCCCCCTCTCCTCCTTATGCCTAACATCTTAATCTCTTCCAAGGATGTACTTTCAACCCTCTCTGGGCTTAATACTAAGAAGACGTACGAACCGGACGGTGTTCCTCCTATTGTACTAAAAAACTGTGCTTCCGTGCTGACTCCCTGCTTAGGCAAACTCTTCTGTCTCTGTATCTCCTCTAACGTCTTTAAAGTAACAGAGTTACATATAAATAAGTTACCGAGCCGGGGAAGTAAGGGAAAAAAGAAGAAAACGGAAATAAAAAGGAAAACCACAGCAAAGGAAAAACCAACAACAAATAAGAAGATGGAAGAAAAGGAGAATCAGAACAAGTCCCATGAAAAGAAAGAAGACAAGAAAAATGCAAAGAAGGGAAGAAAGAAGGAGGAGAAACAACAACATGGCCGCCTCACTACCACCCCCACTAAACATCAACCCACCAACCGATGTGCTCGAGTCGCCGTCATCACGCCCACTCTGCCGCCCACGCCCGGGAAAAGTATACGTGTCACCATCACCAATTCCGGGTCCTGCAAAAGGAAGGCAGCACAAGAGGACTTCCCAAAACACAAAAGGCCACAGATATCTCCTCTCCAGATGAGCCGCTCTTCCGCGCAGCTCCTCTCATATCATGGCGGAAACTTCTGATGGGTCTACCTCAAGCCCCCTAATCCGGCCCCCCATACCTGTGACCTTCTGACCCTCAACCACCATAACTGGGACATAGCAGCATAAGTCATGACCATCCCGACTTGCCTAAGGAAGAGTCAGCAATTTGAAGGGCTCGAGTAGGCTTGCATGCAAGGCTTGAGTCCGAGAATTACCCTCTCTTTCACCTGCGTGTACATGCCATGGCTGTAGACCAAATTGTCTGAGAATTCTTTTCCCTACCTTAGAACTATTGTCTCTCACACCATGGTGTCTGAGATACACTAGGATCTTTTCTAGGCTTGCAGTTTTGACATTAAAAGTTGAAATAAGGACCCCAAAAAAACTCTTAACCTGTACAATCCCAGCGACAGCTATAGCCGTCAGTAGATAATTAACTCCCCAGTCTCAGCGACGGTTATAGTAATGTATTTGTCTCGTAACTGTCTGTACAAGGCTATTTTTTGTTTAAAGTCTTTAAAAAAAAAAAAAAAAAAAAAAAAAAGTGATAGATCCACTCTTGCCTCATCTCTTGAAGTGAAAAGGTGGTCTCTCCTGTCATTTTGGCCACATTGCTTGAGACTGCTGGTGACTTCTATTAATGTATCCTACGGTACAGTACGGGTTATTATCAATTCAACACTCTTGGAGAAGTCTTTGCCATGGCAAGACCGCTGCAATAGTCAGGGCTTTGCGAGACACCATTACCTAAACGGCACTCTGTATACAAAGTCCTAACACCATATGTGCCAGAACCATGGTCGAGGACGTATGCTTGTAAAAAGGCCTAAAATCTAACTATCAGGGTTCTTTGAACACTCCTATAAAGGTCAAAGGTAGTTGGAAAAGATAGTATGGCCATATGGTCACACTTCTTCCCCACGCTCGCCTGATGAATAGTTACTCTGTCATGACTTGAGTGACTGTTCATTAAAGACCCCACATTCAAGAGTACCAAAAGAGAACTTCGTTACCGACTATTATAACGATCAGGATAGTCGAGCAGTCATAGTGCGGGACATGTCCTCACTTATACTCGCGTTACTCCGATAGTACGCTCCTTGTGTCATGACATAAGGAACTACTATTAAAGGCCCCAAACCAGATAGTCTCCATTGACCACACGGCAGGACTACCCAAGCGGCCCGACGAAGCAAGAAGAAAGGATTTAGCAACAAACAACTAGACCAACAGTGTTCAGTGTTCCCTCAAGACTCTATCCAGTGTTAGAATACAAGTACTAGTGGATTCTCTAAGTTCTTCGTGGATCCTCGCCCGTGCTCGGCGTTATATTATTGTGCTATATTCCATGTAAACAGTGTATCATATATCTTAATTGTATTTCTGTCGTTGTATCAAGTGATCATTAACAAGAAAACTCATGTGTGTACTCAGTGTTATATTTATCCTTTTCGACTTTTGTGCATGTGTGGTCTAACTTTAGTTTCTTCAGTCGACTAAGAACCTACCTTTGTCCAATCAACCCCAGTAAAAAACCCAGTATAACATTGGCGGCAGACGGTGGTTCTTGATTCGGGAAGAAAAGTAATTCCGCACAGAAACCAAAAGGAGTAAAGCGTTATACAACTAGTCACCATGGCGAATAATCGCTCACTTATCCCCATACCAATGTACGATGGGGACACTTACGATATCGAAACATATCTGGACATGGTTAAGCCAGTACTCGATCTGGCCTACAACAGTCATCGCAAGAAAATCGCAGTATTATTAACCCACCTGGGAAAAGCCGTTTCCTTGGTGGCCGGACAGGTAGCCCCAACATTGACATGGGACCAGTTCCGTACGATTGTAATTGATACCGTACAGCCGTCATTACGCTCCGTCTTGGCCTTAGCGAAAATCGACGACATTAAGTATGAAGGAGACATAGACGTGACACTAGCGGCACTGCATTAACTCGTCAAATCCGCATACCGCTTTCAGAGTGCTGACCAACAGAAGCAGCAAGTGGTCAATACATTGTTACGAGTGCTTCCAAGATTTTTTAAAGAACATTTCACGATTCACGACCCTGCAGGATATCACAAAGATATTATTACCATCCAGAAACTGCTAGCTGCTCGCCCCAAGACATCAACCGTGGGCGCCATAAAAAGGTTCCCCACCCATCCACAGGCCCACAAAAGACAGGGAACTTATTACAGCTACAGGTCGAGACCAAAACAGAGGCGCCACCAGCCATATCTGCCGGGCCGCCCCCAGAACATCAGATCTCAACCACCTCAGGGTACACCACCAAGAGTATACCCTCCCTCCAACCAAGCCGGAAGAGGCCCTCATAGGGGTTACCACACCTACCAACCTCGGGATCACCCCAATGTCACATTTAACCCATTTGATTTTCGAGCTTGCAACTCCGCCTGTCCCCTGCACTTCATCAGGGATCAGGCCAAAAATTTGAATCCCCTGCCCCATGTATTAGCTGCGGAAGAGGAGTCCCGTGTACTAGAGGAGTACAAATGAGTACAAAGTACAAAGGAGTACAAAGGAAATCAAGCAACAACAGATCTAGTGACCCTTCTAGGCTGCTTGTCCTCCAAAACACTGAGGATCAAGTGTCCAAACAGTGGTTTAGAGAGGGTAAGGGAACATTGGAAAGGGAACTACTGCCCTGCCACTAACGTGGCAGGACTAGGAAGTTAGTAGGGGACAGATGGGTTAGTAACTGAGGAGAGGATAAAATAAAGTTATTCATTTACAAACGCAGTCAGTCGCGGGTTTGATGCGAGATATTTGTCTAGGCGGAATTTAAATGAATCAACGGTGCTGCAGTCTATAACGTATCGGGGAAGCCCATTCCACAAGTTGACAACTCGATTGAAGAAGAAATTCTTAGATTCGTGTGAGTTAAAACATTTACCAATAATTTTGCAACCGTTTCCCCGCGTGTAATTAGATTGGTCGATAGTGAAGTACTTACTACAGTTCATATTGTCGATGCCTTTGATGATTTTGAACACTTGAATTAAGTCACCTCTTAATCTGCGCTGGGTTAAAGGAAATAGATTTAATTCTCTAAGACGCTCTTCGTATGGTTTGTTCTTTAGGCTAGGTATCATTTTGGTAACTCTACGTTGAACTCGTTCTAGCTTGTTTATGTCTTTTTGGTAATAAGGGCACCAGCATTGAACGCAGTATTCCAGAAGAGGGCGGACTAAGGAATTGTAAAGGGTTAGGATTACGTCTTTGGATTTATGCTCAAATGATCTGCCTGTAAAGCCAATTATTTTGTTTGCCTTCTTAACAACTTCTGAACATTGTTGACCCGGTTTTAGGTTACTCGATATTGTTACTCCCAGATCGGTTTCTCTGTTTACATTCTTAAGCTGAGTGCCATTCTTCGAATAGTTTGCTTTCTCATTTAGGTATCCGATATGTAGTACTTTACATTTATCCGCATTGAAACTCATTTGCCAAATTTGGGCCCAATGTGACAATTTATCTAGATTGTGTTGCATATCGTCAACTTGATCTTTTGAGAGTACGCTATTTGCAATTTTTGTATCGTCAGCAAATTTTGAGATTGTACAGGTGAGACCCTCATCTATGTCGTTGATGTAAATTAGAAAGAGAATTGGTCCTAGTACCGATCCCTGGGGTACCCCGCTACTTACATTGGTCCATTTAGATGCCTTACCGTTTATGACTACTCTTTGCTTTCTGTCGCTGAGCCAATTTTCTATCCATTTCAACACACCGTCTTGTATTCCATGCGCTTTTAGTTTTAGCAGTAAACGTTTGTGGGGAACTTTGTCAAAGGCCTTTTGAAAATCAAGGTATATAATATCTACAGCTTTACTCTCATCGTAGAGGTTGAGGATATCGTGGAAGAAGTCTAAGAGGTTTGTTAAACAGGAACGTTTTTTACGAAAGCCGTGTTGAGTATCTTTAAGTATGTTATTTTCCTCTAAGTGATTTACGAGTCTGTCTCTTATGACCGTTTCTAGCATTTTACATACAACTGAGGTTAAGCTAATTGGACGATAGTTACTGGGTAGGGATTTGCTGCCTTTTTGAATATCGGTGTTACGTTGCCTATCTTCCACTGATCAGGCATAGTTCCAGACTGCAAGGATTTATTGAATAGTAATGTCAGTGGTTTGGAGAGCTCATCCTTAGCTTCCTTTAGAACTCTAGGCGAGATTGTATCAGGTCCAGGCGTTTTATTTACCTTGAGTTTATCTAAACAATTCAATACTTCTCTCTCTGTAACGGTGATATTGCTTAGAACATCTGAATTATCAATCTGAATCGGCGATGGTGTAGGGATATCACTGAGGTCTTCTGTTGTAAAAACTGATGCAAAGAAGGTATTGAGGGCAATACTCATTTGTACTTCGTCTTTGGTGTATTCTCCATTTTCATCGACTAACGGTCCAACAGTTGAAGTAACTACTTTTTTCTTTCTGATATAACTATAGAATTCTTTCGGGTTTGTTTTACTTTGATTCGCAATATGTAACTCTAGGGTCTTTTTACTTTGCTTAATTAACTTTTTGGCTTTGCGTCGTAGCTCTACAAATTTCACCCGTTCTTCGTCATTTTGTGAGGATTTTAATCTATCATTAGCAAATTTTTTAGCAAGCAGGCAGTTTGAAATATCTTTATTCCACCATTTGGGCTTATTATTATGGCCTGGACGCCGTATTTTCGATGGTATGCAGTCTTGCACTGCTTTTAGGTAAGTGGTTTCGAATAACTTCCAAGATGTATTTATGTCGTTATTGTTAATTAAAAAGCTCCAGTCAGTTTCTTTAACCCTTATTTAGCGGCGAGAAACATAGCTCTAAGTTTATGAAAGTTTGCTTTCTTGAAATTAGGGACTTTTTCGATGCTACTATTTGGTTCGTTACTAGTAAACTTTAAAGTGAAAGTTATCGTATGATGGTCGCTGTTACTGAATTCATCACCAACATTCAAATTCTCTATTAATTCTTCTTTTGTTGCAAGTACAATGTCAAGAACGTTATTACCACGGGTCGGTGTTCGAACAAATTGATAAAGCGAACTCTCTTGCAAGTTCGTATACAAGTCATGTCCGGAGTGGGAAGTAAGAGTATCGCCCCACTTGGTCACAGGTAAATAAAAGTCGCCAAAAAATACGGTATCTTGTGAGTTACTTACATCTGCAATTTGTTCGTAAATTTCTCGGTCAGTTTGCACTGATTGAGCTGGAGGTCTGTATATTAATGCAAGTATTATTTTTGTACCTTTATTATTCTTTATTAGCACAAAAGATGTGTTGACGTTCACAATTTGAGGTTTTGACAAGAGGGTCGGGTTAAGACTTTCTTTGATATAAAATAAAACGCCACCTCCATTTTTATTTATTCGGCTTTTCTCAAACATTACATAACCGGGAAGTGAATACTCTGCTAAAAAGTCTCTATCTACTGTATTGAGCCAAGATTCTGTTATACCAATCACATCATAATTTTCAGTAAACACTAGTTCCTCTAAATCTGAAAATTTATTGTGTATGCTACGAACGTTTGCATAGAAAACCTTTAAAGTTGCGGTTTTAGAACTCACAGAACGTTCTTTAATCAAATTTTTGGTTCTGATCGGATCTACATTTACATTCATGGCTGACATCGGTCCTCGGTTGTTATCCCTGGCGGTTTTGAATTTGGGTCGTGTTGGTGGAGCTTTATCCAAATTCGCGGTTCTTGACAGATTAGCATTTAATTCCTTCGCAGGTTGCCGCCCTCGCTGTCTTCGGTCCTCCTTCCTGGTTGTCCTGTGCTGAGTCGATTTCTTCTCCGAAAATCCTTCACCGCATCGTTGAGAAGACGCCCAAAACGTGCTGCTCCCAGCTGGTTCAGATGAACTCCATCGTCCGAAAACAAATAGTCATCGTAGTAGAAATTGTCCCAGGTGTCGACGAATCCCACGTTTTCCTTCCTGCAGAGGTTTGCTAGACAACGATTTGTGCTGCTGGCTATGTTGTAAAATCGGCTCTCTACACCAAGCCGGGGGACGATTCCTGAGACAATGATCCGTGATGACTTCTCCTTAAACGACTTGATCAGCTGCTGGTACTTTAAAAGCAAATCTTCCGACCGGAGGAAGGATAAGAAGAAGAATATGCTCCCAAGGACATCGCCCTTATTCACACCACCGAGGAGGAAGAAGAAATCCTGGAAGAGGCAGAAAGCCCCATTCAGGGATTTTAAAACCTCCGCCGCCCGTTATGGCTTCGGCGGGGGAGTCTGTCATGACCAAACCACCACCTGTGTACCACCTACCGAAAATCCAAGGCAGTTAGGCTACTGATAGACACAGGTGCAGCTTGATCTTGGCTATTTAACTAATTTTATAAAAAAACATCACCGAAATTTGGGCTTGCTGAACGCTACCACCTCCAATTTAATCAGTGCCGGGGACACATCCCTCATTATTCAGGGGGAGACTCAGCCATTGCACATCACCACGCCCCACCCAGAAGCCTCGTGTCACCACTTCTTTGTGGTATTCTATTCTTAATGTACCCAATATGATGGGTACATCAGATTAGATGTGCTCCAGCTGCTCCAGGCTCAACTTGGTTGTGGTAGGCGATTACTAACGTTCAAAAGTGACCCCGCACAACATCATCGGGAGGAAAACAATTCCTAAGAAACGGTCCAGCCCCATCACCACCAACCAGACTACCTCAGAAGAGAACCACCAGAAATAAACAACAAATAAACACACCAACACCTCCAAACCAATACCAATTACACCACCTACCCCTATTGCCACACCACTACAACGCCGAGAAATCCCCCCTGCCCTTCCCACGATCGTGGCACCAGCCGTGCTAACGAAACGTATCTCCATACCTCCGCACCACCAACAATGGATACCGTTATGCCAGGTGCAAGAGCAGCCGATGATATTCACCCCACAGATAGATCCAGCATGGTCAGATTGATGCCGAATTCAACCTGCAATCCTCTCCCCCACCATGAACACTGCCTTAATAGCAAATATTTCAGAGGAGCCACTCACTTTACCCAAAGGTCTCATCATTGGGGACCTCGAAACCTTTGACAAGAAACCCAGAGAAACAGAGAAACACATCACCGACACACCTCTTGCCCTGCCCCACATTCCAGAGAAGCTAACTACATAACAACAATGGCAGATGAACAAATTACTAAATGATTTCGCAGATGTGTTCGCTCAGACCCCCACAGAAATAGGAAAAACCACAATGGAGGAGCATATAATACATACCACTGGGCCCCCATACGGCAACCGTCCTGCAGGAAGAACACCCTGCAACGTCAGGAGGAAGACCGGAAGGTCCAGGAAATGCTGGATGCCGGTATAGCCACACCCTCTGTCAGCCCTTGGTCATTTCCCGTGGTCCTTGTGAAGAAGAAAGACTGATTTATCCGATTCAGCGTCGACTATCGTCGATTAAACGATGCCACTGTCAAGGATGCCATGCCTCTACCCCGGATCGATGACTCCCTAGATTCGCTACATGGATCTAAGTGGTTCACCACTCTTGACCTACAAGCTGGATACTGGCAAGTGCCTATCAAGAGAGAACATCAGCAAAAGACAGCTTTTTCCACCAGTGGAGGACACTTTCATGAATTTAACGTCCTCCCCTTCGGATTGTGCAACGGCCCTATCTCTCATTTGATGGAGTCTGTACTAAAGGGACTGACCTGGGAAACCTGCCTGGCATACCTAGATAACGTGATCGTCTACGGATAAATCTGGCCTGAACATCTACAACGCCTTCGTCAGGTCTTACAGCATATCCGAGACGCAGGATTGAAGCTCAAGCCCTCCAAATGCGAAGTGGCCCGCACCACTTTTGACTTCCTGGGACACATCATCTCCGCCGAGGGAATCTCGCCTGATCCTCGGAAACTGACAGCTATAGCCACCCAGAAGCCACCTACCACCGTAAAGGGTGTCAGATCATTACTCGGGGTCGCTACCTACTACAGGAGATTCGTTAAGAATTTTGCGGAAATCGCTCGCCCCCTGCACAAACTGACCAGAAAAGAAGTACCATTCCAGTGGACCCCAGACAGAGATGCCGCCTTCAACACCCTAAAGCGACACCTAGTGAATGCCCCCACCGTTGTATTTCCAGACTACAGCCAACCTTTCTGTCTCTACACAGACATATCCTTGCATGCAATAGGCGCTGTACTTGCCCAAGTCCAAGACGGCCGTGAACACATCATTGCTTGTGCTAGCTCCACCCTCAACACCGCACAAAGAAATTATGCAGCCACAAAACGAGAATGCTTAGGGGTCATCTGGGCCCTGAACCACTTCCGGTCCGTTTTGCTGGGCACCAAGGTAGACATTAGGCTATTACCGACCATCGATCGTTACAGTGGTTAAGATGATCGGAGACCAGCTGTGCGCTTCTGGTGCGATGGCGAGAAACCCTAGAGAAATTCGATTATGAAATCCATTACTGCCTTGGAAAGCTGCACACAAACGCGGATGCTCTCTCTTGTCTCCTAGTGGCCAACCTCCACACTCAAGCCCTCGCAGCCCTAGCAAGCCTGGTCCCTTCAAATTCATCACTCACAAAACAGCAACGAAATGACCCTCACAACGATGACGCCCCGTTACTCAAAGCCTGGATATCCAAGGTTAAATCTAAGTGGATGCCCAATGAAATCTTCTATAATCTCCACCGAGCAAGTGACCAACTATACACCGAGTCCGGCCATATTGCTGTTGACCCCACACCGCCCAAGACTTACTCATCATTATCCACGAAGGCAACGGCATTCATTTGGGCCAGAAAAAAAATGTTACAAGTGTTCCAACAGATATACTGGACCACCAGCCCATCCGTCATCGTCAAGAGAGTAGCCGAATCCTGCAAACCTTGCACCATGGGCAAGAATCGAGGCAAGACCCCAGGACCCGCAGGTAAAATAGCAGCAAGTAAACCCTGACAAACACTATCTTTGGACGTCATGGGTCCATTTCCAGCAAGAAACGGAAAAAGGTTCGTCGTAACATTCGTCGACATATACTCCCGTTTCCTAATAGTGTGCACCATCAAAGATCACACCGCTCTCACCATCGCAGAAGTCCTCGCCACCGATGTTTTTGCCAACTTTGGACTACCTATCACCTTGCTATCCGACAACGCCCCGGAATTCTCCGGACAAGTATGGGAACCTTTCACCAAAATATGCGGCCTCAAGATCTCCCATTCATCACCCTACTAGCTTCAAGGCAACGCCGTGCGCGAATGGAGTCATAAAACAATAAACAATCAAATCCGCACCCGCTTAATCGCTTTACAAACCCAAGATTGGCCTGCACAAATCAAAATTATTTAATAGGGCATAAACTCATGTCCCAGGGAAGACGGTATCACCCCCCATGAAAGACTATATGGAGTCGCCCCCTTGTTGCTGCATTCCACCACCTCGCACAAACAGCCACCACTGACCCCCTACAACACCTGCGGAATACCATAAACACTGCCCAGGTGTGCTAAGATACCTCGCTCAACGCCACGCCCCCTCAGAGTCCCTATGCAATAAGTGAAAACGTAAGATTGCCAAATTGCCAGTCATCAATAAACTTGGGCAAAGGTACATAGGGCCATACCGAGTGATTAAGGCACCATATCCATATCAAGTGATCGTAAACTATCACGGAGAGACACGGACCTACCGAAATCGCTTCGTGAGAATCTACCGTCCCTGGAGTATGAGAAATGACAGTGAAACAAACACCCGTACCCCAGCCACCCACCACCAGGCACCCACTGACCTTTGCCAACCCTCACCAGAGTTACCAGACGCCACCAACAATCAGCTCAATTAAGGAACCCGCCAAAAATCACCCAGTCACCACCGCCACGCTCATCCGCACCCCCTCCTCCCCCCACCCCGCTCTTCGCGCCTCCCTGCACCTACCTCTCTCTCTCTCTCTCGCCCACGCCGCCCCTTACCCTACTCAAAACCCCTTCATGCCACCACCCCTCCCTCCCAAAACTAAACCCAAATGCGCCCCCTCCTCACCTTCACCATCCTCATCCCCATTCCCCAAACGCCTCAAAGCTTCCTCTTCTTCCACACCTATCAACCGCAACTCACGAACCTCAACCCCAACCTCATCACCCTCACCACCGACCTCCACCCAACCTCCCCATCCTACACCCGATCACCCTTTACTGCCACAGCCTCTTCAACCTCCTCACCCTCACATCAACCTTCCCCCAACCCCCACCTCATCGTCTAGCCCCCCCTTCAACCTTACCCTTCTAGTATTCCCCCCTCAACCCCCACCAGAACCACAAAATCATCTGTCTCCCAACCTAGAATCCTATAACCTCATTCAAATTCAAACCCCACCACCCCCCTCCCACATCATCCTCATCCTCAGCATCCAGCCCAACACCTCCACCCCGCACGAATTATTACACTTGTTCGGGCCGTCTCTCCCAACCCCCATCCCTTTTCTCAGCCATTTCCATTTCCCACCCATAAACAACATCACACCTTTCCAATACACACAAAATTAGCACAACACACTCACCCAACAACCTCACAACCCTGCGCATAGCATGCGCAACAAAGACAAATTCCACCACCATTCCCCCTTTTACCTCACCCAAGCCCCGCTCTGGTACTTTTGCATCCGCCAGGGATCATAAAACCCCTCAGGTCAAAGGTCAAATCATCACTTGCCCTCTCACCCCAGTCAAGGCAACAACACCTCCTAGACTACTCTCCACCAGATCCATCAAGATGAACCACGCCAGCCATGCTACATCACTCGCCGCCGCCATATTGCCAACCTCCAACTTACCTTACATCTACAAGGTAAAATGGAGCGAGGACGAGGAAAGATTCCATAAGAATGACAAAAATGATCCATAATATTAGAAATTTTCCGTATGAAGAAATTAGGTTTACATTCGTTAGAGAGACGCAGAGTTAGAGGGGATATGATAGAGGTGTTCAAGTGGGTTAGTGGGATTAACAAAGGGGACATGACAAATGTACTAAAGCTCAGTGATAGCGAAAGAACTCGTACCAATGGTTTCAAATTAGATAAATTTCGTTTCAGAAAAGATATAGGCAAATATTGGTTTGGTAACAGAGTTGTAGATGGGTGGAATAGGCTACCAAGTGATATAGTGGGATCAAGAACGATAGGGAGCTTTAAGAAAAAATTGGATAAGCATATGGACGAGAAGGGTTGGGTGTGAAGGGGGATCAGCCGGGTTGGGCCAATCAGCGCTCTGCAGACCCCCGTAATCCTGCGTTAATCTCTAACCGGTTTGGTAAGATGATCCTCAGGGTATTAGAGTGTTGAGCCTATAATTGGGCTTTGTAATTGGGGTTGTGTGGGACAGGGATCTGCCTTGCTTAGGCCAATCGGCTTTCTGCAGACTCCCATTTTCTTATGTTCTTATGTAATATCCGGTATATCGATGAAGTGGAAACCGCATCCATAATCTGCGGCGGATCATGTTATGTAACTATATACACCAAAGCCAACAAGCCTGCCGACGCCAGATCTGAAAAATGGTGGGAATACCTGCACTCTCACACCACCTTCACACGCCATGGATACCTCTTCTGTTTTGAGCTCGAGTCACGAGGTTGTGACTACTTCCCCGAACACGGTAGTAAAGTAACAGAGTTACAAATAAATAAGTTACCGAGTCGGGGAAGCGAGGGAAAGAAGAAGAAAAAGGAAACAAAAAGGAAAACCACAACAAAGGACAAACCAACAACAAATATGAAGAAGGAAGAAAAGGAAAATCAGAACAAGTCCCGTGGAAAGAAAGAAGACAAGACAAATGCAAAGAAGGGAAGAGAGAAGGAGGAGAAACAACAACATGGCCACTTCACCACCACCCCCACTAAACATCACCCCACCAACCAATGTGCTCGAGTCGCCGCCATCACGCCCACTCTGCCGCCCACGCCCGGGAAAAGTATACATGTCACCATCACCAATGCCGGGTCCAGCAAAAGGAAGGCAGAACAAGAGGACTTCCCAAAACACAAAAGGCCTCAGATATCTCCTCTCCAGATACGCCTCACTTCCGTGCAGCTTCTTCCACATCGTAGGAGAAACTTCTGAGGGGTCTACCTCAACCCCCCTAATCTGCCCCCAGTACCTGTGACCTTCTGACCCTCAACCACTGTAACTGGGACATAGCAGCATAAGTCATGACCATCCCGACTTGCCCAAGGTAGAGTCAGCAATTCGAAAGGCTCAAGTAGGCTTGCATGCAAGGCTTGAGTCTGAGAATTATACTTTCTTTCACCTGAGTGTACATGCCTTGGCTGTAGACCAAATTGTCTGAGAGTTCTTTTCCCTACCTAAGAACTATTGT
Organism: Paralithodes platypus; assembly: GCA_032716605.1. Lineage (NCBI taxonomy): Eukaryota > Metazoa > Arthropoda > Malacostraca > Decapoda > Lithodidae > Paralithodes > Paralithodes platypus. Next base: position 28,394,999 of record CM064525.1, read on the forward strand.
CTCTCACACCATGGTGCCTGAGATGCATTAGGATCTTCTCTACGCTGGCAGTTTTGACATTAAAAGTGAAAATAAGGACATGTCCCCAAAACACTCTTAATATCAATTCAACACTATTGGAGAAGTCCTTGCCATGGCAAGCCCGCTGTAATAGTCAGGGCTTTGCGAGACACCGTCACCTAAAAGGCACTCTGCATACAAAGTCCTTACACCATATGTGGCAGAACCATGGTTGAGGACATATGCTTGTAAAAATGCCTAAAAATCCAATCATCAGGGTTCTTCGAACACTCTTATGAAGGTCAAAGGTAGTTGAGAAAGATAAAACGGCCATGGTCACACTTCTCACTCATGCTCGTGTTAGTCCGATAGTACGCCCCCTGTGTTATGACATAAGGAACTACTATTGAAGGCCCCAAACCAAATAGTCCATCTGTAACCCCCACTCCATTGACCACACAGCAGGACCACCTAAGCGGCCCGACGAAGAAAGAAGAAAGGTCTTAACAACAAACAACTAGATCAATAGTGTTCAGTGTTCCCTCAAGACACTATCCAGTGTTAGAATAGAAGTGCTAGTGGATTTTCTAAGTTCGTTGTGGATCCTAGCCCGTGCTTGGCATTATATTATTGTATTATATTCAATGTAAACAGTGTATCATATATCTTAAGTGTATTTCTGTCATTGTATCAAGTGATCATTAATAACAAAAATCCTTTACGACTTTTGTGCATGTGTGGTCTGATTTTAGTTTCTCCAGTCGAGTAAGAACCTACCCTTGTCCAATCAACCCCAGTAAAAAACCTGGTATAACAGTCCTCCCTTCTTGTTGGAAGTTTGCTCTCATTTAACCTGTCCCGAAGAAGGGTGACCGCTCTCAACCCTCCAACTATCGTCCAATTGCTCTCATTTCTTGTATCTCTAAAGTTTTTGAAACTATTCTTGCCTCAAAATTTCTTAAGCATTTAACTTCCCATAACCTACTCTCAGACCGCCAGTATGGCTTCCTTAAGGGCCGCTGTACCTGTGATCTTCTTTCTTATCTTACTAACTCTTGGTCATCCTCAATTCGGGACTTCAGTGAGACTTTTTCTATTGCACTAGACATATCGAAGGCCTTCGATAGAGTCTGGCACAAATCCCTTATTTCCAAACTACCCTACTTCGGTTTCTATCCCTCCATCTGTGTCTTTGTCTCTAATTTCCTTTCCGGCCATTACAAAGCTGCAGTTGTGGAGGGCCACCATTCACTTACTCAACCTATCAACTCTGGTGTTCCTCAGGGATCTGTCCTATCTCCAATTATCTTCCTATTTTTCATTAACGACCTTCTCTATTGCACCTCCAGCCCCATTCACTCATATACTGACGACTCTACATTGCACTATTCAACTATTCTTCCTCGAAATCACTCGCAGCAGGAACTCCAAACTCACCTAAGGAGGCCATAAATCCCCTATCTTCTGATGTCTCTACTATCTCTAATTGGGGCAGAGAAAACCTTGTTATTTTCAATGCTTCCAAAACTAAATTTCTCCATCTGTCTACTCGTAGCCCCCTTCCAGAAAACTATGACTTAGTCTTCAACAACATACAAATTAACAATTCATCTTCTCTAAATATTCTCGGTGTCTCTTTTCCTTCTGTTCTCTCTTGGAAGGATCATATTACTACTCTTGCTAAAACAGCCTCCCAGAAGCTGGGTGTGTTCAACCTCCTCCGTGGGCGTTTTACTCCTACACAGCTTCTTGCTCTGTACTGGGGCACGGTACGTCCATGTATTGAGTATTGTTCAAATGTGTGGGGAGGATCCTCTCACACAGCACTTCTAGACAAAGTAGAAAAGAAAGCCTTCCATCTCATTAACTTACGTCCACTCACCAATTATCTGCAGTCTCTCTCTTTTCGCCGAAATGTTGTATCTCTCACTATTCTACCGCTATTACAATAATCATTGTTCCTCAGAGCTCTCTCAGTGTATAACACCCCCTCTTCGTAGAGCACGTAGCACCCGTATTGCAACATAATGCCACCCCTACTCTGTGCAACTCTTCAACCCAAGAGTGTAACTTTATTCTCAATCTTTCATCTATTCAACAGCTGAGCTCTGAAACTCTTTCCCAGAATCAGTCTTTCCCTCTTCCTATTAACTAAATTGCTTCAAACTCGGTGTGTCCAGGCATTTTGGCTCGAATGTCTCTTGATTTCGGCCTTGTCACTCTTTCAACTCTGGGGGAGGCACTCACTACAGGCAGTTCTGCCCTTTGTCTCCCTCAGTCACATAGAAAACAAAACAAATATATATATATATATACTGTATATATACAGTATATATATATATATATATATATATATATATATATATATATATATATATATACATTATACACAGTATATATACAGCATATATATATATATATATATATATATATATATATATATATATATATACTGTATATATACAGTATATACATATATATATATATATATATATATATATATATATATATACATTATACACAGTATATTACAGCATATATATATATATATATATATATATATATATATATATATATACTGTATATATACAGTATATACATATATATATATATATATATATATATATATATACCGTATATATATATATTTATTATTATTATTATTTTTTTATTTTTTTGGGGGGGAGGGGAGGGGGAGTATTTCCGCGAATCTTACAATAATTGTCAACTATGTTGTCTGCAGTCAGGAGTAAGATCAATCATCAAGGTCAACTTTAAATACAAAATGTGAGTACAAGGTTCAGCATTGGGTCTGTATTTATTTGTTTTCCAAATGCAAAAATCGGCACTTCTACTATATTATTATTATGCCTCGTAATATTTATTTCGTCAACACAAATGTTGTCTTTTATACGTAACTTATGCATTTACAAATTAATTAATTATAAGAAGTAAGTGCGTTTTTTTTCAAGTGTATTTTCCGCAGCACATTAGCATGTTATATTATCGGTAATTTACTAATGGATGTCATAGCCCATGATAACAGTGAAAATGCTAATATGGATAATCATATTCAGCATGTTGCAGGGTAAATACTAAGCAATGTTGGCAACCCATACTAAAGTGTCATATTTTAACCACTTATGCAAAGCTACTTACATCCTACAGTAGATTGAAAAGCATTGCCCCATTAGTTTTGTCATTTTAAGACGTTCGCCCTATTAGTTTGGCGATTTTAAGATCTTTTGTCCAATTTCTGTCAATTTTAACACCTTACGAGCGGCCTAGGCGGTAATTTATATGTACAGCCCAGCGGGGTGTTTTTACCCTAAATAGGGTTGTTTACGTGATCATTTTCATGCCTAAATAAGACCCAGAGCGTAAAACAAGTATCTATCCCTGAAAGGGCATAAACAGCGCTTTCCAATGACACCCCAACCATCCTTGTACGACCGCTGGTTCTCTTGCAAAGATCGCGCAACACGAGTGCAAAAACCATGTAATTAGGTACTTTCCCTACATAATTCCCTGTGTAGCGAGTGCGAGAGGGTAGAGGAGGGTGGGATTCATGTCAGTAGGTCCGCCGCGGTGGTCTGGAGCAGTCATACGCTTGCTACGCTCCTCCCACCACTCATCTCTCTCTCTCAGCAACATTACGTGGTGAAAATGGCACACGACATAAGTTGTGAACCGCCACTTAGTCCATTTTTATTTCACACAACATAAGTTGCGCGCCGCCAAAGACGGGTTAAAGCCTTTCGTGTCGATGTTTTTCCTGGCAAGCGATAACGAGCCTGTAATTTAGGCGGAACCAGCCTTTGGCCGGGACAATTTTCTACCGAAATGTTTTCAAATTTATATCGATGGGGGGTCTTGAGGGAATGTCTTTAATGTTTGATGGAAGTATAGGGAACAAACTAGCCCGTTCAGTTGCAGCGACGGAATTTCCTTTCTATTCTGGCAACTATTAGACGGTTTTATTCAACTTAAGAAGGATCTCTGCCAGTTAAAAGATTACAGACTACCTCAGTTAATCCTTTTAGCTACCATATGTCCTTCCTAAGCATTGTAGAATATATATATATATATATATATATATTGTGACGCCGCCCGGCGTTGGCAGAATGGTTGCGTGGGACATTGCAGCTCGCTAGCGCTCGCCAGGATGGGGGGATAGGCTACAGTTGTCCTAGAATGATCTGCTTTATTTCATTAGTGTCGTGTTGTCACAGACAGTCTAGAAATGATCTTTGTTTTGGTCTGTGACCGCGCCTTATATTTTATATTCGCTATAATATAAATGTTGCTTGTGTGGGAGGCGAGCGAGAGAGGGTGAGGGGGTACACCCGGCAGCGAGATGAGCTGTGACGCGGCTCGCTTGGGCGCTGACGGCGTTGGCGGCCGGGTGGTCAACTAGTCCCTTCCCGTCGCTGCCTCATGTTCTTTACCAGCTCAGAGCTTGCTTGACACACGTATCGCCTACGTCCTTTGCAATTCTGTCCCTCATACTCGCCACTTTGCATACTATTTCTCTCTCTCGACTTCTCCTTTCTCATTCTCTAATCTTTATTAAACTCAACACCCCTTCTGGTTTCAGCATAGACGTTTACCGTCGACCAGTCGTATTGTACGCGAAGCTCTCAGATATTTCCATGTATTAGGTTAAGGAGGTATTATGCTTTATTGAGGTTAGAGAGACGGACTTTTCCGTGTGTGTCCTCTCTCGGGAAGGTTGTAGACCGGTATATGTCTCCCTGGCAAGGTATTGAGTGATTCTGCTTGGTTATCTAAAGCTAGACTAGGGGTAAGGTTACTGTGTCGTTGTCTCCGATGTGTGCAGTGTTAGCTAAGCCCTGCACGACATCGACAGGTACTGTGGGAGCCTAGGTTGTCTTCGGGTGGGTTTACTCTGCGAGCACAGCGCTGTGGTGTGAGAGGGCCATAGCCTATCCCTCACAACATAGTGCTGCCTCTTTGTGTTGACTTCTGAGGGATCACCAGGATAGAACTAGGTACTAGAGACCTAGATTTATCAAGAGAGCATCCCCGTCATATAACGTAATCTTCATTATACCACCTTCGGACAACGTTAGGCTACGAGCCGCATGCTCGCCCATTGTTGCCCTGCCTTGATACCCCAGCTAGACTTTATTAACTGAGCAGACACTGGTTAGAGATAAGCCCCCATTATTATATGTATGCAACATTATTATTCACTGCACTTTGAGCCGAGGTTGTTGTTGAGTTGCACAACCCTAGTAGGCTGTTGCGTTGTGTCACGAAGCATTTCTTTAGTTGTCGAGCATTACTACCTTTGCGCAGTCTTTATTATTCGCCTGCCTATTATTACTATATGTCCTAGTATTTATTGTGACCCGTATTCTGCATTATAATTGTTCAAGATTCTTTACGAACATCTTCCCAGCATCAGACTAATTTCAGAAGTTTCCAGTTGATGTTGCAGGACTAGCATTGCACTTTCTTTAATACAGGAGTGCCAGTTATTTGAGTATCTACCGTAACGCTAATTAATCACGTTAACTATCTTTTCTTTGTGTAACCTAATCGAGTAATCTTTTACTGTTTGAGAATAGGCTGTTTCATCGAGCGTCAGCCTAGTGTGTGTGCACCAGTTACCGAGTCATAGGATACCTCGTTGTCCAGGCACGACTCAGGGCGGTAATGGTGTTTTGTTTTCCAGTGTTTAAGGCAGGGGTTGGATCTAGTGTTACCGTTGTTGCAGTTTGCCATTATCTAGTCCAATGTTGAAGAGCCCTGTGTCTTTGAGAACCTGGATCGTAACAATATATATATATATATATATATATACCGGTATATATATATACATATATATATATATATATATATATATATATATATATATATATATTTTGTTTTTTCTTTAATACATACGAGGTTGAAAGAAATGGCAATTTCTGCGTTGGAAATTTTATTATTCAAAGTTTCCAGGTCTCTGATGAGTTTTCGCTGGGTGGCAGGAAGTAGATGAAGGAGATGAGCAAAATTCATGGTGGTATAGGGTTACATTAATGTACATGATGATACAGGATATACAATGCGTTTCACTGGACAACCAGCATTATCAAGTAAGGATAGAATTATATAAAAGGTAAACAGGAAGGGTATATATAGAGGGTGGAGGATCAGAGGAGGCGAAAATCAGGGGGAAAAAGTCTGCTATTGGTGGAGGGGTATTCTAGGAGAGAGAAAGAGAGAACCGCTTCACGCATGCGCACTGGATTCGGGATGGTGGTCGGTTGGCGGGGTCGAAGCTGATTGGCTGCGTGTCGAGAGGCGTGGCCTAAGTTGCGTAGTACGTGTGGCGCCTGCGGAAGACGAAGCTGAAGGAGGCAGCGCGGGGGGATGCGTCAAGGGCACCGGGGGGCGAGGGGGGGCGTTAGGCCCTGTAGGAAAGTGCCTTTTGGCAGAAGGAAGGATCTGAAGGTCCAGAGTTTGGTTGTTGATGTTGGGATGTAAGGCTTGGATATATAATGCTTCGAGTATAGGTAATCTCCTTGGGTCACTTTCTTTATCGAGTATGGTGGTGTGTTTCTCTAACTCGTTGCGTGTGAGGTGGGGGTGGTTAGGGGTGAGATAGTGGTCTTTGATGGCTCCAGCCTGAAGGTGAAGAGTTAACCGACGTGAAAGACGAGTCTGCGTCATACCAATATAGGAATGAGGTCCACAGTCCTCATAATTACAGGTATGTTGGTAAATGACGTGATCGTCGGTCATCGGGCTCTTTATCTTGATGGAAGCTGATTTGTTGCGGAGAAAGAGGTTGGAGGTCTTGGGGGATTTGTAATAAATTATTAATTTGATTTTGTTTTCCGCAACCCAACCGACGAAATCAAACATACTGCCAACACCACCATCACCGCCATCAACGCCAAACAAGGAGGGGTCCACCTTAAAAAACTCGTCGGAGAATACACCCCTGGTTATGCGTACGGAACCATCAAAACACACAAACCTGGGAACCCCCTCCGCCCCATCATCTCCCAGATCCCCACTGCCACCTACCAGATCGCCAAGGCCCTGAACAACCTCCTCACCCCCTACGTGCCCAGCCAATTCAACCTTAACTCAGCCCACGATTTCTTGGAAATTTTACGAGACGCCCCCCGGAACAACAACCACACAATCGCCTCTCTCAACGTAGAAAGCCTGTTCACCAACGTGCCAGTGGATAGGACCATTGACATGATTCTACGTCGAATTTACCATTGCCCTGATACACCAACACTGGACATCCCGGAGAAGGCCCTGAAAACACTACTGGAGCTATGTACCAAGGAGGCCCCCTTCCTTTGCCCCCGGGGCAACATGTACAAGCAGATAGACGGTGTGGCGATGGGCAGCCCCCTAGGAGTTCTTTTTGCGAACATTTTTATGGGTACCATCGAGGAAGAGCTCCTAGCTGCCCAATGACCCGCCGTCTACTGTAGATACGTGGATGACATCTTCGTGCAAATCAAGGACCTTCACGAACTACAGGAACTCCAGCGTCGCTTCATGACCTCCTCCGGACTTAACTTCACCTTTGAAAAATCTAACAATGGACAACTCCCCTTCCTCGACATCCTCGTAGCTCTGAACGACCATGGGTTCAAAACCACCGTCTACATTAAACCAACTAACACAGGACAATGCCTCAACGGCGATAGTGAATGCCCCCGCCGTTATCTTCTATCCTCCATCTCCGCCTATGTTAGGAGAGCCCTCACGCACTGCTCTACCTGGGCCGACACCCACCAGGAACTAGAAAGACTATCCCAAGTTTTAGTAAATAGCGGATACTCCAACTCCGACATCTCCAGCACCATCAACCACCATCTTGAAAAATGGTACACCCAAAGCCCTCCCAACATTAACCCCCCCAATGAAATTAAGATCTTCTACCGCAATTTTATGTCCTCTGAACACAAAAATGACGAGGCCGTCTTAAAAGAAATAATCTCCAACCATGTCCACCCAACCAACCCGGAAAACAAAATCAAATTAATAATTTATTACAAATCCCCCAAGACCTCCAACCTCGTTCTCCGCAACAAACCAGCTTCCACCAAGATAAAGAGCCTGATGACCGACGATCACGTCATTTACCAACATACCTGTAATTATGAGGACTGTGGACCTCATTCCTATATTGGTATGACGCAGACTCGTCTTTCACGTCGGTTAACTCTTCACCTTCAGGCTGGAGCCATCAAAGACCACTATCTCCCCCTCGCCCCCCGGTGCCCTTGACGCAGCCCCCCGCGCTACCTCCTTCAGCTTCGTCTTCCGCAGGCGCCACACGTACTACGCAACTTAGGCCACGCCCCTCGACACGCAGCCAATCAGCTTCGACCCCGCCAACCGACCACCATCCCGCATCCAGTGCGCATGCGTGAAGCGGTTCTCTTTCTCTCTCCTAGAATACCCCTCCACCAATAGCAGACTTTTGCCCCCTGATTTTCGCCTCCTCTGATCCTCCACCCTCTATATATACCCTTCCTGTTTACCTTTTATATCATTCTATCCTTACTTGATAATGCTGGTTGTCCAGTGAAACGCGTCGTATATCCTGTATCATCATATACATTAATGTAACCCTGTTACCACCATGAATTTTGCTCATCCCCTTCATCTACTTCCTGCCACCCAGCGAAAACTCATCAGAGACCTGGAAACTTTGAATAATAAAATTTCCAACGCAGAAATTGCCATTTCTTTCAACCTCGTATGTATTAAAGAAAATTTATTACCTGGCTTTACTAACAAATATATGTATATATATATATATACACTATATATATATATATATATATATGTATATATATATATATATATATATATATATATATATATATACTGTATATACTGTATTTATATATATATCTATATATATATTTATATACCGTATATATATATATATATATATATATATATATATATATATATATATATATATATATATATATATATATATATATATATATATATATATATATATATATAATATATATATATATATATATATATATATATATATATATATATATATATATATACTGTAGATATATATAGTTATATGGTTAACCTTTTGGTCGATTTGTCTTTTTCATTTATGTAGTCTCCTCCCTAAACCTCCATCAAACTTAATATATCAAACCCAGGATCCTCCCTTCAAGATATATTTGTACATTTTTCGGTAGGAAAATGTCCCAGCCGATGGTCGGTTCCTCCTAAATTACAGGCTCGCTATCGCTCGCCAGGAAAAATCGACACCTAATTAACACGAACATTCTTAAAATTGGCACAGAAAAGGGGTGAAAGTCTCAAAATCGCCAACACTAATGGGCTGAACGTCTTATAATCGGAACACTAATGGAACTAACATGATGGAAAGGAGGGACCATACAAACGGCTCATCTCCCCTTAATAACTGAGGACTGTTTGGGTGTTGACTCGTCCCTTGAGCCGTAACCCCTTCACCACCATTACGTAATTGTCATCATATTCTGTTTACCATTAGACGATTTTCTGTATTTTGTTATCTACTTATACGACTCAAATGGGTTTAATACGATATCAATAACCCCTCTTAGTAACATAGGTCCTTGTTAAACTGCATAAAGTCGTCTACTTTTAGCCAGACTCAAAGGTAAAAAGGCGCCATGGTACTGAAGGGGTTAACCAATGTGGAGGAGTCGTTTATCGTATCTTATCAACCCTTAACCCCTTCTCTACCTTCGATGTCTTTCTAGTTTTGTTTTAGCTATATTAAGACGTTATTCTGCAGTTTACGAAGGATCTGTTGTAGTAAAAAGGGTTAAGTGAGGTAGTTCTAAGCCTGTTAATTGCTGGAGGCCCTTTTTAATCTCAATAAAATCGTTCAATAGTTGTCAGAATATAATGCAAAATACGTCGTCGTTGACAGGTTTCTCGGCTTCTCCAGTCAAGTATCTCCAGTATTTTATCTAATTTACTTTTATTTCTATTTCTGAGTTTTTCTTACACTGTTCAATATCTTATCTGTGCTGTTTGGAGCTTTACTACTATGATTTCATTTTTTTTTCGTCATTGTTAGGTAAGCCTGTCGGTAAAGAACAATGTCCGTGCTTACTGTAGGTGACTTGATTCAAACTACCCCGAAGGCTATCCCCAGTAATTGTGAAGTGATACCTTCAAATTGCCACTCCTAATATATTAGCCACCCATTTTTACTAAGGTAATTATGAAGCATAAGGTATCAATCCTTTAGGTAAATTATTTGTATATTGTACCTAATTAAATTAGGAAAGACAATGCTGAATATATGATTATTATGTCAATGAGTATCAAGTAAGTATATCCTACCATTTGCTATATGTGGCGATAGTTTTGTTAATAGTTTATCAATTATCTTATTTAATAATAAATGCTATAAATGTAATACCATTTGTAGGAAATAATTGGGTTAGTATTCATCCAGACATAATATATAATGTATAATTGGATCGTCAAAACTGATAATTGAAAAACTGTGGCTTAGATAATTATGAATTTCTTCTACTCTGACGAATACACAATCACCAGTACGTATTAACCCCTTCAGTACCGGCAACGTCCTTCTCATTATATTATGGCAACTATTACACAATTATATTCACCTTAGGAAGGACGTCTGCCCATTAAAAGGCTACATACTATCTTAATTAATCCTTTTAGCAATCATATATCCTTCCTGAGCTTCATAAAATCGTATACATGTAGCTGAAATCAAATAAAAACAAACATGACTGGTACAGTAGGGGTTAATACAAACATCATGTGAGATTAATGCTGTTCCTAAGACAGGGCCCCGTCTTAAGAACCGTACTAAGCTCAAATGCTGACATCATTAGTATAGTTACACCCTAATTATGTTGCAAACACGTTATCACCATTATTTACTAGAAAGGCTTCCACCTTATGTGACTGCACAATTTTAGCAAACTAAGGTAAATTTTGAACTGACGAAATTAAGAACGTAGTCAATAATGTGCTTCTCGTCATTTAGTGATCCTAGATATATATGTATTTATGAAATAAAGACGACGACTATGGGGTTTGCTGCACAAAAAATTAGTTCAATAAATGACAACAGTACTTTTTCTCTGGTAGTGAGAGCACCACAATGACGCACATTCGTTAGAGAGAGAAAAGAAAAGCAGGCAATATACATGCACTCAATAGAAATGAGTATTGAGAAGAACATCAGATTCGACACAAATTATGGTGTCGGAAACAGAGTTGAGTGTAGGACTCCTTTGAAGTGTATGACGTCAAAGTGAACGTAGCGATAAAGTCTCATATTTTTCATTAGGAAAGCTAAGTAAAATATCTGACCTACATTATTTACAGTAAATGTTACCTACATAAATGTTAACTAGTAAGACGCAACTTTACTTGACCGACATACGATGAACATGGACATGAATAATTCGAAACTCCTTGTAAAACAATATAAATACACAATAATTTGCACATCAACACTTTGGGGACAATAAAGTATCACATTATAAAACGTCATCGGACAGCAAATGCATAAACAATATTAACATAAAAATACTAAGTTCTCCCATTACTAGAGAGAAGCCAGTTATGAAACTCGTTATTAACCTCTAAAATGTGCCAGGATTCCATTGAGGTTTTGTTGATTGAATTCGGCTGGACTCTAATATTAGAGTCCCGATAATGAAACACACACCAAAACCGTGGGATAGGCGAGATACGTATGAAAATTCGGTGACAACTACTGTAGACAACTCTCGATTCCAAACCTCATAAAATTCTCACAACACACTCACAGACCACACCATTACTCCTCCCTCATCATCGTGGATGCAGGGAACGTCACATGACCCCAAATATATCCTATATACTGTACTATGTAGAGATACGAGAGACAAACAAGGGGAGGCAAAACTGTCACAAAACACTTCTAGTAAATGAGGTTGAGGGGAGGAGGCGTGTGTTTACCTCCCTCCCTCCTCCCTCTATCACTCTGCCTTTGTATATTTGACTAATATTCTTCAAAAAATACGGTATCTACACCAAATGTCTGTGTACTAATTCTTCAAAGGTGCATTTTTATTCAGACCTATGCACATTATGCGGGCCAACCTTGCAACTACTGACCTCAACATCGCCATTCCCACATCATTTCTGTACTGTAACTCATGGTGGATGAGTGAATGTATTTACAATACACCACCACCACCATCATATATCTCCACCACCACCACCGACACCACATCTCTCTACCACCACCACCGACACACCATATCTCTCCACCACCACCACCACCGACACCATATCTCTCTACCACCACCACCAAACAGATTTGAGATATTGGTAGAGATGGAAGACGAACCAGAAGAGATCAGGCTCATTGGGGATTCCATCCTACGAGGACAGGTCGAAGAGTTTTGTGACAGAGTCCCAAATCAACGAAAAAGATTTTGCATCCCAGGAGCTGGACTGGACGACATTGTGGAAGCCTTCGAAGATACCACAAAGGATGCAAATGAAAATACCCTTTTTGTCATCCATGCTGGTTCAAATGACGTCATGCGCACCAGATCTGAAGAGTTGATGGAGAAATATCGCAAGATGATCCAGCACTACAAAAACAAGTCAAGGAATATCATCATCTCAGGCATTCTCCCCAAGATCGACGCACCTGACAAATTCTACGACAAGGCCTTCAGCACAAATAGCCGACTAAAATATAAGTGTCTGAGGGAAGAAGTTGAATTCATCAACCTCTGGGACAACTTCTACAACCAGCCTACTCTGTTCCGCAAGGATGGCACTCATCTAAACCCTGTGGGTTCAGCACGCATGGTTCGTCTCCTACACGAAGCAGTCCGCAGCCATGGATAAAAAAACGCCATCCGAGAAAAAGCAGCAGTGACATAAATCATCCAACACCAAGAAAAAAACAGAGGCAACCGAGGACCACCAGCGATTAGGACCGAAGACAGCGAGGACCGAGGACAGCCATGAACATAAATGTAGATCCAACAAGAACCAAAAATATTATTAAAGAGCATTCCGTGAGTTCTAAAATAACAAATTTAAAGGTTTTCTATGCAAACGCTCGTAGCATGCGCAATCAATTTTCAGATTTAGAGGAGCTAGTGTTTACAGAAAATTATGATGTGATTGGCATAACAGAATCTTGGCTCAATACAGAAGATAGAGACTTTTTAGCAGAGTATTCACTTCCCGGTTATGTAATGTTTGAGAAAAGCCGAATAAATCGAAATGGAGGTGGCGTTTTACTTTATATCAAAGAAAGTCTTAACCCTACCCTCTTGTCAAAACCTCAAATTGTGAACGTCGACGCATCTTTTGTGCTAATAAAGAATAATAAAGGTACAAAAATAATACTTGCATTAATATACAGACCTCCAGCTCAATCAGTGCAAACTGACCGAGAAATTTACGAACAAATTGCAGATGTAAGTAACTCACAAGATACCGTAATTTTTGGCGACTTTAATTTACCTGTGACCAAGTGGGGCGATACTCTTACTTCACACTCCGGACATGACTTGTATACGAACTTGCAAGAGAGTTCGCTTTATCAATTTGTTCGAACGCCGACCCGTGGTAATAACGTTCTTGACATTGTACTTGCAACAAAAGAAGAATTAATAGAGAATTTGAATGTTGGTGATGAATTCAGTAACAGCGACCATCGTACGATAACTTTCACTTTAAAGTTTACTAGTAACGAACCAAATAGTAGCATCGAAAAAGTCCCTAATTTCAAGAAAGCAAACTTCCATAAACTTAGAGCTATGTTTAAAAAAACTGACTGGAGCTTTTTAATTAACAATAACGACATAAATACATCTTGGAAGTTATTCGAAACCACTTACCTAAAAGCAGTGCCATCGAAAATACGGTGTCCAGGCCATAATAATAAGCCCAAATGGTGGAATAAAGATATTTCAAACTGCCTGCTTGCTAAAAAATTTGCTAATAATAGATTAAAATCCTCACAAAATGACGAAGAACGGGTGAAATTTGTAGAGCTACGACGCAAAGCCAAAAAGTTAATTAAGCAAAGTAAAAAGACCTTAGAGTTACATATTGCGAATCAAAGTAAAACAAACCCGAAAGAATTCTATAGTTATATCAGAAAGAAAAAAGTAGTTACTTCAACTGTTGGACCGTTAGTCGATGAAAATGGAGAGTACACCAAAGACGAAGTACAAATGAGTAATGCCCTCAATACCTTCTTTGCATCAGTTTTTACAACAGAAGACCTCAGTGATATCCCTACACCATCGCCGATTCAGATTGATAATTCAGATGTTCTAAGCAATATCACCGTTACAGAGAGAGTAGTATTGAATTGTTTAGATAAACTCAAGGTAAATAAAATGCCTGGACCTGATACAATCTCGCCTAGAGTTCTAAAGGAAGCTAAGGATGAGCTCTCCAAACCACTGACATTACTATTCAATAAATCCTTGCAGTCTGGAACTATGCCTGATCAGTGGAAGCTAGCCAACATAACACCGATATTCAAAAAAGGCAGCAAATCCCTACCCAGTAACTATCGTCCAATTAGCTTAACCTCAGTTGTATGTAAAATGCTAGAAACGGTCATACGAGACAGACTCGTAAATCACTTAGAGGAAAATAACATGCTTAAAGATACTCAACACGGCTTTCGTAAAAACGTTCCTGTTTAACAAACCTCTTAGACTTCTTCCACGATATCCTCAACCTCTACGATGAGAGTAAAGCTGTAGATATTATATACCTTGATTTTCAAAAGGCCTTTGACAAAGTTCCCCACAAACGTTTACTGCTAAAACTAAAAGCGCATGGAATACAAGACGGTGTGTTGAAATGGATAGAAAATTGGCTCAGCGACAGAAAGCAAAGAGTAGTCATAAACGGTAAGGCATCTAAATGGACCAATGTAAGTAGCGGGGTACCCCAGGGATCGGTACTAGGACCAATTCTCTTTCTAATTTACATCAACGACATAGATGAGGGTCTCACCTGTACAATCTCAAAATTTGCTGACGATACAAAAATTGCAAATAGCGTACTCTCAAAAGAACAAGTTGACGATATGCAACACAATCTAGATAAATTGTCATGTTGGGCCCAAATTTGGCAAATGAGTTCAATGCGGATAAATGTAAAGTACTACATATCGGATACCTAAATGAGAAAGCAAACTATTCGATGAATGGCACTCAGCTTAAGAATGTAAACAGAGAAACCGATCTGGGAGTAACAATATCGAGTAACCTAAAACCGAGTCAACAATGTTCAGAAGTTGTTAAGAAGGCAAACAAAGTAATTGGCTTTATAGGCAGGTCATTTGAGCATAAATCCAAAGAAGTTATCCTAACCCTTTACAATTCCTTAGTCCGCCCTCTTCTGGAATACTGCGTTCAATCCTGGTGCCCTTATTACCAAAAAGATATAAACAAGCTAGAACGAGTTCAACGTAGAGTTACCAAAATGATACCTAGCCTAAAGAACAAACCATACGAAGAGCGTCTTAGAGAATTAAATCTATTTCCATTAACCCAGCGCAGATTAAGAGGTGACTTAATTCAAGTGTTCAAAATCATCAAAGGCATCGACAATATGAACTGTAGTAAGTACTTCACTTTCGACCAATCTAATTACACGCGGGGAAACCGTTGCAAAATTATTGGTAAATCTTTTAACTCACACGAATCTAAGAATTTCTTCTTCAATAGAGTTGTCAACTTGTGGAATGGGCTTCCCCGAAACGTTATAGACTGCATCACCGTTGATTCATTTAAACTCCGCCTAGACAAATATCTCGCATCAAACCCGCGACTGACTGCGATTGTAAATGAATAACTTTATTTTATCCCCCCCTCAGTTACTAACCCATCTGTCCCCTACTAACTTCCTAATCCTGCCACGGACATTAGTTCCAGGGCAGTAATTCCCATTCCAATGTTCCCTTACCCACTCTAAACCACTGTTTGGACACTTGATCCTCAGTGTTTTGGAGGACAAGCAACCTAGAAGGGTCACTAGATCTGTTGTTGCTTGATTTCCTTTGTACTCCTTTGTACCACCGACACCATATCTATCTACCACCACCACCGACACCATATATCTCTACCACCACTACCACCGACACTATATCTCTCCACCACCACCACCACCACCGACACCATATCTCTCTACCACCACCACCGACACCATATCTCTCTACCACCACCGACACCATATCTCTCTACCACCACCACCATCGACACCATATCTCTACCACCACCACCACCACCGACACCATATCTCTCTACCACCACCACCGACACCATATCTCTCCACCACCACCACCACCGACACCATATCTCTCTACCACCACCGACACCATATATCTCTACCACCACCACCACCGACACCATATGTCTCCACCACACCACCACCGACACCATATCTCTCTACCACCACCACTGACACCATATCTCTCTACCACCACCGACACCATATCTCTCCACCACCACCACCACCGACACCATATCTCTACCACCACCACCACCACCGACACTATATCTCTCTACCACCACCACCAACACCATATCTCTCCACCACCACCACCACCGACACCATATCTCTACCACCACCACCACCACCGACACTATATCTCTCTACCACCACCACCGACACCATATCTCTCCACCACCACCACCATATCTCTCTACCACCACCACCGACACCATATCTCTCCACCACCACCACCACCACCACCGACACCATATCTCTCCACCACCACCACCGACACCATATCTCTCCACCACCACCACCACCACCGACACCATATCTCTCCACCACCACCGACACCATATCTCTCTACCACCACCACCGACACCATATCTCTCCACCACCACCGACACCATATCTCTCCACCACCACCACCGACACCATATCTCTCTACCACCACCACCACCGACACCATATCTCTCCACCACCACCACCACCGACACCATATCTCTCCACCAGCACCACCATCGACACCATATCTCTCTACCATCACCACCACCACCGACACAATATTTCTCCACCACCACCACCACCATATCTCTCCACCACCACCACCGACACCATATCTCTTCACCACCACCACTGACACCATATTTCTCCACCACCACCACCACCGACACCATATCTCTCTACCACCACCACCAAATCTCTCCACCACCACCACCACCACCGACACCATATTTCTCTACCACCAGCACCACCACCACCGACACCATATCTCTCTACCACCACCACCACCGACACAATATCTTTCCACCACCACCGACACCATATCTCTCCACCACCACCACCACCGACACAATATCTCTCTACCACCACCACCACCGACACCATATCTCTCCACCACCACCACCACCACCGACACCATATATCTCCACCACAACCACCGACACCATATCTCTCCACCACCACCGACACCATATATCTCCACCACCACCACCGACACCATATATCTCCACCACCACCACCGACACCATATACCTCCACCACCACCACCGACACCATATATCTCCACCACCACCACCGACACAATATCTCTCCACCACCACCGACACAATATCTGTCACCACCACCACCACCGACACAATATCTCTCCACCACCACCGATACAATATCTCTCCACCACCACCACCACCACCACCACCGACACAATATCTCTCCACCACCACCACCACCACCGACACCATATATCTCCACCACCACCACCACCACCATTGTTTGCTGTGGAGGGAACTTTGGTCATCTTGGCACAACTTCCACTTTCAGTCACACTTTCCGCTTCCCCTCCTCTCCTTGCTTACCTTCACACGTTTTCATTATCTCTGCTAACGAAGTTGGACGGAGATTATGTTTTCACCTCTGTTTGTTTGTTTGCCTGTAAACAAGGTCCCTCGTAAAGATTTGACCAAATTTCACGAATTAAGATGGGCAGCTAGGATATGCGTCAAGGAAAAAGAGATTCAATTAAGGAGGCGATCCGGATCACACGTCACACTGGTGTCATTGTTGTGCAATAAATATATTTCTTGACAAAACCAGCGTAAATGGAGGTATGCACTCTACTGAGTACCCCTCTAGTTTAGAAATTAAGATGAATTCGTGGAGGAAAACATTATTGTGTCACTTATAAGTATATATAATTCTTTCATTGACTTCATAGTATTAGCTGAAAGACTTACATACTGTAGACTTACATAGATACACTGGCCACACAGACCTTACGATCCAAACGAGGTGGTCAGGACTTAATTCTAGTAGAGATGGCATATCCGATAGAAAAGGAAAGTTGAAGGAAAGGATAGAAAAGAAGAAGGCTCTCTCCCCACCCTCCGTTCCCTCCGGCAATTGCCGTACATGAAAAAGTTGGAAGTGATTAACCTTGCTGGGCTTCGAAATCCCCAGAAGGAATTTACAGGAAAGATTGTAAAAAAGGAAAGGGAAAACAAAAAAGAAATTAAAAAAAATCATGCAACCCTTCGCCTTAGCAGCATGTAACTTTTGGGGTTAATTGGAATCATCCAACCCATCACCCTTAGTAGTATGTACATATTTAGTGATGTTTATTATTCTTATTTTTTATTTGTGTATTATTATTTTCTTTTCTTTTCTAACGCTCTCTTCAGCTGAACAAATAATAACGGTGATAATTACTGCCTACTCCACCAATTTTTCTGTGGTATGAATCTAGATTTTTCTTAAATGTATCTATAGAGGAGCTGTCTATTACTTTATTTGGAAGTTTGTTCCACTCATCAATTACACTGTGAGTGAAGAAATTTTTTGTTGTATCTAGATTCGCTCTCCGACCTAATAATTTTAAATTGTTTCCTCTTGTAGATGTGTCTTCGGCTTTTTTGAATAACTTATCTAGATTAATGTTACTGAATCCTTTTAGAATTTTAAAACACTCTATCAATTGACCTCTCATCCTTCGTTTCTTAAGTGAAAATAGATCAAGTTCGCTCAGTCTTTCATCATATGATTTATTTCTCAATGAAGGGATTAGCTTAGTGGCTCGCCTTTGCACAGATTCCAATTTTTTAACATCCTTTATGAGGTGAGGTGACCAAAACTGCACAGCATATTCGAGGTGCGGTCTCACCATACTTTTGTATAAGGGCAAAACTATGTCTTTGCTGTGATAGTAGAAGTTTCTTCTGATGAACCCTAGTGCCCTGTTTGCTTTGTTTGCAGCCGCTGTGCAAGTGTGCATTGATTGGAAGATTTTAAGTTTTCGTTTATCAGAGAGAGAGAGAGAGAGAGAGAGAGAGAGAGAGAGAGAGAGAGAGAGAGAGAGAGAGAGAGAGAGAGAGAGAGAGAGAGAGAGAGAGAGAGAGAGACGAAAGTAGTGGAATGACAGAATGAATGCGATAGCTAAATTCAGCATTATTGTTTTCGGGTATAATAATGAGTCATACTTACATAGTTAATAAGTTAATTTGTAATGCCATGTACAATGTATTTGACACAATATTTCACTCTCTCTTTTTTTTTTTTTTTTTAACCTAGTTATTGGCTATAATTATGAGTGAAGAGATATCATGGGCATGTGCTAGGACATGCACAACTCCGACATCTCTAGGATTAAGGGTCGGAGTTGACTCCTTCTCATCTTAAACTAAATGCATGCTATTTCTTCAACATTGTCTTGGAGATGTATTTGGAAAGGCGGACATCCCTACCAAGGTACGAGAGCATATTCAAGATGGGAGCGCACCTTGGCATCGTAGAGAACCCTATAGTTTCCTATGTCCAGTCCAGGACTTCCAATGCCCAGGATTATTGCAATTCTACGTAGAGAACTGTTTTTGGCAGCTTTTCTATCCAGGTCCTTAACATGAGATACCGTAGACATCTTGGAGTCAAATTTCACTCCTAGTATCTCTATCGAGTCCTCTCTGTATAGCTGTTGCGTACCCATAATTAAGCCAATCTCTCTTGGTAGGTTATGATGTCTTGTTATTTCCATTGTTTTTTTTTTTTTTTTTTTTTTTTTTGTTTTTTTTTTTTGTCAGGAGCGTCGGAGAGTTGTCAGATCTGTCACCAGGATGGAATACTTGAAAAATGTTGGTTGATTTTCATGATTGCAGTGGCCCACTCCTCTGTTTTGAATTTGATAGTTAAGGGGCTTCTACAAATCCCTCCCTTCACTTCCAACAGAGCAAAACTGGATTGTCGTGTTAATTTATGTGAGGCGGTCAACAATGGCGTGGGATGACAGCCATCCATACTTGAAATGATCGCATACCGTAAAACACCCGTAAGACCCCTGCCAACGGGCCGACATACACATGACCGCACATACCATAAGACCCCTGTCAATGGGCCAACACACACGTCAGCAAGACAGCAGACCAAAAATCTGAACAGGCAGAACACAAGTTCTAAAAGACCGTAATACGACAGGCAGAACCCCCCCCCCCCCTTACATACGACTGATGCTCGACCACAGGTAGTCTCCTATTAGTGTCAGAGCATTTCCACTAAGCCGAAGTGCCTGGAGCTTTGCAAGGAGCCCCTGATGCCAAACTCGATCAAAAGCACCAGCGATGTCGAGGGTAATCACGAAGCAGTCTTCACTGTCGTCCAGAGCCTGGTTTTATTTGGAGTAGATATTCAGAAAGAGGTTGGAGGCTAATCTTGCCCTCCGGAATCCTTATTGCCTGTCATTAAGAAGTATATGTTTGTTAAAGAATTCAGTGATATACCTGGAGATTATGGTGTCCAGAAACCTAGCGATTATTGAAAACAGGGAAATTGGTCTGTAATTTGAGACGTCAGACTTGTGTTTCTTCTTGTGAGCAGGTACAACATAAGCCTATTTCCAAGAAGAAGGCCATTTGCTGTGAATGAAGCAGGTGATAAATATGGAGGTGAGAGGTGGAGTCCGTTCCATTGCACACTTGCGAAGGACTTTTGACCTAATCTTGTTTGAACCTAAGGCCTTGTCAGTGTCCAAGTAATTAAATGTTTTGTACACCTCTTCTTCACTCACTTTGATGGATTGAAGGATGAGGTTGGGTTGCTTTTGAGGGTCATGCACTTGCAAAGTGAGAGGCTAGTAGTTCAGCTCTCTCAAAGTTTGATGTGGCAACAGATCCATTTGGTCCATTCAGCAGAGGAATAGAGTAATCCAGGGAATATCCTTGGCGATCCTTTACCATAGACGACCACTGTTTGCTTCCAATGTTTTCAGATATCAGCTTCCTCTTGAGATTAGATTCCCACTGCCTGATGGCCCACGTTTGCGTATTCTCCATTTTCTAGCATACTTGTTGGTGGTGATTTTGTTTCACGTGAGTGAGTCTCTCTCTCTCTCTCTCTCATTCAATTAATTGTTATGCAATTTGTATTGCTGCTTCCAGAAATATACAATTGTACTTATACAAAGCTTGATACAGAAGCTCGGGTCTAGTAAGCCAAATAAATTTGTTAAGTATTCATTGGATCTAAATAATGTTGAGTTTAATTCCAAATACATTAAACTTCATGAACTATGTCCGTGATTATTTAAAACAAAGATTGTTTTTCTATGCGAATGAAGGAGACAAAAGCCAGGCTGCCTGTAACGAGTGTCTCCCCCAAAGCCAATAGAGTGAAAGAGAGCTAAATTTAAGGGACCTTGGGGTAAAAATACCTGAACACAAAAAGTTTAAAGCAGTCTAAGTCATATGATGAAGGAAAGATAAATTGAGGGAGAGAGTTGCAGAGTTCACTTCTTGAGTAGAAGAAAAACTGTGAAAATTTGCTAGTTCTTTTGTTGGGAGCTGGACAGAATAGGAGTCGGACTGTGTGGAAAGAGATGTAACATTGCGGCGTGTAGAAAGAAATTGTAGGGAACTAGTAAGAGGAAGTGAGTTAATGAGGCGAAATGGTTTTGACTCTACTCTTTCGAGACACGTGCGGAATGGGTGGAATTTTCCCACACATACGAAAAAATACTCAAGAAATATATATATATATACAGTATATATAATTATATATATATATATATATATATATACTGTATCTACTTACAGTAGGGTCTCACATAGAACGTGTTCGCATAGAACGTTTCTCTTATAGAACGAACGACCTAAAATATTGTTCCAAAGTTTTCGTTAGGAACGAATGTGATCATATAGAACGATTTCGCCATCAAAGTAGGGAAAATCCGAGTTCTCATATAGAGCGCCGAAATATCGTACAAACGTCAGGTGACTTGACGTAGGTTGCGCATTGTGACGTCACTGTCATCTGAGACGCTTGGGATGCTGGGCAGGGAGGGAGGAGAAAGCGCCATCTTTTTGCCTCGGTGACGAACCCGCACATACGCTCCTGACGGAAATTTACGCTTTCAGTGAACATTGACCATATTGGGCCACCAAAATGCCGTGAGCACCGTCCGGGAAGAGGCAAGCGATCACTTACGGTGTGAAAAAGGAAGTTATAGAGAGAAAACAGAAGGGCGAGGGAAACACGGCGATTGGACGCTCTTTAGGCCTTAGTGAATCCTCCGTTAGGACAATTTGGCGGAAAAGAGATGACAGGAAGGCCATCAAAGCATATGGGACCTCTAAACTAGACAGTAGGAAACGAGCCCCCGATGACAAAATGATACACATGGAACGGTATTTGAGTGTTTGGTTGAATAGAAAAGAGAGTGAGGGTGTACCACTGGACAGCAGATCATGGACATGGCTAAAATTGTTTATCACACCATTTGTCAGAAGGAGCGTTGTGCCCTTGGCTCATTCAAAGCATTCACTGGTTGGTTATATAGGTTTCTTGGATGAAAAGAGATTCGCAACATCAAGTTTACTGGCGAATCTGCATCTGCAGACACAGTCGCGGCCGATAGTTACCCAGCTGTGCTTAAAGGAATCATTGAAGAAGGTGGATATATTCCTGATTGCATCTACAATATGGGTGAGGCTGGAATGCAGTATAATCTATCTATCTATCTATTGCCTGACGCCGTGATCCCCGAAGGGGTGGCCACGAACGAACCGCCCCCATGCACCTCTGTCCCCAGTCAGTCGATGCCCCTCCCCCCAACCAGCACCGCCTTCGTTCATGTAGTTCCTCACTCCATCCTTCCACCTCATATTCGGTCTACCTCTCCCCCTCTGTCCCTCCACCTCGCTCTCGTACACCCTCTTAGTCATTCTCTCGCTTTCCATACGTTCCATATGGCCGAACCATCTCAAGTTGTTCCTTTTCACACTTTCCAGCATATCTACCTCCACACCACACCTCCTTCTTACTTCCTCATTAGTCTGTCTATCCCTCCATGTAACTCCGCACGCACTCCTTAAGTAATTAATTTCCACTGCTCTCAAAATGCAGTATAATCAAATGCCAAAATCCACCTTTTTGTCTAAGTCTATGAAACAGGCTCGGGGGAGGAAAGTGGATAAGAGCCGCTTCACTGTGCTGTTCTGCTGCAACTTGACTGGTAGCCACAACATGAAGCCTTTGATTGTGTGCATACTGCCGCACACCCAAGATGCTACAATCACCTTTCTGACATGTCAAAGGCTCCAGTTTATTGGATGAAAACTGCCAACGGCTGGATGAATTCATACACTGCTGCTGAATGGCTACTCAAGATGTTTGTTCCTGATGCAAAGTGGAAGTGTCATCAGCTAGGTGTTCCATCTAACCTAGCAAGTACGGATCTCCTTATATAAGGCCTACCGGTGGGCTGCGGAACTCCTTATATAATCCAAGGCCTAAAAAAAAAACATTTAAATCAGCCCAGTATCATTTTTTTTTTTTTATTGCCCCTTGGCCATGGCAAATATCACTCCTCCACATCCCCTCCTCCTCCCCCCTCCACCCCTTCAATTATCACCTATTCTCTCTCTATTTCCCTTATTTCGTCGATATATTTCGTGCTATCAATAGCGATTCATAAGCAAGCTGTGCTTGTATGTGTTACCAAGCGAGTGCAAGAGAGAGAGAGAGAGTATTGATCGACAGTCTCTCTCCAGACCTGGGGAGGAGTGGAGGAGCGGGAGGCTGGCTCACACTCGATGATTACAACTCCCGGCCTCTGTTGCCAATTTTGACCAGCCAAACGCTGTTTCCACTTGTTTTATTGCTGTAACAGGTTAATACCTTTATAATCAACGTAAAATAGGCGCATATGGATAAGTATTAATGATATTTATGGTACGATGACGATTTGAGTGAAGGAAACCATCTAAATACCTCCGCACAGGGGTAGCTGTATACTATAGGGGGTATGCAGCAGAGAGGTTAAGGTCTTGCTGACTATGGACAACTGCCCAGCCCATCCTTTACACCTTATAGATAGGCATCCGAATGTAAAGGTGGTGTTTCTTCCACCCAACACCACTTCAGTCATGCAGCCGCTTGATCAGGAAGTGATATCGAATGTGAAAACATTTTATCAGATGCGAGTGTATGCACTTATGCGCCAAGAAACAGAAACAGGAGAAGAAATTCTCGATGAAGTGAGTGATGATCAAGATGAAGATAATGAGGCAGGCCCACCCAGCCCACAAGCAGCCCCTCCCAGCCCACAAGAAGATCCAGACGATCTTGCCGCCCAGCCTGCCGCCCAGCCTGCCGCCCAACCTGTCGCCCAGCCTGCCGCCCAACCTGTCATCCAGCCTGCCGCCCAAGCTGTCACCCAGCCTGCCGCCCAACCTGTCGACCCTTACCTGCTAACATCCAACCCACATGCCATAACAGTGCAGCAATTTTGGGGGCAATTTACAATCAGGAAGGCGATTGATAATCTCCTCTTGGCTTGGAGAGATATTAATGAGGCAACAATTCAACGGTCTTGGAAAAACTGACTCCACACCTGGTGACCAGAATGGCAAGTGCTCAGCGACTCGCCGAAATTGTGGCTCAAGTGGTGGAGGTGGCTAGGCAGGTCCCAGGGTTTGCTCAAGTGAAGGCGGAAGAGATTCAGGAGATAAACGCAGAAGGCAACGAACAAACACCTGACGGCATTGTTGCAGCATTGAACATTGAGGACGAACTAGGGGCAAACAGGCAGCCGGCAGAGACTGTGGAGATGGAAGGGATGATTTCAAATCATGGGCTGAGCAGAATTTTTGGCTGGGGCTGAATTAATGAAGGAGCTTGTTAATGAGTTTGAACCGTGCAACATTAAAAAGGAGGAATTTTGTCAGCAAATGAAAGCTCTCATTCGTGGGTACCAAGAAAAACACAACCAGAGAGTAAACGAACGTAGGCAGACCCTCATGACTCGGTACATTCGCCCTGCCAATGCGCCACAGCCTGCCCCTACTGGTGCACCACAGCCTGCCTCTGCCGACGAGCCACAGCCTGGCCCAGCAAACGAGCCCCAGCCTGGCCCTTCATCCCCTGTCCAGCCTGTCAGAGTTTGAGGGGTTTATGAAGGAAGTGGCAGATATGCAACGCTCACTCGCCACACTCCGAGCTCTCGGTCACACTGCGTCGTCATCCAGTGACGATGAGTGACCTCCAAGATGCCTCGGAACCCCTTGCCCCCTGTAAATACCATCCCTATTAGATTTAAGGTAAGCAACAATATGCCTATTTCATCATTTCTATGCATAACTTATCATTTATATAAATTATGTTTTGGTATGCATGGGTGTGAATGAGTATAAATGTACGGGTACGTACGGGAGGACCGATCGACCAATATTAATTATTCCCATAAGGTACGTGTTTCACATAGAGCGAATTCACATACAACGACCTCGTTTATCGACCAATTTCTTGTTCTATGTGAGACCCTACTTATATATATATATATATATATATTGTAGTATTTCATTTTAAATCTGTTAGACTACTACTAATACTGGGGATAATTCGACAGTCATTTAGAAGTTCGTATATTTTATTTAACAGACTTCCTAACTACTCTAATAATAGGTTCTTGGCTCGGGCCGAGATGAGTTCAAGACACAAATTGAATATTACGTCGATTCATGCTAGGTCGCACTTTGTAACCCTAAGGTTCCCGTTACCCCCTAACTGAATGCCCGCTATTCAGGTATTGACTCAGGTCGGCTTCGATCCTGCGACCCGTTATTAGTGATTAATCCTAAATAACTAAATCAAAACCCTGCTGTGTCTTTTATTGAGACCAGGGCCTAATGAACAATTTGCTCTTTGCCTAACTAAAACAAAAGTTATATTCTTTCCTCTACTCTTTAGGTTTTCCCACGTTTACTGAGCCTTCTGTATCCTTTCTCAATACCAAGGCTATAACACATATAATCTATCTCCTCCATACATAGAATCTATTTATTCCTTTGACACAACCGTCGTTACTACACAAGTACCTTCATCATGACATAAAATCGCTACAAATTATCGATTGAGATTACAAAGTCTCTCTCACATATAATATGGGTTCCGCCACCCAGTTACCTCGCTATCTAGGTTTACAATCTTTACCTCAACAACACTATTGGGTTCCGCCACCCACTTACTTCACAATATAGATTTACAAGATTTATCTCAACGAGACTATTGGGTTCCGTCACCCAGTTACTTCACAATATAGATGTACAAGATCTATCTCACTGACACTATTGGGTCTCGTCACCCGGTTACTTCCCCATATGGGTTTACAATCGTGATCTCAATTACCCCTTTCGGATTTATCCTCAAGTAACCCTGTTACAAACACGCTAGGTTACTTTTCACCTTAATCAATTATCGTTCTACACAAGATGAACCGTGCCTCAGACGCATACACGGAATAACTCTTTTAGACTTAATAATAACACACTTCACATTGGACTAGTGTCCTTCGTTACAGTTTCCTTATTGTACAACTTAATAAATGATTCACATGGACGAGTGTCCTTTCCTAGCTATAGCTAATCTATTAGGCAATTAACAACTGTTTCCCTCTTTAACTTAATAGTTGCCTCATTTATTAACAAAAGTATTCTTTCCCTCCCCTCTTTACTTTTACTCTTTTAATCTTTAATCTCTCCTATCAGATCCTAGATAATAACTCTTTCGGCATGTCGCCGTTGGTAACAAATATAACTAATTAACAACACATCATCATCTTTATATATATATAGGTGAGTCTAAATTATTTTTCCTTTAGTCTTGTCCTAGAGGATACATCAATTTATAAAGAAAACCAACAGGATAGTCCACCACATCTCTCCTTATTATCTGCGGGCCCAATATGGGTCCTTAAACAAATATATTCTGGTATGCTGGATCAGGTGTGTGTGTGTCTGGAACTGTGCTTTACCACCTCAGAGCTGGCCAGTAGCTCTTCTGGAAGTCCTCACTTCCGTCCACCTTCTGTCGTCCCTCTTGAAGTGCTTGACTGCATGTGTGCAGACTAGCAACGTGACGACAGGTGGCAGGATACTGATGGTGCATCCTCCGAGTGGGCGAAAGTGAGGAGAGGTCAGGGGTGGTCGGTGTTGTGAGCTTAGGTGAGGGCAAGGTAACTGGAAAAGTGGGTTCCTGGTTTTCCTTTGTGCCCGGGCGAGAGAGAGAGCAAGTAGGTTGCAGTGTGTGGACCCGGTGGGCTCTGAGGGGTGAGTGACCCCTGGAGTCCGCGCTCGGCAACCTTTATACTCAGGCCTCCCGCTCTCGCGCGCTGTGATTGGCTGCCTGGCACACGCCGAGACACGATCGCTCTGGATTCTGGCTTGCTTCCCCTCCTCTCTCTTCTCTTAAAAATACATCCCAGGAAGCTGATTATAACCCCCTTCTGGCTGCTTACGGGAGTACAGAGGGCTGGCACCGAGGTATTACTCAAGGGATAATCAGAAGGAGTTCTTTGGCCAGAGAAAGAGAGTGACTTCTGAGGGGGAGTAAGAAGTCCAGCTTCTCGCTCTGATAATGGAGGCCGCTGATTGGCTGGTGGGTGGGGCGTGGCACGTTGCAGCCGTGAGCTGTCAAAATCAGCTGGCTGTGCAAGGAAGTAAAAGGGAGCGCGGTGATTGGCGGAGGGCGTTTCTACTTTATATATATATATATATATACAGTATATATATATATTTATATATATATACATATATGTACAGTATATATATATATATATATATATATATATATATATATATATATATATATATATATATATATATATATATATATACACTATATATATATTTATATATACAGTATATATATATATAGGAGAAACAGGAGGATAAGGGCAACGACCGTGTTCATCTTGTTAGCTTTATTCAATATTTCGGACTATCTTGGTCCATCATCAGGCTTGGATACCGGTCCTAAAAATAAATTACTTTATTAAGAAACTAATATAAGTTAAATAGTGGACCACAAATGTATTAAAAACACTACGAAATAATAAAATGTCCTAATATAGCTAAAACGTATACAATGTTATGCTATTAACAAGTATATAGTACTTACACGCCTGACCCCTTAGATGTGTAAGTACTATATACTTGTTAATAGCATAACATTGTATACGTTTTAGCTATATTAGGACATTTTATTATTTCGTAGTGTTTTTAATACATTTGTGGTCCACTATTTAACTTATATTAGTTTCTTAATAAAGTAATTTATTTTTAGGACCGGTATCCAAGCCTGATGATGGACCAAGATAGTCCGAAATATTGAATAAAGCTAACAAGATGAACACGGTCGTTGCCCTTATCCTCCTGTTTCTCCTAAACATACGGTTCCCTAGCGGCCAACCCACCACTACCACTGTTCTAAATATATATATATATATACCGTATATATATATATATATATATATATATATATATATATATATATATATATATATATATATATATATACTGTATATATATATATACCATTAAAAATAACTTTTAGGTCAATGAACATCCAATATTAGTTTTGAATAGTGTATCAACTCACTCCAGCTTTACACATGCAAGTCATTCTACACTACACTGGTGACGGGTTCGGGAATATGTGGTGTTTATTTTATCTCTGGATAAAAGTTGTGGTGTTGCATGTTTGAGGCTGACATGCATGGCTAATAAAGTGGGTTTCATGCAAGAGAGGGGGAACTGGGTTATGTAATATTTTAGTAGTAGCATGCAGCTTTCCCAGTATATTGGGAATTTAATGAATATAATATCCCTTTTCCATTTGTATATTTATTCAGTTATCTCTTCCATGTTGTTTGTTTGGTGTACTTTTTTTTTTTTTTTCCTATGTGATTGAGGGAGGCAAAAGGCAGAACTGCCTATAGCGAGTGCCTCCACCATAGTTGAAAGAGTGACAGGGCCAAAATCAAGGGACGTTCGAGCCAAAATGCCTGGACACACGGAGTTTGAAGCAATTTAAGTCATAGGAAGAGGGAAAGACTGATTCTGGGAGAGAGTTCCAGAGCTCAGCTGTTGAGTAGAAGAAAGTTTGAGAGTAACGTTTCACTCTTGGGTTGGAGAGTTGCACAGAGTAGGGGTGGGATTGAGTTGCAAGACGGGTACCACATGCCCTACGTAAAGGAGGTGGTATACACTGGGAAAGCTCTGAGGAACACTGATTATTATAGTAGCGATAGAATAGCGAGAGAGATGCAACATTGCGGCGGAGAGAGAGAGATTGCAGAGAGTTGGTGAGTGGACGGGAGTTAATGATACGAAAGGCCTTCCTTTCAACTTTGTCTAGGAGAGTGGAGTGAGAGGAACCTCCCCACACATGTGAACAATACTCAATACAAGGATGCACTATGCCCCTGTACAGAGCAAGAAGCTGTGCAGGGGAAAAGAACCCCCTAAGGCGGTTGAGCACACCCAGCTTCTGGGAGGCTGCCTTAGCAAGACTGGTAATATGGTCCTTCCAACTGAGAGCAGAAGAAAAGGAGACACCAAGAATATTGAGAGAAGATGAAGGATTGACTTTTGTATTGTTGAAGAATAAGGGATAGTCCGCTGGGAGTTCCTTACGGGTAGATAGATGGAGAAATTGGGTTTTGGAAGCATTAAAGGTAACAAGGTTTTCTCTGCCCCAATTGGAGATGGTATTTAGATCAGAATTTAAGAGTTCTATGGCTTCATTACGTTTGTCGTTGAGGGATTGCTGGCTGGGGCGTTCTGAAAAACTAATGGAGTAGTGTAAGGTTGAGTCGTCTGCGTATGAATGGATGGGAATTGAGGTACAGTTGAGGAGATCATTTATAAAAATTAGAAAGAGAATAGGAGATAGGACAGAGCCCTGAGGAACACCGGAGTTTATAGGGTGAGGAAGTGAACAATGGCCGTCCACAACCGCGGCTATGGAACGGCCGTAAAGGAAATTAGAGACAAAGGCACAGATGGAGGGATAGAAACCGAAGGAGGGTAGTTTAGAAATTAAAGATTTGTGCCAGACTCTATCGAAGGCTTTCGATATGTCTAGTGCAATACAAAAAGTCTCACCGAATTCACGAAAGGAGGATGACCAAGAGTTAGTAAGATATGAAAGAAGATCACCAGTAGAGCGACCCTTAAGGAAGCCATACTGGCGATCTGAGAGCAGATTATGAGAAGATAAATGCTAAAGAAATTTGGAAGCAAGAATAGTTTCAAAAACTTTAGAAAGACAAGAGATGAGAGCAATTGGACGATAGTTGGAGGGTTGAGAGCAGTCACCCTTCTTTGGGACAGGTTGAATGTGAGCAAATTTCCAGCATGAAGGGAAGACGTTAGAGGATAGACAGAGACGAAAGAGTTTGCCTAGGCAGGGAGTCAGCACGGAAGCACAGTTTTTGAGAACAACAGGAGGAACACCATCCAGACCGTACGCCTTATTAGCATTAAGCCCAGAGAGGGTAGAAAGTACATCTTTAGAAGAGATTAGGATATTAGGCATAAGTAAGAGAGAGGAGGGTGGAGAGGGAGGAATAGCACCGGAATCATCCAAGGTGGAGTTTCTAGCAAAAGTTTGAGTGAAGAGTTTAGCTTTGTCAGAGGAAGAAGTGATGGTTGTGCCATTAGAGTGGAAAAGGGGAGGGAAAGAGAGGAAGAGAAATTGTTGGAGAGGTTTTTGGCTAGATGCCAGAAAGCTTGGGAAGAGCTAGAGTTGGATAGTTCAGTGCATAATTAAGGGGATAGTGGTTATATTTTGGTCTATTTAAATATTTATTCATTATTTTTTTTTTAGTTTCCTCACTAGACCTTCATCAAGCTTAAACAAATATCCCCTAGACCCCAATATAATATGAAATTATATATTTTTCGGTAGAAAAATTTCCTGGCCGAAGGCCGATTCTTCTTAAAGTTACAGGCTCGCTATCGCTCGTCATTTTGATGAGGGAGACAAAAGGCAAAACTGCCTGTGACGAGTGCCTCCCCTTAGAAATGGCACGAAAGGTCTTAAAATTGACAACGAAATGGGGCGGAAGGTGATAAAATCGCCAAACTAATGGGCCGAACGTCATAAAATCTCAAAACAAATGGGGCTAAATACAAGGAAGGAGAGTGTCCAGAAATAAACAACTATTCCCCCGTAAGTAAGGGATCTGTAAGATATCTATTCGTTTATTATTGAACATCTCACACCACTCATTCCCATTGTTATCGTTCAAGCGTATTCATATCATGTGTATATTCATGTTTGTTTTCACCAACCCACCAATTAATTTACAAATAAACCTATCTATCCATCTATATATTCAGGCCCTATTCCCACTTTTTCTATTTTGTTTTTCTGTGTGTTTTGTTTTTTGTTTTTTTTTGTGTGTGAGGGGGTGGGGGGGGGGGGGGGGGCGACTCAAGACAGAGCCAGAACAGGGACAACACAACAGAAAACAATGAACACACAAAAACAAAATACAAACCTAAATAAACCTAACTAATGAAATAAATGAAAGTAGTGAATACATGTGGTACTCCAAGGACTCGAACATAGGATACTCACACCGAAATTTCGCACAATAATCATTGCGCTATCAAGACATCTAATATGCCTAATATTATCGTACACAATTAATCTCTTCTGTACCGGTGCCATCTTAGTCTGGCAAATATTAGACGATTTAAAAAAATCTTAAAAATGGCCTCCAGACATTTAATAGGCTTCGAACTATCTCACTTAACCCCTTTTACTAGCACCGATCCTTCTTAAACTCCACAAAATCGTTTAAATATAGCTAGAATGAAATTAGAAAGACGTCGCCGGTACGGAAGGGGTTAACAAGACAATTTTTATGTTTTGCTGTCCGCAGATTTCACTCCCAGAGAACTATACTCCGTTATATTTCATCTGGCGGCAATTTGAATCCCTTAGCAACTGATTTCTCGATAACTAAAGGAAAAATAAGAAACTGCCATGTCTCTGCTTCATATTGGTGCCAAGTTTTCAAAATCTACAACACATGTCTCTTCAAAATCTCTCTTCATGTCTCTTCAAAATCTCTCTTCATGTCTCTTCAAAATCTCTCTTCATGTCTCTTCAAAATCTTCGTAACAGCTGAGTAATCAAGGTGAGGACATTGCCATTTACCGTCAGATGGAAATAAACAGACTATATAGTATTATGTGACTATTGAATTAAGGGGAGGTTTCTAGTTTGTTCCCTAGACCTCAATCAAGCTTAAAATTACACCCCCTTGACCTCCTTTCAAATTAAATTTATAAATTTTTCGATAGAAAAATATCCCGGCCGAAGGCCTGTTCTTCTTATAATACAGGTTCGCTATTGCTCGTCAGGAAATAATCGACACCTAAATGGCACGAACATTCTTAACATTGACAGAAATGGGGCGAAAGTTTTTAAAATCGCCAAACTACTCGGGCGATTTTCTTAAAATCTCAAAAGCAATGGGGCTAAACATAAGGGAGAGAGGGGGTCAAGAACAAATTCCTCAAGTGGAAATCTCCCCTATTCTTGTGTATAATTAAGTCTAGTTTTGTGCTTTGTTGGAATCATATGTGAAGGTATAAACTAGACTATTTAAAAGTAGCACATTCATGGGAGGTTTATAGTTTGCTCCCTAGAACCCCGTCAAGCTTAACCCTTTGAGTGTGTTATATTTTATTCTAGCAATATTTAGACGATATTAGGCAGCTTAGGAAGGACCTGTGTTAGGTAAAAGGTTAGGTCGAGAGAGTTTGAAGCCTTATTATTGATAGAGGCTCTTCCTAATCTGCATAACATCGTATAATAGTTGCCAGATTATGATGAAAAGATCGTCCCTGGTACTGAACGGGTTAATAAAAATAAATGTGTCCATTTTTAGTAGAAACCCTCACTGAGGGTAAGGGAGTAGAATATGCCCAACGTGCCTCCTGTGTGTCGTAAACAGCGAATAAAGAGGTTGGGTCGGTGGGTTTGCGACCCTCCACCCGTGAATTTTATTTTACAGTAGCGAATAACGAACAAACGGCCTCGGAACTGGACGGACCTATTGGCCACCCCTTCGGGGATCACAGCGTCCGGCAATAGATAGATTCAGTAGAAAAATGTCCCGGCCAAGGGAAGGTTCCTCCCAAATTACAGGCTCGTTATCGCCTACCAGATAAAAAATAACACCTAAATGACACGAAAGGTCTTAAAATTAAAAACAAAATGACGCAAAAGGTCTTAAAATCGGCAAACTAATGGGGTCTCCATCTTAATGACACTCTTAATTTAAGAGGGGATGGGCGTATTAATTTAAGAGGGGATGGCGTATTTATTGGCTCATTTATTTACTTTATTTTTTTTTTAAATTTATCCCCCAAGCCTCCATCAGGCTTAAAAAAACACCCACCCAAGACCCTCCTTCAAGATAAATTTGTAATTTTTTTTATAGAAAAATGTCCCGGCCGAAGACCGATTCCTCTTAAATTACAGGTTCGCTATTGCTCGCCAGGATAAATAGATCGACACTTTAAATGACACGACAAATACTAATATTGACAAAGAAATGGGGCGAAAGGTCACAAATTCGCCAAACTAATGGAACAAACGTCTCAAATTCTCAAAGCTGATGGGGCTAAACATAAGGAATAAGGGGGACCAGAAAAACGACCCATCTCCCCTTAAACAAATTTGCATTGCTAGAATTGTAACACAAACTTCAGGTTCTTTCACAGCAATTCATAATTTTGTTAATGGACTAAAGAACCATCCTTCCTATATCAACTTGCCCGTTGGTGGACTGGTAGTTAGCTAAAGCCTCTACATTAGCCCTAAACATGAGAGAGAGAGAAAACAAAAACAGTTTATGGATAAAAGGAATTGATCACCAAGAATACATGTCAATTGATCAGGCAGCTATTCTAATTGGCTACATGTTTGTAGCAAATCTCCTGCCTACAAAAACAAAAATAAAAATAAATATAATGAAATACAAATTCCAAGGACTTGTCCAATCCATGCACCTGACGACACACTCGTGGATTTCTTTGAACAAATTCACAAAACGTGCAGAGAGACCGCACTTGATCACAGACTAGAGTTCATAGCTAAGGTTACAACTGCATTCAAACCCCAATATCCTACCCTCACAGCAGCAGCAGTGTTCTGTGGCAGTTTAATGAAAGGTATTGGACCCCCCGGGCTGACTAAGATAGCTACAGAAGGAGTTCAAAGTTGTTTAGGGTGTCAGAGAGGGAAGGATGAAAGAGGACCCAAACAACAAGTAGGGCATATTCTTGCTGGAAGCCCCTGTGAGAAGTTGTCTGTAGATCTTGTGGGGCCCCTACCCAGAAAGAAGAAAAAAAGGTACATATTAACCTGTGTTGACGTCGTTTCGAAATATACTGTTGCTTGTGCCATCGCGGACAAAAGTGCTGAAACTGGCAAATAGTATACTCGATAAAGTCATTTTCGTGTATGGCATCCCAGAGTGCATTATGTGCGACAGGGGTAAGGCATTTAACAACGAGATCTGGTAACATTTGGGGGATACATTGGGGTACCAGATCCGACATACTTCCCCATACTGGCCACAAGGGAACGCTGTATGCAAAAGAAATCATAGGCTACTTGGAAATTGTTTAAGGGCTAGTCTGAGTTCACAAGGAGGAGGAAAAATCAGAGAGTGGCCGGAACTGTTACCAAAAAGTAATTTGTGGAGTCAATACTACGGTTTGCAGGGCTACCGGATATTTCCCTTATGAGATAATATTTGGTAACATACTTAGACTACCCGAGGAACGACTCCTGCCTTACACTACCAAACACACTACCTATTCCCGACCAGAATAGTATCTTAAAAATAAATGGGAAAGACGCCAACGAGTGCAAACCCAGATATCAAAACGGCAACCCAAGATACCAACTCTGACCAATCCATAATACCGTGTTGGGAGTATATTCTAGTAAAGAGACATGATCCCACTCGGGTAGGTAAATTATAGGAGAATTACGAAGGTCCTTTTCGAGTTGTTGAGATCAATGGACCATACCAGGTTTGGTATTTACATGATGGAAATATTGTTTCTGCCACACATATCTGCCATACGAGGGAATCCTGCCTTCAGATATGAGTGAATGGAGTAGTGGAGAAGAGAGTGAGGGAGACACAGAATTTTGGGCGGGGAATAGAAATGAGTATTCAACTCCTCCTGGTACTGAAGATTCATTACTGAGGAATAGTAATACTTGGCCTTCCATGTTATGGCAGTCCTGTAGAGGGAGAAAGGACGAGTTAGTGTCAGAACCGGAACTTGATGGACCGGGAGAAGTGGGAGAGACCGAGGAAAGTGAGACCGACTGGGAGAGAGAAACCAGAGAGTCGTTTAACCTCGATAAATCAACGGGCCAGGAGAGGGGAATTTCAGATGCTGATGAAGATTTCAATAAGGCCCAACGTAGTAAGGAGGAAGGAAAGAGAAATATCGTAAAGAGAAATGGGGCATTTGACGAACCTAGAGTTAAATCTGGATCTCCTTCTACTAAAGTAATCAAGTCACCTAAAGACCGGGTAACTGATTCTAGAGGAGAGGTTAAACCTAAGACGGATCCCAAAAACTTTAAGCAGACTGACCCCTCTACAGTTACTCGCAGTGGCCGGGTCAGTCGTCCACCAATCAGGTACCCGGACCTGGGTATAAATAGAACGTCTGAGGTGTATCAGTGCCAGTTCAAAGGCTCCATGCCTCTCCCAAACGACCTCCAGTACAAGATCCGTCGCCTCATAGCAATAGTAGAAGGAAAGGGTCAGAGAGTGCAACCCATAAAAACCTTGAACCAATTCCTCAGCCATCCAAGGCAAATCCTACTTGCCAAGATAGCTCTGGACCACCAAACCCTGGCTATCCAACTCTACCAGTGCCTCATACAAAATAGTGGACTGGTGGAATGGCAGGTGGATGGGGTACATTTTAGAGGGAGAGTGTTAAGGCGATCAGGTGTTTGCCTTAATTGAGAAGGAGATGGTGAAGGAGTAATCCCGTCAGCCAATCAGAAGACGGGATTAACTCAGGTGTGCACACAAGATTTGCCCATTTCTTGTCCGTGGGAACACCTTGACACCTCCGCACTTTCAGCCAATCACACGCCACCTAAACGCACCAAGACTCTCATCTCACCTCACCTTACAAACGCCCGGCTTATAACTTACCCTCAGTTCACACCCATATATTCTATCCCGGTAAAAAAACGTTCAAATACAATGGTGCCTCCCTCTTACTCCCGTCAGCCACTGAAGAACGTCACAAATAAGCTTCTGGGAAGATATTATGAAGATGAGAGCAGGGAAGTCGGAGCTCTTACAGTTCAAAGCGGCCAGGCAGACACAAACCTACCCGAGTGCGCGTCTCAGCCAATCACAGGCCCGCGTTGCACGGGGGGTGGGTATAAAAGGAGGTGGGCGGAGTCACAGCAGCGAGAGAGACATGAGCACCTGCCTGGAGCACATTGGCCATCTCTTAGCAGAAAATCACCACTTACCCTCCTTGGCACCCATGGGGAGATAAAAACCAAGATTGTTCCTGACCTCCAGCACCAGAGCTATACCGAATGCAAGAAGAGTCGAGATCAGCTACACCACCCACCCTCGTCTCAGATACACCAACAGTACCCTGACGCCTGCCGACACATCGCCTGCTTACACACAATTAGCCAAGCGATACTGGACTATAACCAGGTGGTCGAAGGAAGTGAACGGATGAAGCAGATATATTGGCCAGCTTTGAAGTGGTAAAGAAGAAGGAAGAACTTACTATTAAAGGACCCTTAAGGGCCCGAACAGACTTAAGAGAGGAAAAGAAAATGCTTGACATAGGCCTTGTGTTCCAACAATAAATATATGTGTCCTTATAAGGCAACCAAAGAGAAAATTATTAGACAATTGAATAAATAAATAAATGATGTGTTGAGAGATAAGTTTTTATTGTTAGTAAGGCCAGTTAGCCAGTTAGCTAGTAATAGCACAGGATATTCTAGGATTATATACAGTATATCAAAAGATATTCAAATTTTGAGAGTGAAACCCAGGGAGTTTTCGGGATAAATAAAAGAGAGAGGCTAGTTTATGTAACTGAAACGAAAGGGTGCTATGCCCAGTTCTCCGGGAGTCTAGGACTAAGAGTAAAGGGATAATAAAGTAATTATGTTAAAAAATAATTTGAAATAGAGGTAGGATTTACCTAAGGATAGACCTAGCTGGAGAAATAGTTAGGAAAGGGCGCTATTCCCGACCATATTTTGGAAACACTCTTTTTGTTACCAGGAAACATTCTTTATTAATTAGATATTCACCTCGTCGTCAGCATGCTTTCGATCAAGCGTAATATCTAATAAAGTAATTTAAGGATATAGTGATGGAAAAATAGTTTATAATATTGTTAAGGTGATTTAAGGACACGTTGATTGAGTAATAGTTCTGATATTGTCAAGGTTATTTAAGAATGTGTAGTTAAATAATAATTTCTGATATTGTTTAGATGACTTAAGAGGATATTTGATTTAGTAATAGTTTCTGATATTGTTAAGGTGATTTAAGAACATGTAATTGAATAATGAGTTCTGATA
This sequence comes from Paralithodes platypus, assembly GCA_032716605.1. Taxonomy (NCBI): domain Eukaryota; kingdom Metazoa; phylum Arthropoda; class Malacostraca; order Decapoda; family Lithodidae; genus Paralithodes; species Paralithodes platypus. Next base: position 28,432,985 of record CM064525.1, read on the forward strand.
TTGTTGAGGTGATTTACGAACAGATGATGAAATAATCTATCTATCTATTGCCTGACGCCGTGATCCCCGAAGGGGTGCCCACGAACGAAACGCCCCATGCACCTTTGTCTCCAGTCAGTCGACGCCCCTCCTCCCAACCAGCATCTCCTTCATTCATATATTTCTTCACTCCATCCTTCCACCAATCCCTCTCTGTCCTTCCACCTCGCTCTCGTACACCCTCTTAGTCATTCTCTCGCTTCCCATACGTTCCATATGGCCGAACCATCTCAAGGTGTTCCTTTTTGCACTTTCCAGCATGTCTACATCCACACCACACCTCTCTCTTACTTCCTCATTTGTCTGTCTATCCCTCCATGTAACTCCGCACGCACTTCTCAAGTAACTCATTTCCATCCCTCTCACTCTTGGTTTGAGTCTCTCCACCAACGTCCATGCTTCGCTTCCATAAGTCAATGTTGGGATTATCACACTGTCATGCAAGGACTTCTTTATTTCCATGCTGACCACCCTATTTCTTGTTACTGCTTTCAGCATTCCTACAACCGTCTTCCCCTGTTGCACCCTCTCCCTCACTTCTTCATCCATACTCCCATGGGAGATCTTTACTAGTGTGTGATATTGTCAATGTGATTCGAGAACATATCGATCGAATAGTAGGTCCTAATATTGTTAAAGTGATTCAAGGACCAATTGAGGTCAAAATAATTTATAGTATTGTCAATCATTGTGAATATAGTGATGTGCCTTTGGCTCGGAGTCGAAATAGGCCAAAACTCTGAATAGCGATTGTACAGATAGGTAGAAATGAGAATGTAATAATTCCGAAGTACAATTTATGCTGTATAGTCGTAGGTATTCAACTCTTCAGTTTGAACCCCCTTTGACCCGAACAGAGAATCAGTTGCTATGTGAATTATGATTTCCTTGGGAGTTTGTTAAATATAACTCGAACTTTCAAACAACTGTCAAATTATTCCTAACCTAGTAGAATAGTAATTTTAAGTTTAATTACTACAATTATTATTATTATTAATATTATTATTTGTTATGTCGGGTTGTAATAATTAACAATCCGTTATATAGTCTCATAAACGATCCAAATATTGATTGATAGACATTTATACTCCTGACAGGAACATTCCGAGCAATTCTTAATCAATGGAAAGGGTATTCAACAGGACAATATAGAACTCAATAACAACACAACATGAACATATAAATGGTTTTATTATTATAATAATGGCACGATAGGCGATGCAATAGCTCGTCTAATCCAAGGTCCATAGATACATCAGAGCGCGTTCAGTCTACCCAAACGCGCAAACGGGATAGCTCTACTGAACGTGATCGCCTCTGATTCGACGAATCACGTTTGTGATTGTTTGCAATCAGATGGCGATCACGCTAACACTCCCTGGAAGTGACTAGCGAAGCTATCATAACAGTAGGCCTAAATCTCACCTCTACATTATATTATCATAATTAAGCTTAAATAGCCTTCCTCCATGTTATTTATGTGTCGCAATCTTAATTATAAGGTGGCACACCTATAAAAATCATAGTTATCGTGACCATGTTGCTATATATAACATAAAACAAGCAGCTTGGAGCGCAAGTCTCACAGCTACTTCGTCAGGCCTTCAGTACGGTAAGCGTAACCTAGTTGGTAACGAATTCGCTTCTAAATCCGTAAGCCTACTCGCAAGGGTTCGAGGCTCGATGAGCTAATGTTTTTTTTTTTTTTGCAGTTATTATTTAATTTGTATCGTTATATATTGGTAATGTTACTATGCCAATGATGTATTGTAATGGGTTATAACTTGCTGTACAAGTTTTTGAGCGTTTGTCTATATTATTGATTGATTATTATGTTTTTTATGCGGTTTGTATTTCATTGTTATAGTTATATATCGGTAATGTTACTATGCCAATTGAATGATAGCCTATATTTTAACGGTTATAGCCTAGCTTGCTGTACAGGTTTGTCGGCGCTTGTCTATTATTGATCGATTACTCTATTTACATTTCTTAAAAACAATTTCTGAGGCATAATTGCATGGAAGTATGATAGGTCAGTTAAGCTATGTTTAGTAAGGTAGCCTATCCACGCTATAGTTAAATTTTCAAAGGTAATCTAATGGTTAACAAATAATATTTATGAACCTTCCACACATATAAGCTTGCAAATAGCCTATATACACATAGATCGTCAGGAAAAGAAAGTATGCCTATACATACATTGCCAGGAAGAGATAATATATATAGGCTACTATTTAATTCAGCCTGGCTACATCGCCAGGGAAAGAACAATATATATAAACTATTTAATTTAGTCTATTCATAGTCCTACATCGCCAGGAAAAGATCATCTACTTTTTATTTCCCCAATAGACTAACAGAGAATTGTTTGAAAATTACACAGGGAATAAAGAGCTACCTTTGCCAGATAAGAACCGTAATAACTTTGTCAACATTTCCTTATAAGATTATAAGATATAATAGCCTGATGGTAGCCTAGCCTACCGTCTGTCTTGAGCTTGAACAAGGCTGCTGACTGTAGCTGACAGTGTGACTACCTTAGTCAATAGTCTATATTGATGGATAATAATATCCAATATTAAAATGTATTGATTTGACAAAACCATTTGACTTTGATTGAAATTAATAGACCGAAGAAGCACTGTAACAGGCCTAAAACCTTCGCAGACATCGCCAGCAAGATTTGAATTTCGTGCTCATAGCCACTGACCAATCAGCGACGAGAATCAATGTTTGCCTATCAATGTCGTTCAGTCTGCGCGATCATAAACAGGATTGCTCAAACAGAAACAGGATTGCCTGATAGGGTAGACTGAACGCGCTCGGTCAAGGCCACCTAGAGTACCAGGCCGCACGGATGGGACCTTTAAATTCTGTGACGTCGACAAAAGGAGTGCTGAAACGGTCACTACCCTCGCAGGCTAAGCCTGAAAGCATTATCCCCCTCCAACCTAGAGAGACAAATGTCAAATTAGTTCTCCAAATTTTTAATGAGTATATAATTCAAGCCTTGCTCAATATTGGAAAACATAATGGCCTAACGTTATTTTCAGATGTTGCTAGGTACATCGAAGTGTTTCTTAATTGGTGGAATATAATGAATGTGAAATCCCCATTTAAAGGTCTTAGGCACAATAACAAGTTATCTTGTCCATTAACAAATAGTACAGATGATGACCGATATCAGTTCTTGGATAGTTTCCTTAAGTGGTTAGATGCGTGGGATAGTCTTCCAGGATGTGGGGGGAAACTGACTAGGGAAACAATTAGAGCTCTGAAACATACGACCCATGCAATATTAGAAATAACAAATTATTGCATAACAGAACTGAATATGACCTACATACTAACAGGAAAATTTCAAACAGACAATTTGGAAGCAAGATTTGGTCAGTATCGACAGTTAGCAGGAGGAAATTACAATATTTCTGTACGCCAAATATATGAGTGTGAGAAAAAGATACGGATGATGTCAGTGTTTAAAACTTAGTTTACCCATACTCGACAAGAAGGTAATTTTAAAGGATTTTGAAGAAATTGACTATGAGCAAGTAAAAACAGATGAGGAAATTGATTTTGGTTTATGTCATACGAATGTTGAAGTTTGTAAGGAGGATATTGACAGGTGTAAAGACATCATCCCCGTTAGAGTTTATTTAGCTGGCTATTGTTACTCCGTGATAAAGAAAATGAAATGTAATGCTTGTAAAGAAATTATTACGTGTTCAGATAGTGCTGAAGAAATTCCAGAAAATCTAAGTTACATTGCTGGAATTAGCAGAGGTTCTCTTATATACCCAGATAGTGTGACTGCGAATATGGTCATGTATAACTATATTGTAATTAACAAACTTGCTAAGCTTCCTGCCTTTCGAAATGCTACTAGCCAAAGATATATAGCAACACACCTCACAGTTACGGCTTTAGCAGATGCTGATCTCCTGTTCCCTAGTGATATCTGTGAAAATGGTCATAGCACCGAAAAAATAGAAAGTATGGTGGTATATGCTTCAACAAATGCAATTTTAAATAATTACTGTGCTAAAGAAAATAACATCCCAACAGCTAACAGAGCTAATAAGAATGTAGGCGTGAAGAGAAAGCTTCAAACCCTAGAAAAATAGATAATGTGTACTGTATTGCATAGTATATAATATGATATCGTGTGTGTGTGTGTGTGTGTGTGTGTGTGTGTGTGTGTGTGTGTGTGTGTGTGTGTGTGTGTGTGTGTGTGTGTGTGTGTGTGTGTTACAGTAAATATATTGTTCATCTTCATACATATAGTATATAATTAAGTTACTTATATATATTTGTTCACGAATAATATTGGATGTCACGTAAATTTGCTCTTCAGTAAGGTTGTTTATGTCTTTGTATATAATATAGTAATGTATATATCATTGTGTTTTATTTTACTCCAATATAACAAAGTAATGAGATATACTTATAATAAGTTTTAATCTTGTATAACTACTTGTTCAAGGTATAAGTCATATGCAAGAAATAACCAAATCATGTTGTTATGATATCGGTATCATAATATAGAGTATAATAAAGTAAGATGTAGGTAGATAGTGGTTTTGCGTACACCTTAAACGTAAAATATATAATTTGTTTGTACGTTAATCTATAATTTAACAGAGAAAAGAATAAAAGAGTATTTATAAAATGGGGACAGAGTGCGGGCAGTGGATGTAGCACCCCATTGCCTACGTCACAGAATGGTCGACACGGCCTGGTACTCTAGGTGGCCTTGGCTCGGTCAACCCAAGCGCAGCTCAGTGACGTCACACTATTGTACCAAATGAAAGAAAGAGAGAATACGCTCGCCGCTCTGCCTAGCTCCGCCCCCTAACAGCTGCGAGACGTTGTAAAGGCTTATCTCTCACACAGTCCACACAATATCTGGACTGTGATCCCTCAATACCTTCACCTTCCCGCCTATACACTGTCACAAGCTTATAATACTTTGTATATTTGTTTACCCGGCCCGATCATTTTCATATCAAATGTAGGCTATTACTATATTACTATTATAATATTATAATATTATATTTATCATATACAAAATGGGATAACTATTTTCAGGTTTAATTTATAGGTATTGGTTATTGTTCTAATTTCTTCTTACAACTTATAGGTTGCACAAAGCAGGATAAGGATTTCACAAAATTCGGTACACACTTATTTTATTAATATATACATGTGTCTATTAAAGTTAAATTATGAAGATTTGGACTTAGAGCACTGACAAGACCTGCGTCCAGTATCATCGTAAGGTTCCGTAAGGTTATTATGAAGAACATTGGACAGGTTACAAAACAATAATAACATAATAGAAGTGAGTACAAAAAGCCTGTTGGCCCATACAAGCCAGATCCCTCTCACACCTAACTCATCTCGTACTTATGCCTTTCTAGTTTGATGTTGAAGCTCTCAAAATTAGCCATATAAATATATCTCAAATTTAGCCTTATAAATACATATCAAAATTAGCCTTATACATACAGTACATGGTCAGTAAATTGGTAGATAAATTTTAATATTAACAAATGCAAGCTATTAAGGATAGGGAAGATTAATGCAAATGCAAAATATAAACTAGCTAATATGAAATTATAAAACTCAGAATGTGAGAAAAAGCTGTGTGTGTTTGTTGGCAATGATTTAAAACATAGAAAACAGTGTAATGTATTAGCGTTCGTAACAATGCAAACATGATTTTCTGGTTCATTTCAGGGAGTGTGATTAACAGAATTGTTGATGATATCTTAAAACTTGACTTGTTATTAGTGATAAACCATATGGATTATGCAGTTCAAGTTTGGTGATTTTATTACAAAATGGACATTGATTCTTTGGAGCGAGCACATAGCAGAATTACACACATTTTCCATAATATTAGAAATCTGACATATGACAATGGTTAAGGTGTCAATAATCTGTGTGTGATAACCCGGGTTCGAATCCTGGCGGATCACATATATGATTTCATTAATTTCATTGGAGGAGTTTGGTGGTGTGGTGAAATTGATATAAATGATTAATATAAAAACAGTTTGAAGAACTTAGAACATAAGAACATAAGAAAGCGGGAGTCTGCAGAAAGGGATCTGCCGTGTGTGGGCCAGTCGACTCTCTGCAGATTCAAGTGTTCGTATGTTCTTATAAATACACCTCATAATTAGTCTTATAAAAACACCATATAATAAGTCCCAACAATTATTTCACACTTATTTCATTAACTTAGACATTTTAGATTTAGTTTTTCTTGGATCATTGGCATTCATGTTTCTGTTCAAAATTCTTATTCTAAAGAACATTCGACATTTTACAAACAAACTAATCACTTCCCATGGCAAAATGTTTGCCGCACAACAACTTCACAGTATAACGGCATTTTGTTCACTTACAATAGCAGAGCTACACTGTCACACGGCATTATGGTCACTGTTGTATTATAAAATATCGAAGTTATACTTTTACGGCACGAAGATATAGAAAACGGAGGATGCTGCTCCAACGGCTGTGATTTTGAGAATGAGCGGGAAGAAACTGGTGACCCCTTAACCCTTCAACACTCTGACGTCATGCGCGCGGATAGGGAGTTTGAGCGACCCCGTGGGTTGACCTGATGTATCTATGGACCTTGGTCTAATCATAATGATCTCTATCTCGAGATCACGAACATAATCATATAATGCTGGATGTCTTCTAAATTGCAACAATAATAATGTTACGATTAAGAGACTGGGTGGCATAGATACAAAACAACTCAATAGTTGAGAGCTCTGAATAAGTTATATAAATAGTGAAATATACAACAATGGGAAACAATGTAAAAATACATTAACAAGCCCTCAATACAATAATACATGTGGGTCGAGTGTCTTCCGTAAAATAAATTAACAAGCCCTCAATACAATAATAAATGTGGGTCGAGTGTCTTCCATAAAATACATTAAAGAATTAGCTCACGAAGGGCTATACCCTACAAGAGAAGATGGGGGGGAATTGAAGTGAACAAATAGACACACAGAATAGCGGGTGAGTCACACGGTATGTGAAGGTGGGTTCAGGTGAGACCGCGTATACTAAAGTGACCTCAGGTAAAGGGGAGCGCGTCAGGTCATTCTTGGGACTGCGGTGGTGAGAAATAAATTTTAAGTTAATGCAACTATGATCGCAGAATAGTTTCAATAGCAATTCTTCTAGGGCAGGGGAATCAGTTATTTAATTCTGATTAAATGCAACTCAGAAACTCCTCGTAAAAGTAAGTTTTTATTTTACCTACAATTCACGTTAGATGATCGTATGCAATGGTAACGAATCAAGCTTAGGAATTCTTATTAAATCAATACGATATATTAAAGCTGGGTGAGAGTATTTAAATGACACAAGTCAAAATGGAGACAGATAGGCGTAGCTCGTACAAGGTAATTTAATCTGCTCAAAGTAGGCAAGTACAAAGGAAAAGTACTAACTGAATTACTAATATCTGAAGTAGTAATTAACTGGGCCCATATGACGAAGTTATGCTCAACAATACTTATAACAGTATCAGGTTATGATTCTGAACGGGTTAACAGAAACGATATGAATGTAATTACACAAACGAAATGAAGCGTAATAAATGATGTATAACAAAGTAATTAGAAACTATGCGGATGAGAATTCCTACGCATGTAGTATCGAATATCACTTACATCAGTAATCAAATGAACATAAATAGGAGTTCATAAAATAATTACTTAGAGAGTTAAGGAACAAGCGTAAATATCAAGTTCGAAGTTTAAGGGGGAATTAATGTGATAAAGTGGATAACTTCTCGTTAGGAAATTGGGCGTAGGCGTAGTAAATATGTATAAATGAAAGAATTGATTCACGAAATACACTGCGACTTCAACTCAAAAAATAATACAGAATACATATAACTAGAAAATCTGCGAGCGTGTGGTGAATCAGAATAATTAACACTGGTATGTAACGTATGCGTAAGTTGTAAAATGCAAGGTAGAATTAACACGATACAAATGAATACAAAATTAACATAGATAAGATCAAGAGTTCAGAAGGATTAATTAATCACGCACATACGGGATCTAGGGCACAGATCACAGAATGAATTCACGCAACACGTTTCACATATTTTACAAAGAATACCTCACAACAATAACACAAACAAAAGACACACAGAAACACTTATGTGAATTTGGAGGGCAGGGGGGTCGAGAGTACAAGTCTGGCCAACGTGGAACGAGGAGGGTGGCCAGCACTTCAGGGTGGTCCGGCGTCACTCGAGCAGAGGTCCAAGGTTCAGGACTTCAGGTAAGCAGGTCGTCCAACAGGCAGGACTTCAGTAGGCAGGTCGTCCACAGGCAGGGCTTCAGCAGTCCTTCAGGCAGGTACTCTCGTAGGGCGAAGGGGCAGGCTAGTACAAGCCAACACTTTTACTTAAACTCTGAGCCCGAGGGTTTTAGAATAGAAGTGAGGTGTGGTTTGCATACTCCTCTACTATTTCTTGGAGGTCCTATGCAAGATTTTCCTTGACTCTCCGTGTTCTGGTTTCGGAGTCACAAGGTTATGGGGAAAAGGTTATGTGATCATTGTGAGTTACATACTTAACCTAGCCTTGGAAGTGAGGTATTAATGGAATGGCATACTTCCAAGGTACAATCTTACATAATACTTGCCCACTTGGCTTAAGGCTGGTGCAATCTTACATAAACTAGGATAGGCCTTTAATCCTAGTTACATCTTCAGCTGTGAATATCTATTTAATTACATACAGTTCCTTAGTTATTCTGTTATCTATTCAGTGATGGACTTTCAGGTTATCTGTTAGGTCCATTTATACCTGTAGGCCTCGGGTCGTAGATGGGGTATTTGCATAAACATATGCTCATCATAGTATAGGTTTGGCTGGAACGAAGATGTTGAGGGATGAATCTTCGACTTCATCCAAAAGCTGTGTTGTGGTTGGCTGTTCCAGGTCGGCTGTGATTGGTCAGGTCCTCCTGTTTTCCGTGAAGGCGGCAGGTAAATTGGAGCACGGTTTGGACTATTTGGGAGGGCCAACTGAGGTGTTTTAATGAGATGTTTTAGGGGTGACTCGTCTATTCTTATTTTGTTTGTTCTGGGCTTCATGTTCTTCTGTCTTGGTGGCTGCATTTGTAGACTGGCTATTTTGTATGGGGTGATAATAATAATAATAATAATATTTATTCAGTTAGCATTTTACAGTGATGGTACCACATAATATGTTACAAATATGACATGTACCAGCCTTGCATAATTCCAACCGGTCATCTCACCATATTCGTCATAAAAAAAGTTGTGACCTCGCAATTTAATGTTATACGATCTGGTGGTGGGAGAAGATGATATGGGCGTCAGTCCTTGCAGGATGAGAAACCATAGTGTGGTGGGGACGTCAGCCGGTGTTTTGTTGTCCAATGTTAAGTGGATAATCCAGTCTTCTGCTTTCCTGGCTATTTGCAACAGTTCGCTGGCCGATTTAATGACTTCAAACTTGGCTTCGTTGATGAAAGCTACCTTCTTTATCTTCATGTTTGATGGTTCAGGAGAAGGTGCTGACGAAGGTGCAGTAGGACTGGTAGGGCTTGATATAGCAGGAGGTAGGGTGCTGGCTGACCTGTTGTCTGGGGCTGGTGGAGGAGTACTGGTGACCTCTGCGGCAGCTGGAGGAGGTAACGTGCTGGTCGCACTAACAGGTGGCGGTGTGGTTGGTGACCCTCTGGCAGGTTGCATTACCCCTTTGCGGAGTCAGGTTGGCTGGAAGTTGGGTGCCCATCGTTGAGGTGGAATCACACGTCGGCCATATCTTGTACATGTAGGATTAGACCGAGTAGGGATTAGAGAAGGTTTATTGGCATGAGATTTTGGGGATGGAGAGGAAGCTGAGCAATGTGAAAGAGGTGGCCTATTAAATTTGTTTGGAGTAGGCCGAATTAATGGGGAAGAATGAGTGCTAGTAGTAGGGATAGGACTGGATCTGGCTAGAAGAGGGACATGTCGAGAAGTTGATTTTTGTGCAATATGAGAGCTTGTAGAGGCTGGAGATTTCAATATAGATGCGTAAGATGGTTTTGGTGCTACCCGTGACATTAGGGGAATAGGTAAAGTTCTTGGTAGTGGTGATGGAGGGGAAAGGGAAGGAATAGTCGTAGCTTGAGTGTTAGGAGGAATGTCAGTTAATATAGGAGTAGTAGGCTGAGTGCCAGAAGATTGAGAATATGAAGGCAAAGTGACAGATGGAGAGAGTTGAAGAGGTATAGATACTGGCGCAATAGCATGTTGATTAGGAAGGTTGGGTGGTGCAGAAACAGTGCGAGAAGGCAAGGTGGGAATGGGAGTGTGCACGAGAGGTGAAGGAAGGGATGGTGGAAGGGGTGTGGGTGTGTGAGATAGGTGCTGAGGAACAGGTGAGTGAGTCTTAGGTAAGTTGTTTAGATCGAGAGGAGGTTTTTGTGATGGAGAGACAGGTGAAGGTAGCTCAGGAAGGGTGGGCTCTGTGGATCCTCGGCTGTGATTATTAGTTGCAGGCAACATGTCATTCTGATCAGGATTAGCAAGCATTACATTATTGTCATTGATAGGCTGAAATCTACGTACATGTAATAATAATAATAATAATAATCGGTTTATTTCAAGCCGGCAGCCAATGGGGCTGAAAATACACAAACTTAACCTAGATCTTATCCTAAGGGATCAATAGACTGATCCTGGCTGCTAACGAGAGCGCCTACATACTCCCGAAGGAGTAGGACGTGGGCAGGAGACTTTGTGGGCCCCCCGAGGCGGTCCGTCCAGACCTTGCCTTCACGGCCAGGGAAAGTTTTTGAGAGAACTTCCCCTGCCGGCGCGTGGGATTGAACCCCCGACACCAGAGCTAGCGCTCCCAATACAGAGTACTAAGCGCGCTCGGCCACCGTGACCGTAAAATGTCTGTTACAATACGTGCGTGACTCACCAAAATAATTAATGGTAATCTGATAACAGTTAGGTACAGCTAAAATCTCGAAAGGACCCTTGAATCCAGGCTTTAATTTGGATGGAACTGGTAGGTGTACAACCATGACGAGATCCCCAACGCAACGTGGGCTGGCTTTAGGTGTTTCATCTAGTTGTAGGTCTTGTACGTATTGTATTTGTCGTAGACGGTTCTTGAGGTGGACGAGGGACTGGTCGAAGTTGGAGGAGGGCTCATACGGGGCAGCTAGATGACGGAGGGGAAGAAGTAGAGGAGTTACTCCGAAAACTCGCTCGTGAGGTGAAATTCCGTCTTCTCTTGGGCAGGTGTTGATTCCCCATTGCACAATTTTTACTTGACTGGACCAGTCCTTGGAATCCATTTGTTGCAGTCTGGTCCGGATTTGATTGGCAATGGTTCGGTGGCTTCTTTCACAGATGGAGTTCCCTTGGGGCCAGTAAGGAGAAGAGTGGCTGATTTTGAACCCACACATTAATGAGAGTTGTGACCAGATGTGGCTAGTAAATTCTGGGGCGTTATCAGAATGAATGGCTTCAGGTAAGCCAAAATAAGGGAAGACATGTTGAATGAGAGCTTCTGCAGCAGAAATGGCTGAGTGTTCTTTGGCTGGGCAGGCGATGACATATTTGGAGTATGTATCGACAAAAGTGATGATGTATTTATTTCCATGGCTATTTTCAAGTGAGCCCATGACGTCGACTGCTAGTAATTGCCAAGGTTTGGATGCAATTAGTTTACCTGAAGGACCAGCTGTTTGGGTTCTATCTTTACCCAAAGCGCATGCTTTGCAGGATTCGGTAATTCTTTTCGCCGTTACATATGGAGATGGAGTCAAGTACACTTGGTGAAAGGTGGTGATGAGTCGTCGTTGTGCCAGGTGTATGCCATTATCCATGTGGATGGATTGCATGGTTGCCAAGGCGTTTTGAGGGGTAACTACAATTTTTCCTTCTAAAGTAAACAAATTGTCGCCTCGTCTGGTGAGTTGATTAAACAAAATTCTGGACATCCAATCTGGTTTCTGTTTTTGTTGATATCTCAGTAATAATTCTTGTTGGCTGTTGTCTAGCGAGTCTTGATGGTGGATCGCGAAAATAGTATGGGGTGAATCGTCTTGGGTAGAGGTAGTGGTGGCTGGTAAGGGAAGGCGAGAGAGAGCATCTGCATTTGTATGTAGTTTCCCTGGACGGTACACGATATCCATATCGAATTCCTCCAGGGATTCTCTCCATCTAACAGTCAGAGCATTTTTCGTGTCTGACTTTCTGAGCCATTGAAGGGCGTGGTGATCTGTGATGACGGTGACCTTGACTCCGGCCAGGTAGGCCTTGAAGTGTTGCAACGCCCAAATCATTCCTAGGCATTCTCGCTTTGTGATGGGGTAATTGATTTCTGCTGGGTTCAGGGTTCGACTTGCACATGCAATTATGTGCTCTTTTCCATCTCTGGTTTGGCCTAATATAGCTCCAATTCCAAATTGGGACACGTCCGTGTATAATCGGAATGGCTTGGTGTAGTCAGGGAAAGAGACCACGGGGGATGCAACTATAGCTTATCTTTGAGACTGTTGAAGGCTTGGATTCTGGAATCAGTCCATATGAAAGGTTCTTCTTTTTTCGTTAAATCATGAAAGGGGTTGGCAATGGTAGCGAAGTTCTTTATAAAACGTCGATAATATGACGCAAGGCCTAAGAAGGCACGTACACCTTTTACGTTAGTGGGAGGAGTGATTTTACTTATGGCTTCAAGTTTGTAGGGATCTGGGGCAATAACTTTTTCAGATACCACATGACCCAAAATGTTTTACTTGATTTTGTGCTAAGGTACACTTGGAGGGTTTCAGCTTCAAATTTGCATCCCGGATCCTCTGAAAAACTTGTTTGAGGCGTTGTAGGTGTTCGGCCCAGGTAGTGCCAAACACAATGATGTCGTCTAGATAGGCCAAACAAGTCTCCCAGGTTAATCCTTGCAACACTGACTCCATCAACCTGGAGAATGTTGCTGGTCCATTGCAGAGTCCAAACGGAAGTACTGTGAATTCATACAACCTCCCTTGACTGGTGGAGAAAGCTGTTTTTTGTTGGTGTTCTGGCAACACAGGTACTTGCCAGTAGCCAGCTTGCAGGTCGAGAGTGGTGAACCATTTTGCACCGAGTAGGGAATCAAGGGAGTCATCGATTCGAGGTAAAGGGGTGGCGTCCTTGATGGTGACATCATTCAGTTGTCGGTAGTTGCTGCAAAATTGTGTAGATCTATCTTTTTTTCAAACTAAGACTACTGGAGAGGACCAGGGGCTGGTAGAAGGTTTTACTACGCCGGTGGCAAGCATATCAGTAACTTGCTTTTCTTCCTCCTGTCTCTGGATGGGGTTCTTTCTTCGGATGGGTTGTTAGATGGGATGGCCCACTGTCTGAATGGGGTGATGTAAGATTTGGGTTTTTCCCATATCCCTATTGGATGTGGCAAACTTATGTTGGTAGGAAATAAGAATATTTCTGAGGTCAGTTTGTTGATTGTGGGTAAGAGTAGTAGGTATGTCAGGAAGGGGGTTCTTATATGGGGGAGAAGAATCAGCAGGGACAGAAAGTTCATCAGAGTACATTCCTAGTTCGCCAATAGCTAAACCTTTGGGTAATGTGACAGGCTTATCAGAAATGTTTGCAATTTTTATGCAATGAATGTGATGGGGTAGTAGGCTAGGAGCGGTCAGGCATGCCCCATTGAAAGGGCTTTGGAGGTGTGGGTTCACAAGGACATTTCCTTGCAAAGTGGGTACAATGGGAATCCATTTCTCATGATTAGGGGGAATAGTAATGGACTTGGATGTTATGGCGGAAGAAATGACATTACTGGGACATGGTATGTGGTTGAGATCAGCTTTGGGTTTGTTAGGGTTACTGTGACAATGTATTGGCAAAGGAATTGACTTCAGCTGATTTAGGCTAGTTATGGAAGGGGATTTTTTTTTTCAGGTTTGGATGGAGGGTCATATGACAACGTCCTGTACCTACAATTTATGGAGGCACTTAAAGAGATCAAAAGATCAAGCCCCAGATATCCATCATACTTAGCTTCACTGGGGTTGTAAATCACAAAAGAGTGGTGAACTCCGTGATTAGGATGAGGGGTGTTAACATATATGAGACGTGACTGACCCAGGTTGGGAATAACCTGGTCAATTGCACTAATTAAAATTATGGAAGAGGACTGAATTTCGCCGAAAGCATGTTGATGCTTCCGGAAAAATGGAAGGAAAACTCAAGATCGAAAAGCCCCCGTATCAATCAGGAGTCAAACTTTCACCCCATTCAGAGTGATCTTGTGGTACACCGGAAGTCCTCCCTCCGATGTTCCGTCATGAGACCCCGCCATGGTTACGACGATTTGTTTGGGGGGGCACTCTAAAAATTCAATGATTCAGGCTGGACTGGTTCTGGTTGTTCTAATTCTCCCTCGATGTCTCCTTCGTCTATCCCTGCAGTTCCATCTTCTATCATGGCGGAGATCTGACGTGGCTTGATCCATGGGATTTGTGCCCACCAACTTGGGGTCCGTGTCCTCTTCCAGGTTAGTTCGCTGAAGGATCTCTTCAGCGACCAGAGCATACAGGTTCCGGTGCAGGGTTTCCAGTCTGCTGGCCGTATCCTTGCCCATTCCTCAGCCTTATCTGATGGCCGAGGAGCTGTAGGGTTGCGAGGAGAAGTGGGACCGGAAATGGGGTGTGTAATGACCTTACTTATCACTGCTATTTTGTTGGTGGTGCTTGGTTGTTCCCTGGCTTGCCGTAACGCCATGATTCTCCTGATTACTGGGAGATCAGTGTCATAGTTGGTTGGCTCAACTATGGAGAAGTGATCTGTCATGGGATCAGGAAATATCCTGACCAGTGCTTTGAAAATCGTCTTCTTTCTCTGGGCGGTTGTCTCGTCAGGGAAAGCAGTCAATGCTAACTGTTGCAATTTGTCTATGGTTCCATCCAAATCGCCTGAATATACGACTTGATGAAATTGTTTATCTGCAATAGTTTTCCCTAACACAGGACTGATAGCTGACCTGACATATACCTCGAATTGAGCCCAGGTTAACCCAGGCATATTATCATGCACGTATCCCGATACCTTTGTTGCATATTTCCCAAGTTTAACTACACTAGTATGAATCTTGGAAGCGTCCTCGTTTCCGAACATAATGTCCAGGACCGGTTTGACTATTTCCAGGTATGTGTATATATCATAGTCCTCGGGTTTAAAAGCCGGGATATCAAGAGATCTAAGTGCTGCTGCCATGCTGAATACCAACAAAAAAAATTTATGTAAGAATTTCTTTGCTGGTATGCCGTATCAAGACACCGCTGTCATCAGTGTTATGTCGGGTTGTAATAATTAACAATCCGTTATATAATCTCATAAGCGATCCAAATATGGATTGATAGACTTTTATACTCCTGACAGGAACATTCCGAGCAATTCTTAATCAATGGAAAGGGTATTCAACAGGACAATATAAAACTCAATAACAACACAACATGAACATATAAATGGTTTTATTATTATAATAATGGCACGATAGGCGATGCAATAGCTTGTCTAATCATAATGGTCTCTATCTCGAGATCACGAACATAATCATGTAATGCTGGATGTCTTCTAAATTGCAACAATAATAATGTTACGATTAAGAGACTGGGTGGCATAGATACAAAACAACTCAATAGTTGAGAGCTCTGAATAAGTTATATAAATAGTGAAATATACAACAATGGGAAACAATGTAAAAATAAATTAACAAGCCCTCAATACAATAATACATGTGGGTCGAGTGTCTTCCGTAAAATAAATTAAAGAATTAGCTCACGAAGGGCTATACCCTACAAGAGAAGATGGGGGGGAATTGAAGTGAACAAATAGACACACAGAATAGCGGGTGAGTCACACGGTATGTCAAGGTGGGTTCAGGTGAAACCGCGTATACTAAAGTGACCTCAGGTAAAGGGGAGCGCATCAGGTCATTCTTGGGACTGTGGTGGTGAGAAATTAATTTTAAGTTAATGCAACTATGATTGCAGAATAGTTTCAATAGCAATTCTTCTAGGGCAGGGGAATCAGTTATTTAATTCTGATTAAATGCAACTCAGAAACTCCTCGTAAAAGTAAGTTTTTATTTTACCTACAATTCACGTTAGATGATCGTATGCAATGGTAACGAATCAAGCTTAGGAATTCTTATTAAATCAATACAATATATTAAAGCTGGGTGAGAGTATTTAAATGACACAAGTCAAAATGGAGACAGATAGGCGTAGCTCGTACAAGGTAATTTAATCTGCTCAAAGTAGGCAAGTACAAAGGAAAAGTACTAACTGAATTACTAATATCTGAAGTAGTAATTAACTGGGCGCATATGACGAAGTTATGCTCAACAATACTTATAACAGTATCAGGTTATGATCTGAACGGGTTAACAGAAACGATATGAATGAAATTACACAAACGAAATGAAGTGTAATAAAAGATGTATAACAAAGTAATTAGAAACTATGCGGATGAGAATTCCTACGCATGTAGTATCGAATATCACTTACATCAGTAATCAAATGAACATAAATAGGAGTTCAGGAGTGTGGTGATGGGCTGGTCTATCAGAATGAGAGTTGAGCGTTCTCTGCCATACCCATAGCTTACTCTGACTGTTCCTTTTACTTATATATTTTCTAGATCTCAAGTGACGGCGTCTTTTCCGTGGATTGACCTCCCTACTGCCAACCCTGGCAGATTGGGAGCCAAAGCGTCACATTTTTCCTTTGCCCCTCAACTTTCCCTTTATAATTGCTGAGCGGCACAGGGCCTTGGGTGGGGCTTTTGTTTCCCGGGCGTTTCCGCACCCTCCTCAGCTCCCCGCCTTTGAGTGGCTTCGGTCACCTGGGCATTAATAGTGGTAAGCTGGGAGGGTTCTGTGGGGGCACTCGGTTATGGCCTTGCTCGGGACCTTGGGGCTGCTCGGCCAGACAGCCTGGGGAGCAGCAACAACAACAACAACATAAATAGGAGTTCATAAAATAATTACTTAGAGAGTTAAGGAACAAGCGTAAATATCAAGTTCGAAGTTCAAGGGGGAATTTATGTGATAAAAGTGGATAACTTCTCGTTAGGAAATTGGGCGTAGGCGTAGTAAATATGTATAAATGAAAGAATTGATTCACGAAATACACTGCGACTTCAACTCAAAAAATAATACAGAATACATATAACTAGAAAATCTGCGAGCGTGTAGTGAATCAGAATAATTAACACTGGTATGTAACGTATGCGTAAGTTGTAAAAGGCAAGGTAGAATTAACACGATACAAATTAATTCAAAATTAACACAGATAAGATCTAGAGTTCAGAAGGATTAATTAATCACGCACATACGGGATCCAGAGCACAGATCACAGAATGAATTCATGCAACACATATTTTACATAGAATACCTCACAACAATAACACAAACAAAAGACGCACAGAAACACTTATGTGAATTTGGAGGGCAGGGGGGTTGAGAGTACAAGTCTGGCCAACGTGGAACGAGGAGGGTGGCCAGCACTTCAGGGTGGTCCGGCATCACTCGAGCAGAGGTCCAAGGTTCAGGACTTCAGGTAGGCAGGTCGTCCAAGAGGCAGGACTTCAGTAGGCAGGTCGTCCACAGGCAGGGCTTCAGCAGTCCTTCAGGCAGGTACTCTTGTAGGGCGAAGGGGCAGGCTAGTACAAGCCAACACTTTTACTTAAACTCTGAGCCCGAGGGTTTTAGAATAGAAGTGAGGTGTGGTTTGCATACTCCTCTACTATTTCTTGGAGGTCCTATGCAAGATTTACCTTGACTCTCGGTGTTCTGGTTTCGGAGTCACAAGGTTATGGGGAAAAGGTTATGTGATCATTGTGAGGTACATACTTAACCTAGCCTTGGAAGTGAGGTATTAACTCCTTCAGACATATTATGTTCCAGTAAGTCCACGGAGGCGGGCACCCGGTATCATTGCCACTGCACCACACAACTGTCAAAACCACACTGCTGGCCGTTAGAATTATTGGAGGAACCTGGGGTTGCCACCAACCGACAGATCTTCATCTAACTTACCGGACTTACTGAGCTCATATGACGCACAATCGAGTCATAAACTTATTGGAGAGGCATGTAGATAAGTCCGTATGACACGATCGCGTCATATGAGTTTTTGGTCATAAGTTCCATATGACGTGATCGCGTCATATATGTCGCAAGGAGTTAATGGAATGGCATACTTCCAAGGTACAATCTTACATATATAATACTTGCCCACTTGGCTTAAGGCTGGTGCAATCTTACATAAACTAGGATAGGCCTTTAATCCTAGTTACATCTTCAGCTGTGAATATCTATTTAATTACATACAGTTCCTTAGTTATTCTGTTATCTATTCAGTGATGGACTTTCTGGTTATCTGTTAGGTCCATTTTTACCTGTAGGCCTCGGGTCGTTGATGGGGTATTTGCATAAACATATGCTCATCATAGTGTAGGTTTGCTGGAACGAAGATGTTGAGGGATGAATCTTCGACTTCATCCAAAAGCTGTGTTGTGGTTGGCTGTTCCAGGTCGGCTGTGATTGGTCAGGTCCTCCCGTTTTCCATGAAGGCGGCAGGTAAATTGGAGCACGGTTTGGACTATTTGGGAGGGCCAACTGAGGTGTTTTAATGAGATGTTTTAGGGGTGACTCGTCTATTCTTATTTTGTTTGTTCTAGGCTTCTTGTTCTTCTGTCTTGGTGGCTGCATTTGTAGACTGGCTATTTTGTATGGGGTGACTTCTGTATTTTTTATTAGACCGGTCATCTCATTATTATTATTATTATTATTATTATTATTATTATTATAAATATTATTATTTCTACTTATTTATCTATTTGTTTTCATTATTTCTTCTTGTCTTGGGCAACGTTTTTCATTAAGGGGGTCACCTGCTTTTTTTAGCTTTCTCTCCTTTTCTCTCTTTTTCTGGCTTGTATCCATTCGGCCTCATTCAGCCAACTGTTTTAAGACGTTTATCCCCATCCAGTTTTTTATTTCTTCCTGGCGAGCGATAGCGAGCCAGCATTGTATGGAGAAATCCGGCTTTGCCGGATAAATTTTTCTATCGAAAAATGTACAAATTTAGATTGCTGTCAACCCAAAAATATGTATGTGATGGCTCGCTACCGCTCGCCAGGAAAATATTTACTCCTGGATGGGGTAAACGTCTTCAAACAGTAGGATGAATGGGGCTGAATGGATACAAGCCAAACAGACAGGGAGAAAGAGAAAAACAGCTAGGTGGGCTCCCTTAACTTTTGGCGGCAATGACTATCTCTGTTGCATTGCCATGTGGTGTATTTCCATCCCTTCAGTTCTGCATCATCCCAGCCGTATTATCCGCAAACAAACAATATTTTGGCGGTTTTCTAAAGAAGACTGTTTGGGCAACTTCGGTACTGCTATAGCCATAAGGTTACAATGTATTATATTTTTGTAGACCTCCTTCTCTATAAGTACTGACAACTTATCCTTCAATAACATCGTTTTATATATATATATATATATATATATATATATATATATATATATACAGTATATATATGTATATATATATTTATTTATAATTATATATAAATAAATATATAGATATATATATTTATTTATATATATATATATATATATATATATATATATATACTGTATATATATATATATATATATATATATATATATATATATACAGTATATATATATATATACAGTATATATATGTATATATATATTTATTAATATATATAAATAAATATATAGATATATATATATACTTATATATATATATACATATATATAATAATATATACAGTATATATATATATATATATATATATATATATATATATATATATATATATATATATATATAGTATATACAGTATATATATTGTTATGCCGTTCAGTATTATCTATGATCAATCCGAATTTAGGATATTTAGCTTTCGAATATTCCTCGACAGGAACACATCGAGCACAGTGTATATGATAATAGTAAACTCAATAAGGCAACAATAAACACAATAAACACACAAGGTAATTTACTCTCTTATATATTAATAGACATAAATAGGTTATATGTACACTAGACTCGACTGTTATATGGAAAACAGGGAGCAAGTAATAAATATAGTGGAGAGAGTTAATGATCTTATTCTCATATGGAGTACTATAATTAATTACACGACAATCAAGGAAGGAACAATACGCATAGGATACAGATACATATTTAAATAGAATAATAACCTTGATGATAATATATATGGGAGTCAAGCGTCTAACGTGAAGTATTCCGGAATACTACCAAGACAATGGAACGTATCGTTCACTGCGCGGGGCGAGTGCATGGTATGGGGGTAGAAAGCTAGACCGCACTCAGGTAAAAGATCAAACGTACCGCCTGTGGAGGTATAGCTAGGATGGACTGCGGTCACGGAAAATAATAATATGAATGAATGTGATGTTAACTTAAAGGTTCAAACTAGGTGGATAATTCAAGTCTAAAAGGGAAGATAAACTAAATTAGAATTTGACCCTCAAAGAATAAATGTGAATAATCTCTCCAATAAGACACAAAAAATACTTTGATCAGAGATGAAGTCAAATTACACGAATGGCGGAATTCAGATGCACTAATAATTAACGTGACTGAAGGACAATGGACAATCCGAAGTAATAGGGTTGGAATAAATTAACTGAGTAATTTAGGGGCGCAGATATAAGTAGCGCGAATATATAGCTTAAATAAAATAGCTATATGAAATGGCGTACACGACGAAGTTGTACTAATTAAATACCAAACCTTGGCATAAAAGGAGTTCTGAATAAATAAACAAATTCCTATTCAAAACGCATAACTATTGTAGCGTTATATTATAACCTTGAAATGGTTATAATAAATAATTACTAAATCAAGTAATCGAAGATAAATATATAGCCCAAAACGTAGGCTAACTAGACATAGGAATAAACAAAAGGAATTCCTAGTGGAAAGAATTATATGATCCAAATACGTATATTATTAGATTACTCACAAGATTTAATAAAATAGAACTTGTTAACGAATAAATCCTAATTCAACGAAAAAGGGGCCTTGACTTTCAAAACGAAGGGGATAATTGATAAAGCTCTCTGGATAGTAATTAAGTTGATAAAAGAATCTTAAAATTGGGCGTAGATTCTAGGTAAATAGAAGATTTAAGAAGGGAATCAATTCACTTTGACTTCAACTTCGTTACGCACAGAATAAAGGACACATAAGAGGAAAATCTGCGAATATTCCGGCAAAGTAACACTGATAAAAATATGAAGATGAAGTGTCTGGGTAAATTGGTTTAAGACTGTTTCACACAGATTTACAAGGCAATATCTCGTACTTGTAAATCATTCGTACAGATCAAACTTTAATATTTCACATGGGTAACACAAATTCAAGACAGATCCTGGGCACAGATCTAGAGTTAATAAGAAATGGAATATTTACATACTTTGCCTTACCTTCACAACAAATAGCCACAACTTAATATACTCAGAGACACTTAGTGTAGGGGGTGGAGGGAGCCGTGAGCGAGAATCTGGTCGACGTGGTCTCGTGGTTCTGCAGGGCTGGACGTCAGGGGAAACTGCCTATCGTGGTACGGCAGGGCTGGGCATCAAGGGAAACTGCAACTCTCCCAGGTACAGGTAAAGGGGTTCCGGACTGGACGTCTGGTGAGGCGGCAATACCAATGTTTTCCTTCCAGTGTGACCAGACGAAGGATACAATCGTATTTGCTTGATTTCCTTCAGTTAAATTCAGTCTATGTTTGTGTTCTATTTAGGGTTCAATTTGGTGTCTTTCGAGTTAATAAGGACATGTGGATATCGTTGTTTTTGGCTATGGTGAAGGTAATACTTAATCTAAAAATACGTGGGGGTTATTTATTGGTACACATAGAGATTCTTAATCTCGTGATCTTGATCCCCTATTTTTAGAGGGCCTTGTGGTGATGTGATGGATGATTTTCTATCCATCGTGGTATCTGGCTTTTCTAATTCTGCCAGCCACAAGTTTCTTATTTATCACTGCATTCACTTCATTCCCAGTCTTCCGGGAAGGTACTATAGGAGGGGTACAGAGAGTCCCACTTCTTTCTATAATGGAAAGGTTCTTGGTGCTTAACTTGCATAAACATTTCTTCATTGTGTTGTAAATTGGGCTGAAGCTGATGATATGCCTCAGGCGGTGGTTCCTGCCTCTGCCATTGGAGGAGTTGGGGCCCCTGTGAGTGGTCAGGGCTCGAACTCCTTTTCCGGGTAGACTGACTGATATTTGTCATTTCAGAGAGGTTCCATAATAGTATCAGGACGATTAAAAATCGTATATCACTTAACCGAGTTGGCGGGGGGGGGGGGGGAAGCGTAAAAATAGTCAATCTTCGAAGTCTAATAAACTCACCGCGTGTTAGAAGGCATAGTCCTCCACGAGACTAAAAACCTGGTTCTTCAAATAAGAACTAAGGTTGCTTTCCTTTTTATCCGCTCATGGCCGAGTGGTTACGGTGCCCGACTCTCCCAAATATACCTGGAGTGAGTGGGTTCGAATCCTGGTGAGGATACCTCTTACCCAACTAACCTATTTCTCCGGAATTTAGAGCGTGGGTAGTTCCGGAAAAAGAGGTAGACTCGTGTATCCGGGCCGGAATTAAACCCCGGGAAGTTGGTTGGGTCTCATTTCCTCTCGCCTTCTCCTGCTTCTGTCTTCTCCTATTCTTCCTGTTGTCTTGGATGACTGCTATTCTTGTTTTGGTTTGGGGGTGGCTGTTCAACCCCGTCATCTCATATACTGTATATACATGCAGTATATATATATATATATATAATATTGTCACTCCCAAGTAAGTTCGTAGCCTACAGTATATCATTTGTGAGTGAGTTACAAGTACAAGGCCTATATTGCAGGGGCCTGGCGCAAGGCTAGCCTCCGCCTTTGTTTCCCACGAGTGAGCCCTTGGTGATATGTTGCCGTCTTGTTAGCCCTATGACTTGGTTAGTTTATTTAGTTTTGTGTGATTAATGCAGTTTATCATAAGTTCACACAATTATGGCTTATATTTATTTTGATTACTTTTGTTGTTAATGAGAGCACAGGCTGCCTGAGATAGTTGGGTATTCTGGCGGTGCGTCACGCTCCCCTTCTGTCCCTCTGTCTGACCGTGGGAACCAGAGCGAGTGCGGGAGCTTCGCTTCAGTCCCACCCCTCGTGATAGCAACATCCTTGCCTCACGTGTTGGCTTGCTTCGTGTTTTCCCTTTACACACCGCATATCTCTCTTGTTTCTTTGTTTGATTGAGATATAGCAGAGGCTGGAGTCATATTGAGCATATTGTTTTGTTTCAACCTCTTTAGTTTAATATTAATTACTGCATCCCTTCCATCTTTGGCAATCCTAGTATATAAGCTTGACCCTGTTCTTCCGTGCATTCTTTTCCATTGATTAACTGCATTGCATATTGATATTACATGTATATTTCTCCTTCATTATTGAAGTTGACATTCACAGTGGTTTGGAGGCATGCTCAAGGGTAACATATCCCCAACCTACTGGAATGTCAACTCTTGTGTTCCATGCCTTAGGTTAGTGCTCCAGACTCTCCTCCCATGTATCGGCTTTATATTATTCCTAATTCCTAAGCGATTGGGCATACTATGAAGTGTCTGGGAGTCTGGCAGTGTTATGTTTCCTCAGTTAGGTGCAGTCTAGAAGAGAAGTACTCTTGAATATTATACGCATTATCTACCAGACTCGGGGGCAATCAATATTTTTGTGTCTCCTTGTTGCTGCTTTAATAGAGCCAAGAGGAAGATAACCATTTTTCCTAGAGAACCTGCGTGTCTTGGTGTTTGAGTTTGATATTAAGAGCGTGTCTGTTGCAGGGTTAGGGTGCTGTGGGCTAGGCTATTTGAGCCTCTGTTTTCCCCCAGCCTCCCCTCGTAACAATATATACAGTATATATATATATATATATATATATATATATATAATTATATATATATATATATACAGTACTCGCGGTTGAAAATGTCACCGCGGTACCCCCCAAGCTGAAAAAAACATACGCACAGAGAACATTGATAAGAAAAGGTAAAAAAAACGAATTTTATGGGTAACTCACATATTTAATACTTTGATGAATATCCACGGTTCTTCCTCACCGCCTCTAGACGCCTGGGAACTGACTCAGCACAGTGACGAACATATTTACCGTCGATATTATCCCAGATATCCTGGATGGCAATTTTGAGACGGGGCAGAGACGAGGTGTCATAATTCACTAGCTTTGACTTTATGATGGCCCACAAGTTCTCAATAGGGTTTAAGTCCGGGGAATTCCCTGGCCAAGGGTTAAAGAAGGGCACAATACAGTCGTTCAGGTAACCAATGACACTACGAGCTGTGTGGCAAGGTGCGCCGTCTTGCATATAATAATTAGCACGGCACTTTCTCATAGACTCAGGTAAATTATCCTCAAGTAGCTCCATGTAGGAGTTGGCATTCATCCGCGCATTTTTGGGTAGAAAAACTAGTTTGCCAACACCGTAGTAACTAAAAGCACCCCACACCATCACACTATCAGGGAATTTTACAGTTTTGCGAGTGTACTTAGGGTTGAAGCGGTCACTGCCTCGCTTGCGGTAGACATACTTCCCGGCATTGTCAGTGACTGTGAATGTACTTTCGTCACTCCACAGTACCTTCCTCCACTGCTCTCCACTCCAACCTCTGTGTTTCTTTGCAAATTGAAGACGATTACGGCGATGTTGACGGGTAAGCCAGGGCTTGGGCACAGCACGGCAGCGGCGGTACCCTAACTTTTTTCTAAGATAATCCTGGAGCGTACGTATGGCAACATTTGACAGCAGCAGGGGATTATTTTGCTTAATTTGAGTAGCATTAAGGGTTGGATTAGCTTCCAGCTGCCTCTTGATAATATGCAGGGTCCGGGGCCCCAGCAATGGTTTTTTTTCCTGGCCTCTTCTTGTGCGTCGGCGTGGTGCCCGGATCAGCTGCTCGTACCTTCTTCACCCACCTTTGTACAGTACGAACGTTTATTCCCGTATGCGCACTTATTTCTTGGGTTGTTTTATGTTCAATATGAAGGGCCTTGATAACCTCAATCTGGGATGTGGTTAAATGAGGTTTGGGAGGCATAACATTGGCGGGAGGGTAGGTATAGTACCTCCGGTATGGGCAAGATGGCTGAAAAACTCGGCCCTATCACCGACATACATCCAGTCGTCACCACGGTCGCCTCTCAACTGATGTACTTATGCTCTGTCAAGGGGATGCCTGTACCCGGCAGAGTTGCCAAACGTACGATTCGCCACTCTCCCGCCTCCAAACCTCGATTTCCAGAAATCCCGTGCTTCAAGTGTCTCCGACACTTTCAACCACGAGTACTGTATATATATATATATATATATACAGTATATATATATATATAAATATATATATATATATATATATATATATATATATATATATATATATATATATATATATATATAATATATTTATACATTATTTTCTTGGTGTCTTTGTTTTCTATTCCTCGTTCCTATATTATATCTTACTTTTCTCAATTTTACTTTCTCATTTTCGTTCCTTTGTTTTTGTATTTCTTCGCATACCACTATCTTCTTTATCGTCTATTTTTCTTCTCTTCCTCTTCCCCTTTCTTTATTTTATTTGATACCATATTTTACCTTTCTTGTCTCTTTGTCAATTGGCTTTATCTTTCTCAGCGTATTATTATTATTGCCCCTCAGTTGTTCTCCATCTCCACAATCATATCAGAGGGTTGAAGATCTATCAGTTATCAGAGTCAGTTTCCATTTTTTTTCCTAAGCTGAACAAATCTTTTATTAATAGCCAAAATAAAAGGAAGATATGCGTTCCATTTTAGTAAAAATCTTAAAGGGTGGTGACCTATTTATCTCTCCTTTTCTCTCTTTCTCTGGCTTGTATCCATTAGGCCCCAATCAGCCTACTGTTTTAAGACGTTTATCCCCATCCAGGTGTCGATTTTTTCCGGGTGAGCGATAGCGAGCCAGCATTGTATTGAAAAATCAAGCTTCGCCGGAGAAATTTTTCTATCGAAAAATGTACAAATTTAGCTTGCCGTCAAAAACATTTTAATAAATATGCTGGCTCGCTATCGCTCGCCAAGAAAAAATTGACACCTGGATGGGGATAAGCCTCTTAAAACAGTAGGCTGAATGGATACAACCCAAAGAGAGAGGGAGACAATATAAAACGAGGTGGGCCCCCTTAATAATTAACCAACCACGCCTTTCTTCATGTCCCTCCCTCTCTCCTCCACTGACCTAGGGAGTAAACATAGCCCAGCCGACAATTGACCACTTACTAGTTTCAGGCTATAAGGAAGTTGGAGCCGTAAAAATCGCTATTAAATAGAAATACAATACTAATGTAGGTTTTTGATGGATAAATGGTATGTTGAAATGGGTTTTATGTATTAATAAATGAACTACAACTGTATTTTAGCTAGTAATTCTGCTAAATATCGATGTCTACAACTCCAACTTCCTTATAGAACGAAACTTGCAAGTGGTCAATTGTCGGATGGGCTATGTTTACACCCAAGGTCAGTGGAGGAGAGAGGGTTTTGATTGTGTTGGCCATCTTCTAGTAATGTATGTTTAGTTTGACCCGTAGATATAAATAACCCTTCAAGTTAATAAATGCCTTCCATCCCCCCTTCAAGCTAAATTTATGACTTTTTTGGTAGAACAAATATACGTATTGTAAGGTCAATATATATCATCCTTTAACCCTTTCGTTGCGGTTGACGTTCCGGAACGTCCTGGCAAGTTACAGCAATTTGCAGGCTTTAAAAGCCTGTAAAAAACGTAAAAATCGAGTGTCAGTGGGCGGGAGCGTGAGGGGCCCACCTCCGACCCTCAGAGCACCGAGCGGCTCACTGAGGTTGACTGTGTCTTGGGCGAGTCTCTCTCTGTCTCTCTCAACAGTGTAGCCAAGCGAGCGAGTGTTACATAATAGCGGGGTTCACGCGTTTCACTGGCACCACACCGAGTGAACCAGACCACGTACAGGGTCCGTTCTGGTGTAATTTTGAAGCTATTTTCGCCTAGTTTTCGGCAGAATACAATTCATTTAATGCAGATGCTTGATTTATCATTCAGGAGTGCCTGAATATGCCCTAAATAGCCCAAACATAGCCGCAGCCAAAGGGTTAAGGGGGGATATTTATATTTTTGGTCGATTTTTATTAAATTTATTTATTATTTTTGTTTAGTTTCCTCCCTAGACCTCCATCAAACTTAAAACAAACATCCATTAGATCTCCCTTCTAGATTAATTTGTAAATTTTTCGCCGGTTCTTCCAAATTATAGGCTCACTTTCGTTCGCCAGGAAAAAATATCAACACATAAATAGCACGAAAGGTCTTAATATTGACAAATAAATGGGACGAAAGATTATAACACGTTGGTTGAGTACCGTAGGATACAGTAATAAAAGTCCCCAGCAGTCCCAAGCACTGTGGTGAAAATGGCAGGAGAGACCACCTTTTCACCTCAAGAGAAGAGGCAAGACTGGATCTCTCACTTTTTTTTTTTTTTTTTACAAGGCTTAACAAAAAAGAAAAAGTAAAGAAAAGAGAGAAACAAAAATAGCCTTGTACAGGCAGTTACAAGACAAATACATTACTGACGAATGTACTCGGGCCTGGGACTGGGGAGTTACTTATCTACTGACGAATATACTCGGGCCTGGGACTGTAAGGGTTTAAGTCAACAAACTAATGGGGCAAACATCTTAAAATCTAAAAACTAATGGGGAAAACAGGAGGGAGAAAAGTGTCAACAAAAACTACTATTATATCTTAGATTCAGTATTTACTATGGGAATCATTCATTACTTCTCTCATATACTTTTAAGGTGGTTTACTTGCTATGTATGATTTTTATGCAGGTGACTATACATTCTAGGAGAGTATTCATTGTAACACTTTGTAACTTCTTCCTGACTCAAATTCCCTTCCCAAGCATGTAGCTTACTCTTGCACTTTGATCTCACCCATGCACTGATCGTATGACTAGAAGGAATTAGGGAATTTTCCACCAACCACCTTTAGGGTGTGTGGAAAGGTGTGAGAAGTATGCAAGAGGTATGGTGAAGGTTTTGACAGATAGACACGAGCATTGGGGAGGATCACATCCCCGGGAGATTCCCTCTAGTCTTAGGGATTTCTCTTTGTAATATTAATAAACGTTTGTTTGAATAAATCAAGTGGCTTTTGGATTCAGAGACCTTTAATTTTCCCTTTACCTATATTACATTTATAAGGTATGAGAGGAATGGTGGCAGCGATTACTATTACTAAATAAGAATAGATTATCTATCACATCTATTTATCTATCTACGAACGAGCGGAGACGAACGCATACGCAGAGATTCAACCTACTATACTTCAATCAACCTATAACTACGTTAAATCAATATATAACTCATTAGGAAAGACACCCTTAGTCTTCCTTACTTGAAGTTAACCCCTTGAATACATTGACTACGAAACGTCCTTTGTAACACTACTCATCTCCCCTTAATATGAATCTGTATTAAAATATTGCATCAAGTTTACTGGCATGTAAATGATAACCACTTGTAATACAATATGTAAAAGGTCAAGATGGAGATGAAAGGGCAAGGTCAAACTTTGTACAGTTGGCCAAATAAGTGATGTCGCAACACCAAGTATATTTTGATCACTAATTGGTATCAGCGCTATCTAAGGTGTAAATCATCGTTCCCAGTGAGATATACAACCATGTTCCTATCTTTACACACCCTATTCAACATCTGGCAGACATTGATACAGCATACAGCGAGCAAAATATAATGACAGCAGCGACACAACTTATTTGGTCAACTGTACCATTGTTTCTAACCGTATTTGCTAAACTGGCTTTGTCTACACGAAAATCTACTGGCCTTTTTAGACAAATACATTTAAGGGGGCAGTGCTTGTTTTGTTGGTGTATATATTTATCTATTATTTCATTTTTGAGTTTCCTCGCTAGACCTCCATCAAGCTTAAATAAACACCCCATAGACCCTCTTTCAAGATAAACTCCCAAAAATACAGGCTCGCTATCGTTCGCCATGAAAAAATCGACAACTAAATGGCACGAAAGGTCTTAATATTGAGAAAGAAATTGGGCGAAAGGTCTCAAAATCGCCAAACTAACGGAAAGAACGTCTTGCAATATCAAAACTAATATGCTAAACATGAGGGAGAAGGGTCCAGAAAAAGTAACTACCTCCTCCTAAGTTCAGGACGAAGGTCAAGAGTAAAAGTCAATAAAACTATTTAATGTGTTCAACTAAGTCATATATTGTATTGTATTTTGTCTGTGCAATCGTTAGTGACCACAGTTTTAATAAACATACTGCAATACGACTACAACTATTATATACAGTATATATATATATATTTTTTTTTTTGGGGGGGGGGGGGGCGACTCAAGACAGAAAACATTTTCTGAAACAATATAAGTGAAAATATATGAATGACAAGAAGAGAAGCTGTAAGAGGAAATTCGAAAGCGTAGGAAGCAAGGAGGGAAGGATGAAAAAAAGGGAGGCAGGAAGCGAGGATAATAAAGACTATAATTTTCCAGGCAGCGGGTCCCGTACAGAATTCCTTTTCACCCGCCTCTCTTCATACTACAACGTATTC
This sequence comes from Paralithodes platypus, assembly GCA_032716605.1. Taxonomy (NCBI): domain Eukaryota; kingdom Metazoa; phylum Arthropoda; class Malacostraca; order Decapoda; family Lithodidae; genus Paralithodes; species Paralithodes platypus. The sequence goes on from CM064525.1 coordinate 28,462,881, forward strand.
AACTTATTTTCCCTTCTTTCGTCTATTTAATTTCATTTTTGTTTCCGTTTCTCGTTGCAAAAGTGGGTAGGGTGATCAGTAGTTTGTGTACGTCTGTAATTTGTGATGGTGGAGATTGTGTCTGCGCCATCATGATACCTTACGCAAGTTTGGTTAGCATTAGACGATTTTACAAACTTACGGGAAGCCCTCTAGGTACTGAAGGGATAAAATTACCCCTCTAACTCACGCATACACTTTATAATCTTAACAAATTTGTCTACAATAGCCAGAACGAAAAATATAATGATTAATCCTTCACTGATATGATTGAAGACATTCCTCCAGCATCAGTCAACTGCTGTCTTAAAAGTGAAAAAAACTGACGGTCGGTGTGATAGAGTAAGGCCACTAATCTGCAATATATTATAGTTTTTGGAATACTTCTCTGCATTAACCCTATTTCCTTCTTCAACAATTTGTTTTCTATGTGAATGAGGGAGACAAAAGGCATAACTGCCTGCAGCGAGTGCCTCCCCCAGATTTCAAAGAGTGCCATGGCCGAAATCAAGGGACGTTCGAGCTAAAATGCCTGGACACACAGAGTTTGAAGCAATTTAAGTCATAGGAAGAGGGAAAGACTGATTCTGGGAGAGAGTTCCAGAGCTCAGCAGTTGAATAGAAGAAAGTCTGAGAATAGCATTTCACTCTTGGGTTAGAGAGTTGCACAGAGTAGGGGTGGGATTATATTGCAAGGCGGGTCCTACGTACCCTACGTAGAGGAGGTGGTATACACTGGGAAAGCTCCAAGGAACACTGATTATTCTAGTAGCGATAGAATAGTGAGAGAGATGCAACATTGCGGCGAAGAGAGAGAGATTGCAGAGAATTGGTGAGTGGACGGGAGTTAATGATACAAAAGGCTTTCCTTTCTACTTTATCTAGGAGTGCGGTGTGAGAGGATCCTCCCCACAAATGTGAACAATACTCAATACAAGGACGCACTGTGCCCCTGTACAGAACAAGTAGATGCGCAGGGGTAAAGAACCCCTTGAGGCGGTTGAGCACACCCAGCTTCTGGGAGGCTGCCTTAGCGAGACTGGCAATATGGTCCTTCCAAGTGAGAGCAGAAGAAAAAAGAGACACAGAGAACATTGAGGGAAGATGAAGGGTTGATTTTTATATTATTGAAGAATAAGGGATAGTCCTCTGTAGGTTCCTGACGGGTAGTAAGATGGATAAATTGAGTTTTGGAAGCATTAAATGTAACAAGGTGTTCTCTACCCCAATTGGAAATAGTAGCTAGATCAGATGATAAGCATTTTATGGCTTCATTACGTTTACTTTTGAGGGACTGCTGGCTGGGCGTTCTGGAAAACTAATTGAGTGATGTAAAGTAGAGTCGTCTGCATATGAATGGATGGGACTAGATGTACAGTTGAGAAGATCATTTATGAAAATTAGGAAGAGAATAGGAGATAGGACAGAACCCTGAGGAACACTGGAGTTGATAGGATGAGGAATTGAGCGATGGCCGTCCACAACCGCAGCTATGGAACGGCCGGAAAGGAAATTAGAGACAAAGGCACAGATGGAGGGACAGAAATCGAAGGAGGACAGTTTGGAAATTAAAGATTTGTGCCAGACTCTATCGAAGGCCTTCGATATGTCTAGTGCAACAGAAACAGTCTCACCGAAGTCCCGAAAGTTGGATGACCAAGAGTTAGTAAGATATGAAGGAAGATCACCAGTAGAGCGACCCTTAACACTTAACTATCGGCTCCCGACTTAAGTCCGTGAGAGAACCAAGGCCTAAAGAGCGGGTCCCGACTTAAGTCCAATGCGATTTTGAGCACATAATCGGCTCTGAGAGAGAGTCCATGCGGTGGGAGGAGCGCGGGTGGGCTCTGACCGTTCAGCGTGGATATAGTCCCGCCTCTGACATCACCACCACATGTCTACACCTCCCTGGTCCCGCGATACAGGGTAAAAACTGAGGAAATTACTGTATTTTAGGGTTTTTCCCTTCGTATTGCAACATGGTTGCAAGAGAACCCGTAATCGTACAAGGATGGTTCAGGTGTCATTGGAAAGCTCAATTATCGCCCTTTCATGGATACATAATTGTATTACGCTCTGGCTCTTCTTTATGCATGAAAAAGAGAATGGAATGAAGCTCGTTTAGGGTAAATCTGCCCGCTTGGCAGGTAGTAGCGTTACAAAACCAGCCGCTAGGGAGGTGTTAAGGAAGCCATACTGGTGATCTGAGAGCAGATTATGAGAAGAGAAATGCTTAAGAAATTTGGAAGCAAGAATAGTTTCAGAAACTTTAGAGATACAAGAGATGAGAGCAATTGGACGATAGTTGGAGGGTTGAGAGCGGTCACCCTTCTTTGGGACAGGTTGAATGAGAGCAAACTTCCAGCAAGAAGGAAAAACGTTAGAGGAGAGACAGAGACGAAAGAGTTTGCCTAGGCAGGGGGTCAGTACGGAAGCACAGTTTTTAAGTACAACAGGAGGAACACCGTCCGGACCGTACGCCTTCTTAGTATTAAGCCCAGAGAGGGTAACAAGTACATCTTTAGAAGAGATTAGGATATTAGGCATAAGTAGGAGAGAGGGGGGTGGAGAGGGAGGAATAGCACCGGAATCATCCAAGGTAGAGTTTCTGGCAAAAGTTTGAGCAAAGAGTTCAGCTTTGTCAGAGGAAGAAGTGATGGTTGTGCCATCAGAGAGGAAAAGGGGAGGGAAAGACGAGGAAGAAAAGTTGTTGGAGAGGTTTTTGGCTAGATGCCAGAAAGCTTGGGAAGAGCTAGAGTTGGATAGTTCAGTGCATTTATTATTGATGAAAGAGTGCTTGGCAAGTCGAAGAACAGATTTGGCTTGATGCCGGGCAGAAACATAGGAAGAATGAGATTCTTGAGTTTTAAGGCGTCGGTACCGTTCGAATGCTTCCTTCTTGTTGTGGACAGCAGTAGAACAAGCGTGAGTAAACCAAGATCTTTTGCATTAGACTGAGAGAAAGTAAATGGAATGTACGCTTCCATGCCCGAGAGGATTACCTCGGTAATGCGTTCAGCACTCTCCGAGGATCCTCGGCCACGGAAGCAGAAGTCATTCCATGGGAAATCAAAGAAGTACTGCCGGAGAGCCTCCCAGTCGGCAGTGCCAAAGTGCCACAAGCGTCGCCGGTTGGGAGGATCGGATGGCCATACTGAAGAGATAGGACAGGTGACGGAGATAAGTTTATGGTCGGAGGAGCCCAAAGGAGAGACAAGATTGACAGTATAAGAAGAATGGTTAGAAGTCAGAAATAAGTCAAGAATGTTGGGCCGATCTCCGATGCGAACCGGGATACGGGTGGGTTGCTGGACCAGCTGCTCTAGGTCATTTATGATAGAAAAGACGTAGGCTTGTTCGCCAGGTTTGTCAGTAGAGTGAGAGGAGGGTAGTGCTTGTTTTTTGGTCTATATATTTATTTTATAGAATATATTATGGAGTTTGCTCGCTAGACTTCCATCAAGCTAACAATAAAATAATAATATAACAAACCCTAGACCCTCTTACAAGATAAATTTGTACATTTTTGGGTAGAAAAATGTCCCGGCCGAAGGCCACTTCCTTCTAAAATTACAAGCTCGCTATGTTCGACAGAAAAAAATTGACACCTAAATGGCACGATAGGTGCTTTTTAATATTGACTAAGAAATTAGGCGGAAGGTCTCAAAATCGCCAAACTAATTGAGCAAGCGTCTTAACATCTCAAAACTAATATGCTAAACGTGGGGGAGAAAGGGGTACAGATAAAGAGCAACCACCTCCCCCTTAAGCTGAGGGTAGCATCTCTATTGAGGGTTTTCGCTTTTATTAATCTCCCCTTTAAAACTTGCATTGTTATTGCATAGTAAATTTATTGGACGTTCATTTTTTGTTCATTTTACTTCCTCTTCGTCTTTGTTCATTTTTATTCATGTTTTCTTTTCTTTTGTTTTTAAATTCCCCCATGCTCTGCCTTACAATTCGCTCTCGGATATCCATATTTTCTCTTATTTACATACATTTTCTTGTTCTTCTTTAAATTATCTTGTATTTTTTATATCTGAATCGCAACTTGATCTTAATGGTTACTATTATATCGCCTATATATTTTGTCATAGTTTATATCTCATGTTTCTGTATTATACAGTATATTCCTCGTCTTTGCATGCTCTTTCCCTTTCATTTATATTTCCCCGTGTAGCTATATATTCTCTTCCTCCTCGCACATATTTTTTTTATACTTTACTTTTTTGTTTGGCTTATCTCTATCAATGAACTGTATCTCTCTGATCAACTTATTTCCTCATCTTTTCCTTTTTAGTTGCTCTGTATATCCATATCTCCAATTGATTTAGTTCAATGTAATTCTCACGTTTCATATAAATTTGCAAAATTTCTTTATGATTTTCCTATTATTTTTTCTATGTAAATGAAGCAGACAAAAGGCAAAGTTGCCTGTAATAAGTGTCTCTCCCAAAGTTGAAAGAGTGTGAGAGAGCCAAATTCAAGGTACGTTAGAGTCAAAATGTTTGGACACACGGAGCTTGAAGCAGCTTAAGCCATAGGATGAGAGACAGACAGATGGAGGGAGATAGTTTCAAAGTTTACTTGTTGAATAGAAGAAAGACTGGGAAAATTGGTTCAATCTTAGGTTAGAGAGTTGGAAAGATAAGGGTTGGGAATGTGTTGAAATGCGGGTGCCCCTACTCTCTGTAAGGGAAGGGTATACACTGAGAGAGCTCTGAAAAACAATTATTATTGTAATAGCGGTAGAAGAGTGAGAGAGATGCAATATTGGGGCATGTAGAGAGATATTTTAATGAATTAGGAAGAGGAAGTGAGTTAATGAGACGAAATGCTTTTGAATCTACACTTTCGAGAAGTACGGTGTGGGTGGAACCTCCCAACACAAACGAACAATACTCGATACATGGCTGCACTGTGCCCCTATATGCCCCTTTCCCACTGGTGAGACAAGTCACGATTTTCGTCGCCGACACCAATAAATTGGCACATTCGTGACATGTCTCAACACCTCTCATGAAAAATCGTTTGACTCTCAAGGCCTCTCAAGGGCCCTCGCGGGTCGTCGCAAATGTTCGGACAGTTCAAAATTTTGGACGAGGACTCACGAGGATTGGTTACCCTCGCAAGCATCGTCGAACATCGCCGAGGGATCTGCAAGGGTTTCTGCGATCATCTGCGACATCGGCGAGACATCGCAGAGTTTGTCGCACGAAAAAACCTTTGCAACACTGCATGGATGCTCACCGATGCTCTCAGATGCTCTGCTCGCCAAAGCTCTCAGATGTTCCGAGAACATCGACGATGCCAAAGAGCACCTTCGACGAGGTGGGTAAATTTTGTTTATTAGGCCTATAGTGAACCTGATGAACCCTTTTTTCTATGCACCTCTCGTTGGGGGTTCACCTGTTTTTGTTTTTCCCTTTCTCTCCTTTTCTCTCTTTCTCTGGTTTGTATCCATTCAGCCCCATTCATGCCCCTTTCCCACTGGTGAGACAAGTCACGATTTTCGTCGCCGACACCAATAAATTGGCACATTCGGACATGTCTCAACACCTCTCATGAAAAATCGTTTGACTCTCAAGGCCTCGCAAGGGCCCTCGCGGGTCGTCGCAAATGTTCGGACCGTTCAAAATTTTGGACGAGGACTCACGGGGATTGGTTGCCCTCGCAAGCACCGTTGAGCATCGCCGAGGTATCTGCGAGGGCTTCTGCGATCATCTGCGACATCGGCGAGACATCGCGGAGGGTTTCGCACAAAAAAACTTTGCAACGCTGCATGGATGCTCACCGATGCTATGCTCGCCGATGCTCTCAGATGTTCCGAGAGAACATCGACGATGCCAAAGAGCACCTTCGGCGAGGTGGGTAAAACAAATTTATTAGGCCTATAGTGAACCTGATGAACCCTTTTTCTATGCACCTCTCGTTGGGGGTTCACCTGTTTTTTTTTCTCTTTCTCTCCTTTTTACTCTTTCTCTGGTTTGTATCCATTCAGCCAACTGTTTTAAGACATTTATCCCCATCCAAGTATCGATATCTTCCTGGCAAGTAATAGCGAACCAGCATTATATGGAGAAATCAGGATTCGCCGGAGAAATTTTTCTATCGAAAAATATACAAATTTAGCTTGCTCTCAAAACAAAATTATATATATGTTGGCTCGCTACTGCTCACCAGGAAAATATTAAAACCTGGATGGGGGTAAACGTATTAAAACAGTAGGTTGAATGGGGCCGAACGGATTATAGGCAAAGAGAGAGGGAGAGAAAGAGAAAAAAAAACGAGGAGGGAGAGAAAGAGAAAACAGCGAGGTGGGCTCAATGTTTACGTTACGGCTTAGCCTAATTGAGCCCACCTCGCTGTTTTAGTTTTCTCTTTCTCTCCCTCTCTCTCCTATTTTTTTTTTTTCTCTCCCTCTCTCTTTGCCAATCTCCGAATTAAGGGAAGATGGGTCGTTTTTCTGGTCCCCTTTCTTCCTCATGGTTAACCCCATTAGTTTTCATATTTCATGACGTTCGGCCCATTAGGTTGGCGATTTTAAGACATTTCACCCCATTTCGTTGTCAATATTAAGACTTTTCGTGTCATTTAGGCATCGAGTTTTGCCTGGCTAGCGATAGCGAGCCTGTACTTATTGAGGAACCGGCCTTCGGCCAGGATATTTTTCTATCGACCAATGTACAAATTGATCTTGAAGGAGGGTGTTGGGGGGTGCTTTATATGCTTGATGGAGGTCTAGGGATGAAACTAGGGATGAAATAGAAAACAAACAAAAAACGAGGAGAGAGGGAGAGAAAGAGAAAACAAAAAAAGGCGAGGTGGGCTAGGTCTAGGGATACTTACTTTTGATACTTTTGATGTGTTCGCCACTCTTCTAGCGGCACCAAGGAGCGTGGCGCCCCTCGTTATGGGTGGTGATTTTGGTGTAGTAGAATGTTTGAAGCGACAGCTCGCGAGGATGGGCTCGTCTGGCACTTTTTGAAGTTCGACATCGAGGGCTCTCTTGAAGTTGTCTAACGAGACGTCCCTCATGTCTCTTGCTCGCCGTGGGAGTTTGTTGAAGAGACGTGAGCCTCTGTGTGATAACCAGCCCTCTCGCAGAGAGCCCATACCACCCCTGTTATTCATCCGGGGGATTTCGCATTCCCAGCCTCTCCTATCACTGAATTTCATGACTATCGGAGTATGTAGGTTTGGTACTAAACCCTCTGCGATTTTCCACGTGTATATTATTAGGTAACGTTCTCTTCTACGTTCCAGCGAGTACAGATTCAGTGCTCTTAAACGCTCCCAATAGTGTAGATGTTTTATCGAACTTATATGCGAAGTGAAATCTCTTTGTACACTCTGTAAGTCATTTATTTCACATGCTTTGTATGGGGATGTTAATACGCTACAGTATTCAAGCCGCGGTAGCACTAGAGATTTGAAGAGCGTTATCATAGGTAATTCACCGCATGTTTTAAATGTACGTAGAATCCAACCCGTTAGACGTTTCGCAGCCGCAACTTTGACCTGGTTATGTACTTTGAAACCCATATTTTCAGACATTAATACCCCAAGGTCTTTCACACTGTCTTTCCGTTCTATTATGTGGTTAGATTCTGTTAAGTAATTTGTAATTTCTTTAACGCCATTATTATCTCCGTACCGTATTAATTGGAATTTTTCCTCATTGAATTGCATGTTGTTTTCCCTGGTCCACTGGAACACTACATTCATGTCTTCCTGCAGTCGGCCCGTGTCCTCTTGTGTGTTTACTATCTTGCTTAATTTTGTGTCATCAGCAAAAGACGACACCGTACTGTGTCTAGTGTTGGTATCTATGTCGCAAATTAGTATGAAGAACAGAAGGGGCGCTAGCACTGTTCCTTGGGGCACTGAGCTTTTGACATCCAAAGGCTCAGATGTGACTTGGTTTACTGCTACTGATTGTTTCCGGTTTACGAGGAAATTGTATATCCACCGTCCGATTTTCCCCGTTATACCTTTTGCTTTTAGTTTGTGCACTATTATACCATGGTCACATTTATCAAATGCCTTAGCAAAATCGGTGTAAATGACATCCACGTTTTTCTTTTCTTCTAGCACTTTAAGAATTTTGTCATAGTCTTCCAAAAGTTGTGAGAGACATGATCTTCCCGCTCTAAATCCATGTTGACCGGTGTTGTGTAGTTCATTTGCCTCCATGAATGATGAGATTTTGCTTCGCAGGACTCGCTCGAAAACTTTAATGATGTGGGAGGTTAGAGCTACCGGGCGGTATTTTTTTGGCAGTGCTTTACTCCCTCCTTTATGCAGTGGGGCAATTATTGCGTTTTTCAAGCTATCTGGTATTTCACCAGTGTCTAGACTCCTTCTCCACATTATAGCCAGGGGTTTTAAGAGGTTTTCCTTACATTTCTTCATTAGGATCGAATTCCATGAGTCCGGGCCTGGTGCCGAGTGGAATGTTGGAAATGGCCTCTTCTATGTCTTTTGGACCGAAATCAATTTTCCAGCATCTGGGGGGTTTCCGTGGGGGAGGTTTCCATGAAAAATATATTTTGGTCTCTGATGACTTTTGTTTCATCAGGCTCACTGAATGCCATTTCATATTGCCTGCGTAAGAGTTCGCTCATTTCCTTTTTGTCCCCTGTGAAAGAGCCGTCCCCTTTGCTTAGTGGGCCGATGGTTGATGCTGTTTTAGCCTTTTGTTTGGTGTATGAAAAGAAGTATTTGGAATATTCCTTTATAAGTGCAATAGCTTTCCTCTCCTCTTCCATATGTTGTAGTTCATATGATATATTTAGCCTTTGTTCAATTTCCACAATTTCTCTATCTATTTCGGCCTTTTGCCTATCCTGTAGATTTTGATGTGTGTGTCTTTGTGTGAGTAATTTTCTTCTTCTGTACAGCCTCCTCCTTTCCCGATCTTGTTTGCTTCTTCGTCTTGTTTGTCTTGCAGGTATATGGTGGCTACAGATTTGGGTCATGGTTTCTGTTATTAGGACTAGACATTCTGCTGGTGTCAGGTTCTTCATTAAATCTTCCCAGTCTATTTCCTCCATTTCTTGATTTACCTCTTCCCACCTAATGTTTTTGTTATTGAAGTTAAATTTACTGAAGGGGACGGTTTTTGTTCTCGATTCTGAGGTTGTCAGTACACTTTCTGAGGTTGTTTTGATCTCAATTAATTTATGGTCTGAGTATGTTGTGTCCGATATGTTAATGCTGTGTACTAGAGAGTCGTTGTTAGTGAAGACCAGGTCTAAGATATTGTTTTCCCGTGTGGGTTCAGCAATATGCTGGGTAAGACTAAAAAAATCGCAAAGTTCAAAAAGCTCTCTCGTATTTGTATTTGTTTCTCCGGTGTTATTTGCCACTACCTGGTTTTCTAGTTGTCTCCATTTAATGTTTGGTAGGTTAAAGTCTCCTAGCCATATAATATTTGGTGTTGGGTTCCCCAGGGTTTCCACTTCTGATTTTATTTTGTTGAGCTGGGTTTTGAATTCTTCTCGGGAAGAGTCTGGAGGCCTGTATGTATCAATAACTTCTAAATTTAGGGATTCTATTTTAACTCCAAGTATTTCCACCACTTCATTACTGTTATTTAGAAATTCAGTACATATCAGTGAGTCATGGATGTACAAGGCTACACCTCCATGTGATCTATGCGATCTGTCTGCCCTATGTAGGTTGTAACCAGGAATCCATACCTCACTATCCTCCTGACCTTTTATGTGAGTTTCTGTGAGAGCCGCAAATATAGCGTTTCCTTCTTCTAGCAGGCCCCTAATAATTGGTACTTTGTACGTGGTTCTATTTTTTAGGCCTTGGATATTTACAAACAAGATTGGGGAGGGATTGTTTGGAGTACTATGTGTACCTAATAGTCTTCGGGATGTATTTGCCACTCTTGGGAGGCCAGGAGGTGCTCGAGGTGTTCTATGTGCTCTTCTATCTCCCTCAGTCTCTTCATCTTCGTCTGCCATTTCCCTCCTTGCCTTTTTCCTCTGTCTCGTCCTCGCACAGCTAGAGAGTTTTTTGGGCTACCATTCATGTTAGATCTAGCATATCTCCAAGTCCCTTTTATATGAAAAGCTGGGCATTTCATATTGTAGCAGGTCTTTTTCTCAAGATGAAACTAGGGATGAAATAGAAAAAAAAAAAAAAAAACGAGGAGAGAGGGAAAGAAAGAGAAAACAAAAAAAGGCGAGCTGGGCTCAATTTTTAAGCCGTAACGCAAACATTGAGCCCACCTCACTGTTTTGTTTTCTTTCTCTCCCTCTCTCCTCATTTTTGTTTTGTTTTCTATTTCTCTCCCTCTCTCTTTGCCTATAATCCGTTCGGCCTCGTTCAACCTACTGTTTTAAGACGTTTACCCCCATCCAGGTTTCAATACGCCGAACCATCGCTTGAATCGCCGAAGACGTCGCAGAACATACGACGAGTTTTCTTTCATCCTCGCATGATTTCGCAAGATATTTTTGAAAATGTGACATGCCTCGCAGAGGTCATCGGCGAAACATCGCTCACTTCACCGATAACGTCGCAGATGGTCGGCGATTGCATCGCCGACATCGCCGACATCTTCGCCGAGTATAATTTGTCATCTGTTTGAAACGGTCAAAATCGTGAACGTCGCACGTATTCTTGCGAATTTGACAAAACTAAGTAATCGGCGACGAAAATCGTGAGTTGTCGCACCAGTGGGAAAGGGGCATCAGCCAACTTTTTTAAGACGTTTATCCCCATCCAAGTATCGATATCTTCCTGGCAAGCGATAGCGAACCAGCATTATATGGAGAAATCCGGCTTCGCTGGAGACAATTTTCTATCGAAAAATATAAAAATTTAGCTTGCTCTCAAAACAAAAATATATATATGTTGGCTCGCTACCGCTCACCAGGAAAATATTGAAACCTGGATGGGGGTAAACGTCTTAAAACACTAGGCTGAACGGGGCCGAACGGATTATAGGCAAAGAGAGAGAGAGAGAAAGAAGACAAAAAAACGAGGAGGGAGAGAAAGAGAAAACAGCGAGGTGGGCTCAATGTTTACGTTATGGCTTAGCCTAATTGAGCCCACCTCGCTGTTTTAGTTTTCTCTTTTTCCCTCTCTCCTCGTTTTTTTTTTTTTCTCTCCCTCTCTCTTTGCCAATCTCCAAATTAAGGGAAGATGGGTCGTTTTTCTGGTCCCCTTTCTTCCTCATGGTTAACCCCATTTGTTTTCATATTTCATGACGTTCGGCCCATTAGTTTGGCGATTTTAAGACATTTCACCCCATTTCGTTGTCAATATTAAGACTTTTCGTGTCATTTAGGCATCGAGTTTTTCCTGGCTAGCGATAGCGAGCCTGTACTTTTTGAGGAACCGGCCTTCGGCCAGGATATTTTTCTATCGACAAATGTACAGATTGATCTTGAAGGAGGGTGTTGGGGGGTGCTTTATATGCTTGATGGAGGTCTAGGGATGAAACTAGGGATGAAATAGAAAACAAACAAAAAACGAGGAGAGAGGGAGAGAAAGAGAAAACAAAAAAAGGCGAGGTGGGCTCAATTTTTAAGCCGTAACGCAAACATTGAGCCCACCTCGCTGTTTTTTTTGTTCTTTCTCTCCCTCTCTCCTCGTTTTTTTTTTTCTGTTTCTCTCCCTCTCTCTTTGCCTATGATCCGTTCGGCCCCGTTCAGCCTACTGTTTTAAGACGTTTACCCCCATCCAGGTTTCAATACGCCGAACCATCGCTTTAATCGCCGAAGACTTCGCAGAACATACGGCGAGTTTTCTTTCATCCTCGCATGATTTCGCAAGATATTTTTGAAAATGTGACATGCTTCTGCCGTCATCGGCGAAACATCGCTCACTTCGCCGATAACGTCGCAGAAGGTCGGCGATTGCGTCGCCGATATCGGCGACATCTTCACCGAGTATAATTTGTCATCTGTTTGAAACGGTCAAAATCGTGAACGTCGCACGTATTCTTGCGAATTTGACAAAACTAAGTCATCGTGAGTTGTCGCACCAGTGGGAAAGGGGCAATACAGGGCAAGATGCTGTGCTGGGGTAAAGAACCCACAAAGATGGTTGAGCACACCTAACTTCTGAAAAACTGTTTTAGCCGATCTGGAGAAAGAGGACAGGTAACACAGATGAGGTTGTGATCCGAGGAGTCCAATGGAGAGAAAAGGTTTAAAGCGTAAGTTAGTAGGGGAGAGATAAACAGCGCAGAATTATTTGGTTTGAGAGTGACATGATAGTTTATAAGCCAGAGAGTGGAGAATTCCGAAGAATCAAAGTTGGGAACACGAGAGTAAGCTAGATTGCTGTGCACATATACACAACTTCCTCCTTTCGCTTGATACTGAGAATATTGATAGTAGGAGGATACAGAGAAGGGTTTGCTGTCAGTAGTCCCAGACAACAGGGTTTCGGACTTTCGGTGAGAAAGAGAAGAACAGGGTTGGCAGAGGAGAGGTGGTGTTCCACAGAGTGGAAAGAAAGAGTAGAAGGTAGTGGTCCAGAGCATTTTGACAAATCGTTACCAGGGGCCAAACCACTGGGGGCATTTGTGGTCCACAACCCCCCTGGGGACTCCGAGTCGGTTCGTGATTCAACCTTTTTTACGGATTTGGAGAAAATGTGTAGTATGTAAGATGTTGTAATATAATGTATTGAAAGAGAGAGGTGTTTAGGAGGGCAATAGGTTGATAATGTCTACAATGATACTTGGAATTCTGTTCCACATTTTTGGTCTTCAAACTTTTATATAACGTGCGCCACTGTCAATATTTGTTACTGGTATATACAATTGATTTTGGTGCCTTGTAACACTGTCAAACACTTCGTGCAAAGTAGGAAAATGTCAGTACCAGTCTGGATAAAGGCCATTTTCTGGATACAGGCCAATACGCTGACAGTACATCGAAAATATATTTTTGTCTCACTTTTAGCCAGTCCAATTGTTCGAGTATCGGTGTAACTTTGTCTGATTGTTTATGGGGCCACCAATAGCGATTTTAGAAGCATAACTTTGAAATTCTTTTTAACATTGTATAGCAAAATAATGTTAGTTGTTCCGTATATTATTAAAACAATAATAAATAACAGTGAGAACAAATGATTGAACAAGTTTTCGTGAGTTTTTCAAATTTATCCTTCATGCGATTGAGATGTGACAATGCCCCCATTACTTTTTTGTTTTTAAGTTCATAGATACGCTTGTCTTAGATATCATGTGGTAGTCCATTATTATACATATCAAGGTATTTAACCCTTCTTTAGCGGGGCCCGACTTAAGTCCGTATGGAGAAGAAAGGACTATGTGGCGGGGCCCGACTTAAGTCCGTGTGCAATTTTGGCGCAATATTGGCTCGGAGAGAGAGAGACGAGCGACGGGAGGAGCATAGGTTGCCTCATGACCGCTCGCCACGGTTTCCGTGGGCCTACTGACATATACTACACACACATCCACCCTCCCTCCCTCGCTACACATGTAATTATGTAACGAAATGACCGTATTTTAGCGATTTTGCCCTTCGGTTGCACGATCGTTGCAAGACAACCAGTGATCATAGATGGATGGTTCAGGTGTCATTGGAAAGCTCAATTAACGCCCTTTCAGGGATACATAATTGTATTACGCTTTGGCTCTTGTTTATGCATGAAAAAGAGCACGGAAATAAGCTCGTTTAGGGTAAAACCACCAACTTGGCAGGTAGTAGAATTTACCGACCTAGCCGCTCGTTGAGTGTTAAAATGTTAACTACGAGCAGTAGAAGAACTATCAATGTGAATAACACGTCCATAGGTTTCTGTTTTCAGGGGCGTCATTTCATTTATCCTTGGGAGGGGCAAAGGCTGTTTCTGAGGCCCCCCCTGTTCCCACCTTCCCACAGGGGTGGGTGGCGAGCGCAGTGAGCCTAATCAGCTGGGGGGTTTGGGGGGGCACTGTAAGCCCCCCCCCCCCGAGATTTTTTTAAAAATATGAGCAATTCTAGGAGCATTCTGAAGCCATATAAAAAGCTATATTGAGGTCATTAAAGCAATAAGCAATTATATATATACAGGTATAATATATATATATACATAAAGGTCCAATTACTTCCTGACACACACACACACACATTAATGGATATTCCAATTGGCATAGCTTTAATTTAAAGGATAAGTTTTGGAAGGCATAAATAATACTCGGTTTACACAATTACTTTACAAGTATTTATAGTAGCAGTAATAGTAGTTACATTTGCTTAATTTCTGTGCTTGACATTTGTCTGAGAATTATTTTCATATATCTAAGCACATCATGACCAGGGGTCCAGGACCACTTTCGTATTCCCTCGCCCTTTTCTCTGTCTCGGCTAGTAGGTGAATTTTACAAGAGGAGGAGGATTCCTAGCCTCCCACCCCCAGGAGGAAAAGTAGGACTGGTGTCTGGACAGTGAAGCAGACAGACAGAAATGGAAAAGGTTGGGTAGAGGATGCCAAACCTCGCTCAAACTTCATAATTATATATCATAATGAAAATATAATGATTATATAAAGGAGATTAAAAAGTTATCCTGTTATCTAATAAAAAAATGGAAAGCTTATTAGCCCCTTTGCTACCATGAACTGGGTAATGTAATGTGATAAAGGAAGCACTGAGCTAAGAAAAAGAGGAAATAGGAATATAAGGGTGGTTATTGAAATTAGGTAGGAAGATCCTTAAATAAGAATCATAAAGAATGGTAGAATATTTTTGCTCTGTTTTAACCCACAGGCCACGGCCCACAAGTGACGAGTCGCGTCTACTAAATAATGTATTAAGTATTATATATGAAAAGAGAGAGGATAGCTCATTACTTAACCGAAGCAAAAATCACAAAGCGAAGATATCCTATTGGTTAGAGTGTTTGAAATCTGTATGAGGTGACCCTGGATCGAATCCCAGTGATCGCATGCATATTTTGGTTAATTTCTTTGGTGAGTGTTTGGTGTTGGAGTGAAATTAACAAAAATAGAGAATATACGGTAGTTGAAATTGATCCCGAATAAACGTTTTCATTTTTGTTCGGACTTCATCACGTCATTACCATGTTAATTACTTAATGATCGTTATAATATGATCAACGACTATAGTTTTATATATGAAATATAGTTTTGTTCACAGTTGTTCCAATGGTGCAATCAGAATTTTTCTATCACCAATAGTTATTGCGTAATGTGAAAAAAAATGCAAACATTACCCAGTTTAGCCTAGTCTATATTATGTGTGAACATCTGAGGTTTATTTATAGCTATGAATTTGAGATCTACGTAGCCTATAGCTCATTATATGAGAACGAGAATGCAATAACGAAGTTAATACGCCTAATATTGGTTTTCTACGAATATTAATAATTAGAGGGAAATAATAATAATTATATGGTTCACAATGAACCCCGCAACTGCTCATGTTTCTACTTTTAAACTCAAACGTTTTTCCAAAATATCTAGTCATATGACCTATTGCATTCCACAAAACACACATGCGATGATACGAAAAAGAAGCACTTATTCACTGCTATCATTAACAGCACTATCAACATGTATTTTCATCGATAAAACACTTACTGGAATACTGGGGTCAGTCTGTATGCGGTTGGGCCTGGAGGGACGAGAGATGTTGCAGCCCTACTGCTCAACTCCACCGCCCTGAGTATACTAAACACTCAAATTTGAAATTACTCAACAGTCAACACGTGCGGTGGCGCGGGCCGCGGTCAGCTGTGATATAGGCCTACAATATGTCGTTATCATGATGATATCCTTGCTAAACTCAAGGTCACACACACACACACACACAAGATATATTTAACTCTGAACATATTGAGGCTAAATATATATATATTTATTTGTATTTTCGCAATTTTTCCCATATTTGTTTTTAGTATTACTAACTGTAGTTGATTTTGAGGCCCCCTTAGAAAGCTTGGGGGGGGGGGAGGAGCGCCCCTCGCCCCCCCCCCCCCCCCCCAAATGACGCCCCTGTCTGTTTTACCATTCGACGTGCACCAAGATATATGCACTTTTTTATTATTATAATTTAGCATTAGACCTCTTCTACAGAAACACAAATGGTATGTTTCATTTAGTTTAGCCTACGTGTTGTTTATAAAAATAACTTAGATAATTAGTAGTGCCACTGTCCATTTTTATTTAGAGATTATATTATTAACGCTGACCGACTGACTTCTATTATCTAACAGCAATATATCTATTTTCATCTGTATTCACTTTTCAAACATGGTATTATGAATTACACTATCAAATAGGGCAAAAAGTTATATATTTTTTCTTATCCATGTTACTATATATACAGTTTATATAATTAATTTTGTAGTAATGATAAGATAAGATCCGGTTGACAGGTTAGATCTAAAACCATGTTTATGTTTTCAGAGTAGCTGATTTGACTCTAGATATATACCCAGTTGATTAGCAACAACTGTTTCTAATGCCTTGGATAAGATTGGTAGCAGAGATAATGGTCAAGAATTATTGATATTATTACGGTCACCGTTTTCTTTTTAATGTGCATAAAGGAGACAAAAGCCAAATCTGCCTGTAAACAAGTGTTCCCCATCCCCCAAGGAATTGAAAGAGTTATAGAGAACCAAAATCAAGGTGCATAAGACGTAATTTAAGTGGGTTGGAAAGAAGTGTAGTGAAGTGAATAGGAGGAGGAAATGTGTACGAGAGTAAGCTAGATTACTCTCTGTATAGGTGAGGCACAAGTAGAAACAGTGGGGGAAGCCAGGCAAATGAAACAGGAGCTCTAGCAACTCCTTATCATTTGCTATGCGGCCTCCCCTGGGTACTGTTCGTAATATAGGAATATAAATTGCACATTTCAATGCCGAAGGAAATTTGCCAGTGGCAATTTATGTATTTATGCTCTATGTTAGATAAAAGATAATAACAAATGGATAATCTTTAAGAAAACGAAGTGAAATACCATGAACCAATTGACTCAACTGAGTTAATGTTATTGAGGACCTTGATTATTACTATGATTGAATTTGCATGTACAATCGGGGGTAGTAAGTGTTGTCATGGATTCCAGTGGTTTTCGCTCAACAAGTGTTATTGGTATCTTTATAGTTACTGGGAAAAGTGCTTATCCCTCAGAGTATTAGTCAGTGTCCGAAACTTTGTGAAATATCTGACAACACTTATTAACCTCGACCGTACAAACTTCCGTCTGAAGAAGTTTGAGTTACTTGGGATACTAACTAGATTCGTATTTCTATTACGAGTTTCAAAATTATAAATATGCAACAT
The DNA here is from genome assembly GCA_032716605.1 of Paralithodes platypus. Lineage (NCBI taxonomy): Eukaryota > Metazoa > Arthropoda > Malacostraca > Decapoda > Lithodidae > Paralithodes > Paralithodes platypus. The sequence goes on from CM064525.1 coordinate 28,480,212, forward strand.
TTCATGTATTTTATCTACGTTATCAAAGTAAATATTAAATTCATCAATTTTCATTTTATCTAAATTTTCTATACAGCTGTCATCAGAACCTTTCATCTTCTTAGGAATAATGTCGTGTATTGTGGTAAACTATCAATGGAAGTTAAATATTACTAAGCTATAATGAATCAAATCAAATCAATCTAAATGAAAACTACTCTATATCTAAATTGAATTCAATCTGAAACAAGCTAATTTATATCCAAAGGTCTCACATAATAAATGTATATATAGGGTAAGGTTATAAGGGTTAATATTAGCCAGGAATTAACTCACCAATAGTTCCACGTGGCAATGAGGCAAGGGAGAACGTTTTACCCAATATGGCGGTGGACAATGGGGAACGAGACTTCGGTCCCAAGACTCGAGTCAAGTTAAAGAAAGAATAAATGATTACATGGGAATGGACATGATTATTATAATTTATGCTTATCTATCAGTCAGTCATGATGTCGATGAGAGCGTCGTGATGGTGTAGCTGTGTGTATTGCTGTATGTGTATTGTGATTAGAGGCACAAAAGCACGATCAACTGAGGGCGGAAAATTAGATGTTAACTGGTTGGTGTTCGTGAAGGCTCTGGCGTACCTCAAAAGCACACCTTGCTGCCTTGGCAAACCGCCAGTAGCCCAAATTATCGTACCGCATTTAGGTTGCTCTATACGATAAATTATATTAATATATACGATAAATTCATATATACTACATAAGACCATGGCAATATTGCTTAATAGCATATTAGGCCTTTTATAACTTAACTTATTTACAATCTTATAATATACGATCTACTCGTCCTACGTCGTGCTGTAGGAGAGATCGTGACGTCACAGAGACATACAAGATCACAAAAGAGTCATATTCTATCGTATTTATACGATACACTCCCCCCACAAAAAAGACCTGAACCCCACCTTAAACCTAAAGTTGCCCAGAGGCTATCTTCTGATGCCACAAGTCGACGGCGCCAGCAGCAGCGCGTCTGGGACGCGTCCCGGTCCGAGAATGATCACCATCAGTAAGAGGTGAGTCGTTCCTTTGAGAATCCTCGGACCCAGCAATAACAGGTGGAGCGTCAGATTGCAATGCGGAATCGAGCTCCAAAGCGTACAAACGTGCGATAGGACGAACAGTAGTTCCAGTGGCTGTCTTCAATAGCGCCACCCGCTCTACAGAGTCTGCCCCCTTGTATACCTCCAATACGCGGCCTAATTTCCAGTATAAACGAGGACTATCTTCTTTAATTAAAACAACTTCGCCAACTGTAGGTGCCGTTGGTCTACCAGAGGGAGTAACACTCCTTTCCCTCAATGCTAGCAGATATTCACTAATCCACCGTTTCCTAAAATCCTCGATTATCCTGGATATATACTGGTATCTCTTAGACACCGCTACCTCAGAGTTCAACGAGGGATCCTCTAACTCTACTATGGATTGGAAATCAGATGGAAACGCAGTCAATGGTTTCCCATATAGCAAGTGAGCTGGCGTTAATGGTAGTGGTTCTTGCAGGTCGGTGTACACGTATGTAAGCGGGCGATCATTCACGACTGCCTCTATCTCTGTGAGGACTGTCGTCAACTCACTATTCTTTAATAGAGCACGTCCTACAACCGCTCTTAGTCCTGACTTTACTATGCCGACACATCGTTCCCACATGCCACCAAACCAAGGTGCCTTAACTGGAATGAACCTCCATTCGCACTTCTTCTCTCCCAAAAAAGTGATGATAGTAGGATCACTACTCATATCCTTTAGATATTTTGATGCTTGGACATAAGTGGGAGCATTGTCGCTAAGAATGAGTTGAGGGAATGAACGACGGGCACAAAACCGTCTGAACGCCAGCATAAATTCTTCGCTAGACATATTATCACATAGTTCTAGGTGTACCGCTCGAGACGTCGCACAGGTAAACAATAATATATAAACCTTCTCACTATCCCTCGTCTTCAATGCCCCTGTGTAATCTAATCCTACCGCTTGGAAAGGTTCTACGTGCTTTACACGGCATTCAGGTAGAGGTGGAGCTGGTCCAGTTGCATATGGTTTACCCTTTAGTCTCTGGCATATTACACACTTTCGTACTACGCGTCGAGCTACTTGTCGAACCCTGGGTATCCACCATGTGAGACGTAAATTGGATATAATATGACATACCCCGTAGTGTTTTACTTCCCTATGTGCATGTATGATCAATAGATCAGTAACGTGATGTCTTGTTGGCATAAGTATAGGTCGGTTTGTGCCGTCTGGTACACCTGACCACTTCAGGCGACCCTCACACCTGATGAGGCCATTGTCTAGGTGCAACCTTAGTTGACGCACTATATTAGGCATTAATGTCTTATTCGAGCCTTTCAAGGATTCTAATTCATTGGAAAAGGTTTCTATTTGAACCCAATTGATCAAAGTTACTTCAGCTGCTTTAACACCTTACGAGCGGCCTATGCGGTTTATTTATGTGTACCGCACAGCGGGGTGTTTTTAGCCAAAATAGGGCTGTTTACGTGATCATTTTCATGCCTAAATAAGACCCAGAACGTAAAACAAGTACCTATCCCTGAAAGGGCATAAACAGAGCTTTCGAATGACACCATAACGATCCTTGTATGATGGATAGTTTTCTTGCAATAACCGTGCAACGCGAGTGCAAAAAGCAGGTAATTCGGTACTTTCAGTACATAATTGAGTATGTAGCGAGTGAGAGAGGGAGGAGGGAGCTGAGATTTGTGTCAGTAGGTTCGCCGCGGTGGTCTGGAGCAGTCATACGCTCGCTAGTCTCCTGCCACCACTTGTCTCTCTCTCTCAGCCACATTACGTGCTGAAATTGCCACTCGACCTATGTCGAGCGCCGCCACATAGTCCAGCTTTATTTAACTCGACTTATGTTGCTCGCCGCTAATTAAGGGTTAAATTCACGAGCATCAATGTTGTGACCCCTGTTGCAGAGTTGGCCCGTTACTTTAAGCTTGAGATTGGATACATATCGCAATACCCAAGCTACAACTCTGACTAGTTTATTATAGTCACCGAATCTTGCCCACATCATGATAGGACCCGGTGGCTCATTTGGTTGGGCTGTAACTGCCACTGTTTCCAGTGGCAGAAGTCCCTCACCAACAGCATGCCAAATCGTCCATTCACTTTCATGGAGCAGCCACTTTGGACCATGCCACCACAATTCGGACTTCATTAACTGGCTAGCCGTTATACCCCTAGTTATGAGATCACTAGGGTTTTCTTTTGTATTTACATAATGATAAGCAACGTCTGGCAAAAGGGCTCTAATCTCATCTACCCTATTCCGCACATAAACTGGCAGAGACTTCTTGCTATGTATCCAGTTGAGCGCGACCTGACTATCGCACCATACATGAACGATTTCAATATTTAATTCGCTCTCGTATGCTGCGCGTACATGTTGCACCAGACGTGCTAATAGCAGCATGGCAGTCAATTCCATTTTAGGGATAGTTACCTTTTTAACCGGGGCTACCTTGGCCCGGGCTGTAACTAAATGTGCCCCAAATGAAGTAACAACATATATGGCTACCCCGTATGCCGTGGCGCTAGCATCGCAAAACGTGTGTAACGTAACGTCACCGAACGCCGCCACTTTACGAGGTATAGGTTTAGTACATAGGATGGCATATTCATTCAACAACAATGTCCCTTGGTCATTCAGGTCCTCGGGCAAACTGTCATCCCATCCTAATTTACGTCTCCAAACTTCCTGCATTAGAATCCTAGCTCTTATGGTAACGGGTAATGCTAGACCCAAAGGATAAAAAAATTGCGCAACTTTGCTCAACAGACTTCTTTTTGTGTGCGCTCCTGTCTGCTGAGCAAAAGACCTTGTTTGAAAAGTTAGTATGTCATGTTTAGGTTGCCAGATCATCCCCAAATTTCTGGACTTTTCCTGGTTAAGAGATGCCGTACCATCCACCTGTATTAAACTCTGAAGATCTTCATTATTAGTAACCCACTCGCGGAGAAATAGATGTGCATCCGCAAACAATCTGCGTGCTTGCCAGTATGCATATAACAAATCATCTTGACTATCGCTAGTACCCTGCAAATTGTCAATGTATAATCCGCGAGATAGTTTACTTGTGTCCTCATGAGTGTCAGCTAGATGTTTTCTGATTGTGGCATTTAACAAAAACTGCGAGCAAGTGGCCCCAAAGAGTACAACCCGAAAACGGTATATTATGATGGGACTTCCAGAGTCGCTAATGTCGCCGAACCAAAGAAAGCGGGTAACATCTCTATCTTCCTCCTTTAGCTTGACCATCAAGAATGCTTTCTCGATGTCACTGGTATAGGCGTACTTCCCCAGCCTAAACCGCAATAGATGTTGGGACAGGTCCGACACCATGGACGGACCTGTCAACAGGCAGTCATTTAGACTGGGTTGTTGTCCTTGGTGGGCAGAACAGTCATACACCACCCGTATTGGTGTGGTGACGCTGTCTTTCCTTACCCCATGATGGGCCAGATAGTGAACCCTACCCTTCTTAAACGGTTCCTCGACATCGACTCTCTCAATAAAGCCCCTATCTTCATAACTCCGAAATACATCGTCATACGCCTGGCGAGTGCTCGGTTCGTTAGACAATTTCCGCTGCAATGCGCGCAAGCGACCTAATGCCAAACCATAGTTGGTAGGCAGGCTTATCTCACTGTTCTTCCAGGGTAAACTAACTTTATATTGCTTGTGTGAGGCACAGTAGCACACAGACTCTTCAAACCTTTGTAGCGCAACTTCCGAGTCATAATCAGTCTCCATAGGATTAATGCCTATGTGATCCAATCTCCACAGTCGTTCCAAGTCGAACTCGGCAGCCATCTTAGGGTCACTAGGTTGGGAATCCTCCCTTCCCAACTCCTCTGCCGCGGTTACATTGACTCTATATATCAAGACCGTGTCGACCAGGACCTTTGACTGTGTAGTATGCACCTTTCCGCTCATGCAGTATCCAAATTTAGTGGGGATTAAAATTACACCACACATCTTTTTAAATCCAGGGTATACTACTTCATAATAATGATCCACACCAAGTAGAATATGCACCTCACTCTGATTTCCCATGGGATCTGACAAGTTAACCCCTTTGCTACGTAATGCGTGTTCCACCTTCTTCACACCCACAGATACATATTCTGGTAGGGTGTCTACTACGATACAAGTCATAAAGTACCGGTTTTTACGATAGCAATATGAAATCTCCGCTATCTCGTAGTCTTGTTTATCAGTAACCCCTGTGAAGCCCTGTAATCGAAGAGTCTCAGCCCCTACGATTCGGTGCTTCAATCCCACTAGTACGGACCTCTTTATAAAGGAACGTTGAGACCCTTGATCTAGAAGTACCCGACAAACCTTGTTAATGTCATTACCTTCCATGGGAATCTGTATTGTGGGCAATATAGTGGTGTCTTGCGTGCTACCTAGTGCCACAGTTGTATTACCCTCATTTTTGACGTCTTTGACTTTATCTGCTGTAGGACACAACTTATCAAAGTGATGTCCTTTGCAGTGGCGACAGGGCCTTAAGTATGTAGCAGTACATTGTCCCTGCTTACCATGTTCTTTACTTAGACAACCTACACATAGCTTCAATCTTTTCGCCTGTGCTAGTTTTGTCTCATTTGTTGGGTATTTTACGCAGAAACTCCATTTATGATTGTTGTTACATAGCTTACATAGAATCTGAGCAGGTTTCTTATACGCACCCTCTTTCTTTTCTTTAGTCCCCACTGTCATGCTTATTGTTCCCCTCTTCTCCACATTCTCACTCCCTCCCGACACATACATTCTCCCTTTGTTCAACTGTAGATTATTGATCTCCTTACTGAACTGAGTTTTGAACTCCCCCAGCTCAAATGATCTTACCTTATCAAGTATTGCCATAGGAAGCTTCTGACGCAAGATAATGACTATCATTTCCTGCATGGTAAGCCCTAGGGTGTCTAGCGATCGAGTATGGCACTCCACATTTGCCCTGAAGTTTGTCAACTCATCAACCTTATACTGTGGTTCTGCGAGCCCCAACAAGGCAACGACATGGGCCATCTTCAACTGCTCTCTATCCCCGTATGTGGACTCTAATAAGTGTACCGCTTCAAGATAACTACCACCCACTACTGCAAACCCCTCTATTAAATGTAAGGCCTCTCCTTCCATTTGTCCCTTCAGATAGTGAAACTTGCGGACATTATCCAAAGAGGATTCATGAACCGTAGATCGAAATACGTCCCAAAAAGCTAACCACTCGGTTAACTTGCCCCCAAATGTAGGAAGATTGAGCTTTGGGAGGTGTACAGTATGTTTTGGGTCAGCCCTTCTATGGGCCTCATTATCGCCTCCCTTCTTACTCGTGACAGCACGCTGTAATAGGTACTTCGCTCTAAAGACAGGTTCGTCATAGAGGGCGCGATTATCACACTCTGTAACTATCTCTTCCTCCTCTGTCATGTCAGCCACAATCACCTCACTCAGAGCCGTAATACGACCGTGGGTAACCTGGACGTTTTCTAATCTAGCATCCAATTCCTCTAGTTCAGCAGTAGTGATGAAAGTGTTTACGTCCACAATTAGCCTATTTAATACTCCCCGAAGTCCCGCCCTTTGATTTTTAGGGGCTTTGATCAGCACCCCACTAGACGGTGTCTCTTTATCGTTTTTATTCATTTTGCATGTGAGCCTATAGGCTATGTATCTAAATATTACGTTACAAAGACAACGGTCAAATAATAGTCTAATTAAGAGATGCCAACCGGCGGACTTCTATGTTATGGAGAAAAAATAGTACACTAAATAGCAATACCTACTAATGGATCATATTGAACAAGATTTTTTTTAGGTCAGGTCATATGTCACAGGAAGTCTGAAACGGAAAAGAAAATTATTGGGGAAAGATGATGGGTGGGATGCAGGACTTAGGCAGGCGCAATGATACAACCCTGCATTCCGGCTCTAACCATCGCTTGGCTAGCCTTGCCAGTTTATCATAGAGTTGTTCCTGCATCCTGTTATATGTCCCCTTGTTCATTGCCTTAAAATCCCTTACTGGTAGCTAATTCCCGGGTCTGGGCACCAATGTGGTAAACTATCAATGGAAGTTAAATATTACTAAGCTATAATGAATCAAATAAAATCAATCTAAATGAAAACTACTCTATATCTAAATTGAATTCAATCTGAAACAAGCTAATTTATATCCAAAGGTCTCACATAATAAATGTATATATAGGGTAAGGTTATAAGGGTTAATATTAGCCAGGAATTAACTCACCAATAGTTCCACGTGGCAATGAGGCAAGGGAGAACGTTTTACCCAATATGGCGGTGGACAATGGGGAACGAGACTTCGGTCCCAAGACTCAAGTCAAGTTAAAGAAAGAATAAATGATTACATGGGAATGGACATGAATAATATGCTTATCTATCAGTCAGTCATGATGTCGATGAGAGCGTCGTGATGGTGTAGCTGTGTGTATTGCTGTATGTGTATTGTGATTAGAGGCACAAAAGCACGATCAACTGAGGGCGGAAAATTAGATGTTAACTGGTTGGTGTTCGTGAAGGCTCTGCCGTACCTCAAAAGCACACCTTGCTGCCTTGGCAAACCACCAGGAGCCCAAATTATCGTACCGCATTTAGGTTGCTCTATACGATAAATTATATTAATATATACGATAAATTCATATATACTACATAAGACCATGGCAATATTGCTTAATAGCATATTAGGCCTTTTATAACTTAACTTATTTACAATCTTATAATATACGATCTACTCGTCCTACGTCGTTCTGTACGAGAGATCATGACGTCACAGAGACATACGAGATCACAAAAGAGTCATATTCTATCGTATTTATACGATATTATATTCTTTCTTTAACTTGACACGAGTCTTGGGACCGAAGTCTCGTTCCCCATTGTCCACCGCCATATTGGGTAAAATGTTCTCCCTTGCCTCATTGCCACGTGGAACTATTGGTGAGTTAATTCCTGGCTAATATTAACCCTTATAACCTTACCCTATATATACATTTATTATGTGAGACCTTTGGATATAAATTAGCTTGTTTCAAATTGAATTCAATTTAGGTATAGAGTAGTTTTCATTTAGATTGATTTTATTTGATTCATTATAGCTTAGTAATATTTAACTTCCATTGATAGTTTACCACATTGGTGCCCAGACCCGGGAATTAGCTACCAGTAAGGGATTTTAAGGCAATGAACAAGGGGACATATAAAAGGATGCAGGAACAACTCTATGATAAACTGGCAAGGCTAGCCAAGCGATGGTTAGAGCCGGAAAGCAGGGTTGTATCATTGCGCCTGCCTAAGTCCTGCATCCCACCCATCATCTTTCCCCAATAATTTTCTTTTCCGTTTCAGACTTCCTGTGACATAATGACCTGACCTAACATTTTTTCTTGTTCAATATGATCCATTAGTAGGTATTGCTATTTAGTGTACTATTTTTTCTCCATAACATAGAAGTCCGCCGGTTGGCGTCTCTTAATTAGACTATTATTTGGCCGTTGTTTTTGTAACGTAATATTTAGATACATAGCCTATAGGCTCACATGCAAAATGGATAAAAACGATAAAGAGACACCGTCTAGTGGGGTGCTGATCAAAGCCCCTAAAAATCAAAGGGCGGGACTTCGGGTAGTATTAAATAGGCTAATTGTGGACGTCAACACTTTCATCACTACTGCTGAACTAGAGGAATTGGAGGCTAGATTAGAAAACGTCCAGGCTACCCACGGTCGTATTACGGCTCTGAGTGAGGTGATTGTGGCTGACATGATAGAGGAGGAAGAGATAGTTACAGAGTGCGATAATCGCGCCCTCTATGACGAACCTGTCTTTAGAGCGAAGTACCTATTACAGCGTGCTGTCGCAAGTAAGAAGGGAGGCGATAATGAGGCCCATAGAAGGGCTGACCCAAAACATACTGTACACCTCCCAAAGCTCAATCTTCCTACATTTGGGGGCAAGTTAACCGAGTGGTTAGCTTTCTGGGACGTATTTCGATCTACGGTTCATGAATCCTCTTTGGATAATGTCCGCAAGTTTAACTATCTGAAGGGACAAATGGAAGGAGAGGCCTTACATTTAATAGAGGGTTTTGCAGTAGTGGGTGGTAGTTATCTTGAAGCGGTACACTTATTAGAGTCCACATACGGGGATGGAGAGCAGTTGAAGATGGCCCATGTCGTTGCCTTGTTGGGGCTCGCAGAACCACAGTATAAGGTTGATGAGTTGACAAACTTCAGGGCAAATATGGAGTGCCATACTCGATCGCTAGACACCCTAGGGCTTCCCACGCAGGAAATGATAGTTATTATCTTGCGTCAGAAGCTTCCTATGGCAATACTTGATAAGGTAAGATCATATGAACTGGGGGAGTTCAAAACTCAGTTCAGCAAGGAGATCAATAATCTACAGTTGAACAAAGGGAGAATGTATGTGTCGGGAGGGAGTGAGAATGTGGAGAAGAGGGGAACAATAAGCATGACAGTGGGAACTAAAGTAAAGAAAGAGGGTGTGTATAAGAAACCTGCTCAGATTCTATGTAAGCTATGTAACAACAAACATAAATGGAGTTTCTGCGTAAAATACCCAACAAATGAGACAAAACTAGCACAGGCGAAAAGATTGAAGCTATGTGTAGGTTGTCTAAGTAAAGAACATGGTAAGGAGGGACAATGTACTGCTACATACTTAAGGCCCTGTCGCCACTGCAAAGGACATCACTTTGATAAGTTGTGTCCTACTGCAGATAAGGTCAAAGACGTCAACAATGAGGGTACTACAACTGTGGCACTAGGTAGCACGCAAGACACCACTATATTGCCCACAATACAGATTCCCATGGAAGGTAATGACATTAACAAAGTTTGTCGGGTACTTCTAGATCAAGGGTCTCAACGTTCCTTTATAAAGAGGTCCGTACTAGTGGGACTGAAGCACCGAATCGTAGGGGCTGAGACTCTTCGATTACAGGGCTTCACAGGGGTTACTGATAAACAAGACTACGAGATAGCGGAGATTTCATATTTCTATCGTAAAAAACGGTACTTTATGACTTGTATCGTAGTAGACACCCTACCAGAATATGTATCTGTGGGTGTGAAGAAGGTGGAACACGCATTACGTAGCAAGGGGGTTAACTTGTCAGATCCCATGGGAAATCAGAGTGAGGTGCATGTTCTACTTGGTGTGGATCATTATTATGAAGTAGTATACCCTGGATTTAAAAAGATGTGTGGTGTAATTTTAATCCCCACTAAATTTGGATACTGCATGAGCGGAAAGGTGCATACTACACAGTCAAAGGTCCTGGTCGACACGGTCTCGATATATAGAGTCAATGTAACCGCGGCAGAGGAGTTGGGAAGGGAGGATTCCCAACCTAGTGACCCTAAGATGGCTGCCGAGTTCGACCTGGAACGACTGTGGAGATTGGATCACATAGGCATTAATCCTATGGAGACTGATTATGACTCGGAAGTTGCGCTACAAAGGTTTGACGAGTCTGTGTGCTACTGTGCCTCAGACAAGCAATATAAAGTTAGTTTACCCTGGAAGAACAGTGAGATAAGCCTGCCTACCAACTATGGTTTGGCATTAGGTCGCTTGCGCGCATTGCAGCGGAAATTGTCTAACGAACCGAGCACGCGCCAGGCGTATGACGATGTATTTCGGAGTTATGAGGATAGGGGCTTTATAGAGAGAGTCGATGTCAGGGAACCGTGTAAGAAGGGGAGGGTTCACTATCTGGCCCATCATGGGGTAAAGAAAGACAGCGTCACTCACCACACCAATACGGGTGGTGTATGACTGTTCTGCCCACCAAGGACAACAATCCAGTCTAAATGACTGCCTGTTGACAGGTCCGTCCATGGTGTCGGACCTGTCCCAACATCTATTGCGGTTTAGGCTGGGGAAGTACGCCTATACCAGTGACATCGAGAAAGCATTCTTGATGGTCAAGCTAAAGGAGGAAGATAGAGATGTTACCCGCTTTCTTTGGTTCGGCGACATTAGCGACTCTGAAAGTCCCATCATAATATACCGTTTTCGGGTTGTACTCTTTGGGGCCACTTGCTCGCAGTTTTTGTTAAATGCCACAATCAGAAAACATCTAGCTGACACTCATGAGGACACAAGTAAACTATCTCGCGGATTATACATTGACAATTTGCAGGGTACTAGCGATAGTCAAGATGATTTGTTGTATGCATACTGGCAAGCACGCAGATTGTTTGCAGATGCACATCTATTTCTCCGCGAGTGGGTTACTAATAGTGAAGATCTTCAGAGTTTAATACAAGTGGATGGTACGGCATCTCTTAACCAGGAAAAGTCCAGAAATTTGGGGATGATCTGGAAACCTAAACATGACTTACTAACTTTTCAAACAAGGTCTTTTGCTCAGCAGACAGGAGCGCACACAAAAAGAAGTCTGTTGAGCAAAGTTGCGCAATTTTTTTATCCTTTGGGTCTAGCATTACCAGTTACCATAAGAGCTAGGATTCTAATGCAGGAAGTTTGGAGACGTAAAATAGGATGGGATGACAGTTTGCCTGAGGACCTGAATGACCAAGGGATATTGCTGTTGAATGAATATGCCATCCTATGTATTAAACCTATACCTCGTAAAGTGGCGGCGTTCGGTGACGATACGTTACACACGTTTTGCGATGCTAGCGCCACGGCATACGGGGTAGCCAATATATGTTGTTACTTCATTTGGGGCACATTTAGTTACAGCCCGGGCCAAGGTAGCCCCGGTTAAAAAGGTAATTATCCCTAAAATGGAATTGACTGCCATGCTGCTATTAGCACGTCTGGTGCAACATGTACGCGCAGCATACGAGAGCGAATTAAATATTGAAATCGTTCACGTATGGTGCGATAGTCAGGTCGCACTCAACTGGATACATAGCAAGAAGTCTCTGCCAGTTTATGTGCGGAATAGGGTAGATGAGATTAGAGCCCTTTTGCCAGACGTTGCTTATCATTATGTAAATACAAAGGAACACCCTAGTGATCTCATAACTAGGGGTATAACGGCTAGCCAGTTAATGAAGTCCGAATTGTGGTGGCATGGTCCAAAGTGGCTGCTCCATGAAAGTGAATGGACGATATGGCATGCTGTTGGTGAGGGACTTCTGCCACTGGAAACAGTGGCAGTTACAGCCCAACCAAATGAGCCACCGGGTCCTATCATAAAGTGGGCAAGATTCGGTGACTATAATAAATTAGTCAGAGTTGTCGCTTGGGTGTTGCGATATGTATCCAATCTCAAGCTTAAAGTAACGGGCCAACTCTGCAACAGGGGTCACAACATTGATGCTCGTGAATTTAAAGCAGCTGAAGTAACTTTGATCAAATGGGTTCAAGTAGAAACCTTTTCCAATGAATTAGAATCCTTGAAAGGCTCGAATAAGACATTAATGCCTAATATAGTGCGTCAACTAAGGTTGCACCTAGACAATGGCCTCATCAGGTGTGAGGGTCGCCTGAAGTGGTCGGGTGTACCAGACGGCACAAACCGACCTATACTTATGCCAACAAGACATCACGTTACTGATCTATTGATCATACGTGCACATAGGGAAGTAAAACACTACGGGGTATGTCATATTATATCAAATTTACGTCTCACATGGTGGATACCCAGAGTTCGACAAGTAGCTCGACGCGTAGTGAGAAAGTGTGTAATATGCCAGAGACTAAAGGGTAAACCATATGCAACTGGACCAGCTCCACCTCTACCTGAATGCCGTGTAAAGCACGTAGAACCTTTCCAAGCGGTAGGATTAGATTACACAGGGGCATTGAAGACGAGGGAGCATGAGAAGGTTTATATATTATTGTTTACCTGTACGACGTCTCGAGCGGTACACCTAGAACTATGTGATAATATGTCTAGCGAAGAATTTATGCTGGCGTTCAGACGGTTTTGTGCCCGTCGTTCATTCCCTCAATTCATTCTTAGCGACAATGCTCCCACTTATGTCCAAGCATCAAAATATCTAAAGGATATGAGTAGTGATCCTACTATCATCACTTTTTTGGGAGAGAAGAAGTGCGAATGGAGGTTCATTCCAGTTAAGGCACCTTGGTTTGGTGGAATGTGGGAACGATGTGTCGGCATAGTAAAGTCAGGAATCAGAGCGGTTGTAGGACGTGCTCTATTAAAGAATAGTGAGTTGACGACAGTCCTCACAGAGATAGAGGCAGTCGTGAATGATCGCCCGCTTACATATGTGTACACCGACCTGCAAGAACCACTACCATTAACGCCAGCTCACTTGCTATATGGAAACCATTGACTGCGTTTCCATCTGATTTTCAGTCCATAGTAGAGTTAGAGGATCCCTCGTTGTACTCTGAGGTAGCGGTGTCTAAGAGATACCAGTATATATCCAGGATAATCGAGGATTTTAGGAAACGGTGGATTAGTGAATATCTGCTAGCATTGAGGGAAAGGAGTGTTACTCCCTCTGGTAGACCAACGGCACCTACAGTTGGCGAAGTTGTTTTAATTAAAGAAGATAGTCCTCGTTTATACTGGAAATTAGGCCGCGTATTGGAGGTATACAAGGTGGTAGACTCTGTAGAGCGGGTGGCGCTATTGAAGACAGCCACTGGAACTACTGTTCGTCCTATCGTACGTTTGTACGCTTTGGAGCTCGATTCCGCATTGCAATCTGACGCTCCACCTGTTATTGCTGGGTCCTAGGATTCTCAAAGGAACGACTCACCTCTTACTGATGGTGATCATTCTCGGACCGGGACGCGTCCCAGACGCGCTGCTGCTGGCGCCGTCGACTTGTGGCGTCAGAAGATAGCCTCTGGGCAACTTTAGGTTTAAGGTGGGGTTCAGGTCTTTTTTGTGGGGGGAGTGTATCGTATAAATACGATAGAATATGACTCTTTTGTGATCTCGTATGTCTGTGACGTCACGATCTCTCCTACAGCACTACGTAGGACGGGTAGATCGTATATTATAAGATTGTAAATAAGTTAAGTTATAAAAGGCCTAATATGTCTATTTTACGTCTCCAAACTTCTTGCATTAGAATCCTAGCTCTTATGGTAACGGGTAATGCTAGACCCAAAGGATCAAAAAATTGCGCAACTTTGCTCAACAGACTTCTTTTTGTGTGCGCTCCTGTCTGCTGAGCAAAAGACCTTGATTGAAAAGTTAGTATGTCATGTTTAGGTTGCCAGATCATCCCCAAATTTCTGGACTTTTCCTGGTTAAGAGATGCCGTACCATCCACTTGTATTAAACTCTGAAGATCTTCACTATTAGTAACCCACTCGCGGAGAAATAGATGTGCATCCGCAAACAATCTGCGTGCTTGCCAGTATGCATACAACAAATCATCTTGACTATCGCTAGTACCCTGCAAATTGTCAATGTATAATCCGCGAGATAGTTTACTTGTGTCCTCATGAGTGTCAGCTAGATGTTTTCTGATTGTGGCATTTAACAAAAACTGCGAGCAAGTGGCCCCAAAGAGTACAACCCGAAAACGGTATATTATGATGGGACTTTCAGATTCGCTAATGTCGCCGAACCAAAGAAAGCGGGTAACATCTCTATCTTCCTCCTTTAGCTTGACCATCAAGAATGCCTTCTCGATGTCACTGGTATAGGCATACTTCCCCAGCCTAAACCGCAATAGATGTTGGGACAGGTCTGACACCATGGACGGACCTGTCAACAGGCAGTCATTTAGACTGGGTTGTTGTCCTTGGTGGGCAGAACAGTCATACACCACCCGTATTGGTGTGGTGACGCTGTCTTTCTTTACCCCATGATGGGCCAGATAGTGAACCCTACCCTTCTTACACGGTTCCCTGACATCGACTCTCTCTATAAAGCCCCTATCCTCATAACTCCGAAATACATCGTCATACGCCTGGCGCGTGCTCGGTTCGTTAGACAATTTCCGCTGCAATGCACGCAAGCGACCTAACGCCAAACCATAGTTGGTAGGCAGGCTTATCTCACTGTTCTTCCAGGGTAAACTAACTTTATATTGCTTGTCTGAGGCACAGTAGCACACAGACTCGTCAAACCTTTGTAGCGCAACTTCCGAGTCATAATCAGTCTCCATAGGATTAATGCCTATGTGATCCAATCTCCACAGTCGTTCCAGGTCGAACTCGGCAGCCATCTTAGGGTCACTAGGTTGGGAATCCTCCCTTCCCAACTCCTCTGCCGCGGTTACATTGACTCTATATATCGAGACCGTGTCGACCAGGACCTTTGACTGTGTAGTATGCACCTTTCCGCTCATGCAGTATCCAAATTTAGTGGGGATTAAAATTACACCACACATCTTTTTAAATCCAGGGTATACTACTTCATAATAATGATCCACACCAAGTAGAACATGCACCTCACTCTGATTTCCCATGGGATCTGACAAGTTAACCCCTTTGCTACGTAATGCGTGTTCCACCTTCTTCACACCCACAGATACATATTCTGGTAGGGTGTCTACTACGATACAAGTCATAAAGTACCGGTTTTTATGATAGAAATATGAAATCTCCGCTATCTCGTAGTCTTGTTTATCAGTAACCCCTGTGAAGCCCTGTAATCGAAGAGTCTCAGCCCCTACAATTCGGTGCTTCAGTCCCACTAGTACGGACCTCTTTATAAAGGAACGTTGAGACCCTTGATCTAGAAGTACCCGACAAACTTTGTTACTGTCATTACCTTCCATGGGAATCTGTATTGTGGGCAATATAGTGGTGTCTTGCGTGCTACCTAGTGCCACAGTTGTAGTACCCTCATTTTTGACGTCTTTGACTTTATCTGCTGTAGGATACAGCTTATCAAAGTGATGTCCTTTGCAGTGGCGACAGGGCCTTAAGTATGTAGCAGTACATTGTCCCTCCTTACCATGTTCTTTACTTAGACAACCTACACATAGCTTCAATCTTTTCGCCTGTGCTAGTTTTGTCTCATTTGTTGGGTATTTTACGCAGAAACTCCATTTATGATTGTTGTTACATAGCTTACATAGAATCTGAGCAGGTTTCTTATACACACCCTCTTTCTTTACTTTAGTCCCCACTGTCATGCTTATTGTTCCCCTCTTCTCCACATTCTCACTCCCTCCCGACACATACATTCTCCCTTTGTTCAAATGTAGATTATTGATCTCCTTGCTGAACTGAGTTTTGAACTCCCCCAGTTCAAATGATCTTACCTTATCAAGTATTGCCATAGGAAGCTTCTGACGCAAGATAATAACTATCATTTCCTGCGTGGTAAGCCCTAGGGTGTCTAGCGATCGAGTATGGCACTCCATATTTGCCCTGAAGTTTGTCAACTCATCAACCTTATACTGTGGTTCTGCGAGCCCCAACAAGGCAACGACATGGGCCATCTTCAACTGCTCTCCATCCCCGTATGTGGACTCTAATAAGTGTACCGCTTCAAGATAACTACCACCCACTACTGCAAAACCCTCTATTAAATGTAAGGCCTCTCCTTCCATTTGTCCCTTCAGATAGTGAAACTTGCGGACATTATCCAAAGAGGATTCATGAACCGTAGATCGAAATACGTCCCAAAAAGCTAACCACTCGGTTAACTTGCCCCCAAATGTAGGAAGATTGAGCTTTGGGAGGTGTACAGTATGTTTTGGGTCAGCCCTTCTATGGGCCTCATTATCGCCTCCCTTCTTACTTGTGACAGCACGCTGTAATAGGTACTTCGCTCTAAAGACAGGTTCGTCATAGAGGGCGCGATTATCACACTCTGTAACTATCTCTCCTCCTCTATCATGTCAGCCACAATCACCTCACTCAGAGCCGTAATACGACCGTGGGTAGCCTGGACGTTTTCTAATCTAGCCTCCAATTCCTCTAGTTCAGCAGTAGTGATGAAAGTGTTGACGTCCACAATTAGCCAATTTAATACTCCCCGAAGTCCCGCCCTTTGATTTTTAGGGGCTTTGATCAGCACCCCACTAGACGGTGTCTCTTTATCGTGTTTATCCATTTTGCATGTGAGTCTATAGGCTATGTATCTAAATGTTACGTTACAAAAACAACGGCCAAATAATAGTCTAATTAAGAGACGCCAACCGGCGGACTTCTATGTTATGGAGAAAAAATAGTACACTAAATAGCAATACCTACTAATGGATCATATTGAACAAGAAAAAATGTTAGGTCAGGTCATATGTCACAGGAAGTCTGAAACGGAAAAGAAAATTATTGGGGAAAGATGATGGGTGGGATGCAGGACTTAGACAGGCACAACGATGTGACCCTGCATTCCGGCTCTCACCATCGCTTGTCTAGCCTTGCCAGTTTATCATAGAGTTGGTCCTGCATCCTGTTATATGTCCTCTTGTTCATTGCCTTAAAATCCCTTACTGGTAGCTAATTCCCGGGTCTGGGCACCAATGTGGTAAACTATCAATGGAAGTTAAATATTACTAAGCTATAATGAATCAAATAAAATCAATCTAAATGAAAACTACTCTATATCCAAACACCCAAAATCCTAGGAGTAACATATGATACTCATATGACATTCAAACAGCACACCACAAACATTAAAAAGAAACTGACACCCAGACTTAACGCCCTCAGGTCACTTGCTCACACAAAATTTGGACACAACAAAGAAACTACCACCACAGTATATAAACAATACATAAGATCAGTGATGGAATACGCAAGCCCAGCCTGGGTTTCTAACCTTGCTGAAACACATCATAAAACCTTACAGACTATTCAAAACAAAGCCCTGAAGATCATTACAGGCTGCACAGCTACTTCACCCACAGATCACCTACATCAAGAAACCAAAATCCTCAAAGTCAAAGACCATCTGGACATGAGAGGCACTCAATTCCTGGCAGCAGCCTCCACGAACCAAGACCACCCACTAAACTACATGGCACACCCACAGACACCAAGAAATATCAAAACAACACCCAGCACACGGTATCACACACAATTATTGTCCTCTCTCCCTCCCTGCCCACCCCGAACCAACTTCCAGAAGCACATCCATACTCATATCTCTCACCGATCCATCCACTCACTCACAGACAACACGCAGCTGCATGCACGACCTCCCGAAATCCATCCTTCCGAATTTTCCCTTCCTCGCGAGGACAGAGTCCACCTGGCCAGGCTGAGATGCGGACACCATCCAGCTCTCCTGAGCTATCAGAAGAGACTGGATGACTCCGTTGTCGACGCCTGCCCGGGATGTAACACAGCACCCCATACCATTAAACACATCATAGAAGACTGCATTTCACACAACCACTTACGCCAACAACACAATCTACACTCAATGAGAGCTCTGTGGGAAAGCCCGATCGTGGCCATGGCCTTTCTCAGGGACTCGGGGCTGTTCGGCCAGGCAGCTTAGGGAACAACAACAACAACAACAACAACTCTATATCTAAATTGAATTCAATCTGAAACAAGCTAATTTATATCCAAAGGTCTCACATAATAAATGTATATATAGGGTAAGGTTATAAGGGTTAATATTAGCCAGGAATTAACTCACCAATAGTTCCACGTGGCAATGAGGCAAGGGAGAACGTTTTACCCAATATGGCGGTGGACAATGGGGAACGAGACTTCGGTCCCAAGACTCGAGTCAAGTTAAAGAAAGAATAAATGATTACATGGGAATGGACATGATTATTATAATTTATGCTTATCTATCAGTCAGTCATGATGTCGATGAGAGCATCGTGATGGTGTAGCTGTGTGTATTGCTGTATGTGTATTGTGATTAGAGGCACAAAGCACGATCAACTGAGGGCGGAAAATTAGATGTTAACTGGTTGGTGTTCGTGAAGGCTCTGGCGTACCTCAAAAGCACACCTTGCTGCCTTGGCAAACCGCCAGGAGCCCAAATTATCGTACCGCATTTAGGTTGCTCTATACGATAAATTATATTAATATATACGATAAATTCATATATACTACATAAGACCATGGCAATATTGCTTAATAGCATATTAGGCCTTTTATAACTTGACTTATTTACAATCTTATAATATACGATCTACTCGTCCTACGTCGTGCTGTAGGAGAGATCGTGACGTCACAGAGACATACAAGATCACAAAAGAGTCATATTCTATCGTATTTATACGATATGTATAGTTTTCCAGGCAGCAGCGGTTTTACCAATACAGTTTGAAATTTAGCATGGTAATATGCAGTCTTAGTTTAACTGTCTTGATAGCGTAATGGTTAGTGCGCTGAATGTATGTGTGAGTATCCTAGGTTCGAATCCTTGGCGTACCACATGTATTCATTAGGTTCATTGATTTCATTAATTAGGTTAATTTGTAAGTAAATTAATGGGTTGGTGATTATATGAACTTACACATTTTCTTTAAACTTAATTGTTCTTGTTTTTATAAGTCTGTCTTCTTTCAAGGCTAACTGTAAATTGTTTCTAACGTTCATAGTTGTCCGAATGTCATCATTTATCCAATATGATGAAAAGGCTTTCGTACTTCCTTTGTGACCAGCACATTTACCTAAACAAGCATTAAATACACTTGTAAAAATATCAACTTGTCAATCAACATTGTCTGTTAATAATATTTTATTCAAGTTGAGAGTTTCATGTAATTAGGTATTACAAAATGATCTTTGCTATAATATATATTTTTGTTTTTTACTTCTGAAAGAGGGGGCACCACATACTGCATGTATTAAATTAATTAAACAAAACATTCTATACTAGGTAAAATGATGATAGATAGATGGATTCCTGAAAGTGTTTTACTCTCGTTTAGGCGTATGAGAGTGAAATGGAAAACAAAATATGATGATCCAAGCTAAGTAGATGTTGGTATGATGTGGCGAGTGTGCGTTCAAAAGTAAAATGGGAAGGTTTTAAGGATATATTAGTAGATATTGATTTAATTACTTGGATAAAGGGAAATTCCAATAATATAATTTAATTATATTATAAGATATTGTGTCTGCAAAGAGAAATAAGTGTTGTGTATATATTTTAAGATTATGGCCTTCCTTATATGGGAGTATGTACACTCGAGGATAAACAATCTTTACACTACTGAGCTATATATAGTCTTGTCTGAACTGAATGAATCGG
Organism: Paralithodes platypus; assembly: GCA_032716605.1. Classification (NCBI taxonomy): domain Eukaryota; kingdom Metazoa; phylum Arthropoda; class Malacostraca; order Decapoda; family Lithodidae; genus Paralithodes; species Paralithodes platypus. Next base: position 28,500,427 of record CM064525.1, read on the forward strand.
GTGAAGCATGCGTCTGTGAGGCATTATTACAAGATTTCGATCCACTTCCAGTATGTTTAGAGCGTTAGTGTAAAGATTGTTGATTCCTCAAGTGTACTTCGAAAATATAATTTACAGAATAATGCTCTGAAAAAAATAAATAAATCACATTATACATTTTCTGTCCATTCACCCTCACTATGAAATCGTAGTTCCATTTATCTCTAGAACAAAGACAATAACTTAACTATGCGTTATATTAACTTCATATTGCACTTTCCTCATATAATTCCAAACATATTCATTAAACCGTTTTAACTCCTTACTACTTCATACATACATTTTATAGCCAGAGTGATCCATAAGAAGAACGGTTTCAGTCTCATATTCTAATCTCGGCATTCCACTGTGCTCTATGTCCTATTAATTCTATAAGTATTGTATATCTATGCAGCTGATGCCACGTTCACGGACTAGCAACTCTTTACTCAATTTAGATAATCTATCCTTCACAACCCAACTCAAACAAGCCTGCCTGAATGTATCTCTTTGCTGATACTCTTAACACCCTACCGCCTCTTAGCTCCTCTTAAGTGGTGCCTTCTAATTCAGGTATGCAGTATATATATATATATATAATATATATACCTGTATATATATATATATATATATATCCCACCGCTGCCACCATGGAAGGAACATTTGTTTGTTGTTTCCTTAAGTTTTTTTTTTTTTTTTAAAAAGACCTCCGTCTACGTATTGTGAAAAACCTGTTATCCTCTGGCAAATTGTGGGGTTGAGTGAGTGAAGGGGGGGGGGGGGTTAAGATGTGATTTTCTTTTTGTTTGGTTGATTGAGGATTGTGGGTCGATTCTCGTAGCTTCTCTCATAAATTGGTAGATATAAGATAGATGTGATAGATAATTGCCGCCACCACCTTTACCACATATATTTAGGGTAAAGAAAACTTGTAATCCAGCCACAGGATATTTATTCAGGAACAAAACTTAATGAATACAGGAGGGTAAGACAGTACTAGAACATATTTACAGGGAGAATTCCCCATGTGGGGAGGAATAATCTCCAGACCTTTTATCGAGGCCACTTCCTCTGTCTAAGTGTAGTAAAACCTCCCTGCACCTCTTTCTACCCTTCTCACCCACACCCCCACAGATGTGACGGAAAGCTCTGTTTCACGTGGACAGTGCCTGGAGAACTCAATAGTGCATGAGTAAGCTCTGTTTCACGTGGACAGTGCCTGGAGAACTCATAGTGCATGAGTAAGCTCTGTTTCACGTGGACAGTGCCTGGAGAACTCAATAGTGCATGAGTAAGCTCTGTTTCACGTGGACAGTGCCTGGAGAACTCAATAGTGCATGAGTAAGCTCTGTTTCACGTGGACAGTGCCTGGAGAACTCAATAGTGCATGAGTAAGCTCTGTTTCACGTGGACAGTGCCTGGAGAACTCAATAGTGCATGAGTAAGCTCTGTTTCACGTGGACAGTGCCTGGAGAACTCAATAGTGCATGAGTAAGGTCTAGCAAAGTCTGACACTGGTAGAACAAGAGCAGGAAGTGACATTGATTCGACCCCCTAGATGTACAGTCACCCGCTTAAATACACAGCTCACTGCAAGTAAACCACCTTAAAATTATACAAGAGTTGTAATAATGATTCCTATAATAATGACTAAATATAACATGTAATATATATATATATATATATATATATATATATATACAAAAGGCAAAGCTGCCTGTGACACTTGTCCCCCACAAAGTTGAAAGAGTGAAAGAGAGCCAAATTCAAGGTACATTAAATGTAAAATGACTTGAAACACAGAGCTTGAAGCAATTTAAGTCATAGAATGTAGGAAAGACAGATTGAGGGAGAGAGTTGCAGAGCTTACTTTTTAAGTAGAAGAAAGACTGATAAAACTGGTTCATTCTTTGATTAAAGAGTTGGACAGATTAGGGGTGGGAATGTGTTGAAAGGCGGGTGCCCACTACTCTCTGTAAGGGAAAAGGTATACAGTGAGAAAGCTCTGAAGTTCATCGATTATATTTATATAATATATATATATATATATATATTATATAAATATATATATATATATATATATATATATATATATATATATATATATATATATATATATATATATATATATATATATATATATATACCTATCTCTCTCTCTCTGTCGAAACTCGACAGTATTAAGATCCAATTCTTACAATTTAGTTACCCATTTAATTTACGTTTTCTAATACATCAGGTTACTCCATTTTCTATTGTGTAACCATCCAGTTATATTAACCCTTGTCTAGTGAGGGTTGTGGGCTTATTTGGGCATATTCAGGCCCTCCTGAATGATAAATCAAGTATCTGCATGAACAAAAAAATATTTAGCAAAAAACTAGGCACTAAAAGCTTCAAAATGAGACCAGAACGAGCTACGTAGCACTCGTGGTTCTCATACAGTGATACCAGTAACATGGGAGTTTAGCGTATAGCGGCATATTTTTCCCAGCTATGCTCACTACTGGCTACATTGCCGGCCTCTCGAGAACACAGGGAACATGAGTTAATGGGCGGCTGTAAACCCTGGGAGTCGGCTGTCTGGCCTGCTGCGCTCCCGGCCATTTGCACTCGATTTTAACCCTTTAAAAGCCTTAATAATGCTCCTAACTTGCTGCAAATTGGAGCCGGACTTAAGTCCTGCCTCGATCTTTAAGGGTTAAATATATACATATAATATTTATAATAATAGTATGTGTTTAAATGATATACTCTATTATGGTTAGTTATCATACATCTGATCAACGTATATTAATGCCATGCTATGACTGGGAAATTAATAATTATCAACCGAGGTAAGTTCTTGGATATGAATAACCCCGCGATCATTCCCTCACAAGTCAACAAACGGAAAAAAATCCGTCCGTCAATAGATCGAATCAATCATCTATTATCACCTCCATCCAGCCTTCGATAAGCTTCTCTCCTCTACCTAAGAGCTAAGATTCTTATGTAGTATAATCACTGGGCCCATAATATGTATTTAAGTTCTAATATACCATGAAATTAACATCGAATGATAAGGTATTTTTCAGTTATTCATTCTGCTTTATGTTTATATTAATTTCAATACTGATTGTTGTAACAGGCCCAACACTCTCTCTGTCTCTCTCTCTCTCTCTCTCTCTATATATATATATATATATATATATATATATATATATATATATATATATATACTACCTGTATATATACTCCCAGCCGGACTCGAACCACCGGTAGTAAAGACAAGTGTCCATGCTTTAAATCCACTACATTACGGCTTAATAAATGATACTTAACCTTTTCCTATATATTTTACTTTATCAAGCCATGGTGTAGTGGATTAAAACATGGACACTCGTCCTGACTATCGGTGGTTCGAGTCCGTCTGAGAGTACAAAAACGTTTAGTAGCTCAAGTGCACTTGTTAGATGTGCTTGATATTAATGACTCGTGTTTAGCTTGGCGAGAACTAAATGAAATCACTATAACCCGAGTTGCATGGGGGTACTTGTAAAAATCCCTGTATGGTATCCTGGAATACTGATCGTACAACTTGTGTATGAATTGAAATACATTCTCCTAGTAGGATATCCCTTCCGCTTAACCCGTTCTGTACCAGCGACGTGCAATGGCCGACGGTAAGAAAGTAACTCGCCAGTACCAGCGCCGTACGATGTCCGTCAGTAGTATTCGGTCCATGTACCGAGCGGTACCAGGCACCATGACTTGTAAACACTGCTTTGAGACCTTGGCAACTCTTCTCAGAGTGTATCTAAGGTCCCACGGGCAGGATGGCTCAGTACTCGTCCAGCTTTCGGGGTGAGAGGTTGTGCTCTCTTGTCTTTGAAGCCATTTTGGTCACAATGCTTGGTACGGGAGGTTACATTTATAGTAATACCTTCTGGTGCAGTATGGGTTAATATATAGGAAAAAATAAAGTATCACATATCGCACCGTGGTGTATTGGATGAAATCATGGACACTCGTCCTGACTGTCGGTGATTTGAGTCCGGCTGGGATTATAAAAACATTTAGTAGCTCATCTGTATTTGTGAGATATACTTGATACATACCTATTTATATCTAGATACCCATATATACAGTAGTATATATATATATATATATATATATATATATATATATATATATATATATATTATATACACTGTATATATATATATATAATATTATATACTGTATATATATTTTTTTCTATGTTCCAATTATCCCCTCTAGGGCATAGGCTGAAAGGCTGCACACTCAACCGCTGAACACGGTGAGGCCCGTGAGGTCTTGTTCCAGTCTAGGGAGTGAGACATGCAAAGCACCCCGGCTCGAAGCAATCCCATCTCTGAAGCTGGAGCGGCTTCACAGTCTCACTCCTCAGGCTCGGACCCTCACTCTCAGAACGTCACCTATTGAGCAATTAACTCACTAGGCATTGCTCCCCTGTAGCATATTTTGAATATGAGAATAATCATACAGTGCTATTTAGATCAGGGAACAATGAGGGTATTTTTTTGGCATTTCGGTGTGCTGTGGTAATGCACTGAAACTAGGTACAGCACAAATTCCATCCCAATAATATCTTCCCATTGACATATTGGGATTCGAACCCGGGTCAATTGGATTACCAGTCCAGTGGCAAGACCACTCTGCCACACCTCCCCATAATATATATATATATATATATATATATATATATATGTATAAAATATATATGAAGTGACGGGACCCAAAGAAGAACCACACAGAATAGCAGTGGTCAGAGAATCGAGGGACAGCAGGAGGAAAGAATTCATGCACCAGAAGAAGAAAAGAGTAATGAACAAAATTTTCCATTCTCCAGAGAACGGAAAATTCAAGAACGGGAAATTAGGCCAGTTGACCCATTCTCTAATTCCCGGGCAAACAGGTGAGTTTCCCCCCCCCCCCAATGCAGGTCCAGCCCCACCAATCACCACCTCTCACGGCCCCACCAACCACAGCGCTGGACTCAAATAACCAAGACGGAATTACCCCTCGAATATTACGATGAAAAAGTACATGCAAGCTACACATAAAGAGCCCTGGGAATACCCAAATCATTGGGGCTCTTCCCCCTTGAGGAGCTATCCTGTGAGAAAGGAAGAAAAATGGTGATAGAAAGTGCCGCATAACAAAATCATTGCATAAACAATACAAATAGGCAAACCAGCTAGTGAATAGAAAATCACGAATTACATCATCATGCCATATAGTAAAAATAAGAAACAGAGGTCAACAAGACGAGAACCTCAGTGCGATATTATTAAGCACCAACATATATTTTTCATGTAATTATTACCCTCGACATAGCCACTTTTTATGTATTTACTATGCCCCTGTTAATGTGAGATAATGCAACCTGACCAAGAGAAACAATCCAAATATAGCCTGACTGAAATCATAGGAAGGCAGTTCAAAACTCAGTAGGTTGCTCTGTTTGGATTATTGTCTGGGAGTATTACTTCCCTACTAGCGCTTCATCTGGATTATTGTCCGGGAGTCGTTCGCCCCCCCTGAGAGAGAAGGTGCCTGCCGTCCTGTTCCCCCCTGCCCCTTGGACTCCTGACGAAGTGGTCCCTCGACGTACAACCGCCGTGTCCAGAGCTCTACAACGCCCCGACCCTCGTACCTGGCCCTTCTCCCCGTAACACAATCCTAAGTGTCCTGTATATCTCAATTTGTGGCTATTGTTGAAGGTAAGGTAGAATATGCGAGTATTCCTGAAGTATTGATAATTCGATCATTGCCAAGTATCTGTGTTAATTAATTATTGTAATTCCTATTTGTGTACACGATACATAGTAATTTATCCTCTCATAAATATTGATCTGTTTAAGTGATTTCATAGTACCAGATATTGCCCTGTGAATCCTTGTGTAATTCTTAACTAATTATTACAATTCATATTTCTACACACGTTATATAAACTTACCTTTATACAGACTTAAACGGAATACTCTCAGATTTCACCTTTATGTGTTATTATTCTTTTGTGTATCCAAGTTGAGGCGAAAGTGTATACTGTGAAGATATTCCCTATTTTACCATCATTTACCTAGGACCTATGCCCAAATGTTAATCTATCTATCCTTCCATATCGAAAAGTGAATTAATATTAATTCATGTATTCAAGTTATCTAGTTATCCAGTGCTTGTGAATTAGTCTAGTTTATGTGTGCGGGTTTTCGTAATTCTTTTCACACCATTATAGTAACTCATAATAAAGTTATTTTATTAGTTTCACCAACTGAGAATTTTACCTTTGGCGGTGGCGGATCACTTCTCCATTGTCGAGCCCACAAATTACGACACGGACATGCCAGTCGTAAGGCGTATTGTGACATTAAGACAAACTCGGGGTCAGGATAAAATAGCTGCGATCCAAAAAGCCACCACGCACCCATCCACCGTGCCTGCCACTAGCCCTATGGCACCCCGAGCCAGTGACAAGGCTGAAGAATGGGCCAGGATTCACCCTGCAGATTGGAAACCTTGTAATGGTCAGTGTCTGTTGACGTCCTTGCGGAGGTCCTTCACAGAGCTGGCCAGAAGAAGGATCAAATCACAAAGTTGGTGGGCACAGATCCATGGGATCAAACCCAGACGGATCACCACTATCACGGAGGACGGTACTGCCGGATTTGAAGAATGCCCCAAAGAAGACAACAGAGAGGTCCCAGAGCCAGAAATTGAGACACAGCAAGATCTGGATTTTTAGACGGCCCCCGTACACAAATCACTGGCTCATGAGGAAGCAGACTCAGAAAAACTGCCCATCTACAGGAAGCTCACTCTGAAGGGGGTGAAAGTCCGACTCCTTATCGATATGGGAGCGTCTCGATCATGTCTGTTCTCTCCCTTCTTTAAGCAGCACAGGAAAGCTTTAGGCATTATCCAACCTTCTTCCATTGTATTAGTAAGTGCCAATGGCAAAGTTATTCAAAATTTTGGGCAAACACTTCCCCTATATGTCAATACCCCTGTTCCTAACCATGGAACAAACCATTCTTTCGTGGTTTATGACCCCAAGGAGACCCTATATGATGGATATTTGGGTCTTGATATACTCACGAAACTGAGTGCTTCCCTCGATTGTGGGAGAAGAACACTGATGTTCTCACCCCCCAGAAAAAATAAATCAAAATAAATAAATATAGTGCCTCTCATCGAGGCACCCAACCTAAACCTCAGACTGGAGATACCCCCCACCTTTGCCCTCCTTCACCCAAACCTTTATCTTTAATCAAACCCATTCCTACTGTACAACTCAACGATCCTGTTTCTTCCCCTCAATCCTTAATTCCTATCCCCTGTCTCTTGCCTATCACTCAAGCAGTCACAGCCAAACTCGTGACACTCCCACCTCATCATGAAAAATGGATCCCCATTGTACCCACCTTGCCGGGCGATGCCATTATGACCCCTCACCTCCAAAGCCCCTTTGATAGGGACTGCCTAACCGCTCCTAGTCTAATTTCCAACAGATTAAATTGTATCAAAATCGCCAACATATCAGATCAGCCCATTACCCTACCAAAAGGTTTAACCATTGGGGAACTAGAGCCTTATGCGGAAGAGCTATCCATTCCCGCTGATAATCCCTCTCAATTTCCTTTGCATCTACCCCCTATTCCTTCCCATTTAACCCCTAACATCAAACTGATCTAGAAAATCTAACCACCTACCAAGATATTTTTGACACTTCCAATCGGGACGTGGGAAAAACCAACATGCTCCATCATCCTATTCACACGGTTGGACACCCCGTTAAACAACCCATTAGAAAAAAAATTCCCATTCAAAGGCAAGAGGAGGAATCCCAAGTACAAGACATGCTGGCCACTGGAGTGGTCCGCCCCTCAACAAGCCCTTGGTCATCTCCAGTAGTACTTGTACGAAAGAAAGACGGGACCACCCGATTCCGCATAGATTACCGCAGACTCAACGATGTAACGATTAAAGACGCCCCCCGCCTTCCCAGAATTGATGACTCTTTAGACTCCCTCCTTGGAGCTAAATGGTTCACTACCCTGGCTGTACAAGCAGTGTACTGGCAAGTTCTAGCCCTCCCCGAACATCAGCAAAAGACGGCGTTCGCCACCAGCCAAGGCCGGCTTTACGAGTTTACAGTATTGCCCTTCGGCCTATGCAATGGTCCTGCCACGTTCTCCAGACTAATGGAATCCGTGTTACAAGGGTTAACATGGCAAATCTGCCTGGCCTGCCTAGATGACATCATCATGTTCGGGAAGACCTGGGCTTAACATCTACAACATCTCCAGCAAGTCTTCCAATTAATCCGAGAAGCAAACTTAAAACTGAAACCCTCAAAATGTACGTTGGCAAAAACCGAAGTCCAGTTTCTAGGCCACATAGTGTCGGACAAGGGAATTGCACCAGACCCGATCAAGTTAGATGCCATTGGAAAAATCACCCCTCCCACTAATGTCAAAGGAGTCCGAGCATTTCTCAGACTAGCTTCATATTACAGAAGATTTGTAACAATTTTTGCCACCATTGCTAAACCCCTCCATGATTTAACCAAGAAAGATGAACCCTTCCTGTGGACGCCGCAACGATTACAAGCCTTCAATACCTTAAAGGAATTATTGATTGCATCACCTGTCATCTCATTCCCAGATTACACCCAACCCTTCAGATTATACACGGATGACTCTCAAACTGGAAGAGGTGCCGTATTAGGACAAACACGAGAAGGCCGGGAACACATAATAGCCTGTGCCAGTCGAACCTTTAATCCAGCAGAGGTAAACTATCCTGTGACAAAGAGGGAATGCCTTCGTATCATTTGGGCCCTTCAACATTTTAAGTCCTATTTAGCAGGTGTAAAAGTTACCATCATCACTGACCACCACGCCCTACAATGGTTAAGGAAATCTGACACCAAGAATGCTTTAACTGTCAGATGGAGAGAGAGTTTGGAGGAATTCGATTTTGAAATCGCCTACACCTGGGAAACTCCACACCAATGCTGACGCTCTGTCTCGGCTACCCACTACCTCCACTCCAGAGATTTCCACTCTGCCCCCTGAGATTCACCCCATTTTAGCCATCCACCATCAAGACTCATATGATCAAGACCAACAAGAACTCCTAAAACAATTTCAGCGACAAGAAAAACCTGACTGGATGCCCAGAACCATGTTTTCCCAACTCACCAGACGAGGAGACAACCTGTTCACGCCAGAGGGGAAAATTGTAATCACCCCGGCGGCAGCCCTGACCACTATGCAATCCATACACATGCATAATGGCATCCATCTGGCCCAACGAAAATTGGCAGCCACCTTTCAACAAGTATTGGACCCCTTCTCCATACATCACAGCCAAACGCATCATGGAAGCCTGTCGTGCTTGTGCCCTAGGTAAAGACAGGACCCGCACTCCGGGGCCTTCAGGAAAATAAGTGGCAACCAAACCTTGGCAACTATTAGCCGTTGATGTGATGGGCCCGTTAGAAGGAAGTCAAGGCTTCAAATATATCATCACCTTCGTGGACACATACTCAAGATATGTGATCGCCTGTCCAGCTAAAGAACATTCCGCATTAGCACTAGCAGAAGCCATGATCCAAAATGTGTTCTCTTACTTCGGATTGCCAGAAGCCATACATTCCGACAATGCACCAGAATTTACCAGCCATATCTGGTCCCAGTTATCTCAAATGTGTGGATTTAAGATCAGCCACTCTTCCCCATATTGGCCCCAAGGAAACTCCATCTGTGAAAGGAGCCACCGCACTATTGCAAATCAGATCAGGACAAGATTGCAACAGATGAATACCAAGGATTGGCCCAGCCAAGTAAAAATCGTCCAGTGGGGAATTAACACTTGTCCCCGGAAAGACGGGATCTCACCCCATGAACGCATTTTTGGAGTACCACCCCTACTACTTCCATTACGCCATCTAGCTGTCCCATATAAGCCCTCATCTAATTTTTATCAGTCCCTAGTCCATCATCTACAAGACCTAAAGCCTGACGAAACCATCAAAATAAGTCCACATCACATTGGTGATCCCGTGATGGTTGCTCAACTGCCAGTGCCGTCCAAATTAAAACCCAGATATCAAGGCCCTTTCGAAATTCTAATTGTTCCAAATTGCTACCAGGTAACTATAAACTATTTTGGTGAGTCACGTACATACCGAAATAGATATGTACGTAGGTTTCAACCAATAGATGAGAATACCATTATGCTTGCAGATTCCACAGATTATAATAACATGTTGCATGCTGCTAATGACCAGAAGTTGGGGACCTCAGAACCTCTTTCCCCTCCTCTTCCTTCCGTTTCACCACTACCTCCTCTCAGAGAGAAACTCATTCACCAACTTCTTCCTCCTATCCCTAATCCATATAATCGCCCAAACCCACTTCAAATAAATCTTCCATCAAGATCATTCGGATCTGTCAGCCCCTCTCCCATTCCTCCTCAAATTGTCTCTGGCCCTCCTCAATTGTCTACTCCAACTGACGATAATGTCATCAGAAAATCCCCTACTCCTCCCCTTTTCTCCCCTTCTATCAGCCTACAAAAAATTTCCGAATCTACATGCACCCTTCCTAGTTCACCAGTCTTAAAAACTATCCCTCTTTTATACCGTCAATCACCCTCTGAAATAACTCCCCTCTCTTCACCTCAATCTAATAACCAACCAGACACCTTAATCCCATTAACCAGTACACCTGCTCAAATGAGACCTGATCAGGTTCTTCCATTACCTATAGCTACTACACCCCTTCCACAACCATCAACATCTTCCATCGTGCCTACTTCCATATCATCTAAGCCTCCCAACACTAAAAAATATGCCTCTATTTCTCCACCTGCTAATTTTTCCATTCCAAACCAGAATGTTAAATCACCCAGCTTAATACCCCACTTATCTAACCCAACATATACGAAATTCGGGCGTCGTGTGAAGCCACCGCAGAGATGGGCTCCCACCTTCCAGCCAACCTACAAGCGGCGGCCTCCCTCAAAAGGCACCACCTCGCGGCACATCAAGGGCGCCGCTACCCGTTACTGCGAGGTCACCTAACCAGCCTGTTTCACACACTCGCACCAACGAAACAGGCCCCCTCACCGCCAGGCCCCCCTCCCACCTGGGCCACCCACTTCCACCACTCCTACAGTGGACAGTACACCAGCAGCTCCTCCACCAGCAACAACTCCGTCATCCCTCAACCCCGGCCCCAAGATGAAAATCAACAGTGTGTTCATCTCCTCCAGCATGAAGCAACCTGAAGCCATCGTCTCTCCTAGCCATCTACTTCAGGTGACCAAAAACTCCATGGTACCTCTCGACGTAACGGTGGAGATTGACCCCGCCATCTATTCTAACGAAACCACAACCCTCTGGTGTCTAGTATTAAACCAACTGACACTATCTCTCACCACCCCCACATGTCGCAAGTATAAAATGAGATCTCGCGGTCGAGATTTTTATCCGATCGAAGGTGGTGAAGTGACGGGACCCAAAGAAGAACCACACAGAATAGCAGTGGTCAGAGAATCGAGGGACAGCAGGAGGAAAGAATTCATGCACCAGAAGAAGAAAAGAGTAATGAACAAAATTTCCTATTCTCCAGAGAACGGGAAATTCAAGAACGAGAAATTAGGCCAGTTGACCCATTCTCTAATTCCCGGGCAAACAGGTGAGTTGCCCCCCAAATGCAGGTCAAACCCCACCAATCACCACCTCTCACGGCCCCACCAACCACAGCGTGGGACTCAAACAACCAAGGCGGAATTACCCCTCGAATATTACGATGAAAAAGTACATGCAAGCTACACATAAAGAGCCCTGGGAATACCTAAATCGTTGTGGCTCTTCCCCCTTGAGGAGCTATCCTGTGAGAAAGGAAGAGAAATGGTGATAGAAAGTGCCGCATAACAAAATCATTGCATAAACAATACAAATAGGCAAACCAGCTAGTGAATAGAAAATCACGAATTACATCATCATGCCATATAGTAGAAATAAGAAACAGAGGTCAACAAGACGAGAACCTCAGTGCGATATTATTAAGCACCGACATACATTTTTCATGTAATTATTACCCTCGACATAGCCACTTTTTATGTATTTACTATGCCCCTGTTAATGTGAGATAATGCAACCTGACCAAGAGAAACAATCCAAATATAGCCTGACTGAAATCATAGGAAGGCAGTTCAAAACTCAGTAGGTTGCTCTGTCTGGATTATTGTCCGGGAGTACTACTTCCCTACTAGCGCTCCATCTGGATTATTGTCCGGGAGTCGTTCACCCCCCCTGAGAGAGAAGGTGCCTGCCGTCCTGTTCTCCCCTGCCCCTTGGACTCCTGACGAAGTGGTCCCTCGACGTCCAGCCGCCGTGTCAAGAGCTCTACGACACCCTGACCCTCATACCTGGCCCTTCTCTCCACAACACCATCCTAAGTGTCCTGTATATCTCAATTTGTGGCTATTGTTGGTAAGGTAGAATATGCGAGTATTCCTGAAGGATTGATAATTCTATCTGTGCCAAGGATCTGTGTTAATTAATTATTGTAATTCCTATTTGTGTACACGCTACATAGTCATTTATCCTCCCATTAATATTGATCTGTACAAGTGATTTCATAGTACCAGATATTGCCCAGTGAATCCTATAAAGTGTAATTCTTAACTAATTATTACAATTCATATTTGTACACATGTTATATAAACTTACCTTTATACAGACTTAAACGGAATACTCTCAGATTTCACCTTTATGTGTTATTATTCTTTTGTGTATCCAAGTTGAGGCAAAAGTGTATACCGTGAAGATATTCCCTATTTTACCATCATATACGTAGGACCTATGCCCAAACTTTAATCTATCTATCCTTCCATATCGAAAAGTCAAGAACTCCCAGTTGAGTTACTATTAATTCTTGTATTCAAGTTATCTAGTTATCCAGTGCTTGTGAATTAGTCTAGTTTATGTGTGTGGGTTTTCGTAATTCTTTTCACACCATTATAGTAACTCATATTAAAGTTATTTTATTTGTTTCACCAACTGAGAATCTTACCTTTGGCAGTGGCGGATCACTTCTCCATTGTCGAGCCCACAAATTACGACATGGACATGCCAGTCGTAAGGCGTATTGTGACATTAAAACAAATCCGGGGTCAGGATAAAATAGCTGCGATCTAAAAAGCCACCACGCACCCGTCCACCGTGCCTGCCACTAGCCATATGGCACCCCGAGCCAGTGACAAGGCTGAATAATTTTAATTTACCTGTGACTAAATGGGGCGACATGCTTTCTTCACATTCCGGGCACGACCTCATTGCCAACTTGCAAGAAAGTTAACTTTTTCAAATTGTTCAATCTCCGACTCTTGCTGATAATGTACTTGACCTTTTTACTTGCAACAAAAGAAGAATTGGTAGAGAGTTTGAATGTTGGTGATTAATTCAGTAACAGCGACTATCGTACGATAACTTTGAGTTTAAAGTTTAATTGTAAAAAAACAAATAGCAGCAATGAGAAAGTCTTAGAATAATAAAAAGCAAACTTTCATATCTTTAGAGCAATATCTAAAGAAACTGACTGGAGCTATATAATTAACAATAACGACATAAATATATCATGGGTTTTTTTAACGATCACATACTTAAAAGCGAAGCAAGATTGTAAACCATCGAAAAAAAGGTGTACAGTCCATAATGATAAACCCTACAGTAAATGGAGGAATAAAGAGATTTCACTTTGCTTGTATGCTAAAAAGAACACTCATGTTAGATTAAAATCCTCACAAAATGATGAAGAACGGGTGAAATTCATAGAACTACGACGCAAAGCCAAATAGTTCACTAAGCAAAGTAAAAAGATCCTGGACTCACATGTTGCGAATCAAAGTAAGACAAACCCGAAAGAATTCTATAGTTACATCAGAAATAAGAAAGTAGAGACTTCAACTATTGGACCATTAGTCGATGAAAATGGACTAAGTACAAATGAGTAATGCCCTCAATACCTTCTTTGCATCAGTATGTACAATCGCGCTAAGAAGTGATGACTCGATTCCCAGTACCTTTTGTTCAGAAAGTGCTATCTGGCAACTATTGAGGCTCTACTATATTCATATATTACACACCGGGGAGAACTGTATTGAAGGACAAAATACCAAAAACACGATATATAAGGATTGTTACAATATATTTATCTCATTATGTGAGAGCAAACCAAATAATACGAAAGTTGAGACTAACCCGAACGAAAGAAAGTGAAACTCGTAGTATTTCGCTCACTAGATTCAGGATTAAAATGTGGAGGAAGTCTCTTAATGCTTTTATTACTTTTTAAGCAAACAATACTGGGAGAATAGTATCTCATAAAATTAAAACCAACCGTTAAAAGTAATATTCAACCCATGAGTGTCAATAAATCACGTAAATAAACATATAACAGATTGTTTTTTCCACATTTAATTCTCTAAGTGGGACAAGTCTGCCTTAAAAAACAAAGCGGTCTCCATTATATTTTGGGATAAAGCTTGAATACTCGAGAACAGCTTGTAATTTGTATAGACACACGATGAAATTTCACTTATAACATATTTAATAGCCCATAGGGACACCCATATAGGAACGAAAGATGGAAAGGCATATAGTAAAGGACAAAGGTGGATATATGAGCGGAAGAGATACACTCTCCCTCATATACCGGCAGTGACTTGCATTTTTTTGCAGGCCTCCAGGCGGCAGGCCCAGGGAGTGTAACATGCTAGATAGCGCCAGGAAATTAAATACTTTCATTATTCTATACAGATATTGAAAACAAACCTTACTTATATATATTCAAACAACAACCTAAATATAATTTAAAAGGCCTAAATAGGTTAATTTTGTCAGTAGGTCAATTATTGGGAATATCCGGAGACCTATAGTTATAAATTAGGAAATGACTGGGCTCTGACGGGCAGTGGAGAGTTGCCCGCGGTAGCCAGATTTGGGGACTTTTGTCCGAGCCTTAGAAAAATCGAGTCATGACTTCTTAGCACGATTGTACAACAGAATACCTTGGTGATATCCCTACAGCATCGCCAGTTCAGATAGATACTTTTGACGTTCTAAGCAATAGCAGCATTACAGAGAAGTATTGAAATGTTTAGAAAAACTCAAGGTAAATAAATTGCCTGGACCTGATACGATCTTACCTAGAGTTCTAAAGGAAGCTAAGTATGAGCTCTTCAAACCACTGACATTGCTCTTCAACAAATCATTACAGTCTGAGACTATGCCTGATCAGTGTAAGCTTGCCAACGTAGCACCAAAATTTAAAAAGGCAGCAAATCCTTGTGTAGTAAATATCATCCAATTAGCTTAACCTCAGTTGTATGTAAAATGCTAGAATCACTCATAAGAGACAGACTCGTAAATTGCTTACATGAAAACAACATACTTAAAGATACTCAACACAGCTTTCGAAACATACGCTCCTGCTTAACAAGCCTCTTAGACTTCTTCCACAATATCCTCAACCTATATGATGAGAGTAAAGCTGTAGGTATTATATACCGTGATTTTCAAACGGCCTTTGACAATGTTCCCCACAAACGTTTATTGATAAAACTAAAAGTGCATTAAATACAAGATGGTGTGTTGAAATGGATAGAAAATTGGCTCAGTTACATAAAGCAAAGATTAGTCATAAATGGTAAAGCATCCAAATGGATCAATGTAAGGAGCGGGGTACCCCTTGGATTGGTACTAGGGCTAGTTCTGTTCCTAGTTTAAATTAACGACATAGATGAGGGTCTCACCTGTACAATCTCAAAGCCTTCTGACGATACAAATGTTGCAAATAGCATACTCTCAAACGAATATGTTGAAGATATTCAACATAATTTAGTAATGTGGGAATGAGTTTCAATGCAGCTAACTGTAAAGTACTCCATATCGAAAACCGATATGGGAAAGCAAACTACAGTATTCAATGAATGACAACGCTTAAAAGTGTAGACAGAGAAACTGATTTGGAAGTAACAATATTGAGTAACCTAAAACCCAGTCAACAGTGTACGCAATTTGATAAGAAGGCAAACATTTGAGTATCAATCCAAAGATGTAATCCTAACTCTTTACAATTCCATAGTCTGCCCTCTTCTGGAATATTGTGTTATCCTGATACTCCTTCACTCACTCCGCTCTCACTCAATCCTGCTTCACTCACTATGGCCTTTTTCACTCTGCTCTCACTAACTCACTCTTCCCTGCTTCACCCAATCTGCTCTTATTAACTCACCCTTCCCCACTTCTGTCACTATGGTCTCACTCCCTCTGTTCTCACTAACTCACTCTTCCCCACTTCCTTCACTATGGTCTCACTCCCTCTGTTCTCACTAACTCACTCTTCCCCACTTCCTTCACTATGGTCTCGCTCACTCTACCCCACTTCCTTCACTATGGTCTCACTCACTCTGGTCTCACTAACTCACTCTTCCCTGCTTCACAAACTCCCTCTGTTCACACTAACTCACTGTTCCCCACCTCCCTCACTCCCTCTGCTCTCACTAACTCACTCTTCCCTGCTTCCCTCACTCACTCTGCTCTCACTAACTCACTCTTCCCTGTTTCACTCACTCCCTCTGCTCTCACTAACTTACTCTTCCCCACTTCCCTCACTACCTCTGCTCTCACTATCTCACTCTTCCCCACTTCCCTCACTCTGCTCTCACTAACTCACTCTTCCCTCACTCTGCTCTCACTAACTTACTCTTCCCCACCTCCCTCACTCCCTCTGCTCTCACTATCTCACTCTTCCCTGCTTCCCTCACTCTGCTCTCACTAACTTACTCTTCCCCACCTCCCTCACTCTGTTCTCACTAACTTACTCTTCCCCACCTCCCTCACTCCCTCTGCTCTCACTATCTCACTCTTCCCCACTTCTCTCACTAACTTACTCTTCCCCACCTCCCTCACTCTGCTCTCACTAACTTACTCTTCCCCACCTCCCTCTGCTCTCACTATCTCACTCTTCCCCACTTCTCTCACTTTGCTCTCACTAACTTACTCTTCCCCACCTCCCTCACTCCCTCTGCTCTCACTATCTCACTCTTCCCTGCTTCCCTCACTCTGCTCTCACTAACTTACTCTTCCCCACCTCCCTCACTCTGCTCTCACTAACTCACTCTTCCCCACTTCCCTCACTCCCTCTGCTCTCACTAACTCACTCTTCCCCACTCCCTCTGCTCTCACTAACTCACTCTTCCCTGCTTCCCTCACTCTGCTCTCACTAACTTACTCTTCCCCACCTCCCTCACTCCCTCTGCTCTCACTAACTCACTCTTTCCTGCTTCCCTCACTCTGCTCTCACTAACTCACTCTTCCCTGCTTCCCTCACTCTGCTCTCACTAACTCACTGTTCCCCACCTCCCTCACTCCCTCTGCTCTCACTAACTCACTCTTCCCCACTTCCCTCACTCCCTCTGCTCTCACTAACTCACTCTTCCCCACTTCCCTCACTCCCTCTGCTCTCACTAACTCACTCTTCCCTGCTTCACTCACTCCCTCTGCTCTCACTAACTCACTCTTCCCAACTTCCCTCACTACCTCTGCTCTCACTAACTCACTCTTCCCCACTTCCCTCACTCACTCTGCTCTCACTAACTCACTCTTCCCCACTTCCCTCACTCTGCTCTCTGCCGTGGTTTGGAGTGGATAGACAACACTCGGGCTGCAGCATTATTGTACTGCGTGTGAACAGTATAAATTGCCTGCCTGTGTTAGTGAATGGTGTGGCTGTTACTGTCGTGTAAATTTGCAGACAGTGTAGTTTATACTCGTTACGTATAGACCCTGTGTAATAGGTTTATAGAATTTAGTGTATGTATTATATTTTTTCACCAACCAACTTCACTTCTAAATTCAATTAATTAAATAAAAAAATATATGTGGCACTCCAAGGACTCGAACCTAGGACACTCACGCCGAAATTCCGCGCACTTATGCATTACGCTATCAAGATTTGTTTTCATTAGATTTCCGTAACATTACAAGGTTTGCTCTTTAATCAATTTCTCTGAATGGTTATACATTTGTTTGGACATCTAGTATATTTTTCCGTGCTCTATGCTAGTTTAATTTTGTTTAATGTGTGCTTGCTATATACAGAACCAAGTGATAGTAATATTATATCATACAGACATGACTGGAAACGGAGTACACACATTAATATGGATTTCATGGATCCTACGACTTGTGTAGGAATTGCATTGCAATCTCCAAGTAGGATTTCCCCTCTCCTTAACCTAAAGAGGAAAAGGTTAAGTATCCTTTATCACGACATGATAAAGTTGGTTAAAGCAAGGACAACGATGGGTCGAGCCTGGCTGGGAGTATAAAAAACATTTAGTAGCTCACGTGTATTCGTGAGATATACTTATATATACAGTATATATATATATATATATATATATATATATATATATATATATATATATGAGGCGCTCATTCGCGGAACGTGATAACCGCCACCTCTGGCAAAAGCCGTTATATTATCGCATTATATTGCCACAACCTTCTCGAATCTGGAGCCGCGGTAGGGAGCTATATTTGAGAATGTCAACATGGTTGAAAATCGCATAAAGTACGACGCACTTTCATCCGTGTTGACAGGGCGTTTGCCTAGCCCTAGTCTCTGCATCGCATAGGGTGATACGCGCCACCCAGGCAGCGTGTGTTCAGCCAGCCAATGACAGCCCGGCTATGGTACCGCGTGGGCGCCAGCTCAGCCACTCACGGCGCACGTTGCTCTCTGTTCTCCCGCCACAATACAGTCTAGCTCAGCTCTCACGCCGTACGGATCATTTACCTTGCACCTGGTGTTGTTTTTGTGCCGTTTTGACCGTGTTGCAGGTGCTTCCCTGAACAATGAGTGATAGTGAAAGTGAGAGTGATAGTGGGAGCCCACCCCCACCTATAAAAAAGAGGTGTAACCCGGACAATTGGTCTGAAATAATCGCCAGGAACAAGAGAAATACTGGGAAGGAATATGTCAGCCGCCAAACAGGAAATACAGTGAATGCTAGAGTTATTGGGCCGCCTTGCAATGATGGATGCTACGATAAAATTGCTGAACCTATCCGCCAAGCAATCCACAATAACTTCTGGCAAACTGGAGATTGGTTAGTCCAGAATACCTTCATTCAGAAACACGTTCTGTCAGTGCCAGTGAAACGACGAAGAAAGCCTGCCGACATCAACAACCTTGGTCCCCATCGGTCATGCACCCGCAAATTTACTCTCTCCTTCCAGTCTACAACTTATAAGGTTTGCAAGACAGCCTTCATCAACATTTTAGCCATAGGTAGGACAAGATTAGAGAATGCCCTGACCCACGTGAGTGACACTGGTACACCGAAGAGAGACGGCCGCGGGCAACACAAGAACCGTGTCACCATTGCAGGTCCTGATGCAAAGCGTGTGCACAAACACATTGCATCATTCCCCAGCGTTACCAGCCATTATAGCAGAGCCAAATCGCCCAATTTGCGGTACCTAGAGACATCGTTGAGTTTAAGCCGGATGTACCACCTGTATTCTACCTGGATGGCTGAGAATTATCCTAACAACAGCGTAGTCAAGGAAAGTTATTACCGGAAAGTTTTCAAAAGTAAAGAACTCTCCTTCTCACCACCAAATACTGATACTTGCTCGACCTGTGATCTAGCTAAGGCCACTTTGAAACATGCCAGTAATGACGCAGATAAGGCAATCTTGCAGGCTGAACTTGATGAACACCTGGCGATGGCACGGCAGGCACAAACACTTATGAAGACTCTGGGGCAGGACAGGGACGATGATACTCGTGTCATAGCCTTGGACCTCCAACAGACACAGCCAATACCTCGTCTCACCACTAATGCTGCCTACTATAAGAAGAAAGTCTGGCTGTACAATTTATGCATTTCCAACCTCAAGACCGGTGAAAACCAGTTCTTCGTGTGGGATGAGGTGACAGGTGGGCGTGGCTCGGTCGAGGTGGGTTCGTGCATCAAAAAGTGGATCGAGAATGAAGTACTGCGTCATGGTGATTTTGGCAAGCTTATACTATTCAGTGACAATTGTGGTGGACAGAATAAGAACATTAATATCATGCTCTGCCATCTTTACGAACTGCACAGTCGCCGTCTTCAGGAAGTGGTCCATTATTTCCTCATCCCAGGACATAGTTACATGGCGTGTGACAGGGCTTTTGGGAACATAGAAAAGCGCTTCAGGGTTGAGGGGAACATCTATGATTTTGAACACTATATCAAGGTGATTGAGCGTGCGGTCCACGCAGGTAACAAGGTCATTCCCATGGTGAGAGAGGACTTTCTAAACTTAGACCTGTTGCAAAGTGTCATAACTCACCGTACACCCGCCAAGCCACTCCTATTCTCTGAATGTCGCCGATTCTGCTTTACTCTGCAATATAGGGATGGGTATCAGCTGTCTCGAGGCTACGAGGGGCCTCTGCATTGTCTCAGGCTTATGCCAGGTAAAGCCAAGTATGCTCCATCGGCCTTTAATCTGTCACGAGTGCCACTCACCCCCAAGTACCCAGCTGCCATCAAACTTCAAGCTGACAAACTCCAAGCCGTCCACGACCTGCTATCCTACATTCCGCCAATCCACTCGGAGTATTACCACGAACTTTTTCGTATGCAGAGGGACCTCAGTAGAGCAGCTAGACCAGCCTTGGACAACAACTCTGACTCCTCTGATATTGATGACAACCTGCAAGAGTATGCAGATGATAGTGACAGTGATAGCGACACTGCCTGACTACTCGGTGAGTATGAATATATAAATGTAACAATAGAATAGAGTAATAATGCATTTTAGTAAGGTCAAATTGTTAAACAATAGCAATCTTTACACAAGAACATTATAGTAACTAGCCATCAAATTCCTTCCTTAGATTAAAATTTTGTAAAATCATGTCCTTCCCAAGCTGAATAAAACATCCCAAATTAATTAATTAACATTAATACTAGCTTACTTTCTATAATAATAAATCAATAACATTAAAGTAGCAAAATTATTACTCTATTCTTGTGTTTTACTTATTCATTATTATTCACCATGTCTTCCTCCATTTTCTAATCTTTATTATCGCTTATTAATTTTATAAAATTATGTTTCTATTATCTTACCCTACTCTTCCATGTCTTATTATTATTCACTGATAATATTATTTATGTTTTATTGTTATACATTGCTTTTTCTCAACGTTTCTACAGTATTGAATTGATATGGGGTTATAAAATCATGGGATTATTTCAATCACACTCACGTTACTATTAATTACAAGCAATTTATTTTTATTTTGTTTGTGGTACATGGCTAGATACTATTTTCCGAACATTTTGATAACACTGTCACCTCTCTCCTTAATCGGGTCTGATAGTTACAGCTTTTTATAAGTCGGCAAACTTCAGACACGATTTATTTTTTATTTTATTTTGGGCAACTATCATGTTCTGCGATAAATTACAAGCAATTTATTATTATTTTTTTTGTGGTACGTGGCTAGATACTATTTTCCGAACATTTTGATAACACTGTCACCTCTCTCCTTAATCGGGTCTGATAGTTACAGATTTTTATTCATGTTCTGCGATAAATTACAAGCAATTTATTATTATTTTTTTTGTGGTACGTGGCTAGATACTATTTTCCGAACATTTTGATAACACTGTCACCTCTCTCCTTAATCGGGTCTGATAGTTACAGCTTTTTATAAGTCGGCAAACTTCAGACGCGATTTACTCGGTTTTTTATTTTGGGCGGTCAACACGTTCCGCGAATGAACGCCTCATATATATACCGGTATACAATATATATATATATATATATATATATATATGTATATATATTATGTTCCTTCCAACAACCAACTATACTCCTAAAATCGATTAATGCAATTTACAAACACATGTGGCAGTCCGTGGATTCGAATCCAGGATGCTCACACCGAAAATCAACACCTTATGCATCGCACCACGAAGACAGTTAAAGAATGGTGGACACTACCTACGATTTATTATGCAACTTCGAATCCTGCATATCAATCTAATCATATATAATTGGAAATTAATTACATGACAGTAAAAATAAGTCATAATATATACGTATTATTTCTAAGTCTGTTTGTCTGTATGGTTTTTAAACACAGTTTTTAAGCTACAGAGCTGAACTATTGTTGAAAGCCATGAGAAGGGTTTATATATATTCCATATGTGTAAGCAGGAGACAAAAGGGAAAAGCCTCCTATATCACATGCACACACCCCCCCCTCCCCCCACCCCATTGAGAGAGTGACCGAGAGCCAAATTCAAGGTACATTAGAGTCAAAATATCTGGACACACCGAGTTTGAAGGAGTTTAAGTCATAGGATGAGGGAAAGATAGATTTAGGGAGAGTGTTTCAAAGTTTGCTTGAAGAGTGGACGAAAGACTGGCAAAATCAGTTCATGCTTGGGTAAGAGAATTGAAGATAATTGGACAGAAAAGGGGTGGGAATGTGTTGAAAAGCAAGTGCCACCTACTCTCCATAAGGGAGGTGGTACACACTGAAAGAGCTCAGAAAAACATTGATTATTATATTAGCGATAAAATAGAGAGAGAGAGAGAGAGAGAGAGAGAGAGAGAGAGAGAAAAAAAAAGAGAGAGAGAGAGATGCAACATTGCAGCACGCAGAGACAAATTGCAGGCGGAAGTGGTCAATCCGCATTGTATCATTCTTAGTTGCCAGAGCCAGTCGGCTGATTGGTGAACTGTCATTAGTCTTCATAGTTGGTTTGTGATGCTGCGGTGGCTTCTTTCACATATAGAGTTGCCTTTTGGCTAGTACGTGGAGAAGTGTGAACATTTATAACATAAGCCCCTTTCACACAGTCAAGAATTCAATGCCGCATGGTCGGCAAGGTGGTCTGCAAGATGCGGTCGAAGGTCTTAGATCGTCGGCGGCAGTATGCTGCATGCGTGAACATGCGTGGGTGGGCCCCAAAAAGTTGAGCCAGCTAAAAATTTGAAGTCGCATGCGTTTGGTGGTCTGCAATATACGGTTCACGGTCGTGAACATGCGGATGTGGTCTGAAATCGGTCTGTAACATACGGTAGTGGTTGGGAACATACTGTGCTATTCTGGGTGTAGCACAACCATCCCGCATGCAAGCGGCTCGCTTGGTGTAGTGACTAGCGTCTCGGACTTCCACCCAGAAGGCCCGGGTTCGCGCCCACGCTCGGCGCATTAAAGATTTTTCACAAGCACTGAGTCGTTACCATCCCTCATGAGCAAAGGGATGGGGTGGTAGTACAGGACTCCAATGGAAATACGCCTAATCGGCCTTATTGAGCTATCCTTAGCTAGCTTAGCATGCGCTAGCTTTAAGAACTATTATTATTATTATTATTATTATTAACCGCATAACCCCGACCATGCCGCATAGAGACGCATAGGGCCGCAGCCGCATATGGTTGGTGGAATTCTTTTGTGGTCGGTTGTCGGTCTGAATCGATCATAATTGGTTGGTGTTGGTCGGCTTCCGGAAATGAACGTTAAATTCAAATTTTTCGGCGGTCGGTTCATGGTCGGTGATATACCTAAGATGATCTGTTTTTGAACGGTTCTCAGTCGGTTGTATGCGGTTATTGTCTGCTGCATGCGTAAGACAAATGCAGTCGGCGCCACATTTCTCAAGACCGAGGCCGAACATGGATACGTCGGCATGCGGCATTGCGTTCTTGACTGTGTGAAAGTGGGTATAGGAGCTTGGAGACTTCACTCCAGATTTGCGTTGTGAATTCTGGGGTGTTGTCACTATGTACGGCTTTGATAGTAATGCATGAAGCTTCGTATGTATACAAACAGCAGCAGCTATCACTGAAGATGACAAGAACCATCTCTGCTTGTTGATCCCTCTGCTCCAAACACTAAACGGGATCCCTCACATCACGATGCCTCCAGAGGCCTCAATTCCACCTCTGCCAAAGTCTATGAGAACTCCAATCGCTACAAGATAGCCAAGGAAGCCCCAACACAAGGATATTATCCTCGTCCTTAAAGTGGTAATACGGGTGCGTTCAGTTGACACTATCAAGGTAATTATGTTTCTGATTGAGCAATCATTATTATGATCGAGCAGGATGATAGGGAAACATTGATGTTTATCTTTAATTGGTCAGTGGGCTTACTCAGCAGCAAACGTGAAATCTAAATTGTCAGCGATGTCCACGGAGGTTATGATGGCAATATCAGATTATTTAGAAGTATTTGATATGGTTGAGGCTCTTATTATATAGAAAAATAGTTTGCCAGTACCACTGAACAGATTCTTGGGTTTGAATTAATAAAATAACGCCAGTAGAATGCTAAAATTCTGAATCTTGGGTTTGTTATTATACTTATGTTCATGTCGCTAGTCACCTCCGCGACGTGATAGTGTGATCATTATCTGATAGCAGACAGTCGCAGACATGATTTGCTGTTTGAAAAGCCATCACATTCAGTAGAGCTATCACGTATATGTTTTACATGTTTGTGTACACTGAATGTATCCCAGGCCTTTAATCCACGACCTGAGCCAGCCATCACTTCCATTCCTCTAGTATCCCTACTATCTATGTCTCCAGTATTCACCTCAAAGAACAACAACTACTCTGATTGTACCATACCACCCCTCTCCACATCCTCTCGCAACAGAAAACTCTGCTCCAATCTTGGGAGACCCAAACAAAACCCTCGTGGATCCCCCAAAACATATTTGACTGTGCACAGTGTGTAGTCGATAATGTTATCATGGACTTGGGGCATGTAATAGTCAACCCAAGATGTCACACCTTCACACAAGTAAAGGCATCGATCTTCGTTATAAAAGATTGTTCCAGACACGTAGTTTGACCTGCTGGATAGTGAATCCCAGCTCTGATGCCAGGAAAATCACAAAGGCCTGCCTATTCTGCACCAAGGGTAAAGACATATCAAGAACTCGAAGCCCATCAGGCACCATTACAGCTGAGAAACCCAGGCAACTGTTAGCAACAGACGGTATTGTATTACCTTTGTTGACACCCACTATCATATAAATACGATAGGCTATGACTCTTTTGTGATCCCGTATGTCTCTGTGACGTCACGGTCGTTCCCGCTGCACGGCGTGGGACGAGTAGATCGTATATTATAAGATTGTAAGTAAGTTAAGATTGTAAAGGCCTAATATGCTATTAAGCAATATTGACATGGTCTTATGTAGTATATATGAATTTATCGTATATATTAATATAATTTATCGTATAGAGCAACATACTGTAGATGCGGTACGGTAATTTGGGCTCCTGGCGTTTGCCAAGGCAGCAAGGTGTGCCTCTGAGGAAGACAGCTCAGAGCCTCCACTAACACCGACCAGTTAACATCTAATTTCCGCCCTCAGTTGATCGAGCTTTTGTGCCTCTAATCACAATACACTGACAGCAATAAATACAGCTACACCATCACAACGCTCTCATCGATGCCATGACTGACTGACAGATAAGCATAGTATTCATGTCCATCCCCATATAATAATTTGTTAATTCTTTCACTTGACTCGAGCCTCAGGGACGGGCCGGTGTCTTGACTCCCCATTGTCCGCCATATTGGTAAAACGTTCTCCTTTGCCTCATTGCCATGTGGAGCTATTGGTGAGTTAATTCCTGGCTAATATTAACCCTTATAACCTTACCCTATATATCATTTATTATGTGAGACATTTGGATATAAATTAGCTTGTTTCAGATCCAATTCAATTTAGATATGGAGTAATTCGATTTAGATTGATTTTATTTGGATTATAGCTTATAGATATTTAACTTCCATTGATAGTATACCACATTGGTGCCCAGACCCGGGAATTAGCTACCAGTAAGGGATTTTTAACACCTTAAGAGCGGCCTATGCGGTTTATTTATATGTACCGCCCAGCGGGGTGTTTTTAGCCAAAATAGGGCTGTTTACGTGATCATTTTCATGCCTAAATAAGACCCAGAACGTAAAACAAGTACCTATCCCTGAAAGGGCATAAACAGAGCTTTCGAATGACACCATAACGATCCTTTTATGATGGCTAGTTTTCTTGCAATAACCGTGCAACGCGAGTGCAAAAAGCATGTAATTCGGTACTTTCCCCATATAATTCAGTATGTAGCGAGTGAGAGAGGGAGGAGGGAGCTGAGATTCGTGTCAGTAGGTTCGCCGCGGTGGTCTGGAGCAGTCATACGCTCGCTAGTCTCCTGCCACCACTTGTCTCTCTCTCTCAGCAACATTACGTGCTGAAATTGCCACTCGACCTATGTCGAGCGCCGCCACATAGTCCAGCTTTATTAAATACGACTTATGTGGTGAGCCACTTTTTAGGGGTTAAGGCAATGAGCAAGGGGACATATAACAAGATGCAGGAACAACTCTATGATAAACTGGTAAGGCTAGCCAAGCGATGGTTAGAGCCAGAATGCAAGGTCTCATTGTTGCACCTGCCTAAGTCCTGCATCCCACCTATCATCTTCCCCCCAATAATTTTCTCTTTCATTTCAGACTTCCTGTGACATATGACCTGACCTAACATTAATTCTTGTTCAATATGACCCTTTAGTAGGTGTTGCTATTTTGTGTGCTATTTTTTCTCCATAACATAGAAGTCTGCCGGTCAGCGTCTCTTAACTTGGCTACTATTTTGCCCTTGTATTTGTAACATTTTAGATAAATAGCCTACAGGCTTACATGCAAAATGAATAAACAGGAAGAGACACCGTCTAGTGGGGTGCTGAGCAAAGCCCCTAAAAATCAGAGGGCGGGACTTCGGGGAGTATTAAATAGGCTAATTGTAGATGTCAACACTTTCATCACTACTGCTGACCTCGAGGAATTAGAAGCTAGATTAGACAATGTCTAGGCTACCCACGGTCGTATTGTGGCTCTGAGTGAGGTGATTGTGGCAGGCATGACAAAGGAGGAGGAGATAGTTACAGAGTGTGATAATCGCGCCCTCTATGATTAACCTGTCTTTAAAGCGAAGCACATATTACAGCGTGCTGTCGCAAGTAAGAAGGGAGGCGAGAATGAGACCCATAGAAGGGTTGACCCAAAACACACTGTGCACCTCCCAAAGCTCAATCTTCCTACATTTGGGGGCAAATTGACTGAGTGGTTAGCTTTTTGGGACGTTTTTCGGTCTACAGTACATGAATCCTCTTTGGATAATGTCCGTAAGTTTCACTACCTGAAAGGACAAATGGAAGGAGAGGCCTTACATTTGATAGAGGGTTTTGCGGTAGTAGGTGATAGTTATCTTGAGGCAGTACAACTATTAAAGTCCACATACGGGGATCAAGAGCAGTTGAAGATGGCTCATGTCGTTGCCTTGTTAAAGCTCGCAGAACCACAGTATAAGGTTGAAGAGTTAGCAAATTTTAGGGCAAATATGGAGTGCCATACTCGATCGCTAGACGCCCTAGGGCTCACCACACTGGAAATGATAGTCATTATCTTATGTCAGAAGCTTCCTATGGCAATACTTGACAAGGTTAGATCGTTTGATCTGGGGGAGTTCAAAACTCAGTTCAGTAATGAAATTAGCAATCTACAGTTGAACAATGGGAGAATGTATTTGTCGGGAGGGAGTGGAAATGTGGAGATGAGGGGAACTGTAAGCATGACGGTGGGCACTAAAGAAAAGAAAGAGGGTACATATTAGAAACCTGCTCAGATTTTATGTAAGCTATGTAATAACAAACATAAATGGATTTTCTGTGTAAAATACCCAACAAATGAGACAAAACTAGCACAGGCAAAGAAGATGAAGCTATGTGTAGGTTGTCTAAGTAAGGAACATGGTAAGCAGGGACAATGTACTGCTACATACTTAAGGCCCTGTCGCCACTGCAAAGGACATCACTTTGACAAGTTGTGTCCTACAGCAGATAAGGTCAAAGACGTCAAACCAGAGGGTACTACAACTTTTACACTAGGTAGCACGCAAGACACCACTATATTACCCACAATACAGATTCCCATGGAAGGTAATGACAGTAACAAGGTTTGTCGGGTACTTCTTGATCAGGGGTCTCAACGATCCTATATAAAAAGGTCCGTATTAATGGGACTTAAGCACCGAATCGTAGGGGCTGAAACTCTTCGATTGCAGGGCTTCACAGGGGTTACTGACAAACAAGTCTACGAGATAGCGGAGATTTCATATTTCTACCGTAAAAACAGGTACAGTACTTTATGTCATGTATCGTAGTAGACACCCTACCAGATTATGTATCTGTAGGAGTGAAGAAGGTGGAACACGCATTACGTAGCAAAGGGGTTACCTTGTCAGATCCCATGGGAGATCAGAGTAAGGTGCATGTTCTACTTGGTGTGGATCATTATTATGATGTAGTATACCCTGGATTTAAAAAGATGTGTGGTGTAATTTTAATCCCCACTAAATTTGGTTATTGCATGAGCGGAAAGGTGCATACTACACAGTCAAATGTCCTGGTCGACACGGTCTCGATATTAAGAGTGAATGTAACCACGGCAGAGGAGTTGGAAGGGAGGATTCCCAACCTAGTGACCCTAAAATGACTGCCGAGTTCGACCTGGAGCGACTGTGGAGATTGGATCACATAGGCATTAATCCTATGGAGACCGATTATGACTCGGAAATTGCGCTGAAGAAGTTTGAAGAGTCTGTGAGCTACTGTGCCTCAGACAAGCAATATAAGGTTATTTTACCCTGGAAGAATAGTGAGATAAGCCTGCCAACCAACTATGGATTGGCATTAGGTTGCTTGCGCGCATTACAGCGTAAATTGACGAATGAACCGAACACGCGCCAGGCGTATGACGATGTTTTTCGGAGTTATGAAGATAGGGGCTTCATTGAGAGAGTCGATGTAAAAGAACCGATTAAGAAGGGAAGGGTTCACTATCTGGCCCATCATGGGGTGAGGAAAGACAGCGTTACCACACCAATACGGGTGGTGTATGACTGCTCTGCCCACCAAGGTCAACAATTCAGTCTAAATGACTGACTGCTGACAGGTCCGTCCTTGGTGTCGGACCTGTCCCAACATCTATTGCAGTTTAGGCTGGGGCAGTATGCATTTACTAGTGACATCGAGAAAGCATTCTTGATGGTCAAACTAAAAGAGAAAGATAGAGATGTTACCCGCTTTCTTTGGTTCAACGACATTAGCGACTCTGAAAGTCCGGTCATAATCTACCGTTTTCGGGTTGTACTCTTTGGGGCTACATGTTCACAGTTTTTGTTAAATGCCACAATAAAAAAACATCTATCGGATACTCATGAGGACACAAGTAAACTATCTCGCGGGTTATATATACACAATTTGCAGGGTTCTAGCGATAGTCAGGATGATTTGTTACATACATACTGGCAAGCACACAGATTGTTTACAGAAGCACATTTATTTCTCCGCGAGTGGGTTACTAATAGTGAAGATCTTCAGAGTTTGATACAGGTGGACGGTACGGCATCTCATAACCAGGAAAAGTCCAGAAATTTGGGGATGATCTGGCAACCTAAACATGACATACTAACTTTTCAAACAAGGTCTTTTGCTCAGCAGACAGGAGCGCATACATTAAGAAGTCTGTTGAGCAAAGTTGCGCAATTTTTTTATCCTTTGGGTCTAGCATTACCCGTCACCATAAGAGCTAGGATTCTAATGCAGGAAGTTTGGAGACGTAAAATAGGATTGGATGACAGTTTGCATGCGGATTTGAATGACCAAGGAACATTGTTGTTAAATGAGTATGACATCCTATGTACTAAACCTTTACCTCGTAAAGTGGCGTCGTTCGGTGACGTTACGTTACACACGTTTTGCGATGCTAGCGCCACGGCATACGGGGTAGCCATATATATCGTTACTTCATTTGGGGCACATTTAGTTACCACCCGGGCTAAAGTAGCCCCGGTTAAAAAGGTAACTATCCCTAAAATGGAATTGACTGCCATGCTGCTATTAGCACGTCTGGTGCAACATGTACGCGCAGCATACGAGAGCGAATTAAATATTGAAATCGTTCACATTTGGTGCGATAGTCAGGTCGCACTCAACTGGATACATAGCAAGAAGTCTCTGCCAGTTTATGTGCGGAATAGGGTAGATGAGATTAGAGCCCTTTTGCCAGACGTTGTTTATCATTATGTAAATACAAAAGACAACCCTAGTGATCTCATAACTAGGGGTATAATGGATAGTCAGTTAGTGAAGTCCGAATTGTGGTGGCATGGTCCAAAGTGGCTGCTCCATGAAAATGAATGGACGATTTGGCAGGCTGTTGGTGAGGGACTTCTGCCACTGGAAACAGTGGCAGTTACAGCCCAACCAAATGAGCCACCGGGTCCAATAATAGAATGGGCAAGATTCGGTGACTATAATAAACTAGTCAGAGTTGTCGCTTGGGTGTTGAGATATATATCCAATATCAAGCTTAAAGTAACGGACCTACTCTGCAACAGGGGTCACAACATAGATGCTCGTGAATATATAGCAGCTGAAGTAACTTTGATCAAGTGGGTTCAAGCAGAAACCTTTTCCAATGAATTAGAATCTTTGCAAAGCTCGAATAAGACATTAATGCCTAATATAGTGCATCAACTAAGGTTGCACCTAGATAATGACCTCATCAGGTGTGAGGGTCGCCTGAAGTGGTCGGGTGTAACGGACGGCACAAACCGTCCTATACTTATGCCAACAAGACATCACGTTACTGATCTATTGATCATACGTGCACATAAGGAAGTAAAGCACTACGGGGTATGTCATATTATATCAAATTTGCGTCTCACATGGTGGATACCCAGAGTTCGACAAGTAGCTCGATGCGTAGTAAGAAAGTGTGTAATATGCCAAAGACTAAAGGGTAAACCATATGCAACTGGACCAGTTCCACCTCTACCTGAATGCCGTGTAAAGCACATAGAGCCTTTCCAAGCTGTAGGGTTAGATTACACAGGGGCATTGAAGATGAGAGAGCATGAGAAGGTTTATATATTATTGTTTACCTGTGCAACGTCTCGAGCGGTACACCTAGAACTATGTGATAATATGTCTAGCGAAGAATTTATGCTGGCGTTTAGAGGGTTTTGTGCCCGTCGTTCATTCCCTCAACTCATTCTTAGCGACAATGCTCCCACTTATGTCCAGGCATCAAAATATCTAAAGGATATGAGCAGTGATCCTACAATCATCACTTTTTTGGGAGAGAGGAAGTGCGAATGGAGGTTCATCCCAGTTAAGGCACCTTGGTTTGGTGGAATATGGGAACGGTGTGTCGGCATAGTAAAGTCAGGAATCAGAGCGGTAGTAGGACGTGCTCTATTAAAGAAGAGTGAGTTGACGACAGTCCTCACTGAGATAGAGGCAGTCGTGAATGATCGTCCGCTTACATATGTGTACACTGACCTGCAAGAACCACTACCATTAATGCCAGCTCACTTGATATATGGTAAACCATTGACTGCGTTTCCATCTGATTTCCGATCCATAGTAGAGTTAGAGGATCCCTCATTGTACTCTGAGGTAGTGGTGTCTAAGAGATACCAGTATATATCGAGGATAATCGATGATTTTAGAAGACGGTGGATTAATGAATATCTGCTAGCATTGAGGGAAAGGAGTGTTACACCCTCTGGTAGACCGACGGCACCTACTGTTGGTGAAGTCGTTTTAATTAAAGAAGATAGTCCTCGTTTATACTGGAAATTGGGCCGCATGTTGGAGGTATACAAGGGGGAAGACTCTGTAGAGCGGGTGGCACTATTGAGGACGGCCACTGGAACTACTGTTCGTCCTATCGCACGTTTGTACGCTTTGGAGCTCGATTCCGCATTGCAATCTGAAGCTCCACCTGTTATTGCTGGGTCCGAGGATTCTCAAAGTAACGACTCACCTCTTACTGATGGTGATCAATTTCGGACCGGGACGCGTCCCAGACGCGCTGCTTCTGGCGCCGTCGACATGTGGCGTCAGAAGATAGCCTCTGGGCAACTTTAAGTTTAAGGTGGGATTCAGGTATTTTTTTGTGGGAGGAGTGTATCATATAAATACGATAGGCTATGACTGTTTTGTGATCCCGTATGTCTCTGTGATGTCAAGGTCGTTCCCGCTGCACGGCATAGGACGAGTAGATCGTATATTATAAGATTGTAAGTAAGTTAAGATTGTAAAGGCCTAATATGCTATTAAGCAATATTGACATGGTCTTATGTAGTATATATGAATTTATCGTATATAGTAATATAATTACCGTATAGAGCAATCTAGATGCGGTACGGTACGATAATTTGGGCTCCTGGCGTTTGCCAAGGCAGCCAGGTGTGCCTCTGAGGAAGACAGCTCAGAGCCTCCACTAACACCGACCAGTTATCATCTAATTTCCGCCCTCAGTTGATCGAGCTTTTGTGCCTCTAATCACAATACACTGACAGCAATAAATACAGCTACACCATCACAACGCTCTCATCGACGCCATGACTGACCGACAGATAAGCATAGTATTCATGTCCATCCCCTTATAATAATTTGTTAATTCTTTCACTTGACTCGAGCCTCAGGGCCGGGCCGGTGTCTTGACTCCCCATTGTCCGCCATATTGGGTAAAACGTTCTCCTTTGCCTCATTGCCACGTGGAACTATTGGTGAGTTAATTCCTGGCTAATATTAACCCTTATAACCTTACCCTATGTGTCATTTATTATGTGAGACATTTGGAAATAAATTAGCTTGTTTCAGATCCAATTCAATTTAGATATGGAGTAATTCGATTTAGATTGATTTTATTTGGATTATAGCTTATAGATATTTAACTTCCATTGATAGTATACCACACCCACTCTAAATTCATAGGTGCAACACCGGTGAAAGCCATACCCCGCGGCTGTCAAGAATGCCCTACTCTAACAAATTTCCTTTATTTTGGCCTACCTCAAGCCATACATAGTGACAACACTCCATAATTCACAAGACTAATCTGAAGTGAACTCTCCAAGCTCCTATGTTGCATAATTTCACACTTCTACCAGTACTAGCCAAAAGGCAACTCTATATGAGAAAGAAGCCACCGCATTATCACAAACCAACTATGAAGACTAATGACAGTTAGCAAAACAGATGCCTGGCTCTGGCAACTAAAAATAATACTTTGGGATTGACCACCTCCGCCTGCAACAATGGCATCTCCCCTCATAAGCGTGTTTTTGGCACACGCTATTCTTCCTGCCCTTCCGACACATAGCCCAATCACACTTCCCCGTTACCTATGCCACTCCCGCCCTCAATCACATAAAGCACCACATACATCAATTGCAACAATCCCAAGGCCTTGACAAAGATGCCACCCCTGTAAACAAATAATTCAAGATAGGTGAAGAAGTAATATTTGTGTTAATCTACGCCTTGAAAATAAACTTCAACCTAAAATCATAGGCCCACAAACTCTCAGTCGGAAATTGCTACCAAGTGATTTTTTACTTCCATGGCAAACCTAAATATACTCAAATAGATACGTCCACCGCGTCACCGCCCACGAAGCATTAGAAATACAAAGCATAACATCCACCTCGCCAAAATAATCTACAAATTCTGCCAGGGAGGGAAAGGGGAGAAACATGGGGCAGTTTCTTCCCTTTCCCTCATCTGACAACCCATCTCAATCTTTCCCCTCTTCACCCCTTCACTGCAACCTCTCCAACACCTTTATAAAACACACACAATCCACCCCCAACTAACACAACTTACACTAGATCTGGTTGATTCTCAGTATCCCACTTAGACTAGGATTAGCACATTGTAATTTCATGTCTGCACCCCCCCCCCCCCCCCATATCCTCAGGCCAGCCATGTCAAAGGTCACCACACGTTCAACAGCCATCATTGCTGTTGCAGCTCTGTTTTCACCAGCCAGCCTCTACCAACCACCAAGAAAATCCCCACTATGCACGTGCGGCGCATAAATTGGTACAACCACCTGGGAAGGAGGCAGAGGATCTACCACTCCGACCAATTGTTGACCATCCTCAAAACATGTTCGGGCACCAGCTACCTTCAACTTATTTATCATGATGGACAACACGTAGAGCACACCAAATGCTGGTACCGAGCATTTGAACACTTACCTCCAGTCTCTCACATTGATTCCTGGAAGACATACTAGCTGAAGCCACAAGGTCAAGGCCTTGCATCATTAGTTCCACTAATTTCTTCTTATCTTCATAACAGAAAAATATGTGTAATGGTAGATGGCCTTTATTCTCAATTTCACTCAATAAATGCTGGTGTTCCCCAGGGATCAGTTTTGGCCCCAATTCTGTTCCTCATTCATATCAATGATCTCATATCTACCACTCATAATCCAATACATTCCTACGCAGATGACTCAACACTCCACAGTTCCTTCACATTTACCAATTCTTTCACCCAACCCGATCTTATAAATTCAAAAATAAACACTGCAATTTCTCTGAACCAGGACCTTTCTAGAATTAATGGATGGGGACAAAAGAATCTAGTTTCCTTTAATGCACAGAAAACCAAGTACATTCAATTTTCTAACCGACAGAATCTCACTGACTCCCATATATTTTTTAATGATGTAAATATTCCCACTTCCCCTAGTATTGACATTCTCGGTGTAACATTAACTACTAAC
The DNA here is from genome assembly GCA_032716605.1 of Paralithodes platypus. Classification (NCBI taxonomy): domain Eukaryota; kingdom Metazoa; phylum Arthropoda; class Malacostraca; order Decapoda; family Lithodidae; genus Paralithodes; species Paralithodes platypus. The sequence goes on from CM064525.1 coordinate 28,535,235, forward strand.
TTGAGCTGGACACATTATGTTAGAAGCATTGCTAAGAATGCCTCTAAAAAACTGGGACTCCTGTACAGAGTTCGAGAATTCTTCACTGACGAGCAGTTGGCCGTGATATATAAAAGTCATGTGCGTTCTCAGATGGATTACTGTTCACCTCTGTGGGGTGGAAGTGGAGTGGTTGCATTGAGGCAGTTGGACAAAATTCAAAATAAAGCTATTAGATTAATCAATAACCCTGCAATCACACAAGACCTTCCTACATTATCCATACGAAGAAACGTTGCATCCCTTGCATTATTCTACAGATATTTTCACAGCAATTGTTCCGAGGAACTTGCTTCAATTGTGCCGCCTCTCCACATCTTTCCCCGTAGAACTAGGGCAGCTGAGAGCGCCCATGAATTTACACTTTCTCCTCCACAATGCAGAACTTCTGCTTATCAGAATTCATTTATCCCCAGAGCTACTACTCTTTGGAATTCACTTCCCTCAAGTTGCTTTCCACAAACTTACAATCTACAAATGTTTAAATCCAGTTGTTACAAACATTTTATGAATGGAGGATGCCTTTAGGCACATGGACCTTTTTGTTTTATCTGTGTTTTTCCTTCCTCCGTTCATTGTCTCTTAAAAAAAAAAAAAAAAAAAAAAAATATGATGCCTGATTCCTCAACATCTGCAGCCCCAAGGAATAGCATCAGTAACAGTGGTATCAAATAATAATAAACAAGTCACACCTCCACCCCCACGCTATTCAAAACAAAGCGCCAACACCACAAAGCCTGGATCTACCGCCCAGCTGTCCCAACCTGCTATGTCACCCTCCTTGACACCAGATCACCCCCCCCCCCCCCCCCCCCCCAGATTTCCCAGGGACCCATCACCCACTCCTACCTGCCATATCATCTTTACCTACCACCCCAAGTCAAAGAATAACTCAAGAGTCACCATTAAGATAGAAAACAGAGACACTTTTTGCCTTAAACCACAGGAACACAGGGGAGCTGGAAACTGATACAAACCAGACCAGACCACCTTTCGGCAGCTCACTCAGCTCATCCCACTCCTGTGATATTCCTCTGGAGGCTCTGTGTCATATTTATCTCTGCAAGTCGTGTAGTATTCCTCTCGTCAGGATATGTAGTATTCCTTTGGTAAAAATATGTGTGGATAGATAATTTTAGTAGTTTATCTATAAACAGTAGGTGGAAGGCAAACATCTAAACCATGGGAATGGAGAGAGGTAGAATAAACAAGGTAGATGAAAGACAGATAAGCAGAGAAGAAGCAAAGGAAGCAAACCATAGACTTAAAATGGGCAAAGCTGCTGGAGTAGATAACATCCAAGGTGAAATGATGAGATATGGGGGAGATGAAGCTGTAGACATAATGCATAAGTTATGCTAAATAGCATGGGAAAAGGAAAGTGTGCCAGAGGACTGGATGACAACATTGATAGTATCCTTGTACAAAGGGAAGGGTAGTAAAGAGGAATGTAAGAGTTATAGGGGAATAAGCTTGCTTAGCATAACCGGAAAGGTATACGCAAGAGTAGTAACAGAGAGACTGCAGAAGATAACGGATGACAAAATAGGCGTAGAGCTGGGATGTTTCAGAAAAGGGCAGGGGCTGCATTGACCAGATAGCCTCAAAGCGTTTGTTGGTAGAGAAGTATTTGGCCAAGAACAGAAAACTCTATCCAGCATTCATGGATTTGGAAACAATATACAACAAAGTAGATTGTGGGATGTGTTAACATTATATGGTGTGGGAGGAAAGTAGCTAATGGCAGTCAACTCTTTTTATGGGAATGCAATGGCAAACGTGTGTGTGTCCAGGCATCTTGGCTCGAACGTCCCTTGATCTTGGCCCTGTCACTCTTTCAACTCTGGGGGAGGCACTCATCACAGGCAATTCTGGCTTTTGTCTCTCTCACTCACATAGAAACACAAATGTGAAGGTAGGAGATAAGTTATATGAGAGTTTTGAGGTCAATATAGGAGTAAGACAGGGATGTGTCATGTCACCTTGGTTTTATAATATATACATGGATAGAGTGATTAGAGAATGTAGGGCGGGATCAATGAGTATATAGGAGGAGTTAGGCTGGAATCAGAGGGAAGACCGTGGAAGATTTTAACATTCCTATATGCGGACGATGCAGTCCTGTTGGCGGAAAATATGGAAGAACTTCAGAGAGTGGTCACAGACATTTGCAGGGTATGCGAAAAGAGGAAGTTAAAGGTAAATTTCGGGAAATGTAAGGTAATGGTGATTGAGATAATAATGCATGAAACCATAGATTTCAAGGCAAAATATAGAATTAAGAAAGAACATGAAAACAGTTGTATAATGCAAATGAGAAATGAAGTATTGAAAGAGGTTGACAGTTTCAAGTATTTGGGAGATGTACTGTACAAATATGGTAAACTGGAGAGTGAGATAAAAGAGAGAAAATTGCAAGGCAGAGGTAATTGAAGAACTTTATTGTATTCTGAAAGGAAGAATGATTAGTCAAGAAGTGAAAAAGTTACTGTGGAACAGTGTGCTGCTCTCAACATTCTCGTATAGAAGTGAGACGTGGGCAGCAAGTGAAGAAGACCTCTCCAAACTGAGAGACTAGCATTTTCAGAATGGCAGCTGGAGTGAATAGGCTGGATGGGACAAGTAATAAGGAAGCGAATGAGTCTTTTGAAATGAAAGAGCAAGCTTTGGGCATTAAATAAGGAGTGGTTGAGTGGATAAAGAGAAGTACTTTGAGGTGGTATGGTCATGTTCAGAGAATGGGTGAAGACAGAATGCCAAGACAGATATTTGGGAGTCAGGTGAGTGGATCACCTTGTAGTGGAAGACCACCTATGGTATGGGAAAATAAAGTGGAAAAGTATATTGAGGAAAACTTTCAAGTAGTGGAAGGGGCATTGTGGCATGGGCAAAGGAAGCATACTTGACAAAGTAGCTTGGAGGCATTTCTACCATAGCCATCCTTTAGCGAGGGTATCCCAGGGGGAAACAAGGCGTTGGAGATGATGATGATGAATGAAGACATGTAATATTCCTCGTCTCACCCTTACACTCCTATAGTATTCCTCTGGAGGCGCTGTGTAGAATTTCTATTGGCATGTCTTGTAGTAGGCCTATTACTCAACAAAAGGACTCATAGTCCACTCACTCCTACATTAACCCAGACTAAGAGTAGAGAGAAGAATATAGCCTACTAGCAGAAGCCACAAGGTCACAACTTCCTGACCGAACATGTTAGTATGATGCCTGATTCCTCAACATCTGCAGCCCCAAGACGAATAGCATCAGTAACAGTGGTATCAAATAATAATAAACAAATCACCCCTCCACCCCCACGCTATTCAAAACAAACCGCCAAAAGAAAAAAACGAAGACTCCTGACTACGATAAGTTATTTGGCCCTCCCTATACCCCTGCAAAAGTGCACCTTACCCTAGTAACATCGTCTGACTCACCGAACAACCAATTACAGTTTTGAGAGAGTTACCAATTATTACTATTCCCTGTTTCAGGATCTCTAATAACGTAAACAATTAATTACAATACACACGCTATACCATTGCTACTTTGCATCATATACTACTGTATACCTTCTAGATTATGTTGACAACTCCGCCAACGCAACTACGATATAGCTATATTTCCTTACCGTAAAAACCTCCAGCAAACAAATTATTATACAAACAATATTTCACCAACTCCCCTCTCCCCCACACACAGAATAAGTCTGTAACTATCGTAGGTTCTACTATGTTTGTATCTAATGTATGTATTTATAAACAGTATATGTCCATAATTAGTCATTGCCAGTCACCATCGTTAACCAAACTTGCCTGATAACATATGTAACTAAATCTTATAAACCATACACATGTATTCTGTTCTAATTATAGTTCTCTCAGTATAATAAGGACCTACTGCACTACCTAAAATGGTTAATCGTGTATTATAAGAAGCCTGAAACATTAGCCAGACGGTCAACATTTTAATAAGGTCAGGAGGGAGGGTCACAATTTACAGTATGATATTATAAGTTTCAAAAGAGTCACAATATATAGGGTGGTGATAATATAGGGTCAGAAAGTATGGTTTTAACATACAGTAGTGACATCATAATGTCCGGGAGGGGTACAATATAAGTTGGTGACATATTAGAGTCACGGAGGGTCATAATATATAATGGTGACATATTAAGGTCAGGGAGGGTTTCCGTATAGAGTGATGACATATAAAGGTCAGAAAAGGCCACAGTATACGATGGTGACATTATATGGTCAGGCGGGAGGGTCTCCGTATACAGTGGTGACATTATATGGTTAGGAGGGAGGGTCACAGTATACTGTACAGTGGTAACATTATATGGTCACAGTATACAGTGGTGACATAATAAAGGGCAGGAAGGGTCACAGTATACTGTGATGACATTATATGGTCACAGTATACAGAGGTGACATAATAAAGGGCAGGAAGGGTCACAGTATACTGTGATGACATTATATGGTCACAGTATACAGAGGTGACATAATAAGGGCAGGAAGGGTCACAGTATACTGTGATGACATTATGGTCACAGTATACAGAGGTGACATAATAAAGGGCAGGAAGGGTCACAGTATACTGTGATGACATTATATGGTCACAGTATACAGAGGTGACATAATAAAGGGCAGGAAGGGTCACAGTATACTGTGATGACATTATATGGTCACAGTATACAGAGGTGACATAATAAAGGGCAGGAAGGGTCACAGTATACTGTGATGACATTATATGGTCACAGTATACAGAGGTGACATAATAAAGGGCAGGAAGGGTCACAGTATACTGTGATGACATTATAAGGTCACAGTATACAGAGGTGACATAATAAAGGGCAAGAAGGGTCACAGTATACTGTGATGACATTATATGGTCACAGTATACAGAGGTGACATAATAAAGGGCAGGAAGGGTCACAGTATACTGTGATGACATTATATGGTCACAGTATACAGAGGTGACATAATAAAGGGCAGGAAGGGTTACAGTATACTGTGATGACATTATATGGTCACAGTATACAGAGGTGACATAATAAAGGGCAGGAAGGGTCACAGTATACTGTGATGACATTATATGGTCACAGTATACAGAGGTGACATAATAAAGGGCAGGAAGGGTCACAGTATACTGTGATGACATTATATGGTCACAGTATACAGAGGTGACACAATAAAGGGCAGGAAGGGTTACAGTATACTGTGATGACATTATATGGTCACAGTATACAGAGGTGACACAATAAAGGGCAAGAAGGGTTATCCATACTCTATTATACTCTATTTAGTATGAACAGTATCAATGCTACGTAATTTGGGTTAATGTAGCGTTACGTATCTTTCCGTAGTCTTAAGTTGAACGCTTCCGTAACCTTATGTTGAACGTTACATATTTTGGGAAGAATATAGTATTCTATAGTTAAATATGGGCAAGTATTGTAGGATAATAATTCCCATATATTACTGTGTTACTTATTATTATTGTTCCCATTTATCTCATTGTATAATAATGAGATACATTTTCCGCATGCTTTGCGCGTGCGCCGATCGTCACGAGGGACACGAAGAAGACTCCCTCGGCCCTTCTCTATCCAAGCTCCGTCCCAACAACACGTTGCATCACCCTTGTGTCATGTGTTAATTTATTCAGGTGTTTTAGCTTCACTATTAATTTCATCCATCATCTAATTAGTCATATTATAGAAACAGAAACTTAGAGTATATTCATTAATATTAAGTTAGCCTAGCCTTTCCACTTCCTTTCTTTTTCCTTGTCCTTCTAACACCGAGTTGAGCCCTACTGCTAATCGCCATCTTTGATCATCCTTCGGAGTTAGTATCATAATAAGGTAAGTTTTTTTTTCTTTATGCGAGTTAAATTTATCTAAAAGTCAACTTGTAATTAGTAAATAACCACATAAATTGGTCATTCGACAGTGAGTTATCGTGCCTTTGCCTTCATTATTTATTTTGGTTCCCTGGCTGGCTTGGTTAGGGTATGGGGCTTACCCTGCTTTTTTGCTGTGTTTCCAGTTGCGACCTCATGGCCAAGGGCTTTTGTCCCTATGGAGCTGTCAGTTGGGGTGTGGGGGAGGATTATTTAGTGGAAAGGCCGGTGTATCCAGGGCCCATAAAAAAAGTAGCCATAATAGGCCATTTCTACGTTCGGCACTTGTACGTTGATCGCCCTGTATCCCGTCGTTTCTTTACTGTCGCTCCTATGACCGCATCGACAGCCTGAAGGGTTCGGGAGCCTGGAGTCGTCTGCTGCAAATGCAGCCAGACTTGTCGCTCTTAGTAATCGGCGGAAACGACATTAGGAGCGGGGTGAGCCCTAGAGGACTAGCAGAGAGTATAATTTTGTGAGATAGCGGAAGAGATAGAGAGGCGCGCTGGGGGTCATTGCCGAGTAATCGGGGTAGAGAAGAGGCCAGCTCCCCATGGTGTTGAAGCGGACGAGTTCAACCGAATCCGCAAAGCCGTCAATCGATGGCTGAAACGACACATTTTCTTCACTCATGCGCGGTACTCGTCAATGAATACGTCTGAGCCCGACTTAAGGCCTGATGGAATTCCTCTCTCACCTGCTGCCTCAGACCGTATCTGCTCGGAAATCCTGGCCACCTGCAGGAAATTCTTTAGACAGGACGAGGATGCTCTGGTGGATAGGGCATATGATGAGATGTTATCTCATCATGAATAGATAATTCAGTAATAAAACATGCACAGTACAGTGTTAAATAAATTTCCTCAATAATTCAAAATTAATTACACCTATCAAACATAATATTTGGCTTAAGTTATTAAATATTTCTCTTTAGGCCTCAATGTTAATAATACAATTGGCATATCGGAAGGATGCTTAATAGCCTACTTTACTGTAATAACTTCTTAAAAATTTACTAAATTATGCATACTATACTGTAATTTCTTAAATTATTAATTTCATTCGATTAACTATTTTCAAAATTAACACTTATCATTAATGCCCTAAAGGTTAGGCTTACCATGAAATGTTGATTTTAAGAGCATGTGTTATTTCCAGCTCGAATTCAAATTTACCATGTATGACTGAATTTGGTGTTTAACTTTTTACATATTTCAATACTAAATTTTCCTCCCGGCTCTTATTAAATTATTATTACTTAATATCAGTACCTTTTGACACCTAAAGACCTTTGGCCTACTGTACTTAAATTTCCCTCCTGGCTCTTCTTGAATTTGTTTTGAACTTATACTAATATTTCTTAATCTAAAATCAAAACTAGTACCTAATGTGCTAAATTTAATATCTCCAGACTGTTAGTCTACATTTCCAGGCAATTTCTTACTCCGCATTCGTGAGTGAGTGATACTTTCAGCTCGAGGTTTAATTTATCGGAATGTTATTGTCTGCAATTAATTCGGCCTAGCATTTATAATACGTTGAGAGAAAGAGAGTAGTGAAGGAAAGTAAGAGAAGAGTAGATGAGGAATTTGGAAGGAATCTGAGTGTAAAATGGAGGGAGTGTAAGAAACTGTTTTGGAAAGAAGTCAAGAAAGTTAGGGAAGGTAGCAAGGGAAACAGTAAGGGTGTGAAAGATAAGAAAGGGAGAATGCTAGCCGAGAAGCAAGAGAGAGTCGAAAGATGGAGGGAGTACTTCAATGAGTTGCTAAATGTAAGGAATGAAGAGCCAGCAAACATAGTTGAATATGGTATGGGAGGGAGAAGAAGAGAAGTAGTGGAGGAGGAGGTGGGGATCAGGAGGTCAGAAGTGTGGGAAGCCATGAAAAGACTGAAGTTGGGGAATGCACCAGGAACAGATGGAGTGTGTGGGGAAATGTTGAGGTATGGTGGTGAGATAGTGATCGAATGGGTATGGAATATGTGCAAACTAGCATGGGAGAAGGGCAGTGCACCCGATGACTGGAAGACTGGCATAATAGTCCCCCTATATAAGGGCAAAGGGGAAAGAGGAGTGTGTGGTAACCACCGAGGAATATGTCTTCTAAGCGTAGTAGGGAAGGTATACAGTAGGGTAGTGATTGAGAGACTGAGAGTGAGAACGGAGAAATGGATAGGCGACGAGCAGGGAGGTATTAGGAAGGGAAGAGGATGTGTAGATCAGATTTTTACCCTGAATTGTGTTGTGGAGAAATATCTGGAGAAGAAACAAAAGGTGTATGTTGCCTTTATGGACTTGGAGAAGGCCTATGACAGAGTGGATAGAGAAGATTTGTGGAAAGTACTTAGAATATACGGAGTAGATGGCAAGTTGCTGAAAGCAGTGAAGAGTATGTATGAGGGTGCAAAGGCGGCATTACGTGTGGAGAGTGAGCAGAGCGAGTTCTTTGACCTGAATGTTGGTTTGAAACAGGGGTGTGTGATGTCCCCGTGGTTGTTTACTGTATATATGGATGGAGTCATGAAATAAATACTATCAAGAGCAGTGGATGTTGGTGTATCGCTGAAAAGGGAGGGAAATGAGTGGAAGCTGCCTGTACTGCTGTTTGCGGATGATACAGTTCTGATGAGCGATAATGAATGGTTTGGTAAATGAGTTTGGAACAGTGTGCGAAAAACGGAATTTGAAGGTAAATGCGGGGAAGAGCAAGGTTATGGTCTTCGAAAGGGGTGAAGTCACAGAGTGTGAGGTGAAGTTGACCAGGCAGGCTATGGAGATCGTCAACTCTTTTAAGTATCTGGGCAGTGTGTTGAGTAAAGATGGGACTATGGATGAAGAAGTGCGGGAGAGGGTACAACAGGGGAAGAGGGTTGTAGGAACGCTGAAAGCAGTAACAAGAAATAGGGTGGTCAGTATGGAGTGAAAAAGTCCTTGCATGACAGTGTGGTAATCCCGACACTGACTTACGGAAGCGAAGCATGGACGTTGGTTGAGAGACTCAGACCAAGAGTGAGAGCAGTGGAAATGAATTACTTGAGAAGTCCGTGCGGAGTTACATGTAGTGATAGACAGACTACTGAAGAAGTAAGAAGGAGGTGTGGTGTGGAGAGGTAGATGTGCTGGAAAGTGTGAAAAGGAACAACTTGAGATGGTTCGGCCATATGGAACGTATGGAAAGCGAGAGAATGACTAAGAGGGTGTACGAGAGCGAGGTGGAAGGACAGAGAGGGAGAGGTGGAAGGATGGAGTGAGGAAGTATATGAACGAAGGCGGTGCAGGTTGGGGGGAGGGGCGTCGACTGACTGGGGACAGAGGTGCATGGGGGCGGTTCGTTCGTGGCTACCCCTTCGGGGATCACGGCGTCAGACAATAGATAGATAGATAGATCATGGCTGCGACTTTACAACGGCGTCGGGCTGGGCTTAAAGGATCGTTGACAGTCTTAACCTCGGAGATTGACGAATTCCTTGACTCGGCGTCTAAAGTTGCAGTGCAGGCTAGGTTGCTCAGCATCCAAAAACAAATTGACAAGTATGAGGTCACACAGGAGGACCTGGCTACACTTTACGAGACAGACGCCGAATATGCCAAGGAATTAAGAGAGGATACCCTATATTTGGAGGGCATGCAAGTAATCGTCACCACACTGAAGGGAATCTTATCTCCAGAGGTCAAGAAGGAGTCGGCTCAACCCGAGCCGAAGAAGTCAAATGTCAAACTACCACATCTTACTCTTCCGAAGTTTGACGGTGATGCAACGTTGTGGTCATGGTTTTGGGAAATGTTAAAATGATAATCCCGATCTCACCGACATACAACGATTCACCAATCTTAAGGGTCAGCTTCTGGGTGATGCGCATAAGTTAGTCGAAAGATTTATTGTCAAGAACGCGAGTTACGCCCCTGTGATAGAGCTCTTGCAAGATACATATGGGCATCCAGACCGCATCAGGGCGGCTTATGTTACACAGTTTAATCAACTAGCTTCACCCAGATGCCAAGCCGCTGATCTTAAGAATTTCTATGGGAACATGGAGAGTGTGATGAGGTCAATCATTAGCCATGGCATTTGTTTGGGGGAATTTTGTGTGGTGACTCTTATTAACAAATTACCATCACCACTAAAGGAGACTATAAACGGGAAATGAGAGATTTGAACCTGGATTACAAGAAATTTACCCAATGCTTCCAGGCTGAAGTATACAACTTGGCAGGTCAAGACAAAGTGGGAAGGACACCAATGGCTACTGCAACATTTACCGTCCAGAGCGAAAGCAGGAAATTCAACTGTGTCTTGTGTAGTGGCAACAATCATTTGTGGTACAAGTGTTTAACCCGTACTGTACCGTAGGATACAGTAATAAAAGTCCCCAGCAGTCCCAAGCAATGTGGCGAAAATGGCAGGAGAGACCACCTATCCACCTCCAAAGATGAGGCAAGACTGGCTCTGTCACCCTTCAGTGGGTCTCATATAAGCTGAGAAGTGTTGCCATAACGGGAGCAGTGCTCACACGGTGGTGGTAACTGGTACAGCCTTGTACAGGCAGTTACAAGGAAAGTACATTACTGACGACTATATCCGTCACTGGGACTGGGGAGTTACTTATCAACTGACGACTATAGTCGTAACTGGGATTGGAGGGGTTAAGGTATAAAACAGGGCTTCTTAAAGTGAAAAGAGCCCGTCAACTACGTCTCTGCACTGGGTGCTTATCAAGAGAGCATGGCCATCTAGGTTATACTAACCCTAACATTAGAAGCTGCAAGTTTTGTAAGGGTAAGCACTTTCATTCCTAATGTACACAGAAACAAGGGAAGGAAAGTAGACCAGTGGAGGCTAATAACCAAAAGAGAGAACATACTGCTACTACATTAACTACAATGTCCGTTGCTACAGGTAGAAATACCGTAATCTTGCCTACCGTTCAGCTGCCGGTAAAGGGTAAGGAAAATAATTGTGTCAAAATCAGATCGCTACTCGATCAATGTTCTCAGAGGACCCTCGTGAAGTCATCTGTTTTATCCTCCCTTTTCTATTATTCAAAAGGAACTGAGGAGTTATGTCTTCACGGATCATCGGAAAACAAGCCTCTAGGGATTATAATATCGTAGCACTGCATTACAAACACAGAGGTAAATTTCATCAACTAGACGCAATAGTGGTTGATGAATTGCCAGAAAATAAGAGTGAACTTAGCCTAAAGTCTAAACTGGTTAGTTTGCAATATATAGGTATAAAATTAGCCGATCCTCACGCAACGGATACAGATCAGATGGAGCTGCTCATCGGTGCTGATCACTATTATGACATCGTGCCGCCTGGATTTAAAAGGTCAGCGAGTTTAATTCTGCTTCCTACCAAATACGGGTATGCTATAAGTGGGTCATATGTGGCACAGAATATCAGCTCCAACACTGAAGTAATTACTGTATTGAAAGTAGCAGTAACACCAATGGACAAATACATGTCTACTGGTACAATTCCACCATGCAAAAATGATTTAAATATTTTGTGGGATATCGATCACATCGGGATAACCCCTTAGGAATATTAACAAGTTGAGCGTCAAGCACTATTGTCATATGAGGATACCGTTGTCTATGATCCTGACAGCCAACAATACCAAGTGAGACTGCCCTGGAACAACTATAAGGATCAGCTGCCAACAAATAATGGTTTGGCAATAGGCCGCCTTCGTGGTCTTCAGAGAAGATTCATTAAAGAACCTGACTTTTGCGAGGAATACTCAAAAGTCATAAAAGATCAGGTGTCCCGTGGATTTATAGAAATGGTGCCTTTTGACAATTCAGATACCGGTCAGTACTTGGCTCATCATGGAGTTGTCTAGGAGAGCAAGACGACACCAGTGCGTATTGTCTTTGATTGTTCAGCCAAGGTGAGTGATCGTTAGCCTAGTCCCAATGACTGCCTGCATACTGGACCTTCACTGGTACTAGACTTGGTGCAGGTTTTACTCCGGTTTAGACTCGATATATATGCCTGGGTGTCTGATATCGAGAAGGCGTTTCTGATGTTAAGACTCCATGAGGATGACCAAGACTATACCCGGTTTATGTGGCCAAAATTTCCACAGCAGCTCGATTCCCCCCTCATTTGTTACCGCTTCCGGGCGGTATTATTTGGCGCTACATGTTCCCAATATCTTCTAAATGCCACCATTTTAAATCACTTATCAAATGTCATTGCAGATCCGCAGGTTATTCATAAAATTCGGTCAGGGCTATACATTAACAATCTACTGGGTACAGGAAATGATGAAGATCTCCTGATTGATAACTATGGTGTGGTCCGGGAAATTATGAATGATGCCCATCTACATTTGCGTGAATGGGCGACAAATAGTTCTGCTTTGCGGACTGTACTGCAACATGATGGAGTGGCGGGTGTACAACATGAACAAGTGAGGATACTAGGGTTGCTTTGGCAGACGGACACAGATACCCTCTCATTCGGCGTTTAATACACTCAATATTCGCAGATTACAAAACGGATTTGCTTGAGTTTGACTGCTAGACTTTTTGACACCTTGGGGATAGTTCTACCAGTGTCGATCAAATTAAGATTATTCCTTCAGCAATTATGGAGAATAAAATTAGATTGGGATGAGGTTTTAACGGGAGATCTGGTTTAGGAGTGGGAAGACATTATATCAGATCTTCGTCTCTGTAAGGGTTTTAATTTTCCTCGGAGAGTAGTCATAGATCAACCTGTTTCCATTCATGCCTTCTCAGATGCTAGCAAGGTCGCTTACGGGACTGTCATTTACTTAGTTGACACAAGTGGCAGCCGTCTTGTCTTGGCGAAGGTTAAGGTCGCCCCGATCGAATCCCTTTCCATCCCAAAATTAGAGCTAACTGCAGTCCTGTTGGCTGCTAGACTCGTTCACTTTATCGAGGATACTTTTAAAAATTTGCCACGCATCTCGGAGACAGTTATCTGGAGTGACAGCCAAATTACGCTCTACTGGTTACATAGCCGAAAGAAGCTGCCAGTATACGTCACCAACCGTGTCGACGAGATTCATGCCCTGATCCCGACCTCACAGTTCCGGTTTGTGTCTACAAAAGAGAACCCAAGTGACTGCATTACTCTTAGTGTGTCTGCTAAATTTCTCAAATCTTCTGCGTTGTGGTGGAATGGCCCATGCTGGCTTACTGATCCCAACGAATGGCCGGAGAATATAGATTTGAACGAGCAGCACACTGCTATTGTGGCACCAGTAATCGACTCGGTAGCTAAAGATGACACATGGTTATGGGACTGGGTTAGATTCAGCAGCTATGAGAAACTACAACGTGTTACAGCATGGACAAAATGTAAAAGCAAAAATCAATAGCAAAAAATAGCAAAAAAAATCAATAGTCCACAGGAAGTGCTCATCTCAATGTGAAGGAGATCAAAATTGCAGATAAAATACTATATAAGCTCTGTGAACAAGAAGTCTATACACAGGAATATAAATTATTGGTTAAGGGAAGAAAGTCCAGGAATAACCTGATCAACCAGGTGGGATTACACTTGAAGGGAGATCTAATACATTGCGGAGGCAGATTACGATTGGCAGCTCTCTCTGAGGCAGGTAAGTATCCAATGCTACTGCCCTCCAATCATCCATTAACTCACTTTATAATATATAGGTGTCACCAACTCTGTTGCCATAATGGGGTTGGACACATAGTCACCTATGTTCGACAGAAATGGTGGGTTCCTAAAATCAGGCAAGTGGTAAAGAAAGTTTTGCGAAAGTGCCTAAAATGTAGACGGGTACAAGGAGCACACAATGATCCCGTTGGAGTACCTCCCTTACCAGACCTGCGGACCACCCCAGGTGACCCATATAAAGTTATCGGGGTGGATTACAGTGGAGCAATTCCTGTTAAAGATTCACCCAATCTTAAGGTATATATAATACTTTTCACCTGTGCCGTTACCAGATGAATTCACCTGGAACTGGTCACCAATCTCACTTGTGATAGCTTCCTACATGCATTCAGAAGATTTTGAAGTAGACAAGGATATCCACGTATCATGCAGAGTGATAATGCTAAAATGTTTATAGGGGCATCTACATATCTTCAAGATGTGAGCAATAACCCCAAGATTCAGACCTGCCTTGCGAAAGTGAAATGCGAGTGGCGATTTATTCCCGCTAGAGCACCTTGGTTTTGTGCAATTTGGGAAAGAGCCATCGGGATCGTGAAGGCAGGCTTGAAAAAGGTGCTGGGTAGAGCTCTCATTTCGATTGAGATTTCTTGGAGATTGAAGCCACTGTCAATGATCGCCCTCTATATTATGTCTCTGGTGATTTGGAGGATCTAACCCCAATTACCCCCTCAGTATTGGTACGAGGATACCGACTGCAGGCTCTTCCTGAGGAATATGATGAGGATGCTGTTGGAGATCCAGACTATGTGAGTAAAGAAGTGATATCGGCACGTTACAAATACATTCGCAAACTGTAGCGAGACATTTGGCGTCGCTGGTCTATAGAATATCTGGTAACTCTAAGAGAAGCACAGAAAAGTAAACTAGCACCAATAACGGGTCATTGGCCTAGGGTAGGTGACGTGGTAACCGTCCATGAAGAGGGCCCGCGTGCAAGGACGACCCCTCGGACCAGTTACCCAGAGATATCCCCTCCCTGGCTTCTACTTCTGCGCAGCCTATTGACGCGTCCAGCGGATGCCCAAGTCGACAGGCGACCTAGATATCCTCTCAAACCTGGCGGGATAAGATTGCCTCCGGACAATTATAATCATGTAAATAAGAAAGTTGATAGAGTGGTGGGAGGGTGGGGGGTACCATTAGAGGTGAATGGGAATGGTAGTGCACTTGTGGACGTATGTATGAGGAGGAGGTTGTGGATAGCCAACACATTCTTCCGACACAGAATGATACACAGGTGCACATGGAAAGTGGTGTGGAAGATGAAGGGTAAGGATAAGACAGTGGTGGAACGAAAGGCACTGATTGATTATATATGTGTGGATGAACGAATGAAGAAATCTGTGCTGGATGCTAGGGTGTATAGGAGTATTGGAGGGGGGTTGTCTGATCATTATGTAGTAGTAGCTAAAATTAGGATACAAAAGAAGTGGGTCAGGAGAACTGGAGAGAGGCGAGAGGAAGGTGGAATGGCGAGGAGGGTGGAGAGGCGACAGGAGAAGGAAATCAGGGAAGAGTACAGGAAAGCAGTAGAAAGATGACTAGGTGGGTTCGACCTGGAAGATATGGAGGAAGTGGAGGAGATGAGCAAGGTGTTTAACCCGAGAACTGCGGGAAGACTCTTAAGAGTTCCCCCGGCGGACTGTGGGAAGACTCTTAAGAGTCAGGGAAAAAAAAAATCCATTTAACCCTTATTTAGCGGCGAGCAACATAAGTCGAGTTAAATAAAGCTGGACTATGTGGCGGCGCTCGACATAACTCGAGTGGCAATTTCAGCACGTAATGTGGCTGAGAGAGAGAGACAAGTGGTGGCAGGAGACTAGCGAGCGTATGACTGCTCCAGACCACCGCGGCGAACCTACTGACACAAATCTCAGCTCCCTCCTCCCTCTCTCACTCACTACATACTCAATTATGTACTGAAAGTACCGAATTACCTGCTTTTTGCACTCGCGTTGCACGGTTATTGCAAGAAAACTATCCATCATACAAGGATCGTTATGGTGTCATTCGAAAGCTCTGTTTATGCCCTTTCAGGGATAGGTACTTGTTTTACGTTCTGGGTCTTATTTAGGCATGAAAATGATCACGTAAACAGCCCTATTTTGGCTAAAAACACCCCGCTGTGCGGTACACATAAATAAACCGCATAGGCCGCTCGTAAGGTGTTAAAACCCCCCCCCCAAAATTTATTTTTTATTTTTTTATTTTTTTATTTTTTTATTTATTTTTTGCTCCTGGGCCATGCCAAATATCACTCCTCCACCTCCCCTCCTTCCCCACTTTCCTCACCTCCTTCAGTTATCACCTATTTTCCCTGTTATTCCCTTATTCTGTGGTATATTTTCGTGCTAACATTAGCGAGTTGCAAGCAGGGCATTGTCATCACTGTTAGCAAGCGAGTGCAAGAGAGAGAGAGAGAGTATCGATCGACAGTCTCTCTCCAGACGTGGAAAAAAGTGGTGGGAAGGGAGGTTGCCTCAGCCATACATTATGTAACTCCCGGCCTGTATCGCCGATTTTGACCATCCAAACGCTTTTCCACTTGTTTTATTGTTGTAACAGATTAATACCTTTATAATCAACCTATAATAGGCGCATATGGATAAGTATTAATGCTATTTATGGTAAAATAATGATGTTAGTGATGGGAACAGCTCAAATACGTCAGCACAGGAGTGTGGTGTCTCATACCCGTGATACCCCCCATGCGCACTTCAGAGGTTAAGGGAGAGATCTGTGCAGCATGTGAGGAGGTGTTTGGAGTAAGGAGAAGAAGGAGGGGAGTGAAAGGTACAGCATGGTGAACAGAAAAGGTAAAAATAGCTGTGGAAGACAAGAAGAAAGCCTATAGAGAGTGGTTGGGTAGTAGAGGGAATGAAGATTTGGAGAGCCAGAAACGAGAGCGGTACGTGGAGAGAAAGATAGTGGTGAAGAGAGTAGTGAAGGAAAGTAAGAGAAGAGTAGATGAGGAATCTGAGTGTAAAATGGGGGGAGTGTAAGAAACTGTTCTGGAAAGAAGTCAAGAAAGTTAGGTAAAGTAGCAAGGGAAACAATAAGGGTGTGAAAGATAAGAATGGGGGAATGCTAGCCGAGAAGCAAGAGAGAGTCGAAAGATATAGGGAGTACTTCAACGAGTTGCTAAATGTAAGGAATGAGGTGCCAGCAAACATAGCTGGATGGGGCATGAGAGAGAGTAGAAGAGAAGTAGTGGAGGAGGAGGTGGGGATCAGGAGGTCAGAAGTGTGGGAAGCCATGAAAAGACTGAAGTTAGGGAAAGCACCAGGAACAGATGGAGTGTGTGGGGAAATGTTGAGGTATGGTGGTGAGATAGTGATCGAATGGGTATGGACAATGTGTAAACTAGCATGGGAGAAGGGGAGTGCATCTGATGACTAGAAGACAGGCATAATAGTCCCCCTATATAAGGGTAAAGGGGAAAGAGGAGTGTGTGGTAACCACCGAGGAATATGTCGTCTAAGCATAGTAGGAAAGGTGTACAGTAGGGTAGTGATTGAGAGTGAGAGTGAGAACGGAAAAATGGATAGGTGATGAGCAGGGAGGTTTTAGGAAGGGAAGAGGATGTGTAGATCAGATTTTTACCCTGAATTATGTTGTGGAGAAATATCTGGAGAATAAACAAAAGGTGTATGTTGCCTTTATGGACTTGGAGAAGGCCTATGACAAAGTGGATAGAGAAGGCATGTGGAAAGTACTTAGAATATACGGAGTAGATGGTAAGATGCTGAAAGCAGTGAAGAGCATGTATGAGGGTGCAAAGGCGGTAGTACATGTATCCTGTTTATTATTCCTAGGGGGTAGAGGAGAAACGGATATAAATTAAATAACTAAACCTGGAAAGATGAATTGGCCTAGGCTATAAAAATGTTACCGGGTCGGTGGTTGACTTACATGTTATTATGTATATGTCGGCTGTCTGTGGTAGTCCCAGTAATATCTATTAAGCACTTCTAGTATTAAAGGAACTTAGCTGTGATGCAAAGAGTGTAGATTAGGTGATGGACAGGTTGGTAGGCGAATATCAGGGAAGTTCTGGTGTTATGTGGCAGAAACTGGTGGTTTGTTGTTAGTGGGGTGAAGTCTTTATGAAGTGTGTCTGAGATTCCCTTTTGTTGTGATAATATAAAATATATTTAAGGGTTTTATATCGTCCCCCGTGATTAAATGATAAGGGAAAATAAACTAAGATATAATTGGTGCAACCACAGTAATATTTATCCACAAAGATAAATAAAGTAATGCGTATAAACAAAAAGGAACCAGCTGTCGTGAACCTGGGAAATTTAAACTACGGTATCTATACCAGAATTCACGGCATACTCCGCCACCAGCTATACAAAGTATTTACAATTGTCTCGTCCCGATCATGGATCGCCATAATTGGGAGGAACCCAAAGCAGCCCGACGTGACGGCCTCTGAGGGGTATCACCTCGGTCCGCTCCAGTAGCAGGAAGGATATTATCAGAGTTCGGCTTGCTGTCGCCATCCACTACCTCTAAATCTATCTCTAGTGGGTATAGCTTAACCACCGGTCTGGTAGTCAAACCGGCTCCTGTTTTTACCTGAACTACCCTACATTCGTGGTCAGGACCACGAAGACGTTTCATTATCCGACCTATACGCCAAAAAAGTCGGGGGCCGTCATCATGTACTAGAACGACGTCCCCAACTTGCGGCTATGCTATCCCTCTGTTTACCATGAAGTGACGATGTTGCTCCCTGAGTGATATTAAATAATCAGTGCTCCACCTTTTCCACAGGTCATGTGAGAGTTTTGTTACGTATTGGAAGCGTTGATTGACGGAATCTTTGTTACGCCACGTCGTGTCCTTGAGATCTTCATCTGTGACTTCTCGCCTTGGAAAGCTTCTGATCCGCCTCCAATGAACCAGTTGTGAAGGAGTGATGGATAGAGGGTCTTCAAGATCACTGTACGTGTAGCCAAGCGGGCGATCATTGACTGTGGCCTCGAGCTCCAGTAATACCGTATTCAGTTCCTGAGGTAACCAATGCTCGACCCAGTACCTTCTTCAAGCCAGCCTTTAGGATGCCAATGACCCGTTCCCATATGGCACCGAACCATGGCGCCCTGGCCGGTATAAACCCACTCGCACTTGACTTCCGCTAGAGTACCTTTTAACCTTGCATCATCTACCAACTCCCGTAATGTACTGGCTCCGCTAACAAATGTGGTGGCATTATCACTCATCATAATCTCAGGGTAACCCCTCCTGCTACTAAACCTACGGAACACATGCAAAAATGATTCGCAGGAGAGGTTAGACACCGTCTCTACATGGACCGCTCTAGTAACTGCACAGGTGAATAAGACTACATATATTTTACTTACAGTACCCCCCTTCTCTTTTACTGGTAAGGCACCTGTGTAGTCAATCCCCGTTACCTGGAAAGGACTCACTTCTTGAACCCTAAACTCCGGCAATGGAGGGGCCTGTACAGCACGGTATGATGTACCTTGCAATCTCTTGCAAATGATACATCCCCTTAAGGCTTTCCTTACTACCTGTCTAATCTTGGGGATCCACCATCTTTGCCTTATGTAATTTACAACATAACTAACACCACCATGGTTACACACTTTGTGACAGTAATTACTAAGGAGAGTGGCTATACGATGTTTATTAGGGATAAGGATAGGGTACTTGGCGCTATCATGTAAAGCTGACAAGTGTAGCCTACCTCTACAGCGTATCATGCCTCCCTCCACATAGAGGCCTAACTGCTTCACTATATTGCTTGGTGTGCCCTGTCCTTTTGACAAATAGTGGTGTTCCTCAGAGTAAGCATCTCTCTGAGCTACCTTAATCATGGCTGATTCTGCTGCTCTTAATTCCGGCACCGTCAAGTATGCCGGTTTTGCCTGATAGTTCCCTCGTGTCTTCTCTCTAAAAGTCCTAATAAACCTAAGGACCCATGCCATTACATGCCATGACTTCATATATGAGCCATACCGGTCCCAATTCAATATGGCAGTAGGGGCAACCGGTACCGGCAATGACAGGGTTCCTTCTTGACTCATGTTACAACCCACAGTGGTGTCCCCTTCTATTGAGCCCCCTATTGGGCCATGATCAGGCCATAGCATTTGGTGAGGTAGCCATGTGGGCCCTCCCCACCAAAGCGAAGAAGCAACTAAGGACACATATGAAATCCCTCTGGTGACTAAATCACTGGGGTTGTCCTCTGTGGACACATAATGAAAATGAGCGCCGGGGACTAATGACTTTATCTCATCAAATGTATTCTGAACATAGATAGGCAAAATCTTCTTACTAGACAACCAGCATAGGGTTATCTGGCTGTCCGACCAGAGGTATATATTTTCTATAATCAGCTCGTCCGCGTAGGCCTCACATATATAACATGCGAGACGAGCTGCGAGAAGAACAGTATGGTGAGGGACTTAATAGGCGACACTCTAGCTTTGACCATTACTAACCTACTCTCCTCTTCACCAACCGCATAGGCCGCTACACCATATGCTACTGAGCTAGCGTCACTAAATAGGTGCAGTGTAACCCTCTTTGAATTAGTGACCTGACGGGGAAACATGATACCTGTACTATCTATCATATCGTCATAAATACCCTGCCAGTTAGCTCTCATGTCATTTGGAATGGGTACATCCCACCCACACTCTAATCTCCACAAGTCCTGTACGAACCTCCGCGCCCGGATGGTTACCGGTAGCAACACTCCTAGAGGATCGAACACACTCGCGGTTAGACTTAGAGCCTCGCATATTGTAACCAATGCAGGGTTACTTCCGCGGAAATTAACCTGTAACATATCCTTATCAGTTAGCCACGCAATGCTAAGTACCTTAACCCTGTCTTGTTTGGCGGAAGCTATACCCTTTAGGTGCAACAGTTCCCGCAAGCTCCCATTATTTGTGACCCACTCACGTAAAGACAGGTTAGCGCTGGAAAATATTCTACGGGCATCCCAACATTGTTGTTGCAAATCACTTACATCATCACCAGTCCCCTGCAAGTTATCAATATACAACCCCCTTTTTAGCTTATTAACTACCTCACTGTTCTCCTGTATCATAGACAGGTGTTTTTGAATGGTAGCAATAAGGAGGAACTGGGAACAGGTTGCCCCGAACAGAACTGCACGGAACCGGTAGACAATGTAAGGACTTGCAACATCCAAGGGATCAACGGGCCACAGAAACCTAGTAGCATCCCTATCCTTCTCACTCAATCCCACCATGAGAAATGCTTTCTCAATATCACTCACCCAGGTAAATTGATGGCATCTAAAGCGTAGAAGTACCTGGGTGAGGTCAGCCACTAGCGATGGACCTGTATGGAGACAGTCATTCAGACTGAACGCCCTCTCGTCCATCCTAGCCGAACAGTCAAACACTATCCGTACAGGCATAGTAACACTATCTTTAGTAATACCATGGTGAGCTAAGTATTGAATGGGATGACCAGCTTGATTCCTGTTATCTACCCTTTCAATAAACCCCCTTTCTACCTGATCATCCAGAACCTTTGTATACTGTTGACAGTAGTTGGGATCCTTTATAAATTTACGCTGCAATCCTCTCATTCTGCCCAGGGCTAACTTAAAGTTATCAGGTAATTTATCTATGTTATCTCTCCAGGGCAGTTTCACTATATACTGTCCCTGTGCTTCGGAATACTGTACCATTTCAGAAAATCTATTCAATACTCTCTCCCCACCCTTACCAGTCTCATTAGGACTTATACCAATATGGTCCAAGTCCCATAGAGCTGTCAGATCCTTTAATTCTGGAGATTTCCTGCCAATATCTTCCTGTATCTCCACTAAAGGGTCTACTGCTAACTTAAGAACAGTGACTAACTCTACATGGGTCTCTTCTATATCTGACTGATAAGTGCCACTCAGTGCATAACCATAAATTGTGGGTGACATAACTATACTTCCTTCCCTGGCATAGACTGAATGTACAAAGTGGTATTAAAAGTCCGCCCCAATCAGTAACCCTATCATATCTCCATCAGTGATACCTGGAAAGGCTAAATTGTAACCCCGAGCCTTGATAGCATTTACCTCCACCCCTAATCCTCTCTCTGGTTTGTATACTGGTAACTCCTCCACCACAACGGCCCTCAATTTACGCACCCTTTTTCTGTGATGATAGGTTAACTCTACTATTTCATACTCAGTACTACCAAGTGAGCCAGTAAATCCCTGGAGACTTAGCTGTTCCTTACTGACCCTAATGTTATCAAGCTGCGATAAAGCAGAGCGCAAGATGAAGGTACGTTGCGAACATTGGTCCAACAAAGCTCTTACTTTATTGGTATGACCGTTTCTGTCGGTCAAGGGAATCTGAATGGTAGGCAAAAACACTGCATTACGGCCCGAAGCCACAGCCATGGTCACTGTTGGTTCAGGGGCCACTGGTTGTCCAGTTTGTTCAAGGCGTGGCGTCGGACACAAATAATTAAAATGTTTCTGTTGGCAGAATCGGCACGGCCTAATTTTAGGGTTAGTACACCCCTGGCTGCCATGGTCTGACGACAGGCACCCGACGCACAATTTCAACTGCCTTGCTCTATTGGCCTTGGCGGGACTGTTCTTGTATTTAGGACAATTTGCCCAAAACTTTCCTGTCTTTAACCTCTCCGCTGTGTAGGTGGGGTATTGGCCACCCCTCCCTGTGTGGAGGTATTTAAACTGTTTCCTAAACTCAAATCGTCATCGTACCATAAATATCATTAATACTTATTCATATGTGCCTATTTTACGTTGATTATAAAGGTATTAACCTGTTACAGCAATAAAACAAGTGGAAACAGCGTTTGGATGGTCAAAATCGGCGATAGAGGCCGGGAGTTACATAACTTATGGCTGAGCCAGCCTGCCAGCCAGCCATCCGTCATGACGGCTGGAGAGACACTGTTGCGTGGTAGTCTCTCTCTCGCTCTTTCCCACGCTTGGTAACACAGATGACCACGCCCTGCTAGCAACTCGCTAATGTTAGCACGAATATATACCTAAGAATAAGGGAATAACAGGGAGAATAGGTGATAATTGAAGGGGGGGGGGGGAAAGGGTGGAAGGAGGGGATGTGGAGGAGTGATATTTGGCATGGCCAAGGGGCAATACAAAAAAAAATATATATATATATATAATACTGGGCTGATTTAATGTTTTTTTTTTAGGCCTTGGATTATATAAGGCTTCCCGCAGCCCACCGGTAGGCCTTATATAAGTCTTGCCTCACTTGCTGGGTTAAACACAACTTACATCCATACTTCTGCTTGGTATTAGGTTTCTGATACACCGCATATGCTGCTGTGGCGGTCGCCCCAAACTGTTCTAGTGGATTATGTCTACTTTCTAGATTGCACACTTCAGTCTTAAATACACGAACATATTCATCCACATCCAGCCAGTATCCACATCCAGCCAGTTGTCTTTTAATTCACGCTTAATCACCTCAGAGAGTGCACTAGGAAGTTTATTATGCAACAGTACTGCACACATTTCACTTACTGTTACATCCATAGAGCGTAATGACTCTAATGCACACTCAAATGACGTGGAAAAATCTTTCCGAGCACTGACCTCCTGGCTAGGATGCGGGAGATTACACAGTTTCGCTATGTGAGCTGCTTTGATGCGATTCTTTTGACCATAACTGTTTTTTAGAATATTGACCACTGGTTCATAACTTGCAGCGACCAAACTAAACCCACCAACAATTTGTAGAGCCTCACCACTAAGTTGTCCCTTTGGATACGTAGATTTCTGAATGTCAGTTAAGTCTGTTTGGGAGTGTACACTACAATCAAAGAGCTCCCAGAAACCCACCCACTGCGTTGGATCCCCGTCAAAAACTGGCAACTTCAGGGAGGGTAGCTTAATACCCTTGTGTTTTCTACTTGCTGCGCTATCATGAGATCTACCAGTAGTTGTTGTCTGGAGAACACTATCAAACTCAGCTAACTGACTTGTTTACTTGATTAACATACTGCATATCTTTCACCATCTCCTCCTCTAACTGATCATCTGAATATAAGCTATACAACTCTACGTTATACGACTCTATATCAGCTAGGGCCTTTTCTACAGTGATTTTCACACCCCTTACATCATGCAGTGTAGCAGCATTTTCAATAAAATCAGACAGATTAGAGGTAAGCTTAGTAATCCCTCCCTTCTTGGCGGCCCTGAACTGCCGCAATGACATTATTTTCTCCTCCATTCTTAAAAAAATTACGGTAACTAAAGCTTAACCCACTGAGCCCCAGCGACGAAGGGTTTGCGTCCACAATGTATGTAACGCTAAACCCCAGCGACGCATGGTTTGCGTCCTGGCCGGTCCGGTCCCAATTACTCCGGTCCTATGGCACCTAGAGGGCTCCGATTAGTATGGGAACTGTGTAAGTATCCCACGCACCCATGCCGATGGTTGAAAACTCTCAAAGTCCAACAGCGTGCGCGTGAGCGCGCAAAAACATGTTTTTTGGGGGAAATTGCCTTCAATTTTTTACTCTTTTCCGTTTTCGGGGGCTCTGTAGGACCATTTTTTGAGCTTTTTGATCGGTTTTTCGTGGTTTTTCCTTCATTCCTAACCCATTCGCTATTGTTTCTGGAATAAAAAAAAATGTCAGAATCAGCCGGTCCTGGGTGGTACATTTACAAATATTTAGCTGGTACTCGGCGGGTTAAGGAACAACAATACTAATCGTCACTGTAGGCTAACCTATTCTAATCTATTCTAAGCCTAGGCTAACCTACTTACATTGATGACGACAGCAACCAAGCAAATTGAAGCATGCAGATCGCGTGCCCCCTGTGAGTTTACAAATGATAAAAAAAAGGAAATTTATATATATATCATATTATTCTACTTTACAATATTTACTTTACTATATTACATTTTAACAAATTACAAAGTTAATGCCTGAAAAAGAAAGGAAAAGAAAGAGAAAGAAGGACCAAGACTCCTCTGAAGGAGGAACAGCCGCAGCCGTCGTAATAGTCTTGAGATCTAGCCTATTGCCTCGACTGCTCCTCCTCGGCCCTGTCCTTCTCCTCAAAGAAGGCATGCACTCTGTCTAGTAGCATATCTAATACCTTCCGGCTCCCTGGCGCATCTAACCCAGGCTGAGGTCTGCCTGACAGTGTCCACCCTTGCCCCTGGTCTATAGAACTGCTTAACAAAAAAAGCAGGGCACTGCACTGGACGGTCCAGCGGAAAATCCCGGACATACGAATGGCCGAAGAGGGCCACTTTTCTCAAGGGCACAGGGTAGCCACCGGACAATGGCTCAAACTCTTGGCCGACGTCCCCCCATGCCCTTGCAGCTTCCCCCAGTGCGCCCCTCAACATTTGTCCATTGGATCGCCAAGCTCAACACAAAGGCAGACAAGTCAGGCCTCATACCCCCCCAATTCTTATCAATATATAACAGATGGCCCAGAATCCTGGTCACACGGCACCAATTATATCCTGTTTATTATTCCTAAGGGGTAGAGGAGAAACGGATATAAATTAAATAACTAAACCTGGAAAGATGAATTGGCCTAGGCTATAAAAATGTTACCGGGTCGGCGGTTGACTTACATGTTATTATGTATATGTCGGCTATCTGTGGTAGTCCCAGTAATATCTATGAAGTACTTCTAGTATTAAAGGAACTTAGCTGTGATGCAAAGAGGTTAGGTGATGGACAGGTTGATAGGCGAATATCAGGGAAGTTCTGGTGTTATGTGGCAGCAACTGGTGGTTTGTTGTTAGCGGGGTGAAGTCTGTGTGAAGTGTGTCTGAGATTCCCTTTTGTCGTGACAATATAAAATATATTTAAGGGTTTTATATCGTCCCTCGGGATTAAATAATAAGGGAAAATAAACTAAGATATAATTGGTGCAACCACAGTAATATTTATCCACAAAGATAAATAAAGTAATGCGTATAAACAAAAAGGAACCAGCTGTCGTGAACCCGGGAAATTTAAACTACGGTATCTATACCAGGATTCACGACAACATGTGGAGAATGAGCAGAGCGAGTTCTTTGACCTGAATGTTGGGTTGAAACAGGGGTGTGTGATGTCCCTGTGGTTGTTTACTGTATACTGTATATGGATGGAGTAATAAAAGAAATACAAGGAAGATCAGTGGATGTTGGTGTATCGCTGATAAGGGAGGGAAATGAGTGGAAGCTGCCTGTACTGCTGTTCGCTGATGATACAGTTCTGATGAGCATTAATGAATAGGAGTTGCAGGGTCTGGTAAATGCGTTTGGAAAAGTGTGCGAAAAACCGGAATCTGAAGGTAAATGCGGGGAAGAGCAAGGTTATGGTCTTCGAAAGGGGTGAAGCCACAGAGTGTGAGGTGAAGTTGAACGGTCAGGCTATGGAGATTATCAGCTCATTTATGTACCTGAGCAGTGTGTTGAGTAAAGATGGGACTATGGATGAAGAAGAGCGAGAGAGGGTGCAACAGGGGAAGAGGGTTGTAGGAACGCTGAAAGCAGTAACAAGAAGTAGGGTAGTCAGTATGGAAGTGAAGAAGTCCTTGCATGACAGTGTGGTAGTCCCGACACTGACTTACGGAAGCGAAGCATGGACGTTTGAGAAGAGACTCAGACCAAGAGTGAGAGGGGTGGAAATGAGTTAATTGAGAAGTGGGTGCGGAGTTACATGGAGGGATAGACAGACAAATGAGGAAGTAAGAAGGAGGTGTGGTGTGGAGGTAGATGTGCTGGAAAGTGTGAAAAGGAACACCTTGAGATGGTTCGGCCATAGGGAACGTATGGAAAGCAAAAGAATTACTAAGAAGGTGTACGAGAGCGAGGTGGAAGGACAGAGAGGGAGAGGTAAACTGAAGGAGAGGTAAAAGGATGGAGTGAGGAAGTATATGGATGAAGGTGGTGCAGGTTGGGAGGAGGGGCGTTGACTGACTGGGGACAGAGGTGCGGTTCGTTCGTGGCCACCCCTTCGAGGATCACGGCGTCAGGCAATAGATAGATATATAGATAGAAATATTGTATATTTCGGTTGTGGGAATATGTCCATACTCTATATACTCTATTTAGTATGAACAGTATCAACGCTACGTAATTGGGGTTAATGTAGCGTTACGTATCTTTCCGTAGTCTTAAGTTGAACGCTTCCGTAACCTTATGTTGAACGTTACATATTTCGGGAAGAATATAGTATTCTATAGTTAAATATGGGCAAGTATTTTGTAGGATTATAATTCCCATATATTACTGTGTTACTTATTATTATTGTTCCCATTTATCTCATTGTATAATAATGGGATACATTTTCCGCATGCTTTGCTCGTGCGCCGATTGTCACGAGGGATACGAAGAAGACTCCCTCGGCCCTTCTCTATCATATCTCCTTCCCAACAACACGTTGCATCACCCTTGTGTCATGTGTTCATTTATTTAGGTGTTTTAGCTTCACTATTCATTTCATCATTCATCTAATTAGTCATATTATAGAAACAGAAATTTAGAGTAAATTCATTAATATTAAGTTAGCCTAGCCTTTCCACTTCCTTTCTTTTTCCTTGTCCTTCTAACACCGAGTTGAGCCCTACTGCTAATCGTTATCTTTGATCATCCTTCTGAGTTAGTATCATAATAAGGTAAGTTTTTTTTCTTTATGCGAGTTAAATTTATCTAAAAATCCACTTGTAATTAGTAAATAACCACATAAATTGGTCCTTCGACAGTGAGTTATCTTGCCTTTGCCATCATTATTTATTTTGGTATCCTGGCTGGCTTGGTTAGAGGTGGGCCTTACCCTGTTTTTTTGCTGTGTTTCCAGTTGTGACCTCATGGCCCAAGGCTTTTTGGCCCCGTGGAGCTGTCGGTGGGGGGGGGGGGAGGAATTTGTAGTGGAAAAAAGTGGACATAATAGGCCATTCCTACGTTAGGCACTTGTACGTTGATCGCCCTGTATCTCCTTTTTTTACTGTCGATCCTCTGTCCGCATCGACAGCTTGAAGGGTTCGGGAGCCTGGAGTCGTCTGCTGCAAATGCAGCCAGACTTGTCGTTCCTAGTAATCGGCGTAAA
The DNA here is from genome assembly GCA_032716605.1 of Paralithodes platypus. Classification (NCBI taxonomy): domain Eukaryota; kingdom Metazoa; phylum Arthropoda; class Malacostraca; order Decapoda; family Lithodidae; genus Paralithodes; species Paralithodes platypus. The sequence goes on from CM064525.1 coordinate 28,562,951, forward strand.
CGACATAAGCAGCGGGGTGAGCCCTAGAGGACTAGGAGAGAGTATAATTTTGTGAGATAGCGGAGGAGATAGAGAGGCGCACTGGGGGTCATTGCCAAGTAATCGGGGTAGAGAAGAGGCCAGCTCCCTGTGGTGTTGAAGAGGACGAGTTCAACCGAATACGCAACGCCATCAATCGATGGCTGAAACGACAAAATCCCTTCACTCGTGCCCGGTACTCGTCAATGAATACGTCTGAGGCCGACTTCGGGCCTGATGGAATTCATCTCTCACCTGCTGCCTCAGACCGTATCTGCTCGGAAATCCTGGCCACCTGCAGGAAATTCTTTAGCCAGGACGAGGATACTCTGGTGGATAGGGCATATGATGAGATGTTTTCTCATCATGAATAAATAATTCAGTAATAAAACATGCACAGTACAGTATTAAATAAAGTTCCTCAATAATTCAAAATTAATTACACCTACCAAACATAATATTTGGCTTAAGTTATTAAATATTTCTCTTTAGGCCTCAATGTTAATAATACAATTGGCATATCGGAAGGATATTTGAATTAAGCGTAGCCTACTTTACTGTAATAACTTCTTAAAAATTTACTAAATTATGCATACTATACTGTAATTTCTTAAATTATTAATTTCATCCCATTAACTATTTTCAAAATTAACACTCATCATTATGCCTTAAAGATTGGGCTTACTATGATTTTTTTTTTTAAGAGCATGAGTTATTTCCAGCTCAAATTCAAATTTACCATGTACGACTGAATTTGGTGTTTACCTTTGTACATATTTCAATACTAATTTTCCCTCCCGGCTTTAATAAATTATTATTACTTAATATCGGTTCCTTTTGACACCTAAAGAGCTTTGGCCTACTGTACTTAAATTTCTCTCCCGGCTCTTCTTGAATTTTGTTTTGAACTTATACTAATATTTCTTAATCTAAAATCAAAACTAGTACCTAATGAGCTAAATTTAATATCTCCAAACTGTTAGTTTACATTTCCAGGCAATTTCTTACTCCGCATTTGTGAGTGTGTGATACTTTCAGCTCGCGGTTTAATTTATCGGAATGTTATTGTCTGCAATTTATTCGGCCTAGCATTTATAATTTAATTTGACATTACCGCTAAATTTCCTTTTCTCCTAACATCATGGCTGCGACTTTACAACGGCTTCGGGCTGGGCTCTAGGGCTCGTTGACAGTCTTAACCTCAGAGATTGATGAATTCCTTGACTCGGCATCTAAAGTTGAAGTGGAGGCCAGGTTGCTCAGCATCCAAAAACAAATTGACAAGTATGAAATCACACAGGAGGACCTAGCTACCCTTTACGAGACACGCGGAATATGTCAAGGAATTAAGAGAGGATACCCTATATTTCGAGGGCATGCAAGTAATCGTCACCACACTGAAGGGAATCTTATCTCCAGAGGTCAAGAAGGAGTCGGCTCGACCAGAGCCGAAGAAGTCAAATGTCAAACTACAACATCTTACTCTTCCGAAGTTTGAGGGTGATGCAACGTTGAGGTCGGGGTTTTGGGAAATGTTTAAATGTACCATACATGATAATCCCGATCTCACTGACATACAACAATTCACCTATCTTAAGGGTCAGCTTCTTGGTGATGCGCATAAGTTAGTCGAAGGATTTATTGTCGAGAGTGCGAGTTACCCCCTGCGATAGAGCTCTTGCAAAATACATATGGGCATCCAGACCGCATCAAGGCGGCTTATGTTACACAGTTTAATCAACTAGCTTCACCCAGATGCCAAGCCGCTGATCTTAAGAATTTCTGCGGGAACATGGAGAGTGTGATGAGGTCAATCATTAGCCATGGTATTTGTTTGGAGGAATTTTGTGTGGTGACTCTTATTACCAAATTACCATCACCACTAAAGGAGACTATAAAATGGGAAATGAGAGATTTGAGCCTGGATTACAAGAAATTTAACCAATGCTTCCAGGCTGAAGTATACAACTTGGTAGGTCAAGACAAAGTGGGAAGTACACCAATGGCTACTGCAACATTTACCGTCCAGAGCGAAAGCAGGAAATTCAACTGTGTCTTGTGTAGTGGCAACAATAATTTGTGGTACAAGTGTTTAACCTGTACTGTACCGTAGGATACAGTAATAAAAGTCCCCAGCAGTCCCAAGCAATGTGGCGAAAATGGCAGGAGAGACCACCTATCCACCTCCAAAGATGAGGCAAGACTGGCTCTGTCACCCTTCAGTGGGTCTCATATAAGCTGAGAAGTGTTGCCATAACGGGAGCAGTGCTCACACAGTGGTGGTAACTGGTACAGCCTTGTACAGGCAGTTACAAGGAAAGTACATTACTGACGACTATATCCGTCACTGGGACTGGGGAGTTACTTATCAACTGACGACTATAGTCGTAACTGGGATTGGAGGGGTTAAGGTATAAAACAGGGCTTCTTAAAGTGAAAAGAGCCCGTCAACTACGTCTCTGCACTGGGTGCTTATCAAGAGAGCATGACCATCTAGGTTATACTAACCCTAACATTAGAAGCTGCAAGTTTTGTAAGGGTAAGCACTTTCATTCCTTATGTACACAGAAACAAGGGAAGGAAAGTAGACCAGCGGAGCATAATAACCAAGAGAGAGAGCATACTGCTACTACATCAACTACAATGTCCGTTGCTACAGGTAGAAATACCGTAATCTTGCCTACCGTTCAGCTGCCGGTAAAGGGTAAGGAAAATAATTGTGTCAAAATCAGATCGCTACTTGATCAATGTTCTCAGAGGACCTTCATGAAGTCTTCTGTTTTATCCTCCCTTTCCTATAATTCTAAAGGAACTGAGGAGTTATGTCTTCACGGATTCACCGGAAAACAAGCCTCTAGGGATTATAATATCGTAGCACTGCATTACAAACAGAGGTAAATTTCATCAACTAGACGCAACAGTGGTTGATGAATTGCCAGAACATAAAGGCGAACTTAGCCTAAAGTCTAAACTGGTTAGTTTGCAATATAAAGTGTCACAGGAGCGTGTAATTACTCCTGTGAGGTTATGACAAAACTATTGTTGTCCAGACGTACAGGTACATTCCCATACATTGTGTCTGTAACCAACCTATGTATTTATACCTGATGTATAGTACATCTGGATATTTCTAGTCAGATTAGGAGGGACGTCTTTTCTACCTCCTTTATCTTTCATCGGATCTCCTTGATATTTTAACACTAACCTAATTAATTAATTTGCGGCACTTATTGTTCTATGACCCTATTTGCTAGTACTACTAGAAATAGAGTAGATGGTATCTTAGAGACACTCCAATACCTTTGTCAATCGAAGTGAGAGGGAGCGAATACCGACGGCTAAGTAGTTTGGTAGTTTGACTGGTTATAAGGCATATTCTTATAATCCATCGATATTACTACGGAGTAATATCTTGCTTTCTGATATTATTGGGAACAGATTAAGGGCCGTATATGCTTGTGGGTAGTGAATAAGGTGATGTATAAAGTGGTTTCATTTGGAGTAGAGGAACTCCCTACCTGGTAATGGATTCGCCCATCATCTTGCTGTAAGGCCAGGATTGAATAGTTCCTCACTGTTTTCTCGGTTGTGATAGTGATAATAGCTCCCGTAGTGTGTCCCTGGATTTACACCATATACCATCATACCAGGATATTTTACTGCCACGGTGATGGGCTGGTCTATCAGAGTGAGAACTGAGCGATCTCTGCCATACCCATAGCTTACTCTGACTGTTCCTTTTACTTATATATTTTCTAGATCTCAAGTGACGGCGTGTCTTCCGTGGATTGACCTCCCAATCTACCAAGATTGGAAGCCAAAGCGTCACATTTTTCCTTTGCCCCTCAACTTTCTCTTCATAATTGCTGAGGGGCACAGGGCCCTGGGTGGGGCTTTGGTTTCCCGGGCGTTTCCTCGCCCTCCTCGGCTCCCCGCCATGGAGTGGCTTCGGTCACTCGGGCTTTATTGTGGTCGGCAGGGAGGGTTCTGTGGGGGGCGCTCGGTTATGGCCTTGGCCTTGCTCGGGGCCTTGGGGCTGTTCGGCCAGGCAGCTTGGGGAACAGCAACAACAACAACTGCCACGGATATATAGGAGAGCTGTCACCGGCCTGGGAGTAGAGTCCCACTATAACTGAGTGTTTTTTTCGTACTGTTACGACTGGGGTTCAAATATATCAGGGCTCTTATTCATTGGACTAGTAATGGCATAAATGTTACAACGGAAAGCGCTAGCTCCAACCTCTGATGTATATTCCCAGTGAACAAAGAACACAAATACTCTACAGAGTTCTATATGCAATAATAGGCTATCAAACTCTCAATAAATGTGCGTCTACTCTAGGCTTAATGTTATGTGAAAACAGCCTATTACTACCTATAACCGAAGGTGCTTGGTTATGGTATGCAAATTAAGGTGGTAAGAGAAGTTACAGCTTACGTTACTTTAATCAATAAATGTCAGGCACTCCTGCATGAAAGAAAGTGCACTAAAGTCCTTCAACACTAACAAGGAATCTTCTTTAAATGTTAGATGCTATAAAGATGCTCGTATCGGAAATGGAACCCAAAAAGGCAGGCAGCGGAACAATGCTCGTGCAGGCTATGCACACAAAAAGGCAGAATATATAATGCCGTCGGAGCCAAGAATATCCTAAACACAACAACAATAATAATAATCGCCACGACAATGCAGTATTCCTATCAACAAAAAGAGCCTAAGTCGTTTGTGTCTCAATACATCAAACTAGGCTGCGAAATGCTTGTGTAATAATAAATGGGTATGCATAAAAAGAGTAATTAGGTTAATATACTTAATGTCTACTATGATTGATAAAGTCTAGCTAGAGTCAATGATACGAGATACTGGTGCGCATGGCATGCCGCATAGCCTAGTGCAAATCTCAAGTCTGTGCGTCAAATATTACGTTATAATGAAGGGTAGATCTCTTGAGAAACCTTAATACCGAAGTATTAAGCGTTCTCCTGGCGTACCTCAAAGACAAACAATCGAGACTAGAACAGTGCAGAATGGTATAGGCAAAAAGCCCTCATTCGTGCATGCTCTACTCTCAATGGCACACAGACTAGAATTTACTCAATCAACTCCAGTTCTCAGGTATGTCGTGCCGCTTTTAACTGAAGCCAGCACTCATAGGAAACAATACTTATAATATCAGACTCCTAGTCTAGCATTATCTAATCCAGCAGAACACTAATAACTAAAGGAAGCAGTACTAAACAATATAAATGCCAACCAATGCTTCGTGATCCACTTATCTTAACAACTAACATACATAGGCTATATCAGACCTTAACACACAATACAACTGGCCAGCATGAAGCTGATTTTGCAGAGTTAACCAGAGGGGGTATAATATTAATAAAAGGTGGTGAAAGATATGGAAAATGAGAGAGATAGGCAGAGGAAAAGATTCTCAGGTACGGAGCGGGGACAGATAGCAAGGGAAAAAAGATGGGTGTGTTCTAGAAACCAGATCTGAGGGAGAGAGTGGCGAGGAACTGTATATATAATTATATACTCGCACTAGCTCGAGCCGCGTGGGAAAACAGCGGTTACAAGTCATCTAACCACTAGCAAAGCTTACAGCATGGTAAGGGCCTCTCTCCACCAACCCCCGCGAGGCAGCCAGCCGTGACGTCATCGAGCGGGACAAAAAACACTGCGCGCTCCCTCTCACTCTGTTCTACTCCCTCTCTCTCTCTCCCAGATCCTATCATTACTAGTTAACCTCTGAAGTGCGCATGGGGGTAATTGGAAACGTCCCCCTGTGCTGACGTATTTGAGGTGTTTCCGCCACTAAAATATTCATTGTGCCATTAATAGCATTAATACTTATCCATATGCGCCTATTATGGGTTGATTATAAAGGTATTAACCTGAAACAACAATAAAACGAGTGAAAACAGCGTTTGGATGGTCAAAATCGGAGATATAGCCCGCGAGTTGTATAATGTATGGGTGAGGCAATCTGCTTTCCCGCCAATTTCCCCCAAGGCCACTGAGACACAGTCGATCGATACTCTCTCTCTCTCTCTTGCACTCGCTTGCTATCAGTGATGACCACACCCTCCAATCGGATTTCTAATGTTAGCACGAAAATATACCTCAGAATAAGGGAATAACAGGGAAAATAGGTGATAACTGAAGGAGAGGAGGAAAGTGGGGAAGGAGGGGAGGTAGAGGACTGAGATTTTGCATGGCCCAGGGGCCAAAAAAAAAAAATAAATAAAAAAAAAAAAAATATAATTTTTTTTTTTTTTTTCGATGTCAAAAGTTGACTTTTATTTTCTCTGACTCTTAAGAGTCTCCCCGCAGTGCGCCGGGGGAACTCTTAAGAGTCTCCCCGCAGCTCCCGGGTTAATGATAAAATATATACTTTACAATTAAATATATAAAGCCTTGACATGGGCGAAAACAAAGAGCCTTTCTGGACTGCCCATGACACGAGCTTTCATATGAAATAAAGCATACTCTAATACATAAACTGTAGCCCCATCCACTGCCTGGCGATCCTAGCGAGTCACTGTAGGACAAGCCATGCGGTTCTAACGGAGTGGTTAACGTCACAGTACCCCCTTTATTAATTAACCCCTTCAGGTGCAGCCATATGTTTTCTTCCTTGCGTACTTGCTTTAATTACTTGCGTAATCATTTTAATAATTAATACTATCAATGGTTAATAACCTAATGCATATTGTTTGCTCAGTTTAATAATTAACTGCTTAATCTAAAGTTTAACTTAGTGAGTCAGTTATTAACCCTTATTTAGCGGGTGGTAAGGTATTTTACACTGTACCGCTCAGCGGGCATAATCCCGAAATATTCGCTCAATTTCACTCGCCCTAGTGCCGTTACTATGGCTCCAATGCGAACGAAACGATCATTTTTGGAAAGAGCAACTCTTTGTCTCCCCATATAAGTCTATGAATGGATGTATGAATGAGTGTGGAGGGTGGGAAGAGGTGAGGAAGAGGAGGTACTTTTTGGTCTATTTCCCGGGCGCGTTCGGTTGCGTTCGCTTTGGCCTGACTTCGGCCTCTCGCGCGTCTACTATTCCTTCGGTAATCGGTCTTATTTTTCTCTTATTTCTCCTTATTTCTGTATTCTCTCTCTCGCTCTCTCTCTCTCTTTCTTTCTTTCTCTCTCCCTTTCCCTCTTCCTCATCCGTATATGTTTTCTCATTATTATTTTCTCTAACTAATCCTCTATTTCATTTATTTGCTTGTAATATTTCTGTATTATTATATTTTTTTCACTCTTTCTTCAGTTCAGTTTCTGTATTCTCTCTATACGGTGGGAATGGTATTTCGTATGAGGGATGTGCAGCACAAATATTCAATCTTTCGTTGTTTGGTTGTTTGTATTACCGTAAGAAATTTACTGAACGCCTGCAAATAATATGCTATAAAATGCTTGCAATCAAACTCTCAAGCAATTTCAAGGTCACATGCAATTATAAATGTAGGCAATAGGTAAACCCAGAGAGGAAGAGACAAAAGAGAGAGAGTGTCGTGATAATATAACAATGTTACATATGTATCATATATATGAAAAAATAATATATACGGTAGGCCTACATCTGTTCCGCACAATCATATAATGCCAAGCACAAATATTCAATCTTTCATTGTTTGTATTACCGTAAGAAATTTACTGAACGCCTGCAAATAATACGCTATAAAATGCTTGCAATCTCTCTATTTTCTCTAATCTCTCCCACTCCTCCTGTCTCTCTCTCTCTCTCTCTGGCTCGCTCGCTTTCCCTCTTCCTCATCCGTATTATGTATTTATCATTATTATTTTCTCTAACTAATCCCTCTATTTCATTTATTTGCTTGTAATATTTCTGTATTATTATATCTTTTTCACTCTTTCTTCAGTTCAGTTTCTGCATTCTCTCTCTCTCTCTGTTTCGCTTGCTTTGCAGGAATTTTGTTTTTGTTTTATATATAATATATAATTTACTTATCATTACTTACTATATCGTATAAACAATAGTAGGTAGCCAACTTACCATAATACCGATACACCAAACCGATCCGCATGCGGGTTTGTTTATCACCTGTTTACTAAAGTGCCACCATTATCGATTTTCTTGGAGCCGACTCGAGCGGGAGGGTTACCAATTGAAGTTAAATCCGCTAGCATATATTGTTAGATGTAAGACATGATAAATACCACTAGAAATATGAATTGGCAAAATCCATATAATATCACTTCGAAATTGTTCTGAAATTTCAAAACAAACCGCTAGTGTAAGTCATTGCTGCTAGATCGAAGTAAAGGTCTCTAGATCTAGCGGAAGTCGCTATACGTATTGGCAGTACTGCACACTCATTCATTTCATTCATTCATTTTCTATTGAGCTCGTCCTGGAATCTTTACGACTCTGAATCTTACGATTGCCGACGGCGATACGTTGTTGACATTGTTGTTGATGTCCCAGTGGAGGGATGAACAAAATATTTTCCTTGTCCAATAATAGCTATTTCATAGTCCCACAGGACTTATTTTGATATATTTATCAAATTTATTGAATGCCTGAAAATAATACGCTATAAAATGCTTGCAATCAAACTTTCAAGCAATTACAAGGTCACATGCAATTATAAAAAGGTATATTGTAGACCACAATCTACGCCAAGCTTCGTTGTTGCTTGTATTATCGTGAGAAATGTACCATACACCCTGGTTATCGTGAGAAATTTACCGAACGCATGCAAATAATACGCTATAAAATGCTTGCAATCAAACTTTCAAGCAATTACAAGGTCACATGCAATTATAAAAAGGTATATTGTAGACCACAATCTTCGCCAAGCTTCGTTGTTTCTTGTATTATCGTGAGAAATGTACCATACACCCTGGTTATCGTGAGAAATTTACCGAACGCCTGCAAATAATATGCTATAAAATGCTTGCAATCAAACTCTCAAGCAATTTCAATGTCACATCAGTATAGGTAGACCCAGAGATGAAGAGACATACAGAGAGAGAGGGGAGGTCAAAAACATCTGCTAGGTGTGATTTCCCCTGGGAGGGAAGAGATTAGTTAGGGGCGTGCCCTGGCCTACATCAGACAAAGAGAGTACAAAGGAGTACAAACAAAGAGAGTGAGACAGAGAGAGAGAGAGAGAGTCGTGATAATATATAAATGTTACACATGTATCATATATATGAAAACATAATATATACGGTAGGTCTACATCTGTTCTCCACAATCATATAATGCCAAGCACAAATATTCAATCTTTCGTTGTTTGTATTACCGTAAGAAATTTACCGAACGCCTGCAAATAATACGCTATAAAATGCAAAGGAAATTTCTTGTAGAGTGCAATTTTGAGGACGTAATGTGCTCTGAGAGAGAGCGGAGCGGGGATTAGGAGCATATATTACCTCAGACCGCTCGCCACACAGGGAATTATATAAGGAAATTACCGTATTTTAGGGTTTTTGTACTCGTGTTTTACGATCGTTGAAAGACAACCAGTGATCGTTAAAGGATGGTTCGGGTGTCATTGGAAAGCTCAATTTACGCACTTTCAGGATACATACTTGTATTACGCTCTGGGTCTTGTTTATGCATGAAAAAGAGCACGGAACAACCCCATTTAGGGTAAAAAAAAAAACGCTGGGCGGCACAGTGAAATATACTCCACCAGCCGCTCGTAAGGTGATAAAATGCTTGCAATCACATTTTCAAGCAATTATAAAATATAAATTGTACTTACCAACACCCACACCAGTATGTTCTTCGTCAGGAACGTCTCCAATTTGCTCAAGGGTCTGTCCAATATCAACCACAACATCCACCCCACGCAAATTATGCTTGGGGTGAAAGCCTATGATCGGGTTATTTTCGTCTTCCGAGTCATCCACACTACCAAAACTCTCACCCAGACCTTCGACGGTTTCATCCAACAGCTTATTAGAAAGTTCTGAAGAGGTCAGCATGATATCTAGTTCCTGGGTGGTAAGCCGGGCGTGGTTAGTAGGGTGGCGCGACGCACTAGGGATGGCGGCCACCGAATCGAACACGGGCAAATCTTGACCTTCCATTATGGCTGCTTGAGGGTCACTTAGTCACGGTCACACAGTGGGGATGTGTGGGTGGGCCCTTGTAGTACACCGCCTGACCACAAAGTTTCACTTTCCACCTAAATTAGGGCGGGAATACGCCCACTGACTTAAGTCCGACCCCGCCATTTAGTCCAATTTTCTCGTATCGGACTTAAGTCCGACCCCGCTAAATAAGGGTTAAGTAATTAACACCTGGCCACCCAGATAGTATTTGTGCCGTATTTTTATGTGCCGTGTACCCCGCTATTATTTCGGTATCCGCTTATGTACCTCCGGGTACGTGCCGACACTGTTATTGTTCACCATCTTTGTTGATGCCGTAGCCTAACTAGACTATTGTTGCAAGGGTCCGCCAGTATTAGACCAACTATTGTGAACCAGTGAAGGGGGTTGTGATTGTGAGAGTTCAATTAGGAAATACTATTATTTTCGTATCGGGATATACTGTACATGTGGACTCTGCCTGGTTGCGGTGTTCTACTTGTATATGCCGTTACGGTAATTTTCTTCTTGTGATCCTTTTGTTGGTCCAGTGGCCGAGGGGGTCCTCGACCAGTGTGATCCAACCCTAGTTTTTGTGTCCACATTTCAATCACCCGGAACTGTGTTGCAACAATTCTCTACTTTGGGCTGGTGCTTTTGATCACGGCAGGGTGACATACTGTAATAGAGGAGGGGTGGTTGCCTCTTATAGAGGTAACCGTTACAGGGTGGTTTTCCCTAGTACAGTCACTGCACCCTTCTTGATCATAGCACGGCACTGTTGATAATATAGTAGGTAGGAGTCTGTGACCAGAGTGGCTGTTCTGTGGGGTTATGATCTGAGTTTATCCTCGTTGGGACGGAGTAGTATCTCTGTCCATTTGGCCGGACGAGTAAAAGACAGCGGCCTAAAAGTATATCGGGAATCCTACCCCACTTGTTGTGGTTCCAGAGAGCCTGGACCAAGTAGTGCTACGTGTAGTAGTGTCTGTTCACGATCGGGTATACTGAGGGTTATAGAGAGGGTATTGCATTACCGTTAGGCAGGCCTGGGTCATTCTCTTACAGTACCCTCGATTTGAGACAAAAGGCATAAAATTAGCCGATCCACGCGCAACGGATACAGATCAGATGGAGCTGCTCATCGGTGCTGATCACTATTATGACATCGTGCGGCCTGGATTTAAAATGTCAGCTTCCTACCAAATACGGTACGCCATAAGCGGGTCATACGTGGCACAGAATACCAGCTCCAACACTGAAGTAGTTACTGTATTGAAAGTAGCAGTAACACTAATGGACGAATACATGTCTACTGGTACAATTCCACCATGCAAAAATTATTTAAATGTTTTGTGGGATATCGATCACATCGGGATAACCCCTAAGGAATATTCACAGGTTGAGCGTCAAGCACTATTGTCACATGAGGATACCGTTGTCTATGATCCTGACAGCCAACAATACCAAGTGAGAGTGCCCTGGAACATCTATAAGGATCAGCTGCCAACAAACAATGGTTTGGCAATAGGCCGCCTTCATGGTCTTCAGAGAAGATTCATTAACCCTCGTCTAGTGGGGGGTTTTACGCTGTTTTGGGCATATTCAGGCCCTCCTGAATGATAAATCAAGTATCTGCATGAAAAGAAATGTATTCAGCAAAAGACTAGGCGCTAAAAGCTTCAAAATGAGACCAGAACGAGCTACGTAGCACTCGTCGTTCTCAGGCAGTGGTACCACCAACATGGGAGTTTAGCGTATAGCGGCATATTTTTTCCAGCTACGCTCACTACTGGCTACACTGCCGGCCTCTCGAGAACACAGGGAGGGTGACTCAGTGGGCGGCGGTAGGCCCTGGGAGTCGGACGTGTGGCCCGCTGCGCTCCCGGCCATTTGCACTCGATTTTAACCCTTTAAAAGCCTTAATAATGCTCCTAACTTGCTGCAAATTGGCCGCTCTTTAAGGGTTAAAGAACCTGACTTTTGCGAGGAATACTCAAAAGTCATAAAAGATCAGGTGTCCCGTGGATTTATAGAAATGGTGCCTTTTGACAATTCAGATACCGGTCATTACTTGGCTCATCATGGAGTTGTCAAGGAGAGCAAGACGACACCAGTGCGTATCGTCTTTGATTGTTCAGCCAAGGTGAGTGATCGTCAGCCTAGTCTTAATGACTTCGCTGGACCTTCACTGATACCAGACTTGCTGCAGGTTTTACTCCGGTTTAGACTCAATGAATATGCCTGGGTGTCTGATATCGAGAAGGCGTTTCTGATGTTAAAACTCCATGAGGATGACCAAGACTATACTCGGTTTATGCGGCCATAATTTCAACAGCAGCTCTATTCCCCCCTCATTTGTTACCGCTTCCGGGCGGTATTATTTGGCGCTACATGTTCCCAATTCCTTCTAAACACCAACATTTTAAATCACCTATCAAATGTCAGTGCAGATCCGCAGGTTATTCAGCAAATTCGGTCAGGGCTATACATCGACAATTTACTCGGTACAGGAAATGATGAAGATCTCCTGATATATGGTGTGGTCCGGGAAATTATGAATGATGCCCATCTACATTTGCGTGATTGGGCGACAAATAGTTCTGCTTTGCGGACTGTACTGAAACATGATGGAGTGGCGGGTGTACAGAAGGAACAAGTGAGGGTGCTATGGTTGCTTTGGCAGACAGACACAGATACCCTCTCATTCAGCGTTCAATACACGCAATATTCGCAGATTACAAAACGGATTTGCTTGAGTTTGACTGCTAGACTTTTTGACCCCTTGGGGATAGTTCTACCGGTGTCGATCAAATCAAGATTATTCCTTCAGCAATTATGGAGAATAAAATTAGACTGGGATTTTAATTTTCCTCGGAGAGTTGTCATAGATCAACCTGTTTCCATTCATGCCTTCTCAGATGCTGGCAAGGTCGCTTACGGGACTGTCATTTACTTTGTTGACACAAGTGGCAGTCTTGGCGAAGGTTAAGGTCGCCCCGATCAAATCCCTTTCCATCCCAATATTAGAGCTAACTGCAGTTCTGTTGGCTGCTAGACTCATTTCACTTTATCGAGGATACTTTTAAAAATATGCTACGCATCTCGGAGACAGTTATCTGGAGTGACAGTCAATTTACGCTCTACTGGTTACATAGCCGAAAGAAGCTGCCAGTATACGTCACCAACCATGTCGATGAGATTCATGCCCTGCTCCCGACCTCACAGTTCCGGCTTGTGTCTACCAAAGAGAATCCAAGTTACTGCGTTACTTGTGGTATGTCTGCTAAATTTCTCAAATCTTCTGCGTTGTGGTGATCAGTAAGCCATGCTGGCTTACTGATCCCAACAAATTTCCGGAGAATATAGAACATAAGAACATAAGAAAATGGGAGTCTGCAGAAAGCCGATTGGCCTAAGCAAGGCAGATCCCTGTCCCACACAACCCCAATTACAAAGCCCAATTATAGGCTCAACACTCTAATACCCTGAGGATCATCTTACCAAACCGGTTAGAGATTAACGCAGGATTACGGGGGTCTGCAGAGCGCTGATTGGCCCAACCCGGCTGATCCCCCTTCACACCCAACCCTTCTCGTCCATATGCTTATCCAATTTTTTCTTAAAGCTCCCTATCGTTCTTGATCCCACTATATCACTTGGTAGCCTATTCCACCCATCTACAACTCTGTTACCAAACCAATATTTGCCTATATCTTTTCTGAAACGAAATTTATCTAATTTGAAACCATTGGTACGAGTTCTTTCGCTATCACTGAGCTTTAGTACATTTGTCATGTCCCCTTTGTTAATCCCACTAACCCACTTGAACACCTCTATCATATCCCCTCTAACTCTGCGTCTCTCTAACGAATGTAAACCTAATTTCTTCAACCTTTCTTCATACGGAAAATTTCTAATATTATGGATCATTTTTGTCATTCTACGCTGAATTCTCTCCAATGAATCTATGTCCATTCTGTAATAAGGACACCAAAATTGGACAGCATAATCCATATTGGGTCTCACTAATGACAAGTAAAGTTTTAAGATAACATCAGCAGTTCTGTTACTCACACTCCTAGAGATGAACCCGAGAATCCTGTTTGCCTTATTACGAACGCTTATACACTGTTTTCTAGGCTTCAAATCATTGCTAACAAACACACCTAGATCTTTCTCGCAGTCTGAATTTTCTAATTCTAAATTAGCTAGTTTATATTTAACATTTGTTTGCATCTTCCCTATCTTTAATACCTTGCATTTGTCAATGTTAAACTTCATCTGCCAATTTACTGACCATTCATGTAAGGTATCTAGATCCCTTTGGAGGCACTCTATATCGCTATCTGAATCAATTGATCTCCCCATTTTAGTATCGTCTGCGAATTTACTTATCCTACTAGTTATACCTAAATCTAGGTCATTTATGTATATAAGAAACAACAGGGGACCTACTACCGATCCCTGGGGGACACCACTTTTGACTGCTCCCCACTCTGACTTGGTACCATTTATGCTGACTCTCTGTTTCCTACCAATTAGCCATGACCTAATCCATCCCAACAACGACCCTCCTATTCCATGTGCCTCAACCTTTCTCATCAATCTCTCATGAGGGACTCTGTCGAAAGCTTTACTGAAATCTAAATATATAATATCATATGACTTGTCACTATCTACTGCTTCATATACCTCTGAGAAAAAGCTAAGCAAATTAGTAAGGCAAGAACGTCCCTGAGTGAATCCATGCTGAGAAGAATTTATTAAGTTAAATTTTACTAAGTGGCTTCTAATTTCCCTAGCAATAATGGACTCTAGCAACTTTCCTATGATTGATGTGAGACTAATGGGACGGTAATTGGATGCTATCGATTTATCACCTTTTTTGAAGATCGGAACTACATTTGCAAGCTTCCAAGCTTCTGGAACTAAACCTGTTTCTAATGACTTGTTAAATATAAATTCTAATGGACTACTTAACTCATCTCTGCATTCTTTTAATACTCTAGCATATACCTCGTCAGGACCAGGCGATTTTTGAGGTTTCAGTCTGTCAATTTCCTTAAGCACATCATTTCTACTTATACTAACTGTACTTAACATATTTTCTATACTATCACTATATACCATATTGACTTCTGGAATCTGTGCCAAATTTTCATTAGTGAAAACGGAAAGAAACTGACTATTTAATGTACTGCACATTTCTAAATCATTTTCTGTTATTTCTCCTATTGAAGTTTTTAGGGGGCCTATTACATCTCTAACTTTAGATTTATATAGTTGGTAAAAAGCTTTAGGGTTATTTTTTGAGTCGCTGGCTATCCTTATTTCATAATTTATTTTTGCTTTCCTGATTTCCTTTTTGACCTGTCTTGATAGAGTCTGATAGTATATATGTAAATGATTTTCACCTTTCTTTATTTTTCGATATATTCCTTTCTTTTTTCCTATAAGATCTATTAGCTTATTAGTCATCCATTTTGGTTGGTTCTGCGTCGATCTAAATCTTCTTTTAGGGATATATTTATTTTGAGCATTGTGGAGTGAAGCAATAAACTGGTTATATGTAGGTGGCAAGTTTAACTCTGGCATATCCTGACTTAATTGCTTAACAATAGGGTCCACCCTTAAGTCTCTTCTTAGCCCACCATAATCGGCTTTTCTGAAATCTGGGATAAGTGTCGTATTCTCTTTAGCATTCCCTGTCCATTGTATATTAAAATAAATAGATTTATGATCGCTATTTCCTAGGTGGTCACCAATCTCTACATTATTTATCATATGTTCATTGTTACTGAAAACTAAATCAAGAATATTAATACCTCTAGTCGGCGTATCTATGAATTGAAATAAAAAACTATCTTGTACTACCTCAATAAACTCTACTGAATCGGAGTCGCCTATTTGGTGCTGCCAATCAATGTTCGGAAAATTAAAATCCCCCATAATGCACACATTGCTAAACCTTGATGCTATTTTAATTTCCTCCCATAACGATTTTCCGCCATTTCTACTCATATTAGGCGGTCTATATATAACTCCAATAACTATGGTCTCACTACCTTCGTTAACCTCTACCCAAACACTTTCATTATCATTATTTAGTCTAATACCTGATTTAATACAGCTTTTTAATGTACTCCTGACAAACACTGCTATACCCCCGCCCCTCCTACTTGTTCGGTCATATTTAAACAAACTATATCCTGGAATATCAAATTCTGCTAAAAAATGCCTAGATTCTGTATTAATCCACGTTTCAGTTAGCGCTATTATGTCTATATTTTCTGTGCTAACGAGTGCTCTAAGTTCGTTCATTTTGTTACATAAACTCCTACAATTTGTATAATATACCCTCAACCTATTACTTTTATTTGCAACTAATTTTGTATTGTGTTTAGCTAACTTATTATTTCCTGTTGAACTACTAGCTCTAGACGGAAATTCTACTCTATCAGTATTCTCATCTTTACTATCAGTTACATGTGTAGTGTTATCGATACTACTATTACACATCACTATATCCGCACTATCTTGACTGATTATTTCTATTTTACTCACTGGTTTGTCACATGAAGTACCTGCTTCATATGGAGACAGTATTTTACTTACACACCCAGGTTTTTTTAACGAAACCCCGCAACAATCTTGTCGAGTGAGCTGGCCAAGGTCGAAACTCCTAGTCGATTTGAACGAGCAGCACACTGCTATTGTGGCACCAGTAATTGACTCGGTACCTAAAGATGACACATGGTTATGGGACTGGGCTAGATTCAGCAGCTATGAGAAACTACAACATGTTACAGCATGGGTGATACGCTTTGTACAAAATGTAAAAGCAAAAATCAGTGGCACACCGCCCACAGGAAATGCTCACCTCAATGTAAAGATCAGAATTGCAGATAAAATACTACATAAGCTCTGTCAACAAGAATTTTATACGCAGGAATATAAATTATTGGTTAAGGGAACAAAGTCTAGGAATAACCTGATCAACCAGTTGGATCACACTTGAAGGGAGATCTAATACATTGCGGAGGCAGATTACGATTGGCAGCTCTCTCTGAGGCAAGTAAGTTGTTGTTGTTGTTGTTGTTCCTCAAGCTGCCTGGCCGAACAGCCCCAAGGCCCCGAATAAGGCCAAGGCCATAATCGAGCGCCCCCAAAGAACCCTCCCTGCCGACCACAATAAAGCCTGGGTGACCGAAGCCACTCCATGGCGGGGAGCTAAGGAGGGTGCGGAAACGCCCGGGAAACCAAAGCCCCACCCAGGGCCCTTTACCCCTCAGCAATTATGAAGAGAAAGTTGAGGGGCAAAGGAAAAATGTGACGCTTTGGCTTCCAATCATGGTAGATTGGGAGGTCAATCCACGGAAGAGACGCCGTCACTTGAGATCTATAAAATATATAAGTAAAAGGAACAGTCAGAGTAAGCTATGGGTATGGCAGAGATCGCTCAGTTCTCACTCTGATAGACCAGCCCATCACCACTGAGGCAAGTAAGTATCCAATACTACTGCCCTCCAATCATCCCTTAACTCACCTTATAATAGATAGGTGTCATCAACTCTGTTGCCATTATGGGGTTGGACACATAGTCACCTATGTTCGACAGAAATGGTGGGTTCCTAAATTCAGGCAAGTTGTAAAGAAAGTTTTGCGAAAGTGCCTAAAATGTAGACGGGTACACACTATGATCCCGTTGGAGTACTTCCCTGTGGAGCAATTCCTGTTAAAGATTCACCCAATCTTAAGGTATACCTGTATATGATACTTTTCACCTGTGCCGTTACCAGATGAATTCACCTGGAACTGGTCACCAATCTCACTTGTGATAGCTTCCTACATGCATTCAGAAGATTCTGCAGTAGACAAGGATATCCACGTATCATGCTGAGTGATAACGCTAAAATGTTTATAGGGGCATCTACATATCTTCAAGACGTGAGCAATAACCCCAAGATTCAGACCTGCCTTGCGGACGTGAAATGCGAGTGGCGATTTATTCCCGCTAGAGCACCTTGGTTTTGTGCGATTTGGGAAAGAGCCATCGGGATCGTGAAGGCATGTTTGAAAAAGGAGCTGGGTAGAGGTCTCATTTCGATTGAGGAACTCAGCACCATACTCTTGGAGATTGAAGTCACTGTCAATGATCGCCCTCTATATTATGTCTCTGGTGATTTGGAAGATCTAACCCCAGTCACACCCTTAGTACTGGTACGAGGATACCGACTGCGGGATCTTCCTGAGGAACATGATGAGGATGCTGTTGGAGATCCAGATTATGTGAGTAAAGAAGTGATATCGGCACCTTACAAATAGGCTACATTCGCAAACTGTCGCGAGACATTTGGCGTAGCTGGTCGACAGAATATGTGGTAACTCTAAGAGAAGCACAGAAAAAAAACTAGCACAAATAATGGGTCATTGGCCTAGGGTAGGGGACGTGGTAACCATCCATGAAGAGGGCCCGCGCGCAAGGACGACCCCTCGGACCAGTTATCCAGAGATATCCCCTGCTAGCTGGCTTCTACTTCGGCACAGCCTGTTGACGCATCCAGCGGACGCCCCAGTCGACAAGCGGCCTATACATCCTCCCAAACCTGGCGGGATAAGATTGCCTCCGGGCAAGTATAGTTATGTAAATAAGAAAGTTGATGGGAGTGGTGGGAGGGTGGGGGGTACTGTCAGAGGTGAATGGGAATGGTAGTGCACTTGTAGACGTATGTGTGAGGAGGAGGTTGTGGATAGCCAACACCTTCTTCTGACACAGAATGATACACAGGTACACATGGAAAGTGGTATGGAAGATGAAGGATAAGGATAAGACAGTGGTGGAACGAAAGGCACTGATTGATTATATATGTGTGGATGAACGAATGAAGAAATCTGTGCTGGATGCTAGGGTGTATATGGGTATTGGAGGGGTGCTGTCTGATCAAAATTTAGTAGTAGCTAAAATTAGGATACAAAAGAAGTGGGTGAGGAGAGCTGGAGAGAGGCGAGAGGAAGGTGGAATGGCGAGGAGGGTGGAAAGGCTACAGGAGGAGGAAATCAGGGAAGAGTACAGGAGAGCAGTAGAAAGATGGGTAGGTGGGTTCGACCTGGAAGATATGGAGGAAGTGGAGGAGATGAGCAAGGTGTTTACATATATACATACATACATAACATTTTAAGACTGAGTGTTCCACACATAAGTGCAGTTTCAGTCTCTTGTCCTAATGGCGGCGTTCCAGGCAACCCTGTTAAGGGCTGCTTCACTTGTCAAGTTCTTGGATTTGAGATCGGCACGTATAGTCCAATCCCAGGTCTTCCTCGGTCCACCCCTTGGTGCAGCTCCCTCCACAATCACAGACCTGCATTTTTTTACCCAATTTTGTTCATCCATTCTCTCCACATGTCCATACCATCCCAGTCTACTTGTACGCATCACCTCGCTAATACTCTTTATACCTAAACATCTCCTCAGCTCAACATTTGTTATTCTATCCTGTAGCCTGGCCCCACACATCCATCTCACCATTCTCATCTCATTACACTCCATTCTGTTGACATCCTCTACTTTAACGGCCCATGTTTCTGAGGCATACGTCATTGCACTTCTAACACATGAGGCATACACCTTTCCCTTCAGGGGGAGAGGCATTCTTTTCATGGTCAGGATTGGCATCAGTTCTCTGAACATCCCCCAGCCACACTTAATTCTAGGAACAGTGGCAGCCTCGGCCCCACCACCGGCAGAGATGGTATCTCCTAGGTAACAAAACTAGTTCACCAGCTCCAAAGACTCATTTCCAAAATTCACAGCCACAGGATAATCACCTAACACAAGCTCGCCTTTGCACACTACGCACTAAAATTTCTCTATTTCTGACTTATCCTTTGGCAGGGGTCCCTTTATTCTACTACAGTTCTTACTCCCATGGTGTACCCAACTGTCCCAACATCGACAGATGCTACATTGAATTGAGTTAGCGCCCACTCCCTTTCCACACACTGCACATGGGTATGCACCGCTCTTTTCCGCATTGCCTCGTCTCAATCTACAATGCATAACCTTGGTTTTGTTAATATTGACTCTCAAACCCTTGCTCGCCATGCCCTCTCTCCACTCTCTGAATTTGGCCTCAGCATCTTGCACACTGTCAGCTATTAGGACTAAATCATCTGCATAAAACAGTTCCAACGGGAGTCCGCCTCTAAAAACTCTAGACAGTGCCTCCAAGACCATAATAAAGAGGAGGGGGCTTAACACTGAACCCTGATGGACTCCAACACGGACTGCGAACTCATCACTCAGTACACCCTTCACCCTCACCGCACTTTGCGAATCCTCATACATCTTCATTATCACACGCACCAGCCACTCTTCCACACCAAGTTTCTTCATAGACCACTGCACAACATCTCTAGGCACCCTATCAAAGGCCTTCTCCAGGTCTACAAACACAAAGTAAAGATCCTTGCCTTTTAGTAAGTATCTTTCCTGTATCTGCCTGACTATGAAGATAGCATCGGTTGTACCCCGTCCTGGCATAAAACCAAACTGCATATCATCAATAGAGATGCTTTGCCTGATCAAACCCTCAAGGACTCTCTCACAGACCTTCATGATTTGGTCAAGCATTTTCAGGCCCCTATAATTTCCTCTATCTGGCGCATCCCCTTTTCCTTCGTATATATTTACTATTACACTTTTGAGCCAATCCTCTGGGATTTTCTCATCTTTAATAATGGTGTTTATCAACTCAGTGACTAAGTTTACACCAGTCTCCCCTGAGGCTTTTATCATCTCAGCGACAATATCAGAGCAACCTGGAGCTTTACCGTCCTTCATTTTATTGATTGCGTTGCTCACTACAGCTGGTGCTATCAAAGGAGGGGGCCCAGATATTGGTTTTTCGATACTAAGCTGTTCCTTATCCCATTCAAACTCTACATTTAGCAATCGTTCATAGTGTGCCTTCCATGCTTCTCTGATTTCATTTTCTGCATACACAATCTTCCCATTATCGTTTCTAACACACTGTTCACCTATAATATCCATACTGTCATTTTTAACTCGCCTAGCTAGGTTGAAGATCCCATTGGGATTGTCAGTGTTACACACTTGTTCGAGGACCAGGTCCTTAATGCGATTTTTAGCATTGTAAATAACTTTTGGCAGTTCGTTTAGCTGCCTAGTATTCCTCCTTGCTGCCTCCTTTCTTCCATGCTTTGAAGCATCTCCTTTTCTCTTTCACAGCATGTTCTACCTCATCGTTCCACCACCAGGAGGTCTTATTCCTGGGGTGACCCTTTGTTTTCCCACAGACTTTGTCAGTGGCAGCGAAAAGGCTATGCTTAAGAAAGTTCCATTGACTATTTACATCGTTAGGCCTAGCTTCCTTATTTCTATTAATTTCCTCCAGTTAACTATGAAACCTATCCCTAACTTCCTTGTTCTTCAGCAGCCACACTTTTCTTTTGGGTATGTATACCTTCTTGCGCTTAGGATCTCTGTATAAGCTCATGTCGCACACAAGTAGCTTTTGCTGGGGATATATTCTTCGCTTGGGATGACCTTTACATCTCGAACTAGTTTCCAGTCTTTCCTATTAACCAAGATGTAATCTATCTGGCTACTGGAGACCCCAGAGTTATATGTGATCAGGTGGCTCTGTCTTTTCTTGAACTTTGTGTTACACACAACCAACGGAGGACTCCAATATATATTCGCCTTTCAGATTTCTCCTTCCGTAACCATTTCCTCCATGTACCCCCTCGTATCCATCTGCAGATGCTCCGACGTGACCATTGAGGTCCCCCCCCCCCACGATTGTTATTTCATTCTCCGAGAAGTCTGAAATGACACTGACTGTGTCATTCCAGAAGTCCTCTTTTATCTCTTTCTGTAAACCAGCCTGTGGGGCATATGCAGATATCACATTCAGAATTCTTTCACCAACTTTCAACTTCAAAACAATCAGCCTTTCACTAACTCTCGTAATCTGAAGCACACTTTCTGCCAGCTCTTCAGCCACCAGAACACCCACTCCTCCTTTTGCTTTATCAGTCTCCACACCCATCGAGTATATCCTATATCTTTTCCTCCTTCCGACAATCCACTGTACCCCATGCCTCTTCCAGAGTGTTTCCTGGGTACAGCAGACATCCACTCGCCTCCTCTCACACATCTCAGCCACTTCATTCGCACGCAGATTCAAACTACCAACATTCACACTAGCAAGTCTGAGTTTGTGGGGGGCATTTGTCCTTGTCCTGTGCGGTTTCCATTCATCGGCCTTACGTTTATTTTCTTTGGTTTTAGTCATAGTTAGGTAGGTTTGGCTAGCAGATGGGCATCACCCCCCCCAGAACTCCGGCTCCAGTCTACCCCGGGACCATTCCCAGCACCATCCCCCAAGAGATTACAAGGGGGTAGGATCCAGTGGCCTCGGTACGCCCCATCAGAACCAGCCGCAGGGACGCACCCCGTGCGCGTACACGGCACTACGATTGGACTGGTATTTTTCGCCCAATGACATGGCAGCCTCCTGGAGCGCTACCACCAGGTTCGGGCCCCTATACAATTGGGCGGAAAGTGCAAGTCCGAGGAAACACTATGTACTGTACCCTCTGGATCCATTTCGTCCAGGTTAGGCCCAGGGCGCCAGGGCCGGGTCCAGAGGGAGCGACACCCACCGCCAGTGTGCCGCCATTAGGCAACATGGAACAAGTACAATGAAGCCCTGTCACAGCACTGTCATATAAAGACAATGCCAGCGCCAATAACAAGGCTTCATTGTATAGTGATGGCTACTTGGTCCGCAAGTCTAACACCATCCCCCCTATTAGTCGCCTTGTACGACATGCAGTAGGATGCGTGAGGCATATTCTTTTTTTCCTCCACCATTAGATGAAGGCCCCCTTACCCCCTGGGGGTAAGGGAGAGATCTTTGCAGCATGTGAGGAGGTGTGTGGAGTAAGGAGAAGAGGGAGGGGAGTGAAAGGTATAGCATGGTGGACAGAAGAGGTAAAAATAGAGTAGTGAAGGAAAATAAGAGAAGAGTAGATGAGGAATTCGGAAGGAATCTGAGTGTCAAATGGAGGAATTGTAAGAAACTGTTCTGGAAAGAAGTCAAGAAAGTTAGGGAAAGTAGCAAGGGAAACAGTAAGGGTGTGAAAGATAAGAATGGGAGAATGCTAACCGAGAAGCAAGAGAGAGTTGAAAGATGGAGGGAGTACTTCAACGAGTTGCTAAATGTAAGGAATGAAGTGCCAGCAAACATAGTTGGATGGGGTATGGGAGAGAGAAGAAGAGAAGTAGTGGAGGAGGAGGTGGGGATCAGGAGGTCAGAAGTGTGGGAAGCCATGAAAAGAGTGAAGTTGGGGAAAGCACTAGGAACAGAGGGAGTGTGTGGGGAAATGTTGAGGTATGGTGGTGAGATAGTGATCGAATGGGTATGGAAAATGTGCCATTGAGTTATGCCTTTCTTGTTCTCTGTTGTGTATGATTAGTTGTCTCTGATTACCCAGATTTAATTGCAATATTTTGTTCCATATGTCTTTGGATAAATTATGTAGCAGAATATTAATGGGGCAGAGTTTTGAACGCAAATGTAGTGCTTCATGTGTGACCAGATCTGGGAATTTTACATTATAGATAAACCTTAACGATTTGTTTTGAATAATTTGTAATTTGTAGAGATTAGTTTTAGCTGATGTATTTATTGGAATTGGCAAATATGTTAATAGGGGTTTTATTAATGCCTTATATAGTTTCTCTTTCGTTTTACTGCTTGATTCCTGGAATCTATGAAGTTTTATTAGGAGAGCATTTGTCCTATTTTTTATTTGAGTTATATGTCCTTGGTAGCCTTTTTTACTGATCTTAAGTCCCAACATCATTCCATCTGTTGCACATTCTATATGGTTATTGTTTATTGTTAGATTTGGGTATTTTTGTCTTCCGAGTGGTATTACTTTGAACTTCCTTAGGTTAGTTTTGATTTTCCACTTATGTTCGTACTCGTTGATTGACATTATTGCTCTTTGTACGTTAATAGTTGCAAAGTTCTTAGACTTGCCTGGTGTGGTGATTATTTGCGTTATGTCATCGGCAAACAAGATATATTCACTATTAGGGATAGGTGGTGGCATGTCTGACGTGTAAAGTGCATACAGTGTTGGAGATAGACATCCCCCCTGTGGTACTCCGCTTAATAAAGGAATTCTAGGACCTGTATGTGATTTTATATTTATTTGAGCATATCTGTTGTCAAGGTAGTGGCTGAGTATTTTTTCATATAAAATTGGTAAGTTATACTGTAATATTTTATACTTTAATCCCAAATGCCACACCTTGTCGAATGCTTTGGAAACATCTCAACAGAATGGTAACCTGGTGTCCCTTGTTTTTAGCTTTTGCTATCATCTCTGTGGCCATGGCTATTGCAGTATGTGTTATGCCCTGATGTTATTCAGGATTAACGATTGATACAGGTGAGTTCTACTATACTGGGACTTCCGAGTTCATATAAGTACATACAATAAAAGGTAACAGAGGATATTTATATCGCAAAATATGGTTTAGGAAATGCAGCTTTATTTCTTACTCACTAATACACAAAATAATATGAAAGTAAATTAGTAAACACAACCAGTGAATAGTCCTTCAAACTATTTACTATCTCCGAGCACAATCGCAGATCTGGATAGAGTGCAGGTATTCAGCACAGCTTCACTATATTCCGTTTATCTAGAATATTTAAACACTTCTGAACATCAAGGGTGATCACTGATAATAACTTTCGCTATAATGAATCCCTATATTTGAGAAAGATTTGACTTGCGAGCTTACAGGGAAAAATAATTATTTTAGTACTATACGTATCTTTGTTGTTGTCTACCATGCGCACTGGTATGAGATCGAGTTCAAGGTCAACTGAACTTAGGCTTTGTATTTATAATTCTTCTATAGTAAACGGTAAGAGTCGATGGTGGACTCTAAAATATTTTCATTTGGTTTGGAAAAATGGCAGAGTCGCTTAGCTTCCAAAATCGGCTTAAATGGAATAAATTCAGAATTCACTTTTTAGGGGTGGAAACACTTCTACAGGGCTTTCACTGTGGGTAAAAGCAATCCTTTTCTTTTACTTCCGATTATTAACACTTTGAAAGATTTGTGAACTTTTAGGACACTTAGTGGGACTCTGTTTATTTTCTCGGAAACTTGGGTTTTCAGACAGAGTTGCTTAGGGAACTCTGTTTATTCACGCTCACTTGGCAGATTACGGTTTTAGTAACTTTTTACTCTTTCCTAGATTCTCGGCCTAGATGTCTTCTCTTGTCTGCTTTCTGATGATGCTTCTGGTGGTGGCTGGCTCTATTCTTCTGCTTCTCCGTGGGCCGTCCAGATGGGCCGGCTGTGTGAAGATAGTTACAGATGGGTTGATGGGCTTGAGATCTTGAGTATGGCTCCGTAACATATAGTAATTGTCGGGCAATTACAGTTGGGCACCATACCAGACTAATGCGAGTATTTCAGAGGTTTGGAGAAATACTCGACTATCCTGATCAGTATATCAACCGTTCTCATGGAATAGGATCTTGAATATCGTGCTTTGATAAAACAATTATAGCACGATATCGGACTTACGCAGTAAGTTTGGTGAAAGTGTTCTTACTGACTGTCCTGATCTTTTTAAGAGGTTCAGAGGACCCAGGGCGGTGTTTAAATCTGTTAGTTACACAGCCTGATGGGATGCCACAGACTCAGTGCACCTAGGACTTGTATCTGCAGAGTGCCCTTGGGATATCTCGCCAAGCCCTTTCTCTAACACAGCGGTCTCAGAGGTTTTGAGACTACCTGTGAAAAGTGGTAGTGTCCACTCTCGATAGTAATGAGTAGAGAGGTCGGAGGTGCCGGAGTCTCTCATCTCTTCACTATAGAAAATGCAACCTAGTAACAGAGACAATGTTAAATGCAGGTTGTGCCGAGCATTAACAAAGTTCCTATACAAGGACACTTTCGTACAGAGTCCACTTCTACAAGATAAAAATAGAGAGGTCGGTATTGCCGGAGTCTCTCCACTTTTACCAGGAAAAGTGGGACTTGACAACAGAGACAATGTTAAATGCTGGTTGTGCCGAGCATTAACAAAGTTCCTCTATCAGGACACTAAGTACAGTGTTCACCTTAAAGAGTAATAGTAGAGAGGTCGGGGGTGCCGGAGTCTCTCCACTTTTACTAAAGAAAGTGGGACCTATCAAAAGAAACAATGTTATATGCTGGTTGTGCCGAGCATTAACAAAGTTCTTAGAGTAGGACTTTAGCACTTCCCACTCTAGAGAAAATTGAGGACAGTAATGCCGTACACCTCAACTTCTTTTAGAGATGGTGCTTGTGGACTTACCTTTTTAATTAAGAGGAAGGAGCGGGAGGCCGGAGATCCTTCTTCCTAACTTAAGGAAAGCTTTTCCCATCACAGTAGCTATGTTTCTCACTGGTTGTGCCGAGTGATAGCAGAGTTTCCTGTAACAGGCCACAGTTTCGGTAACTGAATAATAATAATGAAGTTTCCGGGAGGCCGTACACTTCACTACTAGACTTATAGTAGACACCGCCTATCAAGAGTCTCTATGTTAGCCGGGTTGTGCCTCGTCTAACAAAGATCCCTACGAATAGGATTTTTTATCTCACAGACAGTATATTGAACTATCGGGAGGCCGTTCGTCCAACTGAATGGAGGTTTAATTATAAGACTTCTAAAGGTGGTGGTGCCAGTATTTTTAGAAGCCTTACAGTTGCTTAACTCTCTTCAAAAATCCTGACCTGGTATTGAGGATTACTGAGAGGGATCCTTCCCAACCTATAGGATGGTAAGGGTATGAGGAGGTATCCTTAAAGAGGTCTATAAACCCTTCTTACTCTGATGGTCAAGGTATCCTTGTATATAATCAATTTACTAAGTGATGGGATGATGCTTAAATCAAAATACATCTCACAGAAAAAGGTACTTCATCAATAGTTAAATAAAACATCATATCATATCTACATGAACTCAATAAAACCTTGGAAAACAATAATAGTGTTCAAGGAAAAGGAAATATGAAATCTGAACTTGCGTGGAATGTTTGGTGTCGTGTGCATCGAAGGAATGAAATCCTAGATGCGCATGAGAAAGTATTTGATCTATTATACTCCTTCCCGGCATGGTGAAATGGGAATCTACTTACGTATCCTTGTTAGTAGTATTTATGTGAATAATTACTCTTAACCCGGCAAGTGCGGCAAGACTCTAAAGAGTTTCCCCGGGCGACTGCGGGAAGACTCTTAAGATCCAGGTTTTGCGTACCAAAACCGCGGGCTTACAGTCAGGCGGCTACAAATTGGTGTGGGTGTATTACTACTTGGCACCTCTCGATACCACCACCCCGTACGCTCGGACCGCGCGCGTACAAGCAGTACTCACCAGAACCCAATCACTAGCCATGGAGCCCACACGTCCCTCACGCTCGCGCCCTGATGACACAATCAGCCCTCCTTCTGGTGTTGTCAGCGGCCGTGGAAGGCAGAGGGTGGCTGCCAGAAACCCAAGCTACCATTACGACACTCCATACAGCTCTGAAGACGAAGCACCCGCACGTAAAGTACGGAAAACACGTGCAAGCAGGGGCAGTGCACAGAGGGCATTGGCCTTTCGGGACACTGCCACCACCACCCAGGCAACTGCTACTACCACCACTACCACCACTGCCACCCCTGCCACCAGTAGCACCGACGCAGGAGGCCGCCCTGGGGCTGCTAGAAGAAAAGGGATGGCGTTGGAAAAAAAACTTGTACGCCTGCCACTGTCACCCTGCCACCACTACCACCACCAGCCGCCTCTGCTGCCCCTGCCGGCCCTTCTGTCCCTGCCGGCCCTTCTGCCCCTGCCCAAGGGAAAGGGAAAGGGAAAGGCAAAGGCAAAGGGAAAGGGAAAGGGAAAGGGGCGACAGGGACAACAATTATATTGCCTGCGTCCAGGACCTCTGCACCACCTACTACTGCTGGACCTGCCGACGCCGCCCCTGCCGACGCCGCCCCTGCCGACGCCGCCCTTGCCGGCCCTTCTGCCCCTGCCCACAAGACGCCTACATGTGTTAGTAGGCGGATGAGGGCCCTAACACCATCGAAATACGACGCCCTGCTGTTTGGGGATTCCCAGGATGTTGACAGCCAGGACTATGACGACGACGACGCAGCACGGAACCGGGGGTGGGGTGGATAGTGGCAGTGAGTCAGACGAAGGTGAAGACAATGAAGAAGGGCGTCCTTCTAGTGGTGAGGAGGGTGATGATGAAGCATTGTATCGCGATCATGACAGTGATATGTCTGATGGTGGCGCACACGCAGACGAGATTCCAATCCGCGACACCAACATTCATACGTTTGTGTGGTCTAACGGGGCTGATTTTGTGCCTGACATGCCACAGTTTGATGCTGGTAGGTCAGGTACAACTGCTGACTGGCCTTGTAACGACGACGCAAACGAGATGGATTTCTTCCTCGCTTTTTTCGACATGGAGATTATGACGTACATAGTTGCCCAAACAAACGCCTACTACAGGTGGGTGTTTGGCAAACTGGACGTCCTTTCTCCAAAAGCGAGAATACGAGGCTGGGTTGATACGACTGTGAATGAGTTCATGACGTTCTTTGCCTTGTTCTTCATGCCTCTTTGCAAGAAGCATGTGCTACAACATTATTGGAAGCACGACCCTCTCATCGCCACCCCAACTTTCAATAAGTACATGACTCGAGACAGATTTTTGTTGCTGCTAAGATTTATGCACTTTGCAAACAACGAAAATCCTAACAGGATTGACAGGATATGGAAAGTTCGGGAGGTGTTCACCATGTTGTTGGCGAGGTACAAGAAATACTTTTACCCCTTCCTCAATTTGGTGATTGAGGAGTCGCTCGTGCTCTTCAAAGGACGTCTTGTTTTCAAGCAGTATATCCCCTTGAAGAGGCATAGGTTTGGAATCAAGCTCTTCGTGTTGTGCGACTGTGAGACAGGCATAGTGCTGGAAATGATCGTGCATACAGGAACTGACATTGACATACCAAAAGTCGCTGCCAATGACCCCATGGGCATGTCAGGTGCCATCGTCAGGAAAATGTTGGCACCTTACCTGGCCAATGGCCACGTCTTGTACACTGACAATTGGTATACTTCTCCTGCTCTCTGCCAGTTTCTTCATGAAAACCAAACGGGGTCATGTGGGACTGTCAGAAAGACAAGAAAGTTTATGCCCAAGTTCACAGGTAATGTCATTCCTCTTTCAGATCCCTCCTCCAGCGACACATCTTCTGACGACGAACTGGTCCAGGAACACCGCGAGAGGCATATCCGAAGAAGGCGACGAAGGGGGCAGAAATATAAGCAACTGGAAAAGTCCGGGAAAGTGGTAGCCCTGAAGTGGAAAGACAAAAGAGACGTTCACCTGCTTTCGACAGTCCACACAGGTGCCCAGGTGGACTCTGGTAAAGTCCACTACCGAACAAAGAAGATCATCCATAAGCCCGACTTGATAGTGGACTACACCAAGAACATGAGCCTGATGGACAAGTCGGATTGTCAACTGGCAGGCGTTGAGTGTCTGAGGAAGACTGTGAAGTGGTATCACAAGCTCTTCCTCCACCTAGTTGACATCACGATGCTCAACGCCTACCACTTGTGGTTGGTCAAGAGAGATATGGCACCAAATAAAAAACTCAAATTCAGGGAATTTGTCTACAACATGTCATATCAACTCCTGACGAAGTATGGCACCCCCACTCACAGGTGTACGTCATGGCGTGGGGAACACGTCCCAGACCGCATCCAGGTGTGGGTGGAAAGACACTTCCCAATCCACATGGAGGTGGTTGGCACTCGTCACAGGCAGCTGAAGTGTTACGTCTGCATGAACACCTCCAGGAGAGCCTCAACAACCAAAAAAGTCACCACAATGTGCCACGAGTGCAAGGTTGCACTCTGCTTGGGGGACTGCTTCAGGGACTACCACATGTATAAGCACTACTGAGTGCCGCCCCCTGCCCTGGACTCGTGCCCTACCTTACCTGACCTAACTGAACATGCTACCTCATAATTTTAGATATATATTATATAATATATATTTTTACAAAGATGTCCCTGTGATATGTTCTTATATGCCTTTTTTCATTATATAAATATGTCTTTCATTATTTAGTTCCTATGTTTCAAAGATGTCCCTGTGATATGTTCTTATGTTCTTATATTCTTATATGCCTTTTTTCATTATATAAATATGTCTTTCATTATTAAATTTAGTTCCTATATTTCAAAGATGTACATGTGATATGCCTTTTTTTTCACTATATCAATATATATGTTTGTTATACCCAATATTTATATATCTTAACCTCAAATGAATTGTAAACAAATCATTATGTTTCAATAAATCCTGTCCAACCTACTTATAAGATGATAATAAAAAAAATAAAAAAAATACAAGGTCATGTCATTGTATTCTTGCAATATGATAATTCTATGAATATTTCATATTGCTTGAATACAATGACATGATCTTGTAAAAAAAGAAAATTTATCAAAAAAATTCTAAACAGTATAAACCCTTCCCCATAACCCCCTCCTGGATTCGATCCCACTGCCTTGCCATACTTTGAGATTTCCAATCCGTCACCTTACTGACTAGGCCACAGCAGCTCATACAATGTCACTCAAATCTTCGTGTCTACAATCGAGATGACAATATACAAAAACAAAATATTTATCCCACCAATTTACTTTTGTAAATTGATGGGATTATCAATCATATCATGCAAAACTATATAACACTTTCTCTCTGTCAAAAAAAGTAATTATAGAACTTTATTTGTTCAAAAATTGCCCAAACACTCACCAAAATTGCCCCTCTCTCTGTGACTCCAATCATTTATCACACGGTCAGTGGGTCAGTGGGTGACCCTTCCCTCCCTCCATCCACAACACCTCTCTCTGTCTGAGTTTGGCTACCAACTAAATTTGTATAAATACAGCATGCATAAAATAATCTTCACAAATACATTTGTATTGTGTAATCTTGTAAATAATGAATAACAACTGTGTGGGTGTTGAAAATTGCTCAACCATCTTTCTTATATCTCGCCTACGCCCTTACGTGCATATATTGGATTATACATAGTCATGACTATCATACAAATACTTCAAGTAGGTCTCGAATATACATTTAGATTGCATATTACTTGCAAATAAATATATCTAAGTGTTTCTGATGGCAATCTGCCCTTCCCTTTCACAAGCGTCATTCGACACCAGTCTAAATATAGTTCAGTTCCCAGAAAGGTTATCTCCCTTCCCTCGTCTGTGACCTCCCTCGTTCCATCTACCCCTCCTCAAAACTACTCTATAATATCGTACTTTATTTACAGTCAATGGCCTAGCTATTTCTGTGCATACTTCACATGTGTCTAAAATGCAATGTCTGCTTGCATAAAAATGCAATTCTGAAAGCCATCTATACGAACGACATACGCATGTCTCACTTTCTCTCTCTCTCTCTCCATTCATGACTCATGTTTCTAAGTAAATACTCTCACTCTCTTTCCCCACCGTGTGGGCTCCCGGGTGGCAATGAACATCAGCCACATGCTAGACTATAAGGTTGAAAATCCCACGACATATGCCTCGGGCACCTCCAGATTGTACACACTGGTGTCTTTCTTTATTCCTTTCTTCCATCCTTCCCTCCATCACTCCCTCCCTCCCACCCACCCACCTTTTGTCTCCCGTCTCCATAAACACATTCAGAATTTGCGTAAATATCGCATCAATTGGTCTATATGCGGTATATTCCTTGTTATATGGTACGCCTACATACGTACATGTCTTTATTATAGCATGACAGTGCTCTAAATACGAGATATACGTGATATTATGGCGCAACACACCCTCTCCTCCCCTTCATTCCTGCCAGACAACAACCACACCTTCGTTCCCGCCTAGAAACTCATTGATAATTCGCTTATATATTGCAATATTTGGTCGTCTATATGCGGCATATTCCTTGTTATATGGGTGGCCTACATATGTACACATACGTGCACATACATACACGTAGTCTAAATAGCATAAAAGAGCTAAAAAAAGGAGAGATATGCGATATTACGCGCTATCCCACCCCCTCCTCCCTCTGCTTCCACCCCCTGGGCGCGGGAATATTCGCCCGGGAAATCTCGCCGCTCGATGACAATCTAGCCGCGCGGTGCCATTCGCTCCACATTTTCCAACTACGGACCGCTCCCCCCCCCCCCAGACATTTTTTTGGGGGTCAAATATATATGGGCCGATGCACGCTAACATTCCCTACACGCTGATGTAGTTTTTTATCGATATTGGCAATGGGCCCCAAAATCATCATACGTGCGCACAGGGGTGTGGTGTCTATTACCCCCTGTGCACACATCTTAGGTTAAACATATCCTGGTAATTCATTAAATAAAATAGTATGTACTTATGCTTTATTCTCAGATCGTTTTGGTATGCCTAAGTGGTATACCTGAGAGGTTTAAACGCATGAGGCGCCCTCTCTCGGCACGTGTGTGTGAGAGACGCCACCGCCGTTTGACGTGGCGTCAACTTTGGTACTAAGGTTACAGATAATATTTTATGAGAAGGAAGAACATGTGATTTGTATAACTAGAAGAAATAGTTAACGCCTTACGAGCGGGCCCGTCAGTAACTTCTACTACCCGCCAAACGGGTGGTTTTACCCTAAACGACCTTGTTTCTGTGCTCTTTTTCATGCATAAACAAGAGCCAGAGCGTAATACAATTATGTATCCCTGAAAGGGCGATAATTGAGCTTTCCAATGACACCAGAACCATCCTTCTACGACCACGCGTTCTCTTGCAACGATCGTGCAAGACGAAGGAAAAATCCCTAAAATACGGTAATTTCCTTACACAATTCCCTGTGTAGCGAGGCAGTCAGTGAGGGTGTGTGTGGAGGCGGGCCCAGTGCTGGCGCGGGAGCCGTGCCGAACGGTCAGAGCCGACCTACGCTCCTCCCACCTCTCGTCTCTCTCTCGGAGCCAAATATTGCTAAAAATTGCACACCGCCTGAAGTCGGTCCCCGCCACATAGTTCTTTCTTCTCTAGACCGACTTAAGTCCGGCGCCGCCAGACAAGGGTTAAAGGATGACAAAAAAGGCATATATATGTATGTGTAGGAAACAATGTTCCAAAGGTCTTTTGAGGTATGTTTTCATATCCTTATTACATAATTAGGTTTTCAAAACATCATTATATTAATTTCATCGGGTTAATGATTTCTTATTAGATTTATTACAAATAACTTATAATCTAATTCTTAAATCTCTAACATGTACATTATATCTTAGTATATAAAGAGAACACAGGTGGTTATATTACAAGAAGAGTGTATATACGGTGTCTAGAATGGTTGGCTAAACACTATCTTCTTCTTTGTTGATGTGATGGGGCGAATAGTCTTGCCGGGCGTGATTGGACATTCCTTTTCCGATGTGACCTTCGTCAGTACAGCGACTCGTCTGTTGGTGGTTGATGTCTTCTGTCCTTTCTTCCTTTTCGGTTCGCCTTCTTCCTCCTTGTTTTCATTCTCTTCTGTTTGGGTCTCCTTCCGTTTTCGGGGTATTTTACTATGTGTGCCTCTATTTTTCCGAAACCAATGCTGTCTTGGATTTATTTGATGGTCCACTAGTATGAGGATTCTGCTATTTATTATTTTCTCTAGTACCTTCCCAAGTATTTACAGTAGCGATATTGGTCTGTAGTTTGTTATTTGAGTTTTATCTTTATTAGGTTTGGGAATAAATATCATCTTTGCAGTTTTAAAGCACTTAGGAAATTATCCTGCAGAGAGACATGCATTAAATACCTGTATAATAGCGTTGGTTGAGAGACTCAGACCAAGAGTGAGAGCAGTGGAAATGAATTACTTAAGGAGTGCGTGCGGAGTTACATGGAGGGATAGACAGTCTAATGAGGAAGTAAGAAGGAGGTGTGGTGTGGAGGTAGATGTGCTGGAAAGTGTGAAAAGGAACAACTTGAGATGGTTCGGCCATATGGAACGTATGGAAAGCGAGAGAATGACTAAGAGGGTGTACGAGAGCGAGGTGGAGGGACAGAGGGGGAGAGGTAGACCGAATATGAGGTGGAAGGATGGAGTGAGGAAGTACATGAACGAAGGCGGTGCTGGTTGGGGGGAGGGGCGTCGACTGACTGGGGACAGAGGTGCATGGGGGCGGTTCGTTCGTGGCCACCCCTTCGGGGATCACGGCGTCAGGCAATAGATAGATAGATAGATAGATAATAGCGGTGGTCATATTAATCGGCAGATTCATTAGCATGTTCTTCATCAAACCTGATATTCCTGGTGTATTCTCCTTGAATGTTCGTAGATGGTGGTAGAATTCACCCTCTGTCACTCTTCTTATCTCATTAAGTCTGTGGAAGTCAGTTTTATTATATGGATTTATCCTGTCGTGCTTGTCCTGCATCCACTCTGTAATTCTTTCCTCATGTTCCTCATCAAACTCTTCGTTTTCTTCCTCTGTAATCCTAAATATATTACTCCACTCCCTTCTGAATGCTTCCACAATATCTGTCTTCTGACTCCTGTTTTTTTTTTTTTTTTTTTTTTTTTTTACCCAGGGTGGGTCTAAGAGAGGAAGGAAGATGGCAAAGGGAGGAAATATGAAAGAAAGTAGTAGATTACAAGTAGTATTCCCCTGGAAACTTGTTTGAGATGTTCTTTAGTGGCTGACGGGAGTGAGAAGGTTGCACCATGGTAATAGGACATCTGCGACCTGGATTGAATATGCTTGAAAGAACTGGGAGCGAAGTTACTGGTGAGGATGAGGAAGGACACTCAGCTTGCTTAAATCGCTGCGTCACGGGAAGCTCATGATTGGATGGAAGTGAGGGTGTGGCAGTTTCTCTCTTGACACGTTGCAAAGGATAAACCTTGCCTTGTTATCTGAGCGAATCCCGTCTCCTGATTGGCGGACGGAATTACTCCTTTAACCCTTTATTAGGCGCGGCGCGCAACTTATGTTGTGTGAAAGAAATTTGGACTAAGTGGCGGTTCACAACTTATGTCGTGTGCCATTTTCACCACGTAATGTTGCTGAGAGAGAGAGATAAGTGGTGGGAGGAGAGTAGCAAACGTATGACTGCTCCAGACCACCGGGGCGGACCTACTGACATGAATCCCACCCTCCCCCACCCTCACGCACTCGCTACACAGGGAATTATGTAGGGAAACTACCTAATTACATGGTTTTTGCACTCGTGTTGCACGATCGTTGCAAGAAAACTAGCGGTCGTACAAGGATGGTTGGGGTGTCATTGGAAAGCTCTGTTTATGCCCTTTCAGAGATAGATACTTGTTTTACGCTCTGGGTCTTATTTAGGCATGAAAATGATCACGTAAACAACCCTATTTAGGGTAAAAACACCCCGCTGGGCGGTACATATAAATTACCGCCTAGGCCGCTCGTAAGGTGTTAATAAAAATAATAATAATTATTATTATTATTATTATTATTAATCAGTGTTATTATCCCCTAAGTATATCAAGATTAATGTAGATATTATTCCTGTGAAGTTTGAAAATTCATAAGATAGAATAGGAAAATCTAACTAACCTTTGATCTTACTCTTTACAATACTGTATTTTATCTAATATTTGGGCACTATAATATCAATGTTACCAGCAACTAGTATTGTAAAAATGGGGAAATTTGAGTGAAACATAAGAAATATGGTATATTTGCCATACTTTTAACTTTGACCTTTGACTACAATAAAACAGTTCTTTTTGTCTGACCGTTGCATTGACCAACCGGATGAACCGGTGAATTTTGGTGAAAATCCATTGGATGGTCTAGGAGTTTCCAGACAGACAAATTCATAATGAATTGGTGGTGCACATTATTCGGACGGGATCTGTGTGTGCAATACCATATCGGAAATTTTCGAAGGTGTATTGTATGTTGAGAATGATATGAAAGACATTACCCATTGGTACAGTCGGCCAAATAAGTGATGTCGCGGCACCAAGTATATTTCGATCAGTAATTGGTATCAGCACTATCTAAGCATTAATTCATGTTTCGAGTGAGATATACAAACATGTTCCTATCTTGACACACCCTATTAATCATCTGACAGACATTAATACAGCATACAGCCAACAAAACATAATGACAGCAGTGACACAACTTATTTGGCCAACTGTACCATGTGTAAGAATTATCAAAACTGAGTTGCATAAACTAGACTTGACTACGGCTCTCCCAACACGAGTGGGAGGCCTTGCTCGTCAACAGGACACAATCAGGAGGACGATAGCACCACCAGTGGGTGACATAACGATACTGGTACAAATAGACTAGTGACGACACACTTCCACATTTGGAACACATACAACAACATATTTAAGATATATATTGTTATGCAGGTAAACATTTGGCATATAATCAGAATGTCTCATATTTTTCGATTGGATATTTACTGTTTTTATTATGTGTACGAAGTAGACAAAAGACAAAGCTACCTTTCAACTTTGGTGGAGACACTTGTTACAGGCAGCTTTGTCTTTTGTCTCCTTC
The DNA here is from genome assembly GCA_032716605.1 of Paralithodes platypus. Lineage (NCBI taxonomy): Eukaryota > Metazoa > Arthropoda > Malacostraca > Decapoda > Lithodidae > Paralithodes > Paralithodes platypus. Next base: position 28,599,733 of record CM064525.1, read on the forward strand.
ATACACATATATAAAACAGTAAATATCCAATAGATAAATACGAGACACCTGCATAACAAGTTATATGCTAAAATAAATTGCTGTATCACTGTATTTGTTCCAAAGGTTGAAGTGTGTCGTCACTAGTCTATTTGTACCAGTATCGTTACGTTGCCCACTGGTGGTGCTGTCATCCTCCTGATTGTGTCCTGTTGACGAGTAAAGCTCGGTTCACACATACACGAATTAACGTCCCGTCCGGCCTCGACCTCTTAATTCGCCTGCAAACGGGCAAGAACGCTGGTAAAATCGCCTATGGTCGGTACAGGGACGTGTGGTGTCGCCAGTACATGGGACACGGGGCGGGAGACGGCGAACATTGTGTGCATGCATAAAATGGTCGGCGTGGGCCGGGACAACTGCCACAAAACGTGTCAGGCCGGGACACCCACGGGAGCAGTCGACGTCTAGACGCCGACAAACTGCGTCTAGACGTCGACGAACGGGATGAGAACGGTGGCAAAAAACCGTTGGAAGCAGAGTCGGCGATGTGTCACCGTCGCGTCACGTGAGCTGGCGACAGTGCATGTCCGTGTACCGACCACAGGCGATTTTGCCGGTGTCCTTGCTTGTTTGCAGGCGAGTTAAGGGGTCAGGGACGGACGGGACGTTAATTCGTGCATGTGTGAACCGAGAAAAAGGGGACGGGGACGGACGGGGCGTTAATTCGTGCATGTGTACCATGGGGCCTCCAGATTGATGCCGTCCTGCCTATTTTTTTGGTCGTGGCCGGATGGGACGTTAATTCGTGCATATGTGAACCGAGCTTAAGGCCTCCCACTCGTGTTGGGAGGGCCGTAGTCAAGTCTAGTTTATGCAACTCGGTTTTGATCATTTGTACACATGGTACTAATGCGTAATGTCTTTCATATCATTCTCGACATATAATACACCTTCAAAGATTTTCGATATGGTATTGCACACACAGATCCCGTCCGCATAATGTGTACCACACATTACTATCATCCTTATCCTACCACGGACATTAGTTCCAGGGCAGTAGTTCTCTTTCCAATTTTCCCTTACCCAATCTAAACCACTGTTTGGACACTTGATCCTCAGTGATGTGGAGGACAAGCAGCCTATAGGGGTTGCAAGATCTGTTGTTGCTTGATATCCTTTGTACTCCCTTTGTACATTCATTATGAGTCTGTCTGGAAACTCCTAGACCATCCAACGGATTTTCACAAAATTTCGCAGGTTCATCTGGTTGGTCAATGCAACGGTCATACAAGAATAACTATTTTATTGTAGTCAAAGGTCAAGGTTAAAAGTATGGAAAATATACAATATTTCTTAGTTTTTACTCAAATTTCCCCATTTTCACAATATTAGTTGCTGGTAACCTTTGATAGTATAGTTCTCAAATATTAGATAAATATTCTAAAGGACAAGGTCAAAGGTCTAGGTCAAAGAATATAGTCAATATCATTTTAAGTTTTCACCATATTTAAATGTCTTGTTACTGTTGACACTGCCGTAATCCTCAACAATTTCGCTAAATATTCCAAAGGTCGAAGGTCAAGGTCAAAGAAAAATGGTCAACATATCATACTTTTTAGTTTTTACTCAAGCTTCACCACACTAGTTGCTGCTGATATTTTCAATTTTGTAAGTGACCCACAAGGTAAAACCAACCTTCTCACTGATATCATCTCTGCCAACTTAACCTTAGATAATACAAATCAAGATATTCCTTTACTCAATAATATTTCGCCTAAAATCCCCTCATTTAAGATTCTCACCAGATATGTTATACTCACTTTGCAGAATCTCTCAGTATATAAAGCTCCTGGTCCAGATGAAATCCCCCCAATAGTACTTAAAACAAAAAAATATTTAGTGCTTGCTCCTATTTTGTCAAAACTTTTCCGTCTGTGTACCCTTACCTCATGGTTCCTACTCTCCTAGAAAAAAGCAAACATCCATCCTGTTCCTAAAAAGTGAGCCTCTTAACCCACTGAGCCCCAGCTAGTTAATAATAAATGTACCACCCAGGACCGGCAGGTTTTGAAAACAAGTTTTTTTCCAGAAAACACCAGGAATGGGTTAGCAATGAAGGAAAACCCACAAAAAAAGATCCCCTAGGTTAAGGGGTCCTACGGTGCGCCCGAAAGTCGGAGTTAACATGGGGAAATGGGTAGGCAAAAACAGGTTTTTGCACGCTCACGCACACATGGTTGGACTTTGAGAGTTTTCAACCATTGGCATTGTTGCGTGGGATACTTACACAGTTCCCATACAAATCTGAGCCCTAGGTGCCATAGGACCGGAGTAATTAACAGTGACGCAACGTATGTGACGCTGGGGTTGGCAGAAAAATACATTGCCGACGCAAACAGTGCATCGCTGGGGCTCAGTGGGTTAAGATCCATCAAAATACAGACCAATAGCTATAACTTCCACCCTTGGTAAAATCTTCAAAACAATAATAAATAATCATCTAATCAAGCATGTAAAGACTAGTAGACAGTGATAGACAGTATGACTTTAGACATGAACGATCAACTGCAGACATTCATTCCCTTCTTACGCATTAAATTAACCAAGGTTCAGACCAACATGATAAAACGCATACAATAACATTGACTATTTCAAAGACTTTTTTTTTTATAGAGTCTGGCATCAATCCTTTTTGTCAAAGATGTTACTCTACAGTCTGGCATCACTAATTCCACTAATTTCTTCTTATCTTCATAACAGAAAAAATACGTTTAATCGTAGATGGTCTGTATTCTCAATTTTACTCTATAAATACTGGTGTTCCTCAGAGATCAGTTTTGGCCTCAACTCTGTTCATTATTCATATCAATGATCTATCTATCACTCATAACCCAATACATTCCTACGCAGATGCCTCAACACTCAACAGTTCCTTTACATTTAACAGTTCTTTCACGAAACCTGATATTATAAATGCCAAATTAAACACTTCAATTTCTCCGAACCAGGACCTATCTAAAATTAATGAATGGGGACACAGAAATCTAGTTTCCTTTAATGCACAGAAAACCAAGTGCATACAATTCTCTAACCTTGGTGTAACAGTTAGCCAATATATATAAGTCATGTTTGTTCTCAGATGGAATTCTCTTCACCCTTGTGGATTGGATATGGAGTGGTTACATTGAGGCAGTTGAACAAAACTCAAAATAAAACAATCAGATTAAACAATAACCCTGAATCACATATTACCTTCCTCCGTTATTCATACAAAGAGATGTTGCATCCCTTGCATTACTCTACAGATAATTTCCCAGTAAATGTTCTGAGGAACATGATTCAATAATTGTTTCACCTTTCCGCATCTTTCCCCGCAGAACTATGGCAGCTGGAAATACCCATGAACTCAATCTCTCCTTCACAATGTAGAACTTCCGCTCATCAAAATTGATTTATCCCCAGAGCTTCTACTCTCTGGAATTCACTTACTTGGAGTTGCTTTCCACAAATTTACAACCTACACCAGTAGCCTACAAGTCCAATTGTTACAATCATTTTATGAATGGAGGATGTCTTTAGGCACATGGAATTTTTTGTGTTGTCTTTGTTTTTCCTTTCTCTATTTATTGTCTGTAAACAAATGGCAACAACAAATCTTGACCGAATTTTAGACCAATATCCTTACCGGTAAAGCTAAATTTCAAAGTCCAAAGTATACATAATCTATTTAGTAGTACTTTCTGTACTAACATATAGATTTTCACTATACTTCACAGTTATAACTAGTTTGGTTTATCAATGCAAACGTCAGTCAAGAGAGCACATAAATGGCTTGATGGCCAAGGTAAGAAAATGTGGTCAGTATGTCATAATTATTATTTTCACCCTTAATCTCGCCATACTAAAAATACTAATCGGTATTGATATTGGTATTTTCATAACCAAATTCAGAAGGGTGACCATTCTCAACCCTCCAACTATCGACCAATTGCCCTCATTTCTTGCATCTCTAAAGTTTATAAAATGTATTCATTCAAAGTTTCTCAAGCATTTGTCTTCCCTTAGTCTACTTTCAGATTGCCAGTATGGTTTCCTTAACCCTTAACTGGCGGCCCGCAACATAAGTCGAGTTAAATAAGTTTGGACTATGTGGCGGCTCACACCAGAAGTCGTGTGGCAATTTCAGCACGTAATGTTGCTGAGAGAGAGAGACAAGTGGTGGCAGGAGAGTAGCGAGCGTATGACTGCTCCAGACCACCGCGGCGGGCCTACTGACATAAATCCCACCATCCTCCACCCTCTCACACTCGCTACATAGTGAAATGTATGGGGAAAGTACCGAATTACATGGTTTTTACACTCGTGTTGTGCGGTTGTTGCAAGAAAACTAGCGGTCATACAAGGATCGTTGTGGTGTCATTGGAAAGCTCTGTTTATGCCCTTTCAGGGATAGATACTTGTTTTACACTCTGGGTCTTATTTAGGCATGAAAATGATCACGTAAACAGCCCTATTTTGGGTAAAAACACCCCGCTGGTGGCTACATATTATATACCGCCTAGGCCGCTCTTTAGGTGTTAAGATACAGTCTATGGGTTTTTTTTTTTTTTTTTGTCTTACTAACTCTTTGTCATCCTCCTTTCGGGACTTCGGTGAGACCTTTTCTATTGCTCTAGACATATCAAAGCGTTCGACATTATGGCACAAATCCCTTATTTGTAAACTACCATTTTTCAGTTTCACTCTCGCTATTTGTGACTTTATCTCCAATTTCCTTTTTGACCATTCCATAGCCGAGGTTGTGGACGGCCATCGCTCACTTCCTCAACCTATCGACTCCCATGTTCCTCAGGGTTCTGTCCTATCCTCAGTTCGTTTTCGTGGTGCAATGCATAAGTGTGTTGATTTTCGGTGTGAGCATCCTGGGTTCGAATCCCCGGACTGCCACATGTGTTTGTTAATTTCAATAATCGAGTTTAGGAGTAAAGTTGGTTACTGGAGAGAACATAATGATATATTAACGATCTTATCAACTTTACTTTTAGTCCTATCCACTCCCATACTGATGACTCTATCTTGCACTATTCAACTACATTTACACAACCAACCATGCAGTTACTTAAAAACTCGCATGATGAGGCCATTGCACACCTATCTTCTGATTTATTAACCATATCCGCTTGGGGCCGAGAAAACCTTGTAGTAGTAGTCGTTCCCTAGGCTGCCTGGCCGAACAGCCCCAGAAAACCTTGATGCTTTCAGTGCTTCCAAAACCAAATTACTCCATCTATCCACCCATAACAATCTTCCATACGACTATCCCTTACTCTTCAACAATAGACAAATCAACCCTTCATCGTCTCCCAATATTCGTGTTGTTTCTTTTTCTTCTGACCTTACTTGGAAAGATCATATTACTACTCTTGCTAAAACAGTATTCCAGAAGTTAGGTGTGCTCAACCCTCCCTGTGGGTTCTCCACCCCCCACAGGTTCTTGCTTCAGTGCAAGAAGCACTATGCGTCCATGTATCGAGTACTGTTCGCATGTGTGAGGAGGTTCCACCCATACCACATTTCTCAGAAGGGTAGAGTCTAAAGCATTTCATCACATCAACTCATATCCTCTTACTAATTTTCTACAATTTCCCTACATACCGCTATAATAGTAATGAGTGTTCTTCAGAGCCTTCTCAGTGAATACCTCCACTCTTACGGAGAATAGTTGGCACTCGCCTTTCAACACATGCCCATCACTACTCTGTCCAACTCTAACCCGAAAGTGAACCAATTTTCCCAGTATTTCTCCAACTCAACAAGTAAACTCTGGAACTCTCTCCCTCAATCTTTCTTTCCCTCATCCTATGAATTAGACTTTCAAGCTCTGTGTATCTAGACATATTGACTTTGATGCACCTTGAATTTGGTTCTCTATAATTCTTTCAATGTTGAGAGGGATGCTTGTTACAGACAGATTTGCCTTTTGTCTCCTTCATATCCATACAAAATAAGTACCATTAAGCATACACTTACTAGAGTCTGTAATCAAATGTATCTACCTGTCTACCCTACATTATTACTTTTTCTCCCGATGCTCAACTCTGAAACATGCGAGACTAATTTACGGTGATCTTAATTAAGCAAGTCACCATTGTTTTTCACCGGCGAATGTTTTGCGTAGCAGGGGCTCCAATTCGTCAGGGTCAGGCTCTTGTGAGCTCTGCTGTTTTAACTTGGGATTATTTCATATTAATATTGTATCAGAGAATGATTTAATAATGGTGAGACATGTGTTTGAAAAGTAATTATTCTGTTAAAATAGCTGTAATTACGATATAAGTCTGCAACCCAAGTCCATGGACATTCACTCTAGTAGTACGCTAGCTACAATGCAGAATTTGTGGTGCATTGTGGGAAATTGTGTTGGTCACATATACGAATGGTCAAAACTGGGTTGCACAAAAGAAGCTTGGGGTCAGGAGGCTGGGCAGATAAGACTCTTGTCAACACCTCTCATAAAAACTGGTTGAAGTGACAAAGCTGAATAGGCACAACTGACATGATAACTGAAGAGACGCATATCACATCGCCTTATGTTATGTAAGGTATTTCAATCAATTATTACATTAACCCAAGAATGTCGACATTCCTTTCGGAATATTTTACTGGGCGAATGCCACGTTTCTACTGGATGATGGCACACACACAAAAAAATAAAATAAAAATAAAAATAAAAACTCCCAGTGCTGGTGAAATGGAAACAATATGTGATTAGGTGGCATGTCTCCTTACCACCACCTCTTGTTCTTCCCCTTACATGCTCCTCCCCCCCCCCCTCTCCTCTCCTCCTCCTTTATTCTACTCTTTTCCTCCAATTTCCTACCAGACTTCGTCCCTTTTGCATGAAATACTTCCAGTCATCTTCCTCTACACTCCCCCTACCTCCCTCCATTGTCATACATGCACGAGAGACAGCTAGACTTACAAGTGTCTCGCGAGACATCACAATTATACATTTGTTCACTGGATATTTGCTTTCTACACCTAGTTTCTGGTTCTTCAAATTTCACATGTTCATTATACAAGTAAATTATACACATATGATGCAGTAATGTTGCTTTATATGGTAAATATACCATATTTTGTTTGATTTGACCTTTAAAGGTCCCACACTGTCACACTTTACGAGTTAACAGCATCATAATAAATTGTTCTAGAATTTGAGAAAGAGAATGGTTAGTGTTATCAGTTACAACATTTGTTCTATGTTTGAATGAAATCATACTTTATTTAATATGTATATGAAGAAAATATTTGAATAATTGTTTCTCGGTGTATAAAACAGAGAGAGAGAGAGAGAGAGAGAGAGAGAGAGAGAGAGAGAGAGAGAGAGAGAGAGAGAGAGAGAGAGAGAGAGAGAGAAAGAGAGAGAGAGAGAGAGAGAGAGAGAGAGAGAGAGAGAGAGAGAGGGGGAGAGGAGGAGGAGGAGGAGGAAGGAAATGGAGAGGACAAGACCGCCCAGATAAATGTTTTCTAATATTGCCTGAGGTCTGAAAGGCTTGGATGTTGATGTGCACTGTTATTTTCAGCAACTGTTATTGCACACTCTCTTGGGTCCTGCCTTTCTTATGATTACGTGAATCATGTTATATTTATATAAATATTTGTGTTTATATAACATACTGTTATGAAAATGTATGCATTGTAGAATGTCAAAATTAGATAAATATATAGAAGAGGAAATACAATCTCCTCATTCATGTCACTATATCACTATGTTATTATTTATAGACGCCCTGAGTAGTTTTTTCGTTTCTATGTGAGTGAGGGAGACAAAAGGCAGAGCTGCCTGTAGCGAGTGCCTCCCCCAGAGTTAAAAGAGTGACAGGGCCAAAATCAAGGGACATTCGAGCCAAAATGCCTGGACACACAGAGTTTGAAGCAATTTAAATCATAGGAAGAGGGAAAGACTCATTCTGGGAGAGAGTCCCAGAGCTCAGCAGTTGAATAGAAGAAAGACTGAGAATAAAGTTTCACTCTTGGGTTGGAGAGTTGCAGAGAGTAGGGGTGGGATTGTGTTGCAAGACGGGCACTATGTACCATCTGTAGAGGAGGTAGTATACACTGGGAAAGCTCTGAAAGAACATTGATTATTGTAGTAGCAATAGAATAGCGAGAGAGATGCAACATTGCGGCGAAGAGAGAGATATTGCAGAGAGTTGGCGAGTAAACTTGGGTTAATGATACGAAAGGCTTTCCTTTCTACTCTGTCTACGAGTGCAGTGTGAGAGTATCCTCCCCATACATGTGAACAATACTCAGTGCAAGGACACACCGTGTCCCTGTACAGAGCAAGAAATTGTGCAGGGGTACAGAACACCTTGAAGCAGTTGAGCACACCCAGCTTCTGTGAGGCTGGCTTAGCAAGACTGATAATATGGTCTTTCCAAGTGAGAGCATAAGAAAAAGAGACATCGAGAATATTGAGAGGATGAAGGATTAATTTTTGTATTGTTGAAGTGTAAGGGATAGACCTCTGGGAGTTCCGGATGGGTAGCAAGATGAATAAATTGGGGTTTGGAAGCATTACAGGCAACAAGGTTTTCTCTGGACCAATTGGAAAGAGTAGTTAGATCAGAAGATAAGTATTGCATGGCTTCATTACTTTTGTCTTTGAGGGATTGCTGGCTCTGGCATTTAAGGTCGTTGCACACTGACACGACAGCCCCTTCAAGACTGGCACGAACACCCACGACACATACAAATCCTGTGTCTTGCCGAATTTACTAGAGATCGCGGCGAAAATGGCTGGCATCGTTAGAGTCGTATCTCTACCGTATCTCTTCCGCTCGACTTGATAAGACTCTAGCGATGCCGATACGGTGGAGAAACGAATGCTACGAAGAAGATAGGAAAAGTCGTGCGAAGGGTACACGACTAGTCCACGGAAAAGATACGACCCAAAAGACTGCAATACAACTCAGAAGAATCGTATTGACGCCGTATCGACGACGTGAGACGTGCAGCCGGATTGAGGCTAGACGCGTGGTTGCTAACTCGACCGTTGCCAATTTTCCTCACGGAAGAGATACGGTCTGCACGCATGGTACTCGGAAAAAAAGGTACCGGAAAAAACAGCACAGGAAAAAATGTCACAAATTACGGACAAGGAAAAAATGGCACATAAAACAAAATGTTGTATTAAGAAGTAATAGATCAATAAAATGTGTTTCGATGCAATATGCAATATTGCATAATGTACTTATATATATCTGGTAGTGTACTCACCATAGGTTAGGTTAGGTTAGAATTTAAGAAACCGGAATTCTACATAAGGTCGTCCGGCCCACACAAGGCAAATTCTATTCACACTCAACCCATTTCATTCATATGAGTGTCAAGTTTGCACTTTAAATTTTCTACCGTTCCTGAGCTAACCACACACTTCCACTACTCTGTTCCCAAACCAGTGCTTACCTATATCTTTTCTAAAGCAAATCTTATCCAATTTGAAGCCATTTGAATGGGTTATCTCGCCGTTATTAAGCCTTAACCCTTATTTAGCGGCGAGCAACATAAGTCGAGTTAAATAAAGCTGGACTATGTGGCGGCGCTCGACATAACTCGAGTGGCAATTTCAGCACGTAATGTGGCTGAGAGAGAGAGACAAGTGGTGGCAGGAGACTAGCGAGCGTATGACTGCTCCAGACCACCGCGGCGAACCTACTGACACAAATCTCAGCTCCCTCCTCCCTCTCTCACTCGCTACATACTCAATTATGTACTGAAAGTACCGAATTACCTGCTTTTTGCACTCGCGTTGCACGGTTATTGCAAGAAAACTATCCATCATACAAGGATCGTTATGGTGTCATTCGAAAGCTCTGTTTATGCCCTTTCAGGGATAGGTACTTGTTTTACGTTCTGGGTCTTATTTAGGCATGAAAATGATCACGTAAACAGCCCTATTTTGGCTAAAAACACCCCGCTGTGCGGTACACATAAATAAACCGCATAGGCCGCTCGTAAGGTGTTAATACCTTATTTCTATCTCCCTTATTGATACCTTTCATCCACTTAAACGCCTATATCATTATCTCCTATACATCTTCGTCTTTCTGATGAATGAAAGCCAAGGGTTATCAGCCTCTCCTCATATGATACATTTTTTAACAATGTGGATCATTTGCGTCATTCTTCGTTGGACTGCCTCCAGCGAGTCAATATCCATTCTATAATAAGGACACCAACACTGAACAGCATAGTCCAAGTGAGGTCTCACATTAGGTCAGGTTAGGTTAAATAGAAATATAGTGTAAATAAAGCGAAATATAGAAGTACAATCAATATAACAAATATATTAAAATTATATAATTCTTGAATAATAAATAATTTAGGAATAAATTCTGGACACTAAAGTTGCCTAATTAAACATTATGATTGATTTTCATAATATGCCATGCTTTCCTACCCTGAAGAATATGCAATTTTTTCCTGTGCCTTTTTTTCCTACATTCGGTCCGCATGGCAGGCTTACGCACCAGACGACGTTGATACGGGCCATACGGTTTTGATACGGACCATACGTCTTTGATACGGACCACACGATTGCGATACGGCGAGTTCGTGATGGAGACCAGACTCAGACGATTTTTTACAGTTGCCGGGGGATTCCCACAAACTTTTGAACAGCTCAAAATGTTGTATCGACCCCCGATACGTCGCTTGGACCGTGAGTCACCCACGGCTAATTCCCGATATTAACGATTATGTTGCCGATTCGCCGTATCAGGCTGAAATTTTTAGTCGTGAACTCGCCTGGAGGGCGCTTCGTGTCAGTGTGCAACGACCTTTAGGAAAACTAATTGAGTAGTGTAAGGTTAAGTCACCTGCGTATGAATGGATGCGACTGGAGGTGCAGTTGAGAAGATCATTTATGAAAATTAGAAAGATAATTGGAGATAGGACAGAGCCCTGAGGAACACTGGAGTTGATTGGATGAGGAAGTGAGCAATGGCCGTCCACAACTGCACCTATGGAACGGCCGGAATGGAAATTAGAGACAAAGGCACAGATGGAAGGATAGAAACCGAAGGAGGGTAGTTTAGAAATTAAAGATTTGTGCCAGACTCTATTAAAGGCCTTCGACATGTCTAGTGTAATAGAAAAGGCCTCACCAAAGTCCCGAAAGGAGTATGACCAAGAGTTATTAAGATATGAAAGAAGATCACCAGCAGAGCGACCCTTAAGGGCCATACTGGCCATCTGAGAGTAGATAATGAGAAGAGAAATGCTTAAGAAATTTGGAAGCAAGAATAGTTTAAAAAACTTTAGAGATACAAGAGATGAGAGTAATTGGACGATAGTTGGAGGGTTAAGAGTGGTCACCCTTCTTTGGGACAGGTTGAATGAGAGCAAACTTCCAGCAATAAAGGGAGACGTTGGAGGAGAGACAGAGACGAAATATGCCCAGAGAGGGTAGAAAATAAATCTTTAGAATAGCTTAGGATGTAAAGGCATAAGTAGGAGAGAGCATGGTGGAGAGGGAGGAATAGCACCAGAATCATCCAAGGTGAAGTGTCTAGCAAAAGTTAGAGCGAAGAGTTCAGCTATGTCAGAGGAAGAAGTGATGGTTGTGCTATCAGAATGGAAAAGGGGAGGGAAAGACGAGGAAGAAACATTGTTGGAGAGGTTTTTGGCAAAATGGCAGAAAGCTTGGGAATGCTAGAGTTGGATAGTTCAGTGCATTTATTATTGATGAAAGAGTGTTTGGCAAGTTGAAGAACAGATTTGGATTGATTCCGGGCAGAAAAATAGGAAGAATTAAATTCTTGAGTCTTAAGGCGTAGGTACCATTTGAATGCTTCCTCCTTGTTGCGGACAGCAGTAGAACAAACATGAGTAAACCAAGATTTTATTGCATTTTGCAGTTGGGCACTGAAGGATGGTTAATAACATTATAGCTACTTTTATATCAAGGATGTCTCATATCATCATGAATTTGTTGTGCTAGTTGTAACTTGCGTTAATTTACGTGCATTAAGATTAAAAGTGAGATATGCTTGCCTTACCTTGGATGTCGCTGTCATCATAAGAGCTATGATGCAATAGAAATGAGCCACTGTCGCCATCATCATACAGATATGACACACATACCTATAGCATACAATACGTTATTCTGTACCCACTACCTATGACCATTTGACACTAATCATTAATCGCCATCCAAACTGAAAATAAACATTTGTCTATCAATATTTTTAGGGAGAAGCGAGTGAAAATTAACATTCACCATTGTATGCCATTGCTCTGCATAGGCAGCTACGGGTGATCCATTTATGAGCTTCAGGGAGCAGTTGTTCATTACCTTCCATGAGTCAGTGACTACTTACTTGGTGTTTTTCCTTATTTATGCTCAAGAAAAAACTAGATTGCTGGCGCAATAGTGATACAGATTATAATTAGCTCATTGCGGAAAATATTAAATTTTAAACCACGATTTTTCCCAGTGTTTATATATTTTTATTTTGTTCATTTGCATCAATATATTGTGTTTGTCATTAATTAGAAATCTCGGAAAAACCTATTTTCCCCATTTTAGATTGATTTTGAGACACGCCCCCCGATAGTGGGGAGGGCTATGATTTGAAAAGACATTAGCCTAACCTAACAACCTTACCTAACCTATCCTAGTATTATGGGTGGGGGCTGCCGCCCCCACACCCCCGCTGGTTGTGTACTAATCCCTTAGTAAACAAAATAAACAAATAAAAACAAAAATTGGCTGTCGATAATACGAAGCCGAAAGAAAAGTCGGTGAAGTCTACAGCTTTGATAGTAAGTTGATAACAGTAAAATATTGACAACCTTGTTACGAAAATTACAGTTTAGTAGCATACATTTATGTTAGGTTTTTCCGAGGGTTCAAACACATTTTCATATGATCTTTAGAAAGTTTAGAGCTGTCGATAACTGGAAGTACCCTATTGACAACCTTGTTACGAAAAAGACATTTCAGTACCATACTTTTTTATAAGGTTTTAACGAGGGTTAAAACAAATTTTCATAATATTATGATCTTTGGAGCATATAGATTCCATATTTATCTTCAAATATATAAAACAAAAAAAAATTGTGGTATTAAAATAGAAGTTATACTCTTATTGCTTTACAGTAATGCGAAAAGTAACGTACAAGTTAGTAGGAGGACAACAACATATGTGCAATATCTTAGTTTGTGTTACCTCAACCACCTCACTAAGCGTTCTATTGGTCTCTTTAAGGCACTATTTGCCGACGACGTATGTATAGAAGACGGTTGCACGCAGCCAACGTAAGAAAAAACAATACTGGACAAAATCGAAAATTTATTTTTGTTAAATAAAGTTGTCAGCAAGTGAGCAGACCTGGCTGACCAGTACCCAAAGTATGAGTCACTCCTGGCTTGCCATGCCCACTCCACAGCCGATATCGAAAGCATTGTTTGATTCACAAAAATTTTTCAGACACTAAAATACGTGTTTAGAGAGCTAAAATCCATGAAAATAGGCTCAGTGAATACATTTTTGTTTTACTATATTCCTGCATCTCTCTCCCTCTCTCTCTCTATATATATATATATATATATATATATATATATATATATATATATATATATATATACATATAATTATATTGTTGCAGCCCCGGAGTAAGGACACCTGTTTGTTTGTCTAGGGTAGAGGACAACCCTTGCAGCTACACATCAAGATTGACTGGATATGAATTTACAATTGAATATTCACCAAGACATCCAGTGTTATTGTTAATAACTATTAAGATGTTAATTTATCCAACTGTACACCAATACTGAGTTATTGAATAATTATGTGATATTTATTTCTCCAACTGTACACTAACACTGAGTTGCATTTACCGGCAGTTCAAACTCCTGACTCATTTAAAGGCCTTAAACTAAATAGATAATAAATAAACAATATTTAAGTTATAACTTATCTTATTAACCTGGGAATGGCAAGAAAGCTCTTAAGAGGTTTTACTGGGCAACGGCGGCAAAGCTCTTAAGAGGGCAGGCCTAAAAAAAATTGTTTAAAAGGACCCAGTAGCACTTAAAAAAAAAAAAATCTCCCCTCCATACCTCATATCACTTATCCACATGTGTCAATATCCCCTCCTTCCCCCCCCCCCTTCAATTATCACCTATTTTTCCTCTTATTACCATCTTTATTGGTGTATTTATCATGCCAATATCTCCAAACCGGTCTAAACCGTGCTCAAGTTGCTAGAGAGGGTATGGATGGGAGAGAATGAGGGAGGAGAGGTTCAGTGTGGCTGTAGGCTTCAGAGAGGGAGGGTGTACATCGCGGCTGGCTCACAACTCACGACTGGAGCGGCCGAGTATAATTCGCGATTTTGACCATAAAAACTATATTCCCACTGGTTTTATTGTTGTTACAGGTTACTATCTTGATAGTAATGGTAAAATAGGCGCATATGAATAAGTAATAACGATATTTATCGTAAAATGACGATTTTAGGCGGGAAAGATGCCTAATATCGTCGCCCAGTTACATGGTGTCCACTATATACAGCTCGCGCTTTATAGGTTAAGAAATGCAAACACATATTTATTACTGATAATAATAACTTAATATTAAGTAATTACTTGTTAATGAAAATAATAATAATAATAAGTACTTAACAAAAATATATATTAGCAATTAAATATATAAATACTTCTATTTAAATGTATTTACATTTAATTAAACATACAAAAAGCAATTATAATAGTATCACCAACTCAAAAAGTCTCGTCCGCCTGCTAACTCCAAATCGTATCCTCGTGAGATTATGAATGACGGGGAGAACACGAGTAAAAGTCTACACCAGCAGAGGCAGGTAGCTCAACACACACACAACACCACCGAGGAGGTCCAGAATATGAATGACTAGAGAACGTTGATGATGGTGGAGGAAACCTTGGATATACAGGGAGGATCAGAGAGGTAACTTCACCAAATCCTCAACAACGCCCTCAATGATCCAGGATCCATGACTAGAAGTGTTGGAGGCTTGTGGCATGAAGCAGCGGGTGAAGCGTGGGGTGCCATAGACGGGAGTCAGGAAGCAGTGGTGAAGCAGGGCAGTGTATGAATCCCCATCATACGAAGCAAGTGAAGCTTCAATAACTTGTATAAAGGTCCAAGGCGTAATAATATATATACTGTATATTAACTCCAGCGGTGGTACAAACATCTGTATTCCTGTAACGCTTCGGTTTAAGCATAACCCATCCTCAGACCTAAAATATGAATAAATGCTTTTATAAGTGGCTAGCCTAACTTTCTTGTTATTAATATTCTTAGTATTATTATCCAAAAAAAAAAAAAATTACAATTACAATTAATTGAAATAATTAGTGACCGATATCACAATATAGTAAGTTAAATGCAAGAATAGTTTGAGAGAAGAAGCAAACATTCAGTGAGGCGAAAGATACTGTCAATAATACAAAGGGTTAAACAGAAAATAAGGGAAATGTAAGCAGATTTGTGGGAACTAGAAATGAGCAAATAAAATTAGGCTAAAGTGGGACACAAAGTATTACATTTGACAACATTCATTACTATTCATATAAATGGGGGAGTGAGTTATTTTTTTTTTTTTTTTTTTTTTTTTTTTTAAGAGACAATGAACGGAGGAAGGAAAAACACAGATAAAACAAAAAGGTCCATGTGCCTAAAGGCATCCTCCATTCATAAAATGTTTGTAACAACTGGATTTAAACATTTGTAGATTGTAAGTTTGTGGAAAGCAATTCGAGGGAAGTGAATTCCAAAGAGTAGTAGCTCTGGGGATAAATGAATTCTGATAAGCAGAAGTTCTGCATTGTGGAGGAGAAAGTGTAAATTCATGGGCGCTCTCAGCTGCCCTAGTTCTACGGGGAAAGATGTGGAGAGGCGGCACAATTGAAGCAACTTCCTCGGAACAATTGCTGTGAAAATATCTGTAGAATAATGCAAGGGATGCAACGTTTCTTCGTATCGATAATGTAGGAAGGTCCTGTGTGATTGCAGGGTTATTGATTAATCTAATAGCTTTATTTTGAATTTTGTCCAACTGCCTCAATGCAACCACTCCACTTCCACCCCACAGAGGTGAACAGTAATCCATCTGAGAACGCACATGACTTTTATATATCACGGCCAACTGCTCGCCAGTGAAGAATTCTCGAACTCTGTACAGGAGTCCCAGTTTTTTAGAGGCATTCTTAGCAATGCTTCTAACATAATGTGTCCAGCTCAAGTTAGTAGTTAATGTTACACCGAGAATGTCAATACTAGGGGAAGTGGGAATATTTACATCATTAAAAAATATATGGGAGTCAGTGAGATTCTGTCGGTTAGAAAATTGAATGTACTTGGTTTTCTGTGCATTAAAGGAAACTAGATTCTTTTGTCCCCATCCATTAATTCTAGAAAGGTCCTGGTTCAGAGAAATTGCAGTGTTTATTTTTGAATTTATAAGATCGGGTTGGGTGAAAGAATTGGTATATGTGAAGGAACTGTGGAGTGTTGAGTCATCTGCGTAGGAATGTATTGGATTATGAGTGGTAGATATGAGATCATTGATATGAATGAGGAACAGAATTGGGGCCAAAACTGATCCCTGGGGAACACCAGCATTTATTGAGTGAAATTGAGAATAAAGGCCATCTACCATTACACGTATTTTTCTGTTATGAAGATAAGAAGAAATTAGTGGAACTAGTGATGCAAGGCCGTAGTGTGACATCTTCGACAATAAGGATTGATGCCAGACTCTATCAAATGCCTTTGATATATCCAGTGCTATTGTATGTGTTTCACCATGTTGGTCTGTAGCTTGGTTGATTTGATGCGTAAGAAGGCAAAGCATGTCTGCAGTTGATCGACATCGTCTAAAACCATATTGCCTATCACTGATTAATTTATTATTCTCAAGATGCTTAATTATGTGATTATTTAATATAATTTTTATGTTCCTTCCAACAACCAACCATACTCCTAAAATCGATTAATGAAATTTACAAACACATGTGGCAGTCCGTGGATTCGAACCCAGGATGCTCACACCGAAAATCAACACCTTATACATCGCACCACGAAGACAGTTAAAGGTTGGTGGACACTGCCTACGATTTATTATGCAACTTCGAATCCTGCATATCAATCTAAGCATGTACACACATCCCAACTGCAACTCACGTAGGCTATGCATATGTGAATGGAAAGAGCAATTAATGGGGCCTTAACCACTTAGGGACTTTACCAAGAGTGGAAGTTATAGCTATTGGTCTGTAGTTTGATGGATCTGAAGAGGCACCTTTTTTAGGAACTGGATGGATGTTTGCTTCTTTCCAGGGTACTGGGAAGCATGAGGTATGAGTACACAGACGGAAAATTTTTGCCAATACAGGAGCGAGCACCAAGGAGCAATTCTTAAGTACTATTGGAGGAATTTCATCTGGACCAGGAGCCTTATCTACTGAGAGATTCTGCAAAATAGTTTTGACATGTCTGGTGTGGATCTTAAGTGAGGGAATTTCAGGCGAATTAAAATTAAGTACAGGGACATCTTGATTTATTTCATCTAAGGTTTGAGTTGGTGGAGAAAATATCCGCAAGAAGGTTAGCTTTACCTCGTGGGTCACTTACAAGATTGCCAGTCGGAGATTTTAATGGTGGAATGGATGAAGCAGTAGTGAAGTTGGATTTAAATGAGTTAAGAGTAGACCAAAATATTTTGTTATCATTTGGATTATTTAGATGTTTATTTGCCTGCTTGTGGAGAAAGTTTGATTTAGTTAGGTTTAATACAGTTTTGGCATGATTTCTAAAGTAATTAAAGGCTTCATGTGTTTTTGATTTTGTGTATGCATTGTAGGCTATTGCTTTTTGTTCAGTTACTCTAGCACAATTATGGTCAAACCATTTAGGTGAATTAGATCTTTTACTGTACTTTTGATGAGGAATAAAAGTTTCCATTCCAATTTTTACAAAATCTTGTATGTGGCTCAAGGTGGAGTGTGCATCATTATAAAAGAAAGAGGTCCAGGGAATATCAATAAAGAAACCTTGAAGACCCTCCCAGTCTGCCCTATCGTAATGCCATTTAGTCACCAAAACAGGTTCAGAGTGGGAAGGTGTGGTAGGTGATAGACAGGTGGCCTGTATCAGACAGTGATCAGAAGATCCAAGCGGGGACCTCACTGTAACATCATAATTTTCTGAATTGGTTGTTAAAAATAAGTCCAGTAGGTGGGAATTATGATTAGGATTATCTGGTACACGGGTGGGTTGGTTGACTAGTTGAGTGAGATTAAATGAGTCTGTAAATAGCTCACATTCAAGACCAGCATCATCAGTCCTGGCTGAATGAGTGAGCCATTCAACATTATGGACATTAAAATCACCCAACACAGTGATTTCAGAAGAAGCATTTAAGTTGAGGACACTGAGTATATATTATTAGACACAAGAACCCACCTTTTACATATTAAAAACAAATAATAAATGCATTTTAGCAAGACAATGGACCTGGGTATACCCAGGTAAACCTGGGTTAGTGTCAGTTGTTCCGAGTTCATGGTACCTACTGTAGGTGTACCCAGGTCGACCCAGTCCCAATGGCTGTTTTCGCGATCCTGTGATATCATCTGGGACTGGGTGTACCTGGGTAAGGTTAGCCCCAGGGACCGATCAGAGCTGGGTTAGACTGGTTTGGCCTGGGTGATGTTGACGTCACTTATAACATCAAGCAAGATGGCGGAAAGTGTCGTGTAAGTGGAAGAGGTTTGTACCAAGTGATGCGAGTGCTTGGCATTTTTCATAAGATCATGGACATTTTGCCCTGACCATGTGATCTTTGAGATTATAGTAGGGATCTTGGGTATTTTTAGGGAGTTATTGTGGAATAATATCAGTGGAAGTTAAATATCTCTAAGCTATAATTATTCAAACAAAATCAATCTAAATTAAATTACTCCAAATCTAAATTGAATTCAATCTGAAACAAGCTAATTTATATCCAAAGGTCACACACAATTATTTATATATAAGGTAAGATTATAAGGGTTAATAATATTCCAGGTATTAACTCACCAATAGTTCCACGTGGCAATGAGACAAAGGAAAACGTTTACCCAATATGGCGGACGACGGGGAAACCAGAGACCGGCTCGAAAGCACAAATCAGGGAAATAAATGAATGGTTATATGAGAATGGACATGAATAATATGCTTAGCTGTCTGTCATGGCGTCGATGAGAGCGTCGTGAATGTGTAGATGTGTGTATTGCTGGCAGTTTAATGTGATTAGAGGCACAAAAGCACGATCAACTGAAGGCGGAAACTAGATGTTAACTGGGTGGTGTTCGTGAAGGCTCTGAGCTTCCTCCAGCCCTTCACCTTGCTGCCTTGGCATACACCAGGCGCCCAAATTATCGTACCGTATCTATGTTGCTCAGTACGATAAATTATATCAATATATACGATAAATTCATATATACTACATAAGACCATGTCAATATTGCTTAATAGCATATTAGGCCTTTTATAATCTTAACTTACTTACAATCTTATAATACACGATCTAATCGTCCTACGCCCTACCGTGGGAACGACTGTTAGACTGTCGTATACCTAGTGACGTCACAGAGACGTACCTTAGCACATTAATTGTCTTACACTATCGTATTACACGATACACTCCCCCCACAACAAATAACCTGAACCCCACCTTAAATTAAAGTTGCCCAGAGGCTATCCTCTGATGCCACATATCAACGGCGCCAGCAGCAGCGCGTCTGGGACGCGTCCCGGTCCGAGATTGATCACCATCCGTAAGGGGTGAATCGTCACGTTGAGAATTCTTGGACCCAGCAAGAACAGGTGGAGCATCAGATTGCAATGCAGAACCGAGCTCCAAAGCGTACAAACGTGTGATAGGACGAACAGTAGTTCCAGTGGCCGTCCTCAATAGTGCCACCCGCTCTACAGAGTCTTCCCCCTTGTACACCTCCAACACGCGGCCTATTTTCCAATACAAACGAGGACTGTCTTCTCTTATTAAAACTACTTCACCAACAGTAGGTGCCAATGGTCTACCAGAGGGTTTGATGCTTCTTTCCCTCAATGCTAGCAGATATTCATCAATCCACCTCTTTCTAAAGTCCTTGTTTACCTTCGAAATATACTGGTATCGCTTAGACACCGCTGCTTCAGAGTACAACGAAGGATCCTCTAGTTCTATGATAGACTGGAAATCGGACGGGAAAGCAGTCAATGGTTTACGTAGAGTAAATGAGCTGGCGTCACGCGTCGAGCTACTTGTCGAACTCTGGGTATCCACCATGTGAGACGCAAATTCGAAATGATGTGAGAGACCCCTTAGTGTTTTACTTCCTTATGTGCACGTATGACCAATAGATCAGTAACGTGATGTCTTGCTGGCATAAGTATAGGACGGTTTGTGCCGTCCGTTACACCCGACCACTTCAGGCGATCCTCACACCTGATGAGGTCATTATCTAGGTGCAACCTCAATTGACGCACTAAGTTAGGCATTACTAACTTATTAGAGCTATGTACAGATACAAATTCATTGGAAAAGGTTTCTGCTTGAACCCACTTGATCAAAGTTACTTCAGCTGCTGTATATTCACGAGCATTAATGTTGTGACCCTTATTGCAGAGTTGGCCTGTTACTTTAACCTTGATATTGGATATAAATCTCAACACCCAAGCTACAACTCTGACTAATTTATTATAGTCACCGAATCTTGCCCACTCTATTACTGGACCCGGTCGCTCATTTGGTTGGGCTGTAACTGCCACTGTTTCCAGTGGTAGAAGTCCCTCACCAATAGCTTGCCGTATCGTCCATTCATTTTCATGGAGCAGCCAATTTGGACCATGCCACCACAACTCGGACTTTATTAACTGGCTACCCGTTATACCCCTAGTTATGAGATCACTAGGGTTGTCTTTTATATTGACATAGTGATATTCAACGTCTGGCAATAGGGCCCTAATCTAATCTACCCTATTTCGCACATAAACTGGCAGAGACTTCTTGCTATGTACCCAGTTGAGTGCGACTTGACTATTGCACCACACGTGAACGACCTCAATATTCAACTCGCTCTCGTGTGCTGCAATACATGTTGCACCAGACGCGCTAATAGCAGCATGGCAGTCAATTCCATTTTAGGGATAGTTACCTTTTTGACCGGGGCTACCTTGGCCCGGGCTGTAACTAAATGCGCCCCAAATGAAGTAACGACATATATGGCTACCCCGTATGCCGTGGCGCTAGCATCGCAAAACGTATGTAATGTAACGTCGCCGTATGCTGCCACCTTACGAGTTAGCTGTTAAGTACATAGGATGTCATACTCTTTCAACAACAACGTCCCTGATCACTTAAATCCTCGGGCAAACTGTCATCCCATCCTACATTGCGTCTCCAAACTTCTTGCATCAGAATCCTAGCTCTTATGGTAACGGGTAATGCTAGACCCAAAGGATAAAAAAATTGCGAAACTTTGCTCAACAGACTTCTCTTCGAGTGCGTTCCTGTCTGCTGAACAAAAGTCTTGGTTTGAAAGGTTAGTATGTCTTCTTCTGGTTGCCAGATCATCCCCAAATTTCTGGTCTTTTCCTGGTTATGAGATGCCGTACCATCCATCTGAATGAATTTTAGAAGATCTTCACTATTAGTAACCCATTCGCGGAAAAATAAATGAGCCTCTGTAAACAATCCATGTGCTTGCCAGTAGGTATGTAACAAATCATCCTGACTATCGCTAGAACCATGAAATTGTCTATATACAGCCTGCGAGATAGTTTACTTGTGTCCTCATGAGTATCTGACAGATGTTTCTTAATTGTGGCATTTAACAAACACTGCGAGCATGTAGCACCAAAGAGTATGACCCGAAAACGGTAGATCACGACCAGACTTTCAGAGTCGCTGATGTCTTCGAACCAAAGAAAGCGAGTAACATCTCTATCTTCCTCCTGTAATTTGACCATCAAGAAGGCTTTCTCAATGTCACTAGTAAATGAATATTGCCCCAGCCTAAATCGCAATAGGTGCTGTGACAAATCCGACACCATGGACGGACCAGTCAGCAAGCAATCATTCAGGCTGGGTTGTTGACATTGGTGAGCCGAGCAGTCATACACCACCCGTATTGGTGTGGTGGCGCTGTCTTTCTTTACCCCATGATTGGCTAGATAGTGAACCCTTCCCTTCCTTATTGGTTCTTTTACATCGACTCTTTCAATGAATCCTCGGTCTAAATAAAGCCGAAATACATCGTCATTCGACTGGCGCGTGCTCGGTTTATTTGATAGTTTACGCTGTAATGCGCGCAAGCGACCCAATGCCAGTCCATAGTTTGTTGGCAGGCTCATCTCACTATTTTTCCAGGGCAAACTAACCTTGTATTGCTTGTCTGAGGCACAATAGCTCACAGACTCTTCAAACTTCTTCAGCGCAATTTCCGAGTCATAATCGGTCTCCATAGATTTAATGCCTATGTGATCCAATCTCCACAGTCGTTCCAGGTCGAACTTGGCAGTCATTTTAGGGTCACTAGGTTGGGAATCCTTCCTTCCCAACTCCTCTTCCGCGGTTACATTCACCCTTAATATCGAGACCGTGTGACCAGGACATTTGACTGTGTAGTATGTACTTTTCCGCTCATGCAATAGCCAAATTTAGTGGGGATCAAAATCACACCACACATCCCTTTAAATCCAGGGTATACTACATCATAATAATGATCCACACCAAGTAGAACATGCACCTCACTCTGATCTCCCATGGGATCTGACAAGTTAACCCCCTTTCTACGTAATGCGTGTTCCACCTTCTTCACTCCTACAGATACATATTCTGGTAGGGTGTCTACCACGATACATGACATAAAGTAACTTTGTTTACGATAGAAATAGGAAATCTCCGCTATCTCGTATTCTTGTTTGTCAGTAACCCCTGTAAAGCCCTGCAATCGAAGAGTCTCAGCCCCTATGATTCGGTGCTTAAGTCCCCCTAATATGGACCTTTCTATAAAGGATCGTTGAGACCCCTGATCAAGATGCACCCGACAAACCTTGTTACTGTCATTACCTTCCATGGGAATCTTTATTGTGGGCAATATAGTGGTGTCTTTCGTGCTACCTAGTGTCAAAGTTGTAGTACCCTCTGGTTTGACGTCTTTGCCTTTGTCAACTGTAGGACACAACTTGTCGAAGTGATGTCCATTACAGTGACGACAGGGCCTTAAGTACGTAGCAGTATATTGCCCTTGTTTACCATGATCTTTACTAAGACAACCGGCACATAGTTTCAGTTTTTTCGCTTGCGCTAATTTTAACTCATTTGTTGGGTATTTTACACAGAAACTCCATTTATGTTTGTTTTTGTTACATAGCTTACATAAAGTCTGAGCGGGTTCCTTGTATGTACCCTCCTTTTTTCCCTTAGTCCCCACCGCATACTTACAGTTTCCCTCATTTCCACATTCCCACTCCCCCCTGACACACTCATTCTCCCATTGTTCAACTGTAAATTACTGATTTCTTTACTGAACTGAGTTTTAAACTCCTCCAGATCAAATGATCTAACCTTGTCAAGTATTGCCATAGGAAGCTTCTGTCGTAGTATAATAACTATAATTTCCTGTAAGGTGAGTCCTAGGGTGTCTAGCGATCGAGTATGGCACTCAATATCTGCCCTAAATTTTGCTAACTCCTCAACCTTGTACTGTGGTACTGCGAGCTTTAACAAGGCAACGACATGGGCCATCTTCAACTGCTCTTCATCCCCGTATGTGGACTGTAATAATTGTACTGCCTCAAGATAACTATCACCTACTACCGCAAAACCCTCTATCAAATGTAAGGCCTCTCCTTCCATTTGTCCTTTCAGATAGTGAAATTTACGGACATTATCTAAAGACGATTCATGTACAGTAGACCGAAATACATCCCAAAAAGCTAACCACTCAGGCAAATTGCCCCCAAATGTAGGAAGATTGAGCTTTGGGAGGTGCACAACGTGTCTTGGGTCAACCCTTCTATGGGCTTCGTTCTCGCCTCCCTTCTTGTTCGCGACAGCGCGCTGTAATAGGTGCTTTGCTTTAAAGACAGTTTCATCATAGAGGGCGCGATTATCACACTCTGCAACTATCTCTTCCTCCCCCGTCATGCTTGCCACAATCACCTCACTTAGAGCAACAATATGACTGTGGGTAGCCTGGACATTGTCTAACCTAGCTTCTAATTCTTCGAGGTCAGTAGTAGTGATGAAAGTGTTGACATCAATAATTAACCTATTTAACACCTTTTAATACTCCCCGAAGTCCCGCCCTCTGATTTTTAGGGGCTTTGCTCTGCACCCCATTAGACGGTGTCTCTTCCTGTTTACTCATTTTGTATGCAAGCCTGTAGGCTATTTACACCTAAAATGTTACAATTACTACGGCAAAATAGTAGCCTAGTTAAGAGACGCCGACCGGCAGACTTCTTTGTTATGGAGAAAAAATAGCACACCAAATAGCAATACCTACACTAAAGGGTCATATTGAACAAGAAAAATGTTAGGTCAGGTCATGTGTCACAGGAAGTCTGAAATGAAAAAGAAAAATTATTGGGGGAAGATGATGGGTGGGATGCAGGATATCGGCAGGTGCAATAATGCGACCCTGCATTCCGGCTCTAACCATCGCTTGGCTAGTCCTACCAGTTTATCATAGGGTTGTTCCTGCATCCTGTTTTATGTCCCCTTGCTCATTGCCTTTAAAAATCCCCTATCGGTAGCTAATTCCCGGGTCTGGGCACCAATGTGGTATAATATCAGTGGAAGTTAAATATCTCTAAGCTATAATTATTCAAACAAAATCAATCTAAATTAAATTACTCCAAATCTAAATTGAATTCAATCTGAAACAAGCTAATTTATATCCAAAGGTCACACACAATTATTTATATATAAGGTAAGGTTATAAGGGTTAATAATATTCCAGGAATTAACTCACCAATAGTTCCACATGGCAATGAGACAAAGGAAAACGTTTACCCAATATGGCGGACGACAGGGAAACCAGAGACCGGCTCGAAAGCACAAATCAGGGAAATAAATGAATGGTTATATGAGAATGGACATGAATAATATGCTTAGCTGTCTGTCATGGCGTCGATGAGAGCATCGTGAATGTGTAGATGTGTGTATTGCTGGCAGTTTAATGTGATTAGAGGCACAAAAGCACGATCAACTGAAGGCGGAAATTAGATGTTAACTGGGTGGTGTTCATGAAGGCTCTGAGCTTCCTCCAACCCTTCACCTTGCTGCCTTGGCATACACCAGGCGCCCAAATTATCGTACCGTATCTATGTTGCTCAGTACGATAAATTAAATCAATATATACGATAAATTCATATATACTACATAAGACCATGTCAATATTGCTTAATAGCATATTAGGCCTCTTATAATGTTAACTTACTTACAATCTTATAATACACGATCTAATCGTCCTACGCCCTACCGTGGGAACGACTGTTAGACTGTCGTATATCTAGTGACGTCACAGAGACGTACCTTAGCACATTAATTGTCTTACACTATCGTATTACATGATAGTTATTTTATGTGAATGAAAGTTCCATGTTCTCCCTGTCTTTGTCAAGCACATTAATGTGTGCTTTATTTTGTCATATTATATATATCTTAACCCTTATTTAGCGGCGAGCAACATAAGTCGAGTTAAATAAAGCTGGACTATGTGGCGGCGCTCGACATAGGTCGAGTGGCAATTTCAGCACGTAATGTGGCTGAGAGAGAGAGACAAGTGGTGGCAGGAGACTAGCGAGCGTATGACTGCTCCAGACCACCGCGGCGAACCTACTGACACAAATCTCAGCTCCCTCCTCCCTCTCTCACTCGCTACCTACTCAATTATGTACTGAAAGTACCGAATTACCTGCTTTTTGCACTCGCGTTGCACGGTTATTGCAAGAAAACTATCCATCATACAAGGATCGTTATGGTGTCATTCGAAAGCTCTGTTTATGCCCTTTCAGGGATAGGTACTTGTTTTACGTTCTGGGTCTTATTTAGGCATGAAAATGATCACGTAAACAGCCCTATTTTGGCTAAAAACACCCCGCTGTGCGGTACACATAAATAAACCGCATAGGCCGCTCGTAAGGTGTTAAACACTTTTTTCGTAGCCCTGAAAAAAAAAGACAAAAAGTGCAGAATCCACTATCAAGGCTTCTTCATTGCAATCGCCTTATTGAAATATTTCGGCCAATCAGAGGGCCATATTCCGGCCTGAGTTAAATCAGTCTCAGTTTTCCCGATCACTGGGTCAGACCAGTCTCAAAATCGCGAAAACAAAATCATGCGTAGGTACAGCCAGGTCGACCTAGTCCCTCCCATAAAATTCTCTTGAAAATGCGCTATATGTATAGAAGTGGAGGAATCACCCACACCCAGACTGGGTTTATACAGCTGGATGAGCAGGGCCTCAGACAGGAGGCATGTGGCTGTGTTGGGGTAGTGGTGAGAATTGAAAACAATCAAAGGTTTTATAGAGTGATCAGAGTGGGTTCGAATGGCAGAAAAGGAGGGATTTGAAAGTTGTCAGCTAGTTGTTGTTGTTGTTGTTCCCCAAGCTGCCTGGCCGAACAGCCCCAAGGCCCCGAGCAATTCCAAGGCCATAACCGAGCGCCCCCACAGAACCCTCCCTGCCGACCACAATAAAGCCTGGGTGACCGAAGCCACTCCATGGCGGGGAGCTGAGGAGGGTGCGGAAACGCCCGGGAAACCAAAGCCCCATCCAGGGCCCTGTGCCCCTCAGCAATTATGAAGAGAAAGTTGAGGAGCAAGGAAAAAATGTGACGCTTTGGCTTCCAATCTTGGTAGATTGGGAGGTCAATCCACGGAAGAGACGCCGTCACTTGAGATCTAGAAAATATATAAGTTAAAGGAACAGTCAGAGTAAGCTATGGGTATGGCAGAGATCTGCCTCAGCTCTCACTTTGATAGACCAGCCCATCGCCACATGACTAGAACCCAATCCTCTCAGCATCAGCTAGGAAAGGCCCTAGATAGCCGCCTTTGGCGGGAGGATAGCTCCCCTATTTCAACCCATTTCGGGGTTGGGCACCCGCCCAGTTCTAAATGATTGATTAGTTCTTAATGACCTACCCTGATGTTCTAAGATCCTGGCGGTGAGATGTCCTTTAGACTGACCATTATACGTTGTATTACAGCGACTACAAAATATATATATATACATATACTATGACTACATTGTTATATGGTATCTCAGGCCCACAATACGAACAGCAAATTCACTACCATGTAACAGAATGTAGACAATTATTCTTTGACCATCAAAAGTATTTTCTTGTCACATTCTTGTATATCTGACTTACTTTTTTCATAACTCCATACATATAGAATCGCCTGTAGTGGTAAGTGGCATGTATTTTATTGAACAATTTTAACATGCTAAACTAATGTGTTATAATTATACTGTACACATATTTAGTAATTGAAACTAGTTGTCACTCTTTAATTCTTTGTCTCCAACCTAAGCATCAACAACAGTAAATATGCTTCGAAGAGCATATCTAAAATAACTAAGTCAACTTGACATTGTATACATTTTGTTGATCCTTTAAAACTTAATTCTGATTTGTTATCAGTATCACATACATATATAGATACCCAACATGTGTCTAGATTATATTTATACTGGTATATATATATATATGTTAGTAAAGCCAGGTAATACATTTTCTTTAATACATACGAGGTTGAAAGAAATGGCAATTTCTGCGTTGGAAATTTTATTATTCAAAGTTTCCATGTCTGATGAGTTTTCGCTGGGTGGCAGGAAGTGGATGAATGAGATGAGCAAAATTCATGGTGGTACAGGGTTACATAAATGTACATGATGATACAGGATATACGACGCGTTTCACTGGACAACCAGCATTATCAAGTAAGGGTAGAATGATATAAAAGGTAAACAGGAAGGGTATATATAGAGGGTGGAGATCAGAGGAGGCGAAAATCAGGGGGCAAAAGTCTCCTATTGGTGGAGGGGTATTCTAGGAGTGCAAAAGAGGGAACCGCTTCACGCAGGCGCACTGGATGCGTGATGGTGTTGGTCGGGTGGCGGGGTCAAAGCTGATTGGCTGTGTGTCGAGGGGCGTGGCCTAAGTTGTGTGGTCCGTGTGGCGCCGGCAGAAGACGAAGCTGAAGGAGGTAGCGCGGGGGGCTGCGTCAAGGGCACCGGGGGGCGATGAGGGGTGTTAGGTCCTGTAGGGTAGTGCCTTTTGGCAGAAGGAAGGATCTGAAGGTCTAGAGTTTGGTTGTTGATGTTAGGATGTAAGGCTTGGATATATAACGCTTCGAGTATAGGTAATCTCCTTGGGTCACTTTCTTTATCGAGTATGGTGGTGTGTTTCTCTAACTCGTTGCGTGTGAGGTGGGGGTGGTTGGGGGTGAGATAGTGGTCTTTGATGGCTCCATCTCCGCCTATGTAAGGAGAGCCCTCACGCACTGCTCTACCTGGGCCGACACCCACCAGGAACTAGAAAGACTATCCCAAGTTTTAGTGAATAATGGATACTCCAACTCCGACATCTCTAGCACCATCAACCACCATCTTGAAAAATGGTACACCCAAAGCCCTCCCAACATTGATCCCCCCCAATGAAATTAAGATCTACCGCAATTACATGTCCTCTGAACACAAAAATGACGAGGCCGTCTTAAAAGAAATAATCTCCAAGCATGTCCACCCAACCAACCCGGAAAACAAAATCAAATAAATAATTTAATTCAAATCCCCCAAGACCTCCAACCTCGTTCTCCGCAACAAACCAGCTTCCACCAAGATAAAGAGCCCGATGACCGACGATCACGTCATTTACCAACATACCTGTAATTATGAGGACTGTGGACCTCATTCCTATATTGGCATGACGCAGACTCGTCTTTCATGTCGGTTAAATCTTCACCTTTAGGCTGGAGCCATCAAAGACCACTATCTCACCCCCAACCACCCCCACCTCACACGCAACGAGTTAGAGAAACACACCACCATACTCGATAAAGAAAGTGACCCAAGGAGATTACCTATACTCGAAGCGTTATATATCCAAGCCTTACATCCTAACATCAACAACCAAACTCTAGACCTTCAGATCCTTCCTTCTGCCAAAAGGCACTACCCTACAGGACCTAACACCCCTCCTCGCCCCCCGGTGCCCTTGACGCAGCCCCCCGCGCTACCTCCTTCAGCTTCGTCTTCTGCCGGCGCCACACGGACCACACAAGTTAGGCCACGCCCCTCGACACGCAGCCAATCAGCTTTGACCCCGCCACCCGACCAACACCATCCCGCATCCAGTGCGCCTGCGTGAAGCGGTTTCCCCTTTTGCACTCCTAGAATACCCCTCCACCAATAGGAGACTTTTGCCCCCTGATTTTCGCCTCCTCTGATCCTCCACCCTCTATATATACCCTTCCTGTTTACCTTTTATATCATTCTACCCTTACTTGATAATGCTGGTTGTCCAGTGAAACACGTCGTATATCCTGTATCATCATGTACATTTATGTAACCCTGTACCACCATGAATTTTGCTCATCTCATTCATCTACTTCCTGCCACCCAGCGAAAACTCATCAGAGACCTGGAAACTTTGAATAATAAAATTTCCAACGCAGAAATTGCCCTTTCTTTCAACCTCGTATGTATTAAAGAATATATATATATATATATATATATATATATATATATATATATTGGAGTAATACAGGACGAACAGGTTTCTCAAAAACATAATGGAAAACATTGCAACTAAGTGTTATGAAGGTAAGTCCAGAATATATTGCTAATTTGGACCCTCACTGATTCACTCCATTAATTAGAGCTTATTAGGACGAATTCACCTAATTAGTTTGGAGATTACAAGACACTTTACTAAATTCAGGTGACGATATTTTCTCAGCGAGCGTTAGCCAGCTTGCAATGATAAACTCGGCCTGGAAAATGTTCTGCCGAAAATTGTAAATGTTTATCTTGATGGGGGACTGAGGGAAATTTGTTAACCAAAAGGGTGTCTGGACAATGCCGGATTTAGGTATAGGATACATAAGCTATACCTTAGGGACTCACATGACAAAAAGCCCCAAAATACAGAACATATCAAAAATGAATATTTAATGAAGAAAACAAAACTAGTGTGTGTGTGTGCGTATGCTCAAATTAATCAACCTGGGAACCTTATATTCCATACCTGTTGTTTACATTACTTACATAGGGTTATTAATGAATCACATTGGTAAATGTATACAAGGATATCTGACATCATTAGGTATTCCGTGCAATGAAAGTGATAAGCTTAGAAGGTTATAATTTACTTATATCGTTAAGGATTACGTTGTCTAAACATATGATAGGAGCTGTTTAAGTTTAAGCATCACGATGAAGTATCAAAACAATTGTCAGATCTTTTGATTTTCCAAATTTCCAATTTTCCAAATTTCCAATTGTTGTGTTCCGTTTAAGCTTTTCAAGTCATTATCTAGATAGTTTTAATTTGTGTAATATGTTCAGTAGGTTAACACATGTTGCTTGAACGTATTCAATCTAATATCAAAATTAAAATCATATTTTAGGTTACATCCCACTATTAGCTATGAGTGTTCAGCTTTTAGGTATCTTCCTTTATATGAGCTATCACGTTTCTGGCCCTCTACTTTTTCCTTTCTTTCAACTACTATGGCTGATTTGAATTATATTTTTCCCATCATAAATTATCTTATCATATTGAGCGTTAAATATAAGTTTAGAATCTGGCACCTCACAGTCATGGTGGTCTAGTGCTGCTACCGTATCCTGTGTAGACGTCTTAAAGGGAGATGGGTCGTTTTGATTTACTCATTTATATATATTTTTATTGTTGTATTTGTTTCATCCCTAGACCTCCATCAAGCTAAATAAAAAACACCCGCCCAAGACCCTCCTTCAAGATAAATATTTACATTTTTCGATAGAAAAATGTCCCGGCCGATGGCCGATTTCTCTTAAATTACAGGCTTGCATTCGCTCGCCAGGAAAAAAATACGACACCTAAATGACATGAAAAGTCTTAATATGGACAAAGAAATGTGGCGAAAGATCTTAAAATCGCCTAACTAATGGGCTAAACGTCTTATGACCTGAATGAGGAAGAAGGGGGACCAGAAAAACAGCTCATCTCCCCTTAAGAAGAAATCCTTAATCCAAACCCTTTGACAGTATATTCTTACGTAGGACGTTCCTTTCTCAGATGTTTTAGGAGCATATCTAGTTTCCATGTGAAATTATACACTTTATGATTTCCCTCACGATATTTAGAGAATAATGAATATCTTGGGACTATAGTTTCATAAATTGTATTTGATGATTCTTGGTGATTATTAGGAGGTTGTCTTTTTGACTGCATTTTCACCTTATTCCAATGTTATTAGTTGATTGTGGGCTTCAGTCTGTAGGGTTAGGTATCATCATTCCAGTCAGGTCAGGTGAAGGTATTGAGGGATAAGCCTATACAACGGCAATACGTATCTACTTTCTGAAGAGTGTTGAGAGGGGGGAAGGGGTGTTGGGGAGAGAAGAACTGTTAAAGTGGCTTTGTTGTGTGTTTTACTTGTCTGTATACGTCGTCTACGTGACCCCCGACTGGGTGCGAGCATGTAAAACACGCTAGGATTAACCTCCATACCCACCAAGCATGTCCGCCTTTGCTGGGATCAAATTCAGGTCAAGCAGATTCACACGTGAGTGTGCTCTCCACTCGACCACTCCAGTGTTTTCAACAATGTTCTTTTCCCTTTTCCTCTCTTGAATTTGCAGATCTGGCTTTTTCAACCTAAAATTGTAGTTGCTATTCTCGATTTCGGTTAAGGTTTTTTGCGAAAGCTCGCTTTTTGGATTCTAAAGACTTCATGTTTGTAATCATATTGGGTTAATATAGTTAATTTCATTATGGTACTATAGAATTGATTGGACTATAATTTCCACAAAGTCACCATACAGTTGGTGTCTTATTGTATGTCAGATACTTTCTGCTGTATTTCTTGCCTTACCTGTGGGTTCTTTTATGAGTTTGTGGATGGTGGCATCATCACTAAGACTTGCGACACTTGACATTGAAGAGGTAACTTGGGCCCTACAGGTGTGTAGTTGAGTTGAGTTCAAGATGTGTTCATTCCTCTCATATCTGAGAGTATTTTTTTGCTATTTGAAATATATCTTTTGTTAATTTTGCCCAAGTTTGAATAATACATTTAGGTCCTCTTGCAGATATGTTCTGTTTATGTGAATGATGATTTAGTCAGCCGATGCAATAATTAGAGAAAAGGACTCGTTTATCTTCTATGTCACTAACCAGTGCCTGGAGCACTAGACACAAGGAACTTCTATGTTGGCTGTCCATTTACAGTCACTATTGAGATTTTCTGTCAGAAAGTTGTGGTGCCTCAATCCTGGTCCTCTCCTTTTTCCGATGCTTTTGAATGTGTGTATTGCAATAATATGGAAGACCATAAAAATAGCTTACTTATAATCCAGAAGTGTGTGTGTATTTTAGACATACAGCTATCTTTTTCTAAACCTGTATTGGCTAACGTTCAATAGGTGATTTTTGTTCCATATTAACCTAACAAGTGCGCATGGGGGTAATTAGACACCTCTCCCTGTGCGCATGTATTTGAGGTGTTTCCGTCACTAAAATATTCATTGTACCATTAATAGCATTAATACTTATCCATATGTGCCTATTATGGGTTGATTATAAAGGTATTAACCTGAAACAACAATAAAACGAGTGAAAACAGCGTTTGGATGGTCAAAATCGGAGATATAGCCCGCGAGTTGTATAATGTATGGGTGAGGCAAGCTGCTTTCCCGCCAATTTCCCCCAAGGCCACTGAGACACAGTCGATCGATACTCTCTCTCTCTCTCTTGCATTCGCTTGCTATCAGTGATGACCACACCCTGCAACCGGATTTCTAATGTTAGCACGAAAATATACCTCAGAATAAGGGAATAACCGGGAAAATAGGTGATAACTGAAGGAGAGGAGGAAAGTGGGGAAGGAGGGGAGGTAGAGGACTGAGATTTTGAATGGCCCAGGGGCCAAAATATTTTTTTGTTTTTTTTTTTTTTTTTTCGATGTCAAAAGTTGAATTTTTTTTCTCTGACTCTTAAGAGTCTCCCCGCAGTCCGCCGGGGGAACTCTTAAGAGTCTCCCAGCAGTTCCCGGGTTAAAGGGAAGGGGCTTTCACATAGACCCAAACTCGGTCTAAGACTAGATACGACTTGGCAAATTTTCAAATATGAAGCCGTTGTCATATATGGTCTCTGAACGTTCGGGTGGACTCGGGCTTGATTGGAGGTTGCCCGGCTCCATAATTCTGGTCGGGCCAATTTTTAAACATTCTTAACATTTTGGGAGCGAGCCCGAATGTTGGGCTGTTTGGGTCACCTATCGGTGAACAGTCGGTGAACGTTTGTCGACAATTCATATGTGTTTGGATGTGTTTGTACAGCTTGTTGGGTGGTAAATCCTGACCGAACAGGTATGACAATTCGGCGACAACGCCTGAATGCATCCGAGTTGTCGATGAGCGTCCGTCGACTGTTCCACGACAACATAAGGCCGTCATTATCTTTGGTCCGAAAGATAGCTGTCGATGTCGCAACTGACAGCCCCAGGCTACCTATCTTTCTGCAAACATTCGTCGACTACATGAGGCGCGTCAGCGACAATATCAAAATAGCATCCAACAACATTGAAAAATGCCCGAATTCTTTCCAAAGGTGAGAATTGACAGCTGCCCACCAATGACTTGACAGGAGGCTGGTGCTCCATAAATACCACAACCTGGAAGAAAGGTCATCAATTGACCT
Source organism: Paralithodes platypus (assembly GCA_032716605.1). NCBI lineage: Eukaryota > Metazoa > Arthropoda > Malacostraca > Decapoda > Lithodidae > Paralithodes > Paralithodes platypus. The sequence goes on from CM064525.1 coordinate 28,633,746, forward strand.
CTGGCTTGTCCACCATCAGTATCTTCGTGTACCCTCTCCACTCACCACCAACACCAATGCCAAAATGCATGCCAAGACCAAAACAAAACTTCAGGGAGAACCTCCCCTACCCTCGGATGTAACTGCAAACAAGACCCACCGGTTTTTTGCTGCAGAACCAGTGGATTTTGTTCCCAAGATCAAGGAGGAAGAGGAGGAAACTCAGATTGAGTCTGGGGAGCCCAACCACTCAGACTCCTCTATGCAGATGTCGCAAATTCCACCGACACCACAGCCAACGCCAAAGTAGCTGAAAACAAGCAAATACCCCCCAACATACGTACCTTGGATCGGAGATCAAGAGTGAATTGGCGGAATTTTACATCCAAAATCCTTTGTTCTTCAACAAGTCCGACAAGGACTACTGTAACCGTGGCCAACGTGAGAGAGTAATTAACCCTCAACTCACGGTGACCGCCATATGACGGGAGAGAGAATATTGGCCACCCCTGCGGCGCCCGTCATATGACGGGTGCCATTTTGAGGCCATTATGAGCTATGAGAGAGAAACTGAGTGTTGTGGGGACGATAGGCGACCTCGTACCGCTTACCATTGCTACGTGGCCGGCACTGAGTCCTACTGTATCTCATCCCCGCCTCCCTACTGCTCTCAACAAGGATAAAATCGGCACAAAAACCTAATTTTAGGGTATATTCGCCTCCGGTTGCACGATCTTTGCAAGAGAACCCGTGGTTGTACAAGGATGATTCAGGTGTCATTGAAAAGCTCTATTATCGCCCTTTTGCGGATATATAATTGTATTACCCTCTGGCTCTTGCTTATGTATGAAAAAGAGCATTGAATGAAGCTCATTATCTGTAAATATACCCGCCAGGCGCTACGGTGATGTAAACAGGACAGCCCGCTCGTTGGTAGTTAACCCGTAAACGGCTGCAAAGCTCATAAGAGGTTTTACTGGGCGACGGCGGCAAAGCTCTTAAGAGGGAGGCCTAAAAAAAACATTTCAACAGCCCCAGTAGCAGTAAAAAAAAAAATTTGTTTTCCCTATACCTCATATCACTCCTCCACATCCCCTCCTTCCTCCCTTTCCCCTCCCCCTTCAATTATCACCTATTTTCCCTGTTATTCCCTAATTCGTTGGTATATTTTTGTGCTAACATTAGCAAACTGTGTGGAGGATGTGCTTACGTGCCTAGCGAGTGTGTTACACAACCGAGTGTGTGGATGAGTAGGCTCAGTGTGGCTGGAGGCCTCGTGGAGGGAGGGGTTGCCTCAATTTTCTCCATCATTCATGAATGGGCTGGTCCATCTATATTCGCAATTTAGACCAGAAAAATTATATTTTCACTTGTTTTATTGTTGTTACAGGTTACTATCTTCATAGTGAAGGTAAAATAGGCTCATATGAATAAGTAATAACGATATTTATCGTAAAATGACGATTATAGGCCTGAATGGAGCCAATTATGCTCGCCCATTGGCAGCTAGTTCAATACCTCCCCCTCGCCGTTCCCGGGTTAAGGAGAAGGGCAAAAGTTTCTCTCCCCTTATTCCAGGTGAGTTTCTGTTGAAAAATTAAACCCCTCAGTACTTGTTAATATGATATCATATATCCGTATATAGGAATTACATTGTAAAGGATTTTAGCATGATATAAAATTTATACTAAAATTTTCCTCACATATTTACAACGTCGGTCATCAACCAATGGCTGACCAACATGCAAACTTATGAAGGGGAAGAGCGGCGCGGAGGCGAAAACCCTCACCATCTGGGAAAAGTGGATTGTAGACAACCTCGCCTTCCTAAAACCCCATCTCAAAACACAGTCAACCCTGTACACAAAAAAAGTAAATTCTTTGGCAAATGCTGTTCATAGTCTTTGTACTTCCCAAATGTAATTGAGTATATATATATATATATAATTATACTCAATTACATATGGGAAGTACAAAGACTATGAACAGCATTTGCCAAAGAACTGACTTATATATATACAGTATACATATACATATATATATATATATATATATATATATATATATATATATATTGTGATGTTAACCACTCCGTTAGAACCGCATGGCTTGTCCTACAGTGACTCGCTAGGATCGCCAGGGCAGTGGATGTGGCTACAGTTGGTGTATTGTTGTGTGCTTTATTTCATATGAAAGCTCGTGTCATGGGCAGTCCAGAAAGGCTCTTTGTTTTCACCCATGTCAAGGCTTTATATATTTAATTGCAAAGTATATGTTTTATCATTAAGTAGTAATGATAGGATTTGAGAGAGAGAGAGAGAGAGAGAGAGAGTAGAACAGAGTGTGGGGAGGCGCGCAGTGTTTTTTGCTATACTAGATGATGTCATAGCTGGCTGGTCTCTTGGGATTGGTTGGAGGAGTTTTTTACCATGCTTGGTAACGTCATGTTTGGCTAGCTTCTTTAGCATTGGCTAGAGGCCTTGTTACCGCTTTTCCTACGCGGTTCGAGCTAGTGCTAGTATATATACAGCTCTCTCGCTACTCTCTCCCTCAGAGCTGTTTTCTAGAACGCATCCCTCTTATCCCTTTGATACCTGTCCTCCTCTCCGCACCCGAGAACCTTTTCCTCTGCCTATCTCTCTCATTTTCCATATCTTTCACCACCTTTTATTAACCCTTAAAAAGTGGCTCACCACTTAAGTCGAGTTGAAAAAACTGGCAAAAAACGGGTGAAAAAAGGGTGGAAATCGAGTGAAAATGGGTGGGATAGTAATGATCCATACGTCCGACATCTGTGGCCTCCCGGCCCACACTAACTCCAGTTCCCCCACCGCGCATGAGGATGACAGTGTAACCAATAGTTCGCTAAAAGTGAGCAAGGTAGCAAAATCAGCTAAACTTCCATCTTCGAGGTAACACTGTCAGTGCTCCACGAGTGCTACGTAGCTGTATGTGGCGTCATTGTGTAGCGATTTCCACCTAGTTTTCGGCGCAATACAGTTCCTTTCATACTGATGGTTGATATAGCAGTCAGAACGGCCCAGAAAGGCCCAAAACGGCCACAGAGCGCCCGCTAGAGGAGGGTTAATATTATACCCCCTCTGGTTAACTCTGCAAAATCAGCTTCATGCTGGCCAGTTGTATTGTGCGTTAAGGTCTTATATAACCCATGTATGTTAGTTGTTAAGATAAGTTGATCACGAAGCATTGGTTGGCATTAATATTGTTCAGTACCGCTTCCTATAATTATTAGTGTTCTGCTAGATTAGATAATGCTAGACTGGGAGTCTGATACTATAAGGTATTGTTTCCGATGAGTGCTGGCTTTAGTTAAAAGCTGCACGACATACCTGAGAACTGAAGTTGATTGGGTAAATTCTAGTCTGTGTGCCATTGAGAGTAGAGCATGCACGAATGAGGGCTCTTTGCCTATACCATTCTGCACTGTTCTAGGCTCGGTTGGTTGTCTTTGAGGTACGCCAGGAGAACGCTTAATACTTCGGTAATAAGGTTTCTCAAGAGAGCTACCCTTCCCTATAACGTAATATTTGACGCACAGACTTGAGATTTGCACTAGGCTATGCGGCATGCCATGCGCACCAGTATCTCGTATCATTGACTCTAGCTAGACTTTATCAGTCATAGTAGACATTAAGTATATTAAACCAATTACTCTTATTATGCATACCCGTTTATGATTACACAAGCATTTCGCAGCCTAGTTTGATGTATTGAGACACAAACGACTTAGGCTCTTTTTGTTGATAGGAATACTGCATTGTCGTGGCGATTATTATTATTGTTGTAGCGTTTAGGATATTCTGGGCTCCGACTGCATTATATATCCTGCCTTTTTGTGTGCATAGCCTGCACGAGCATTGTTCCGCTGCCTGCCTTTTTGGGTTCCATTTCCGATTCGAGCATCTTGATAGCATCTAACATTTAAAGAAGATTCCTTGTTGCTGTTGAAGGACTTTAGTGCACTTTCTTTCATGCAGGAGTGCCTGACATTAATTGATTAAAGTAACGTAAGCTGTAACTTCTCTTACCACCTTACTTTGCATATCATAACCAAGCACCTTCGGTTATAGGTAGTAATAGGCTGTTTTCACATAACATTAAGCCTAGAGTAGACGCACATTTATTGAGAGTTTGATAACCTATTATTGCATATAGAACTCTGTAGAGTATTTGTGTTCTTTGTTCACTGGGAATATACATCAGAGGTTGGATCTAGCACTTTCCGTTGTAGCATTTATGCCATTACTAGTCCAATGAATAAGAGCCCTGATATATTTGAACCTCAGTCGTAACAAAAGGCGACCTTACCTAGGATTTGGTGAACCTACATTTATTAGCAGGGAACATTTGTTGTTTTGGGGAATATTTTGCGGGGATCAGCAAGAATATTTTTTTTTTGCAACATAGTATAGCCCTTGAGTATTTCCGAGAATTTTTGTGTGTATATTGAGGTATAAGAGTTTGGGGTGCTTCTTTTCTGAATATTGAGATGAGAAATTTTTGTGAGCATCATGTCTTATACCGGATCAGAGGAGAATGGAGACACAGTACGAAATGTCGAAACTGAGGAACAGCAGCATGATGAAAGGGTTAATCAGGTGAACTGTGAGGAGGATGCTAGGATATTTTTGCAATGGCCTGTTACTGCCGAGCGGTTGGAGGGTATGGATCGGTACGGTCTTCAATGTCTGGCCACAGCTATCGGTCATGCGGGTACTAGCAGCATGACCAGGGATAACTTGATAACGTGTGTACTGGGCAGGGTGACTGGTGAGCGAGATGGGTTGAGTGCTCAGAGCCCTTCGGCCATGCTTCCTGTACACTCGACTCCCAGCCATCCCAGTGGTTTGCCGACCCCGGGTACGCTTCCACAGTTGGGTGGTGACTGGCACGGGGGGTTGCTCCTGGGGGGACCACCGGTAATTTCAAACATTGTAGCACCTTCACCTCCTCAAGGGTTAACTCCAGAATTATTGCTTCAACTCGAATTAGCTAAGCTTCAGCAGCAAATAGAATTAGCCAAGATAGAAGAGAGAGCCAAGATAGAAGAGAAAAAAACTATCAGTCAGCAGCACATAGAGCTAGCAAAAATCCAAGCTGATTTAGAGTCGACTAGGTACTGTGCCGACATGGACGTAGAGAAGTCGCGAGTAGAGACAACGGGACAGCGACTTGGGGTTGGTAACCGTGCTCATGATCAATCTCTCTCGCACTTATTGAAACTGGTTCCGGTGTTTGATGAGAGTGGGGTAACAGAATTTTTCGCACGCTTTGAGAAGAAGTGCCAGGAACACCAGTGGCCAGAGAATAAATGGGCAGCACTTGTATCCTCTAGATTAGTAGGCAAGGGTCTTAAAGCCTACGATGCGTTACCTTTGGAGTCATGTATTGTGTATGAGGATCTCAAGGAGGCTGTCCTGAGGGCTTACGAACTGCAACCAGAAACGTACCGTTTGAAGTTCCGGGGTGTAACTAAGGGAAGAGATAGCACCTTTTTAGAACACGCCCTGGACTTGTCCGATGCTATGGGGAACTGGCTCCGATCTGAGAAGGTAACAACATTTGATGGAGTTAAGCAGTTAATGATGTTGGAGCAGTTCTTTAAGAGCACGGGCGGTGATCTAACTTTGAACTTAAAGGAGAAAAACCCAAGAACTCTAGTCGAAGCAGCAGAAATGACTGATCGACGGCTGTCGTTGATTCGGGGTTGCGGGTTCTCACAGAAGTACGATGCAAGTGCTAGGGACCGTTATCCTCCCCCTCCCCGTAGCAATGACACATTTAAACAAAAGAGCAATGAAACTAAAACTGAATCCAAACCTAACACCACGCCGTATGAGAAAAGTCAGGGGCTTTTTACATCACAGTATAAGCCGAAACCGAAATTTATGTGTTTTAAGTGCCACTAGGAGGGTCATAAGGCAAATGAGTGCCCTAGTCGACCTCCTCCGGCAGCTGTGTCTTTTGCTCACGGCATTGGAGTGTTCAAGAGGACCTCGGAGTTTGTTAGAGGCAATTCTTCCGAGGTAAATACACTGCCAGTGCAGAAGGATCCGGAAGGCTTATTCCCTGTCCGTGATGCCTTTAGTGACCACAGGGGACTCGGTTGTGTGGAGTGGGGGGGTAGAAGACATGAGGTGAGAATTTTGCGTGACACTGGGGCATCGCAAACATTGTTGAGGAATTTCACTGGTAAACCTGTAAATACGGCGCGGGTGGTTGTGGTTCAGGGGGTTAATGCAACAAGGTCATACCCGCTTGTAAGATTGAAGATGGAAGTTGATGGTGTGACTCGTGACCTGGATGTAGGAATTGTGCAGAAGTTACCTGTTGGGGGCGTCGACCTCCTTCTCGGCAACGACTTTGCGGGGCCTACTTCTGAGGCTCCACCCTTAGTCGTTGCCGAGAAGCCGGCCGACGTGAGTAGGGAGGAGCAGGAGTGGGTTGAGAAGTGTCCGGTGCAACCAATGGCGTGTTGCCACCAGATCTATTGCATCCAGGGAGTCACATTCTGGTCAACAGTCTTTAGACAAGGGGAGGAAAGGTACCGAGAAGGGGTTGGAAGTTGATGCGGTTGAGAGTTTAGTATCAACGGACATTCTCGGGGACTCATTATTAGGACCGATTTTCGAGTCTGGAAAAGGCCCATTAACTATTACTGAGAAGGCAGAGGATGGGCTTAAAAAGACGAAGAGACAGCAACGATACACAGAGAGAGAGAGCAACGGGAGGCTAAATTAAATGTAGGAGGGGGGCATGAGTTGTTTCGCAAACACTTAGATAAGCTTGCTCCTTCGGACATTCGTAAATTGCACTTAGAAGACCCGGAGGTTCTTGAATGTGGTACCGGTGCTGTCGAGTTGAAGGAGGACAGTGATGCACAGTCGGGAGATTTTTACAAGTATCCCCTGACCATCATGGAGGTAGCAACAAGGTACCCTGACGCGTACCCTATGAGAAATGGGTCAGCGAAGACGGTGGTCCGAAACTTGCTAGTGTATTTTTCCCGGTATGGTTACCCGCAGGTAATTCAGTCAGACCAGGGATCCAACTTCACTTCTGACCTCTTTGTTCAAGCAATGCCGCAGCATGGGATTGTTACGGTTGTGTCATCTGCGTATCATCCGGAGAGCCAGGGTGTGTTAGAGCGATGGCACTCAGCCTTGGAATCTGTGCTTCGTTGTTGTTGCTTTGAGGGTGGGAATGGTTGGGATCTTGGCCTGCCATGTGTTTTATTTGCTGCACGGGAGGTACCTGGGGAAAGTTTGGGATTCAGCCCTAATGAGCTCGTCTTTGGACACCGTGTCAGAGGGCCTCTCCATATGGTTGAAGAAATATGGGAGGGTGCAGAAAAACCTTGTTCTATGCTCAAGTATGTCCTCGACAGTCGAGAACGGATGTTGCGCAGTCTGGAGTTGGCTGGCCGTAATTTGACTAGCTCTCAGGCCCTCATGAAGGACAGGTACGACCTCAAAGTTAAACTCAGGGAGTTTCGCGTGGGTCAGGAGGTGTTGATTCTACTGCCCCTTGTAGGGGCAGTATCCGCGAAGTACACTGGTCCTTATAGGGTGGTTGAGAGGCTATCGGACCTGGATTGCTTGGTGGCCACTCCAGACAGACGTATGCGCAATCAGTTATGTCACGTTAATCTCATGAAGGAGTATGTGAGGCACCCCCCTGAGCCTCTCACTGTGCCTGTGATGACGTTTAGCAGTCAAGGTGGAGAAGGAGAACGGGACAGTCAAGCTCAGGTGGAGAATAACTGGAAGGATAAGAAAGTCAAATGGGCGCCTGAGTGTGAGAAGGCGTTTAGAGTAGTAAAACACCTGTTGTGCACTCACCCGATCCTCAGGGCCCCTGACTTTAGCCTACCTTTCCAACTAGCAACGGATGCTAGTGGTGCGGGGGCTGGTTCTGTCCTTATGAAAAAGGACGATGATGGGCTGGAACATCCTGTTAGTTTCTGCTCGGAGAAGTTCAATTCAGCCCAGGGGAGCTGCTCTGTTGTCGAGGAGGAGCTGCTGGCGGTTGTGCTTGCGCTGGGGCATTTCGAGGTCTATGTTCCAGCCTATGGTCCGGTCATTGTAGTTTACACAGATCACCCTCTCAAGTTCTTGGACCAGTTTCACAATCGGAATATGAGGCTGACCGGGTGGTCGCTGGTGTTACGGGAGCATAGCCTGGACATACGCCATATTGCCGGTTGTGACAACGTGGTTGCAGATTGTCTTTCAAGGGTGTATGATCCTGGGTAGATTGACACACGGGTAGCCTCCTTCTTTAGTTTGAATAGTATTTTGCGCTTGGTGCTTGTTGGCTCGCGGTTGTAGCCCAGCGTATTGGGTCGTAAAGCAGGAGTTGAGCGTTTGGTATGGAAGAAAAAACTAGGCTTGCCCCTATAGTGCAGCCGAAATAAACAAATTAAAAACATAAAACTCAAATAAAAACTCTTTCTTTGATAGTTGAATTTTTTCAGTATGTTATAGCAGTAATTCTGAGTTGCACTCCTCTCAGAATGCTGGGCTAGAGAAGCTCGCTCTTGAGGAGCATAACTACATATGATTTAACCTATTGTGTTGGGGAGGGTTATAATTTTGTAAAATGTTTTGTTGAGAACTGTGCCAGATATTTTACTGCCGCTGGGTGATGGGAAGGAGAGATATAGCATGGGTTCTAACAATCAGATTTTTGTGAGCCTTGGGCCTCTGAGAAAAATCTTGGGGGGGGGGTGTGACGTTAACCACTCCGTTAGAACCGCATGGTTTGTCCTACAGTGACTCGCTAGGATTGCCAGGGCAGTGGATGTGGCTACAGTTGGTGTATTGTTGTGTGCTTTATTTCATATGAAAGCTCGTGTCATGGGCAGTCCAGAAAGGCTCTTTGTTTTCACCCATGTCAAGGCTTTATATATTTAATTGCAAAGTATATGTTTTATCATTAAGTAGTAATGATAGGATTTGAGAGAGAGAGAGAGAGTAGAACAGAGTGTGGCGAGGCGCGCAGTGTTTTTTGCTATACTCGATGACGTCATAGCTGGCTGGTCTCTTGGGATTGGTTGGAGGAGTTTTTTACCATGCTTGGTGACGTCATGTTTGGCTAGCTTCTTTAGCATTGGCTAGAGGACTTGTTACCACTTTTCCTACGCGGTTCGAGCTAGTGCCAGTATATATACAGCTCTCTCGCTACTCTCTCCCTCAGATCTGGTTTCTAGAACGCATCCCTCTTATCCCTTTGATACCTGTCCTCCTCTCCGCACCTGAGAACCTTTTCCTCTGCCTATCTCTCTCATTTTCCATATCTTTCACCACCTTTTATTAATATTATACCCCCTCTGGTTAACTCTGCAAAATCAGCTTCATGCTGGCCAGTTGTATTGTGCGTTAAGGTCTTATATAACCCATGTATGTTAGTTGTTAAGATAAGTTGATCACGAAGCATTGGTTGGCATTAATATTGTTCAGTACCGCTTCCTATAATTATTAGTGTTCTGCTAGATTAGATAATGCTAGACTGGGAGTCTGATACTATAAGGTATTGTTTCCGATGAGTGCTGGCTTTAGTTAAAAGCTGCACGACATACCTGAGAACTGGAGTTGATTGGGTAAATTCTAGTCTGTGTGCCATTGAGAGTAGAGCATGCACAAATGAGGGCTTTTTGCCTATACCATTCTGCACTGTTCTAGGCTCGGTTGGTTGTCTTTGAGGTACGCCAGGAGAACGCTTAATTCTATCTATCTATATGCTCAGGCCCAATCCCCATTTTGGGGGTAGCCGACTCAAGACAGAGCAAGAACAGGGAAAACACAAAAACAACATAAAACAAAAAATAAACACAGATAAAAAACACAAACTCACACACATCCAGGTCACCCAGGAGAAGACCCAGAGACCAGAGTTACCAAGGTCGCTCCAGCACTCCCCCGGCCCCTGACCACCCGGAGAGGTTCCGATCTTGGCAGGCAGACATGCAGCGGAGCCAAAGCCACAAGCCCTCCCACCAGACTTCCAGGCATACCCTTCATATTAATCGTCCCCCCGGGCCAGGCGCCTGATGGACTATTATCTAGTCGAACTTGCGCCCGACCCCTTACTCCAAATGACCACATGTTCACTCAACTATTCACAAGCATTCTCCATTCACTCCTGTCCACCACCACTTCCCCTGCCTGATCTATAGTCATTCCTCTATCATCCAAAGCCTTTCTTACACAGTCTCTCCATCTCAATGGGGGTCTTCCTGCCCTTCTATCTCCCCTTGTACCTGACTCACATATTCTCTTTGCAAGCCTTTCATCTCCCGCTTAATGCTTCGGTATTAAGGTTTCTCAAGAGAGCTACCCTTCCCTATAACGTAATATTTGACGCACAGACTTGAGATTTGCACTAGGCTATGCGGCATGCCATGCGCACCAGTATCTCGTATCATTGACTCTAGCTAGACTTTATCAGTCATAGTAGACATTAAGTATATTAAACCAATTACTCTTATTATGTATACCCGTTTATGATTACACAAGCATTTCGCAGCCTAGTTTGATGTATTGAGACACAAACGACTTAGGCTCTTTTTGTTGATAGGAATACTGCATTGTCGTGGCGATTATTATTATTGTTGTAGCGTTTAGGATATTCTTGGCTCCGACTGCATTATATATCCTGCCTTTTTGTGTGCATAGCCTGCACGAGCATTGTTCTGCTGCCTGCCTTTTTGGGTTCCATTTCCGATTCGAGCATCTTGATAGCATCTAACATTTAAAGAAGATTCCTTGTTGCTGTTGAAGGACTTTAGTGCACTTTCTTTCATGCAGGAGTGCCTGACATTTATTGATTAAAGTAACGTAAGCTGTAACTTCTCTTACTACCTTACTTTGCATACCATAACCAAGCACCTTCGGTTATAGGTAGTAATAGGCTGTTTTCACATAACATTAAGCCTAGAGTAGACGCACATTTATTGAGAGTTTGATAACCTATTATTGCATATAGAACTCTGGAGAGTATTTGTGTTCTTTGTTCACTGGGAATATACATCAGAGGTTGGATCTAGCGCTTTCCGTTGTAGCATTTATGCCATTACTAGTCCAATGAATAAGAGCCCTGATATATTTGAACCTCAGTCGTAACAATATATATATACATATATATATATATATATATATAATTATATATATTATATACAGTATATATAACTAATGAAGAGAAATACCAGGGCGAGATAGAAGATCACGTTGATATTGTCTATATTTATTGCAATGTCTTGGAGACACTTACTCCATCATCAGTCAAATCTAAAAATAACAGATACACACACGTGTAAGAAAACACTAGTATTATAGTGAATTACAATAATTTCATAAAGTGTCAACTCAAGGTACGCATCTTTGAACACAGGTTAAGTTGGTTAGATCAGATCAGATGAGATGAAGGTATTGAGGGATAAACCTTTACAATGGCACCTCGTAGCTACTTTCTACTTTTTCCTATTTTTACTGAAGAGTGTAGAGAGTGGAGAAGGGGTGTTGGAGAGAGAGAGGAAGCTGTTGGAATAGAACAAACAAGCCATGCTCAAATCCCTCGTATAGCGCCATACGTAAACATGCCCGAGACTTAAATCACCCCCTCCTCCAGGATAATTTCTCAGTCCTCCAGTAGTGTCGATACGGAGAGGAACTCACGATAATGGACTCTCTAATATCGGTGAAACAAAAGCCTTCATTAGGCAGCATTGAAAAGTCAACCAAACTCTTGTGTTTTTAACATCTTCATAATGTAAGTTATTTTTTGTGTTTCCGTATAGTGTTTCGTGTTATGTATAGTGTTTAGAAGTGTTGTGATTTACTTATAATGTTTGTGGTAATTATTATGTCATCTTTGTATCTTTGTGTTTCTATATCACCAATTTATGATACGTATTTAGGTTTACCATAGTCTTTCTTCAAATGTTCATACTATATGTCATTTTTCTTTGGCTTTTATGAAATTATTGTAACTCACTATGATATAGGGTGGTCAGTATGGAAGTGAAGAAGTCCTTGCATGACAGTGTGGTAATCCCGACACTGACTTACGGAAGCGATGCATGGACGTTGGTTGAGAGACTCAGACCAAGAGTGAGAGCAGTGGAAATGAATTACTTAACCTGACAAGCGCGATATAGACGTAGGTGCTAGGGTAGTTATTTGTGCATTTCTAGCCCTGGATTCTGACAGAATTCGTTATATTTACAATATAAACCATTATTTGTTTTCGGTATGCTTTTATTTTACATATATGATGTATATATGAACCTTCAAGAGTGCTAAAATAAGTGGGAAAAGCATTTGGGTGGTGAAAAACGAAGATATTGGCCACCCGGTCATAATCTCAGGCGAGAGAGAGAGACAGGCAGCCTTCCCCTCTCGCTGTCTGGGAGTCAACTGAGAAGAGCGGGGCGGTGTGTGCCGGTGTCTGGGTGTTGCATAACGATCTTTTATGCAACCCACTTGTGCTACATTATCGCGGGAGAGAAAAATAACCGATAAATGATGATAATAAGAGGAAAAATAGGTGATAATTGAGGAGGGGAGGGAGGGGGGAATAAGGTGGGGAAGGAGGGGAGGGGGGTGGGTGAGATTTACATGGATGAGTACTGGAGGGGAATTATCTCACCTAGAGACAAATTCCTTTGTTTTGATAGGCCCTTTTTTTTTATGGAAGGCTTTTTTTATGGTCCTGCTTCCGTGAGGCCTATCGCGTTCCCTATAGGAAGCCTTCCGTGAGGCCTATCGCGCTTGCCGGGTTAAGGAGTGCGTGCGAAGTTACATGGAGGGATAGACAGACTAATGAGGAAGTAAGAAGGAGGTGTGGTGTGGAGGTAGATGTGCTGGAAAGTGTGAAAAGGAACAACTTGAGATGGTTCGGCCATATGGAACGTATGGAAAGCGAGAGAATGACTAAGAGGGTGTACGAGAGCGAGGTGGAGGGACAGAGGGGGAGAGGTAGACCGAATATGAGGTGGAAGGATGGAGTGAGGAACTACATGAACGAAGGCGGTGCTGGTTGGGGGGAGGGGCGTTGACTGACTGGGGACAGAGGTGCATGGGGGCGGTTCGTTCGTGGCCACCCCTTCGGGGATCACGGCGTCAGGCAATAGATAGATAGATAGATAGACTATGATATTAGTGTTTTCTTAATAGTGTGTGTATCTGTTATTTTTAGATTTGCCTGATGATGGAGTGTGTCTCCGAAACGTTGCAATAAATATAGACAAGATGAACGTGCTCTTATATATATATATATATATATATAAATATATATATATTGTAATACCCTGTACCCGCAAAAATCCCGCTACCGCAAAACTACCCGAGTTGACGTCTGGGATACCGTAAAGTAGTACTTGGTGGCGAAGTCTAATAAACCCACCACGTGAATCACCACGAGACTATCACCTGGTTCTGTCAAGGAGAACTAAGGTTGCTATTCTATTGTACGTCTGTGGTAGTACAGGGGGTTAGCGCGCAGGTCTGGTAAAAACCTACTGAGGTCCCTGACCAGGGTTCAAAACCGTGCCAGTCTGTTCAAACCTACTAAGGTCCCTAACCAGGGTTCGAACCCAAGCCAGACAGGCCACTCGGCCTGGGGATTTTCGGGAGGGTTAAATTCTCTTCACACCCAGCATTTCATTGGTGGCAGTCACGGAACGTGATCTGGTAGCTAGATAGAGAACCCATCACGCGGACCTTAAGAATATTGATATTGCTGAGGTGATGTGGCTACAATACCTTACGACCTTAAAAGAGGCTAGGGACTAGCCTTGTTAAAGAAGGATGCTATGTAATACCCTGTACCCGCAAAAGTCTTGCAACCACAAAACTATCAGAGTTGACATCTGGGATAGCGTAAAATAGTCGTTGGTGGCGAAGTCTATTATACCCACCACATGAATCACCACGAGACTATTACATTATTCTATCAAGGAGAATTAAGGTTCCTATCCTATTGTATGTCTGTGGTAGTACAGTGGGTTAGCGCGTGAGTCTGGTAAAAACCTACTGAGGTCCCTGACCAGGGTTCGAATCCGCGCCAGTCTGGTAAAACCTACCGAGGTCCCTAACCAGGGTTCGAACCCGCACCAGGCAGGCCACTGGGCCTGGAGATTTTTGGGAGGGTTAAATTCCCTTCACACCCAGCATTTCATATTATATATAATTATATACATATATATATTTTTTTTTTCTATATTCCAACTACTCTCTCTCGGGCTGATAGCCTTTACACTCTACTTTATTCTTGACTTTTTCTCCTCGGACTGATTTTACTTTAAGCTAAGAGTGGTATTTGTACAAACTAACCTAGCCTAACCCAACCTGCCAAGCTTTTAACCTAATCCAAACCTAGCCTAGCCTATAGCCAGCCAATCTGTTTTACTTATTAACTCTAGTAGATATTGTATTTAGTATCCTACTGTAGCTATATATAGTATATCTGTAATTTTAGTTGTTGCTTGCAGGATCTTGTAGTAACCTTTGACTGATACACTTTTTGGTTTTATCTAAAAAGAGTAGGCTACTGCTTTACTAGGCTACAGCGACACCAGGGCCATCTGTTGATACAGTATATTAACCCCTTGTGTGCAGTCACACTTTATTTTTATATAATCTCTATTTGGTGAATTGTATATTTAGTTACATATTCTGTTATATATATATATTTGTTTAACACACAAAGAGCGGGTGGGTCGGTAACTTCTACTACCCGCCAAGCGGGTGGTTTTACCCTAAATGGGGTTCTTTCCGTGCTCTTTTTCATGCATAAACAAGACCCAGAGCGTAATACAAGTATCTATCCCTGAAAGGGCGTAAACAGAGCTTTCCAATGACACCCGAACCATCCTTCTACGACCACTGGTTCTCTTGCAACGATCGTGCAATACGAGTGCAAAAACCCTAATATAAGGTAATTTCCTTACATAATTCCCTGTGTAGCGAGTGAGAGAGGGTGGAGGTGAAATAAATTTCAGTCGACCCACGACGGTGGTGGCGAGCGGTCAGGAAGCAATCTATGCTCCTCGTACCGCTCAGCTCTCTCTCATAGCACATTACGTGCTCAAAATTGCACTCGACATATGTCGAGGCCCGCATATGGGCACGTTTTCTTTAACTCGACATATGTCGAGCGCGCCGATGGTTAAGGGTTAAGGTTAGGTTATCACACCTGGTAGCCTATTTCTGCGTATTTCAATTTTATTATTTTCGGTTAGGCTATTCAATGCTGGTAGCCTATTGTTGCGTATTTCACTTATTAAAACACTTTTGGTTAGGCTATCCGGGGCGGATAGCCTAACCAAATTCTGCGTATCTCAAATTTTTTGTTTTCGGTTAGGCTATCACCCCTGATAACCTATTTCTGCGTATTTCAACATATTTGTTTTCGGTTGAAGTGATTGAAGTGTTTTTAAAGTGAGTGATGTGTTTTAAAGTGAGTTAAGTGTTTTAAAGTGAGATAACAATTTTTTTTTAAGTGAGTGAAGTGTTTTTTAAAGTGAGTGAAGTGTTTTTTAAATGAGTGAAGTGATCTGAAGAAAGTGACTGTCACCATGCCTCGCACTTGTACGAACTGCGCCAGTAGGTTTGGTGAGTCCATGTTTGCTACTGTCGATCTTCAAGTCTGCCGTCTCTGCCAGCAACGAGAGAATTTGACAGTGAAATTAGATGAAGCCTACAACAAGATCAACGTCCTCACCATGAAGCTGGAATCACTCCAAGAGTTTGTAACACTCAACGTTGGAGTACCACAAACTTCAATTGTCACCGCAACTCCAGCAGCCACCAACGCCCCAACGTCAACTGCCAACAATTCAACGCCTGCAGTAGCCATTTCAGCTGATGGTTCCGATACTCAAGAAACAAATAGTGACTCTCTTCCCCCTCAAGACAACTTCCGTGTCGTGAGGAACAACATTTGCCCCAAGACCAGGAAACCCATACCGATTACCGAGTGTCAAAACCGTTTCCAGATACTGACAGACTCAGATGACGAAGAGGAAATAGAAGTCCGGCTCGTGGGAGACTCGATGATACGTGGTCAGCTCACAGAGTTTTGCGCCAGGGCACCTAATACCAGGAAGCTTTTTTGTATCCCTGGTGGTGGTGTGGACGACGTAGTTGCTGCAGTTGACGAAGTATCAAAGCTGGCCCCTGCTAATACAATGTACGTCATCCACGTTGGATCCAACGATGTACAGCGAACCCGGTCGGAAGATTTGCTTTAAAGTACCAGCATCTGATCAAGTCGTTTAAGGAAAAGTCATCAAGGATCATCGTCTCAGGAATCGTCCCCCGGCTCGGTGTAGAGAGCCGATGACTATTTGTTTTCGGACGATGGAGTTCATCTGAACCAGGTGGGAGCAGCACGTTTTGGGCGTCTTCTCAACGATGCGGTGAAGGATTTTCGGAGAAGAAATCGACTCAGCACAGGACAACCAGGAAGGAGGACCGAAGACAGCGAGGACGGCAACCTGCGAAGGAATTAAATGCTAATCCGTCAAGAACCGCGAATTTGGATAAAGCTCCACCAACACGACCCAAATTCAAAACCGCCAGGGATAACGACCGAGGACCGAGGACAGCCATGAATGTAAATGTAGATCCGACCAGAGCCAAAAATTTGATTAACCCGGCAAGCGCGATAGGCCTCACGGAAGGCTTCCTATAGGGAACGCGATAGGCCTCACGGAAGCAGGACCATAAAAAAAGCCTTCCAAAAAAAAAAAGGGCCTATCAAAACAAAGGATTTTGTCTCTAGGTGAGATAATTCCCCTCTAGTACTCATCCATGTGTTTCTCACCCCTCCCCCTCCCCTCCTTCCCCACCTTATTCCCCCCTCCCCCCCCTCCTCAATTATCACCTATTTATCCACTTATTATCATAATTTATCGGTTATTTTTCTCTCCCGCGATAATGTAGCACAAGTGGGTTGCATAAAAGATCGTTATGCAACACCCAGACACCGGCACACACCGCCCCGCTCGTCTCAGTTGACTCCCAGACAGCGAGAGGGGAGGGCTGCCTGTGACTCTCTCTCGCCTGAGATTATGACCGGGTGGCCAATATCTTCGTTTTTCACCACCCAAATGCTTTTCCCACTTATTTTAGCACTCTTGAAGGTTCATATATACATCATATATGTAAAATAAAAGCATACCGAAAATAAATAATGGTTTATATTGTAAATATAACGAATTCTGTCAGAATCCAGGGCTAGAAATGCACAAATAACTACCCTAGCACCTAGGTCTATATCGCGCTTGTCAGGTTAAAGAACGTTCTGTGAGTTCTAAAACCGCAACTTTAAAGGTTTTCTATGCAAACGCTCGTAGCATACGCAATCAATTTTCAGATTTAGAGGAACTAGTGTTTACAGAAAATTATGATGTGATTGGTATAACAGAATCTTGGCTCAATACAGAAGATAGAGACTTTTTAGCAGAGTATTCACTTCCCGGTTATGTAATGTTTGAGAAAAGCCGAATAAATAAAAATGGAGGTGGCGTTTTATTTTATATCAAAGAAAGTCTTAACCCGACCCTCTTGTCAAAACCTCAAATTTTGAACGTCGACACATCTTTTGTGCTAATAAAGAATAATAAAGGTGCAAAAATAATACTTGCATTAATATGCAGACCTCCAGCTCAATCAGTGGAAACTGACTGAGAAATTTATGAACAAATTGCAGATGTAAGTAACTCACAAGATACCGTATTATTTGGCGACTTTAATTTACCTGTGACCAAGTGGGGCGATACGCTTACTTCACACTCCGGACATGACTTGTATGCGAACTTGCAAGAGAGTTCACTCTATCAATTTGTTAGATCGCCGACCCGTGGTAATAACGTTCTTGACCTTGTACTTGCAACAAAAGAAGAATTAATAGAGAATTTGAATGTTGGTGATGAATTCAGTAACAGCGACCATCGTACAATAACTTTCACTTTAAAATTTACTAGTAACGAACCAAATAGCAGCATTGAAAAAGTCCCTAATTTCAAGAAAGCAAACTTTCATAAACTTAGAGCTATGTTTAAAGAAACTGACTGGAGCTTTTTAATTAACAATAACGACATAAATACATCTTGGGAATTATTCGAAACCACTTACCTAAAAGCAGTGCAGGACTGCATACCATCGAAAATACGGCATACAGGCCTTAATAATAAGCCCATATGGTGGAATAAAGATATTTCAAACTGTCTGCTTGCTAAAAAGTTTGCTAATGATAGATTAAAATCCTTACAAAATGACGAAGAACAGGTGAAATTTGTAGAGCTACGATGCAAAGCCAAAAAGTTAATTAAGCAAAGTAAAAAGACCGTGGATTTACATGTTGCGAATCAAAGTAAAACAAACCCGAAAGAATTCTATAGTTATATCAGAAAGAAAAAAGTAGTTACTTCAACTGTTGGACCGTTAGTCTATGAAAATGGAGAATACACCAAAGACGAAGTACAAATGAGTAATGCCCTCAATACCTTCTTTGCATCAGTTTTTACAACGGAAGACCTCAGTGATATCCCTAAACCATCGCCGATTCAGATTGATAATTCAGATGTTCTAAGCAATATCACCGTTACAGAGAGAGAAGTATTGAATTGTTTAGATAAACTCAAGGTAAATAAAATGCCTGGACCTGATACAATCTCACCTAGAGTCCTAAAGGAAGCTAAGGATGAGCTCTCCAAACCACTGACATTGCTATTCAATAAATCCTTGCAGTCTGGAACTATGCCTGATCAGTGGAAGCTAGCCAACGTAACACCGATATTTAAAAAAGGAAGCAAATCCCTACCCAGTAACTATCGTCCAATTAGCTTAACCTCAGTTGTATGTAAAATGTTAGAAACACTCATAAGAGACAGACTCGTAAATCACTTAGAGGAAAATAACATACTTAAAGATACTCAACACGGCTTTCGTAAAAAACGTTCCTGTTTAACAAACCTCTTAGACTTCTTCCACGATATCCTCAACCTCTATGATGAGAGTAAAGCTGTAGATATTATATACCTTGATTTTCAAAAGGCCTTTGACAAAGTTCCCCACAAACGTTTACTGCTAAAACTAAAAGCGCATGGAATACAAGATGGTGTGTTGAAATGGATAGAAAATTGGCTCAGCGACAGAAAGCAAAGAGTAGTCATAAACGGTAAGGCATCTAAATGGACCAATGTAAGTAGCGGGGTACCCCAGGGATCGGTATTAGGACCAATTCTCTTTCTAATTTACATCAACGGCATAGATGAGGGTCCCACCTGTACAATCTCAAAATTTGCTGACGATACAAAAATTGCAAATAGCGTACTGTCAAAAGAACAAGTTGACGATATGCAACACAATCTAGATAAGTTGTCATGTTGGGCCCAAATTTGGCAAATGAGTTTCAATGCGGATAAATGTAAAGTACTACATATCGGATACCAAAATGAGAAAGCAAACTATTTGATGAATGGCACTCAGCTTAAGAATGTAAACAAAGAAACCGATCTGGGAGTAACAATATCGAGTAACCTAAAACCGAGTCAACAATGTTCAGAAGTTGTTAAGGCAAACAAAATAATTGGCTTTATAGGCAGGTCATTTGAGCATAAATCCAAAGACGTTATCCTAACCCTTTACAATTCCTTAGTCCGCCCTCTTCTGGAATACTGCATTCAATCCTGGTGCCCTTATTACCAAAAAGATATAGACAAGCTAGAACGAGTTCAACGTAGTTACCAAAATGATACCTAGCCTAAAGAACAAACCATACGTGGAGCGTCTTAGAGAATTAAATCTATTTCCTTTAACCCAGCGCAGATTAAGAGGCGACTTAATTCAAGTGTTCAAAATCATCAAAGGCATCGACAATATGAACTGTAGTAAGTACTTCACTATCGACCAATCTAACTACACGCGGTGAAACGGATGCAAAATTATTGGTAAATCTTTTAACTCACACGAAGCTAAAAATTTCTTCTTCAATCGAGTTGTCAACTTATGGAATGGGCTTCCCTGAGATGTCATAGACTGCAGCACCGTTGATTCATTTAAACTTCGCCTCGACAAATATCTTGCATCAAACCCGCGACTGACTGCGTTTGTAAATGAATAACTTTATTTTATCCTCCCCTCAGTTACTAACCCATCTGTCCCCTACTAATTTCCTAATCCTGCCACGGACATTAGTTCCAGGGCAGTAGTTCCCTTTCCAATGTTCCCCTACCCAATCTAAACCATTACTTGGACACTTGATCCTCAGTGTTTTGGAGGACAAGCAGCCTAGAAGGGTCACTAGAGCTGTTGTTGCTTGATTTCCTTTGTACTCCTTTGTACTTTGTACCGCTGAACACGGTGAGGCCCGTGAGGTCTTGCTCCAGTCTAGGGAGTGAGACATGCGAAGCTTCACGGCTCGAAGCAACTCCATCTCTGAAGCCGCCTCGCCTCTGTGCTTCACAGTCTCATCCCCCACACTCGGACCCTCACTCTCAGAACGCCACCTATTGAGCAATTAACTCACTAGGCATTACCCCCCTGTAGCATTTTTTTAATATGGGAATATTCATACAATGCTATTTATTAATCAGGGAACAATGAGGGTATTTTTTTGGCATTTCGCTGTGCTGTGGTAATGCACGGATACCAGGTACAGCACAAATTCCATCCCAATAATATCTTCCCATTGATATATTGGGATTCGAACCCGGGTCCATTGGATTAGCAGTCCAGTGGCAAGACCACTCCGCCATATATATATATCTATATATATATATCTCTCTCTCTCTCTCTATATATATATTGTTACGTATCTTGATCCTCAAGTGGTTAACTTGATGAATCTAGATAGCACAGAGATATATATTAAGATATCAGTCAGCTGAAGGCAAAAGAAAAGTAAAATCTAATAAAATCATTTCCTGTTGTTGCTTCCTTTCCTTTTGGATCTTAGGACTTAGTATCCTTTATTGACTGATACTCTTTAATTATGAAAAATACTGAAACTAATTAAAGTCATGTAGTATTTATAAAGAATTATTATTTAACCGAAGCTTAGTAGGCTATGGTTATGAACCGAAGAAATTATATCTAAAGAAGGACTATTAATTCTATAAAAAGTCTTGAAAGATAAATATTAAAGTAAGAATATTTCTGTCTCTTACCCTTTTTGAAATGAATAGATAGTTGTCTTATATGTCCTTTTATTTATATTTAATGTAATTATTCTTGGTTCTTGTCTTACGTTAATAGTATTATATTATTATCATCAGGATTAATATCAAAGTCACATAAAAAGTTAGATATATATTTAATAATTAGTTAAATGTATTTCTTAACCACGTAACATTGAGGTTTGATTATGAGTAAATTAAGTTACAGGATCGCGTCATAGATTCGATTCAGGTCTCACTCAAATAATATGAAAAGCAAAATATAATATTTTGAAGCAAAAGAATTTTCTTCAGCTTAGGAAATCACTAGAAGTAATATTAACACAGCCATGTTAGTCTAAGGCGATATTACTAATAAGAGACAATAGCATCACCGTACTAAGCACCGTTAAGCAATGTAAGCTTAATTCAAAGAAAATGAAAGAACTCGTAAGTATTAATATAAAACAATAGTATTACTTTCATCATTACCCAATTACTTAAAGAGTTGCATTAGTCCACAAGTTAGTCAACTAAAATAGTTAAGTACATAATAATAGCGTTAACGTTAATTCCCAATCAAATAGTTAAGTACATAAATAGTAGCGTTAACGTTAATTCCCAATCAAATAGTTAAACACATAATAGTAGCGTTAACATTAATTCGCAATCAAATAGTTAAACACATAATAGTAGCGTTAACGTTAATTCCCAATCAAATTGTTAAGCACATAATAGTAGCGTTAACGTTAATTCCCAATCAAATAGTTAAGCACATAATAGTAGCGTTAACATCCCAATCACATATCTCATTAACCAACATAACGTAAGTGTTTACACGGAACACACTTAACACACACATATATAATCTGACTGACAGTCACAATCCCATTATAATACTTCGCCCCGTCTTCCTCCAGCTGCAAGTTCACCTTCCCCAACTCCAAATGAGACTGATTTGAATGCCCACAACTCGGGTCTTATATACTAAACAATGATGGTGTAGGAACGAATCAGGAGGCGGGGGGTGGTGCCCGCTCCAATCACAGCTCCTCGAGTTGCATAGCAGGTGCATGGTCCAATCACAGCTCCTGGCGTCGAACATACGTCATAGTGTCCGGTCATCGGAGTAGTTTGCAGGGTCCCCTATGACGCACGCAGGTGTGAAGGCTTGTTTGCAGGTATGCGGGCGAGCTAGTTTCCCACTCGCTAGTTCGCTCGCTAGTCTGCTTCACCGTTTGGGTAGTGTAACTCCTTCAACTATAATTCTAACTCTTAAATTAACATACAGGGCTCCGTATGTCAGACCTCCCCCCTAGAAAAGAGTTTAATATAGACATAATATTAAAAAAAGCTGGACTATGTGGCGGCGCTCGACATAGGTCGAGTGGCAATTTCAGCACGTAATGTGGCTGAGAGAGAGAGACAAGTGGTGGCAGGAGACTAGCGAGCGTATGACTGCTCCAGACCACCGCGGCGAACCTACTGACACAAATCTCAGCTCCCTCCTCCCTCTCTCACTCGCTACATACTCAATTATGTACTGAAAGTACCGAATTACCTGCTTTTTGCACTCGCGTTGCACGGTTATTGCAAGAAAACTATCCATCATACAAGGATCGTTATGGTGTCATTCGAAAGCTCTGTTTATGCCCTTTCAGGGATAGGTACTTGTTTTACGTTCTGGGTCTTATTTAGGCATGAAAATGATCACGTAAACAGCCCTATTTTGGCTAAAAACACCCCGCTGTGCGGTACACATAAATAAACCGCATAGGCCGCTCGTAAGGTGTTAAGGAGTATAGTACATAATATTAAACATAATAGATTCACCACCAGATTGGCAACAGCAAGATTATAATGAGGATATAATAAGGATATCACCCAAAGTAGGCAACGTCTCCAGGTACCGCATCAGAACATAGCCGGAACGTTATTCGAACTGCAAGACATCTCGCAGCTGAAGGCTTGACAGCGCACTACTAAAGCATGATATTTACCTCGCTACAAGGGAGAGCTAATTGCCAAAATCCTCTCATTAAGTTAAACTTACTGCTGCATGAGGCCAACCTGGTAAATGCAATCTTTGATCCGTGGCAGTGGGTAGGTATCGTTCTTTGTGACAGCATTAACTTGCCTATAGTCCCTACAAAACCTATGGCTCCCGTCTGGCTTTGGCACAAGTATGACCGGACTACTCCACTGGCTTAAGGCCCTAGTGATCAGTTCGTTAGATAACATGAAGTCAAGCTCGACCTGCAGTATACTCCTGCGTTGTGGCGAGACACGGTAGGGGGATAGTTTAATGGGAGTTGCATCCCCTACGTCGATGTCGTGCACGGCCAAAGAAGTGAGCCCTGGAGTATCACGGAACACACTGGGAGACTGAGATAAAACAGAGATTAGTTGGTTCGCTTGATCAGAGGGAAGATGACATAGTTTAGATGGTAATTCCCTCCAAGCCACTGAATTATACTGAAAGTTGGATAGGCTACATGACAAGTCAAAGTCTGCATGGATACCTTCAGGCTCTGGAACAGTCTGTTGCGGGTCAGTACGAGAACTGAAGACTTCGTCCGCACCAGGCTGTTTACAGGTCCTGACATTCACTGCCACAGTGTGAGAATCTGGAAGAGAGGAATCAGGGGACCTATGGTAGGGTTTCAACATATTTATATGGAATACTTGCGTGGGCTTTCTCCTGTCTGGGGTAGTTACTAGATAATCGGTAATGCTCACCCTCCGAATGATCTTATATGGGCCCCTGAACTTGGCAGATAATGGTTGGCTAAAAAGGGGGAGCAGGACCAAAACCTCATCACCGGGCTTAAACTCCCTCTCACGGGCTTTTCTGTCATACCATTTCTTCATGGAGCTTTTAGCCACTGTCAAGTTTTGAGCGGCAAACTCACATGAGGATCTCAGCCGGGTTTTGAAATCTGAAACATACTTGAGGAGGTTTTGGTTCCCCTCCTGGCCAACTAGGCTATCCTGCAATAGTTGCAAAGGACCTCTTACCTGGTGACCGAAAACTAGCTCATTAGGGGAAAAACCCAGGGATTCAGTTGGAACCTCACGAGTAGCAAATAAAAGAAAAGGTACCCCCTTATCCCACTCAACTCCGGTCTCTGTACAATACTTACGTAACATTCCCTTTAATGTCTGATGATATCGTTCGAGAACCCTTGACTCTCTGGGTGGTAGGTGCTAGACTTAACATGCTTGATACCCAACTCCTTCAGGGACTGCTGGAAAATGTTAGAGGTAAAATTAGTTCCTTGATCACTTTGCACCTCATGGGGGAAACCCATTCTGGTGAAGAATTTGAGCAGTTCCTTGATAACAGTTGGAGCAGAGGTAGTCCTTAAGGGTATAGCCTCTGGGTAGCGAGTTGCCATGTCCATGATAGTTAATAAATAAATGTTACCTTGGGAAGTCTTAGGCAATGGGCCTACAATGTCCACTACCACCCGAGTAAAAGGATTCTCGAAAACGGGCAAGGGCACCAGAGGATGTACAGGCACCTTCTGATTGGGTTTTCCTGTCATCTGGCAAGTGTGACACACTCTACAACACTCCACTACATCTGCACGCATTCCTGGCCAGTAAAAGTGGGCTCTGATTCTGTCTAGAGTTTTTCTCACACCTAGGTGTCCTGCCAATGGTATACAATGTGCCATTTCCATGATATCTTTACGACAAGGTTTGGGGACTACTACTTGATGGACGTCCCAAGCCCCGTCATCGATTGGTCTGTGTGGCGGTCTCCATCTTCGCCACAATACTCCTCCTTAGAGGTAGAAACATTCACCACCCTCCTTCTCACATTCCTCTTCACTCACGGACCTGGCAGCTAACTCCTTGCATTCACTATCATCTCTCTGTAGCTCTACCAGGCCACTAGGACAATTTGGAGGGGTTTCATGGTCATCGTTAGGGTCAAGATGAGCCATAAAGGTGTCAGATAAATCCACCTCAGTCACATCATCAGGCACAGTTGGAGCGTCATTCACACTCTCATCATCCCTTTCATCAACTCTTACATTCGGTACATTTCTGTCTGAGGGAACTGCTACTTGAGACATTGAACGTGTGACAGCACACACAGGGAAAACTGTTGGCATCTCCTTTTCGAGCTCACCGGTTAGTTGCTCGTTAACAGGGGAAAGTGACAAAATGGGGTCTGGTCGGACCTTCTCACCTGCTACATCATTCCCCAAAAGGATCGTTACCCCAGGCACAGGGATATCTTGGGACCTACACAAAGCTATGGTGGCCTCACCCTGTAGTAACTCACATTCAATTTCGCCTTTTACCAAGTATGCATAAAACTGGCCTCCAGCACCTCTCATTACAACTGGTTCGCCAGGTGGGCACTCAGTGTAAGGATTCACCATGAGGGTGCTAGTAGAACCTGTGTCTCTCAGAATTTTTACCTCATGCATACAACCATTTAATCTCACGTTGCCAGATGAAATAAAGGGACGGTAACTGTCCTGCACTGATGGTGAAATTATTATTGGCTTAACCCTAGTGGGTTGCACCACACATGCTACTACACCCCTGTCTAGATGATTTACGTTAGCTGCTAGGTACTCCTTCTGTCGGGAGTCCTGCATTAAAGGAACTTTTGGTGCTAGGTACTCCTTCTGTCGGGAGTCCTGCATTACAGGCACATATGGAGTTTGAGATACGGCGGCAACTGTCTGCCCCGATCTCTCGGTTCTCTCCTTGGCCCAGCACTCATAAGCTAGGTGGCCTCTCTTGCCATAAAAAGTACATACTTTAGGGGATACAGGAACGTTCCCTCTTTGAGCATTACTATTAGTTTGGGGCCCACCTCTGTTACCATTGCCCTGAGTCGCATTTTTAGTTGGGGGAACAATTCTATTTTGGCTAGCTGGGGAAGACGTTATAGGCTTGTGACTGGGTCTGTCAGATTTGTGATTGGGATACTTAAAATTAGAACTAGAATTATCGTAGGGCTTCTTTCCACGAAATTTGTTGTTGAGCACGTATGTGTCAGCCATGTCAGCAGCGTCGGCAAGACAATCTACCTTTTTCCCCTTTAAATGATAGGATACAGAAGAATCAATTTTCCATAGGAAATTTTCTAACAGGACCAACTCCTTCAGATCGTTGTAGCTTGTGACTTTCTTACTCTTGACCCAATGATTGAAAGTTTTAGTCATGGTCCTGGCAAATACCTTATGGGTTTCTTCTACTTTCTTCTGGTTTTTACGGAAAGATTGCCTGTAAGCCCCAGGCTGTAATTGATAGGTTTTTAGGATAGCTTCTTTGAGATTGTCATAATCCTGCCTAACCTCTGCTACTTCTGACAAATACGTGGCTCGAGCCTGCCCTGTCAAAACGGTTTGTAAAATCAAAGGCCATTGATCTCTTGTCCACTTCATACCTCCAGCCACTTCCTCAAACAAAACAAAGAAATCCTGCACATTATCCTCAGTGAAAGGTGGAATGACACTAGTCATAGTTAATCCCAGAGGGGGAGCAATTTCGGGAGCATTTGTATTGACATTTAGTTGAGCCGTACGATATTGATATTCACATTGTTCGGTCGTTGCACTGGCATTTAGTCTGACTTGTTCGGTCTTTGCTTCGGCATTTATTCTGGCTTCTTCGATATTTGCTCTGGCTTGTTCGGCATTTATTCTGGCTAGTTCTATATTTAGTTTGGCTTGTTCTGTCTTTATTCTGGCTAGTTCCAGTACTTGATCACCGGTCAAACCAGGTGGCAATTGTTCATCAAGTTGGCTAGGTTTACTCGGGATCCCACCAACTGCTCCGTCTCCCTCCCCGCCTTCTACAGGGAACAGGTGGGTTTTTATGGTCTGAGCCACCTCTACTTTGGACATGTTTGAGACAGTTAATTGGAGATGTGAGGCAAGCACTTTCAGTTCAGATTTTGACAAACGGTCAATATCAGGGGCTGTGGGTTCTGATTCTATGAAAACTCGAGCATCTTCATCATTAATTAGTTGAGGCATGATTAATATTTGTTTTTTAAGTAGTGAAACGTTAATGAAACTGAGTGAAACTGTATGAAACGAATCCTGACAAGGTCGCCACTCTTCTGTTACGTATCTTGATCCTCAAGTGGTTAACTAACTTGATGAATCTAGATAGCACAGAGATATATATTAAGGTATCAGTCAGCTGAAGGCAAAAGAAAAGTAAAATCTAATAAAATAATGTCCTGTTGTTGCTTCCTTTCCTTTTGGATCTTAGGACTTAGTATCCTTTATTGACTGATACTCTTTAATTATGAAAAATACTGAAACTAATTAAAGTCATGTAGTATTTATAAAGAATTATTATTTAACCGAAGCTTAGTAGGCTATGGTTATGAACCGAAGAAGTTATATCTAAAGAAGGACTATTAATTCTATAAAAAGTCTTGAAAGATAAATATTAAAGTAAGAATATTTCTATCTCTTACCCTTTTTGAAATGAATAGATAGTTGTCTTATATGTCCTTTTATTTATATTTAATGTAATTATTCTTGGTTCTTGTCTTACGTTAATAGTATTATATTATTATTATCATCAGGATTAATATCAAAGTCACATAAAAAGTTAGATATATATTTAATAATTAGTTAAATGTATTTCTTAACCACGTAACATTGAGGTTTGATTATGAGTAAATTAAGTTACAGGATCGCTTCATAGATTCGATTCAGGTCTCACTCAAATAATATGAAAAGCAAAATATAATGTTTTGAAGCAAAAGAATTTTCTTCAGCTTAGGAAATCACTAGAAGTAATATTAACACAGCCATGTTAGTCTAAGGCGATATTACTAATACGAGACAATAGCATCACCGTACTAAGCACCGTTAAGCAATGTAAGCTTAATTCAAAGAAAATGAAAGAACTCGTAAGTATTAATATAAAACAATAGTATTACTTTCATCATAACCCAATTACTTAAAGAGTTGCTTTAGTCCACAAGTTAGTCAACTAAAATAGTTAAGTACATAATAATAACGTTAACGTTACATAATAGTAGCGTTAACGTTAATTCGCAATCAAATAGTTAAGCACATAATAGTAGCGTTAACGTTAATTCCCAATCAAATAGTTAAGCACATAAATAGTAGCGTTAACGTTAATTCCCAATCAAATAGTTAAGCACATAATAGTAGCGTTAACGTCCCAATCACATATCTCATTAACCAACATAACGTAAGTGTTTACACGGAACACACTTAACACACATATATAATCTGACAGTCACAATCCCATTATAATACTTCACCCCGTATTCCACTGCAAGTTCACCTTCCCCAACTCCAAATGAGACTGATTTGAATGCCCACAACTCGGGTCTTATATACTAAACAATGATGGTGTAGGAACGAATCAGGAGGCGGGGGGTGGTGCCCGCTCCAATCACAGCTCCTCGAGTTGCATAGCAGGTGCATGGTCCAATCACAGCTCCTGGCGTCGAACATACATCATAGTGTCCGGTCATCGGAGTAGTTTTCAGGGTCCCCTATGACGCACGCAGGTGTGAAGGCTTGTTTGCAGGTATGCGGGCGTGCTAGATTCCCACTCGCTAGTTCGCTCGCTAGTCTGCTTACCGTTTGGGTAGTGTGACTCCTTCAACTCTAATTCTAACTCTTAAATTAACATACAGGGCTCCGTATGTCAGAATATATATATATATATATATATATATATATATATATTTATTTTTATTTTGTTCTTGAAGGCATGTGAGATTAAATAATACAGCATATTTAGCATTAATTTTATATATTTTTTATTCAGGGATTCAATGTCTCTTGCAATTTTATGTTGTTGAACATTGAGTAGATGTAAGAGAGTACCGAAGTTATCAGAGGGTTGTTGGGTTGTTGGTGGTTGTAACGTTTCGACTAT
Organism: Paralithodes platypus; assembly: GCA_032716605.1. NCBI lineage: Eukaryota > Metazoa > Arthropoda > Malacostraca > Decapoda > Lithodidae > Paralithodes > Paralithodes platypus. The sequence goes on from CM064525.1 coordinate 28,662,817, forward strand.
AACGTTAGTCATGATCACACAGTTGCTTATGGTTAGCATAAGTATAGAGGGGGTTTACATAGGGGGGTCCTAGATCTCGCGTCCCTTGTTCTGCACAGGTGGGCGGGGCTAGTCGGCGATCAGCGTTCGTGGTTGGTTTGCTGCTAGCCGCACACTACGTCTGTTGATTGGCTGGCTGGACACTGGGGCATCTCCAGTAGGGCGTTAGCTGGGGGGTGTTAGGAGCTCGTTGTATGTGTGGTTATTTTCTTCTTGGTGTCTGTGGGGGTAGGGTCTCCTCGCTGTGGGGAGAATTTGTAGATCCAAGGTCTGGTTGTTTAGTGTAAGGTTGAGGATCTGTATGTAAATGGCTTCAAGGATGGGGAGGCATCTCGGGTCGGGTTCATTGTCTAATATGGAGGTGCTGATTTCTAGGTTTTTGCGAGTTAGTTTGGGGTGACCTGGGCTGTTGTAATGATTTTTGATAGAGCCAGATTGTAGATGGAGGGTAAGACGACGGCTCAAGCGAGTCTGGGTCATGCCGATATACACTTTACGGGGTCCACAGTCCCCATGGGTACAAGAGTGTTGGTATACTACATGTCCAGATTCAGTTGTTTTTTGTCGTTGGCAGGGCGATTACGTAGTACAAGTTGGGAGGTTTTGGGGGATTTATAATAGATAATTAGTTTGATTTTTTTGTCAGTGTTGGTGGGCTGGACGTTCTTCAGGATGATGTCTCCTATGACGGCTTCGTCTGTTTTATGGTCAGAGGACATGTAGTTTTAATAGTTTCATTATTATACCATTTTTCTAAGTGTTTCTTGATGGTTTTGTCAACATTCGAGTTTTAGTAGCTGTTGTTGATGATGACTTGTGTGAGGCGGTTTACTTTATGGTGGGTGTCTTGCCAGGAGGAACAGGGAGAGAGTGCCCTCCTGACGTAGGCGGAGATGGTGGAGTTGAGGTATCTATTACGGCACTCGGTTTTGCCGTTGAGGCAGAGTCCATTATTCGTGGGCTTCGTGTAGGCTGTAGTTTTGAAGCCTATGTTATGTTTAATAACTAAGATGTCTAGGAAGGGTATTGTCCCTTCAATAGGTTCTTCATAGGTGAAATTGAGCCCTGATGCTGTGATGAGGCGTTGCTGAAGTTCTCGTAGTTCATTGAGGTCCTTCACTCGCACAAAGATGTCATCAACGTAACGGCAGTAGATGGAGGGGCGGTGGGTTGCTAGGAGGTCCTCCTCGATGGTGCTCATAAAGAAGTTTGTGATGAGTACACTGAGGGGGCTGCCCATCGCCACACCATCTATCTGCCGGTATATGTTACCTCGGGGGCAGGTGAAGGGAGCTTCCTTGGTGCATAGCTCCAACAGCATTCGAAGGGTTTGTTCAGGGATGTCTAGAGGTGGGGAGGTAGGGAAGTGGTACACCCGATGTAGGATGATGTCGATCGTCCTATCCACTGGTACATTAGTGAACAGGCTTTGTACGTCGAGTGAAGCGATTAAGTCGTCATCGGTTGGTGGGGCATCATGGAGGATTTCTAGGAAATCTGTGGCGGATGATAGGCTGTATTGTGTGGGGGTGTACGGTGTCAGGAGGTTGTTAAGGGTCTTCGCTATTTGGTAAGTCGCCATCTGGATTTGAGAGATTATAGGTCTGAGGGGGTTTCCCGGCTTGTGGGTTTTTATGGTGCAGTATGTGTATCCTGGGGAAAATTCACCGACGAGTTTTTTTAGGTGGATTCCATTTGTCTTGGCGTTGATGGTTGTGATGATGGTGTTCGCCTTCCTTTTGATTTCATCTGTGGTGTTTCGGGATATTCTCTGGAATTTAGTTTCGTCATGGAGAATAGAGTCCATTTTTCGTAGGCATCCTTCCTTATTGTGGACGACCAGGCATGGGGCTTTGTCAGCTCGTCGTATGATGATGTTGTAGCTGCCTGGGTGTGTTGTTTATGGAGGATATTGCTGTGGTGGGAGCAACAGGTCTTGGCAGCTTTGGTGAGTAGAGCAAGCTGCAGGGCAGGGGTGGTGGTGATTTTTATTTTTTTTCCAGGCGTTGGATGTCGTCTAACATCACCTCAATTTCCATTCTCTTCCGGTGGGGTTTGAGCTTGACCATATAGTGACAGTTAAGGCCCATGTTAAGCAGGTTCTCCTGGTCGTTGGTGAGAGTGGTGCCGGTGAGGTTTATATAGCCTTGGGTCTGTTTTGGGAGTTTGATGTTGCCCCCGTATAGGCGTGCGAGCTTCTTGATGGTGGTGCTCTCAGTTTTTCGTTGGTGTTGGTCCTCAATTTGTTGGAGCTTCAGGTTGATGTTGTGCCAAAGTTGGTTCGGTATGTTTTCGTTTCTCCATTTTTCTAGTAGGGCGTCACGCTCTTCTGCTAGATTATGGGCTATTTTTTGTTTTCTGCTGCCTCCTCCTTCACAAGCTCTTCTCGGAACTGGAGGGTGCTTTCTCGTCATCTGGCGTTCTCATTATGTAGTTGGAAATTAATGTAGCCAGGTAGTATATTTTCTTGAAGGCATGTGAGATTAAATAATACAGCATATTCAGCATTTATATATTTTTTATTCAGGGATTCAATGTCTCTTGCAATATTACGTTGTTGAACATTAAGTAGATGTCAGAGAGTACCGAAGTTATCAGAGGTTGTTGGGTTGTTGGTGGTTGTAACGTTTCGACTACAACACTAGTCATGATCACACAGTTGGTCATGTTTAGCATAAGTATAGAGGGGGTTTATATAGGGGGGTTCTAGATCTCGCGTCGCTTGTTCTGCACAGGTGGGCGGGGCTATTCGGCGATCAGCGTTCGTGGTTGGTTTGCTTCTGCTAGCCACGCACTATGTCTGTTGATTGGCTGGTTGGACACTTGGGCATCTCCATTAGGGCATTGGCTGGGGGGTGTTGGGAGCTCATTGTATGTGTGGTTATTTTCTTCTTGGTGTCTGTGGGGTAGGGTCTCCTCGCTGTGGGAAGAATTTGTAGGTCCAAGGTCTGGTTATTTAGTGTAAGGTTGAGGGTCTGTATGTAGATGGCTTCAAGGATGGGGAGGTGTCTCGGGTCGGGTTCATTGTCTAATATGGAGGTGCTGGTTTCTAGGTCTTTGCAAGTTATTTTGGGGTGGCCTGGGCTGTTGTAATGATTTTTGATAGAGCTAGATTGTAGATGGAGGGTAAAAATGCCGATATACACTTTACGGGGTCCACAGTCCCCATGGGTACAAGAGTGTTGGTATACTACATGGTCCAGATTCAGTTGTATCTTGTCGTTTGCAGGGCGATTACGTAGTACAAGTTGGGAGGTTTTGGGGATTTATAATAGATAAATAGTTTGATTTTGTTGTCAGTGTTGGTGGGCTGGACGTTTTTCTAGATGATGGTCGGAGGACATGTAGTTTTTATAGTAAATTTTGATGTCCTCGGGGCTGTTTTTTTTTTTTTTTTTTTGTTTTTTTTTTTTTTTTATATATTCCAACTACTCCCTCTCTGGCATAGGCTGATAGCCTTTACACTCTACCGCTGAACACGGTGAGGCCCGTGAGGTTTTGTTCCAGTCTAGGGAGTGAGACATGCGAAGCTTCACAGCTCGAAGCAACTCCATGCCTGAAGCTGCTCCGCCTCTGTGCTTCACAGTCTCATCCCCCAGGCTCGGACCCTCACTCTCAGAACGCCACGTATTGAGCAATTAACTCACTAGGCATTGCCCCCCTGTAGCATATTTTTGAATATGGGAATATTCATACAATGCTATTTAATCAGGGAACAATGAGGGTATTTATTTGGCATTTCGGTGTGCTGTGGTAATGCACTGATACTAGGCACAGCACAAATTCCATCCCAATAATATCTTCCCATTGACATATTGGGATTCGAACCCGAGTCCATTAGATTACCAGTCCAGTGGCAAGACCACTCTGCCACACCTCCCCTGTTGGGGGTTTCATTATTATACCATTTTTCTAAGTGTTTCTTGATGGTTTTGTCAACGTCTGAGTTGGAGTAGCCTTTGTTGATGAGGACTTGTGTGAGGCGGTTTAGTTCATGGTGGGTATCTCCCCAGGAGGAACAGTGAGAGAGTGCCCTCCTGACGTAGGCGGAGATGGTGGAGATGAGGTATATGTACAGTATATATATATATATATATATATATATATATATATATATATTAATACACAATTTATTGAAGACCAGTGCATATATATTGTCTTAATTCTTTGTTAGTTCAATGTTTCTGATTATGTTTTTGTTCTCTATCACTTACAGTAGTTTGTGAATGTTATTTCCAAAGTTTAAATTCATATTTTCTTTACTTTCTGTCTTTCTTTTATAGACGTTTCGTGCATCTTAGCACATTGTCAGTATTGCTGGAAAATAAAAAGGCATATATTAACACATAATTTAGTTAATAAAACAAATTAATTGAGTTGATGTAATATTGAGTAGAATTAGAGCGTAAGTGTAAGATCACAGATTGAGGTGTACCTCTATTGCTGGTTGGAACGAGCCTGACTCTTAAGTTAGGTAGTTAAAATAGGACTTTAGGGGCTGTCGACGCTAGAGGGTCGTTAAACCCACGAAAAGTCAGGAAGTATGTAATACTGAAGCCCCCGAGCCCCTGAGCCTCCCAAGATTTATACACCCAGATATACTAGGAATATATACCCTGGGGTTGCCTCACTCGAGAACCCCAGCATCTTCCTTTAGAGCGACTAAGACTGGAGCCTTGTACGAGAACCCCAGTCCTTTGGTGACTTTTATGATTGTACATGTGTCACTTTATGTTGATCAGTGGGTATATATTGTTTATGTCTGCGTTTGTTGTTTCGAGGGTGTGTTGTTGTGGTGTCGGTATTCTATTTGTATTATTTGTGTTAGTATTAGGTGTCTCAAGGGTTCGTTGTTGTGGTGTTCGTCTTGTATTTGTATTGGTATGAGGATTATTTATGTTGTTATTTGATATTTCAAGGGCTCGTTGTGGTAGTGTCTGTGTTCTATTTGTATTAGTTTGGGTATTGTTTAGAATAGCTGCGAGAAGGGAGCACCAAGCTTATGTCTACTACTAAATACGACATGAGAGATAGGGGAAACAAACTGAAATGATTACTGATTACTGATTACTGGTTACTGGTTACTGATTACTGATAATTACTATAGGATGTAAGGTATCTTAAAATAACCCCCTAGAAATACTTTCTCTAAAGTATCTACTTTTTGTTATCCTCCCCTTTTTCCCCAGCTAACCTAATCCCACAAGGACCCCAATGGAAATACGCCTAGCGGCCTTATTGGGCTATCCTTAGTTGGAATTATGCAAGGCTGGTAGAGGTCATATTTGTAACTTATTATTTGGTACTAACATTGTAAAATGCTAACTGAATAAATATTATTATTATTATTATAGTGGCTCTTCTAGGTAGTCTCGGTATTCTGTTAGGGCTAAAAAGTGTTAAAACTCTATCCATACCGGTGGTTTCGTTATGTATTGCTGGCTGTTTCTATCTGATCAGCAGTGCTTCGGCTATTTTGAGCCGTGATTTATCTTGGAAGTATTATAAAATCTTAGTATTGCTTGTTATTTGTTGTCTTGACATTTTTTACCTTTGTTGTTGTTTCGAATGCTCCTTAACCCCTTAAACGCGAAAATACCCTAGGGGCAAGGATACTTATTTGTGCATTTTTAGCCTTGGATTCTGACAGAATTCGTTATATTTACAATATAGAGCATTATTTGTTTTCAGTATGCTTTTATTTTACATATATGATGTATATATGAACCTTCAAGAGTGCTAAAATAAGTTGGAAAAATATTTGGGTGGTGAAATACGAAGATATTGGCCACCCGGTCATAATCTCTGGCGAGAGAGAGCCACAGGCAACCCTCCCCTCTCGCTGTCTGTGAGTCAACTGAGGCGAGTGGGCGGTGTCTGGGTGTTATATAACGATCTTATATGCAACCCACTTATGCTACATTATCACGGGAGAGAAAAATAACCGATAAATGATGAAAATAAGAGGAAAAATAGGTGATAATTGAGGAGGGGGGAATAAGGTAGGGAAGGAGGGGAGGGGGGGGTGTGAGAAACACATGGATGAGTACTAGAGGGGAATTATCTCACCTAGAGACAAATTCCTTTGTTTTGATAGCCCCTGGGATGTTTTGGAAGGCTTTTTTTATGGTCTTGCTTCCGTGAGGCCTATCGCGTTCCCTATGGTAAGCCTTCCGTGAGGTCTATCGCGTTTGACGGGTTAATAGAACCTGTTTATAGGTGCATGGTGAGTCGTCTGATAAGTGTGGTAGTGGACTGTGTTCATGCCAATGTAATTCATGTTTCGAAGTTTGCAACCTTCTGTGGACATGATAATTCATAAAATATATTGCATTGTTGAAGGATATCTTGTTTAAATGTTTTGTTATTTCTCATTATTAAGTTGTTGACTTTTATATTCTTATAGTAAATTATTAGGAAAACCCATGCTGACTCTGTTTACTTGTAGGTAAAGTTGTCCATTGGGAGGTGTGGCAGAGTGGTCTTGCCACTGAACTGGTTAATCCAATGGACCCGGGCTCGAATCCCAATATGTCAATGGGAAGATATTATTGGGATGGAATTTGTGCTGTACCTAGTTTCAGTGCATTACCACAGCACACCGAAATGCCAAAACAAAAGTATCCTCATTGTTTACTGATTAAATAGCACTGTATGAATATTCCCATATTCAAAATATGTTACAGGGGGGCAATGCCTAGTGAGTTAATTGCTCAATAGGTGACGTTCTGAGAGTGAGGGTCCGAGTCTGGGGGATGAGACTGTAAAGCACTGAGGCGAAGCGGCTTCAGAGATGGAATTTCTTCGAGCCGTGCAAATGTACTTCGCATGTCTCATTCCTTAGACTGGAACAAGACCTCACGGGCCTCTCCGTGTTCAGCGGTAGAGTGCCAGCCTATGCCCGAGAGGGAGTAGTTGGAATATATAAAAAAAAAAAAAAATCTGGGCTGCAGAAGGGAGTCTCTGTGGTACATGTTCGGAGTAATTCTTCTAGGTGCTTTTCTGGGATCCAGGGAGATGTTTGAGTGGGGTTATGGTACAATTATTCCAAGATTATTTTGATGGTATCTTCTATGGGGTCGTTGGTAAAGAGACTTTCGAGGACTCCACTCCACGTGGGCGTGTGGTACATATAATATCGAAGAAGTGGTCAATGGACTTCAAAGAATACTTGAGTGGGGTGTAGGGTGTGATCAATTTGTTTAAATGTTTAGCTATGGAATATGTTGGTGTAGTGATCTGGGAAATGATTGAGCGAAGTGGGTGATTTTTGCTTGTGGGTTTTCACATTACCATAAATGTATCCTGGAGTGTAGTGTCTGGTGACAAGGGTTAGGTGTTCTTGATCCTTGACAGCGTTGCATGCTGTAAAATATTTGTCGATTTTTTTCTCCAGGTCTTCTGTGGGGTCACAAGCTAGTTTCTTGAATTTATATATGTTACTTAAAATGGTATTTAGCTTCTGGTTGTAGTAATCTATATTAAATTAAGAATGACGTAAATATTTGACTTGTCTGCGGTATCTGAAAGCAGTGAAGAGCATGTATGAGGGTGTAAAGGCGGCAGTGTGAGTGGAGAATGAACAAAGCGAATTCTCTGATCTGAATGCTTGCTCAAAGCAAGAGTGTGTGATTTCCCCTTGGTTGTTCAATATATATATGGATGGAGTCATGAAAGAAATACAAGGAAGAACAGTGCATGTTGGTGTACCGCTGATGAGGAAACGGAATAAGTGGAAGTTGCTTGTACTGCTGTTTGTTGATGATACAGTTCTGATGAGTGATGGTGAGTGGGAGTTGCAGGGTCTGGTAAATATGTTTGGAAAAGTGCGTGAAAAAAGGAATCTTAACCCGTACAGCCCCAGCGACGCGCCTAGCGCGTCGGCGATGTATGTAACGCACAGCCCCAGAGACGCGCCTGGCGCGTCACCCTAATTGCGCCGACCGTAACCTCAGGTGTAGCCACTCAAGAGGGCTCAGATTTGTATGGGAACTGTGTACGTATCCCACGCAACCGTGCCGATGGTTGAAAACTCTCAAAGTCCACGTGCGTGCGCGTGAGCGCGCAATAACCTGTTTTTTTTGGGATAATTGCCTTCAATTTTTTACTCTTGTAAAATACGTTTTCGGGGGCTCTGTAGGACCATTCTTTAAGCTTTTTGAGCGGTTTTTCGTGGTTTTTCCTTCATTCCTAACCCATTCGCTATTGTTTCTGGAATAAAACAATTTTTTTGAAAACCGGCCGGGTTCTGGTGAACAAACATTACAAAACTAGCCGGGGCTGGAAAGGTTAAGGTAAATGCGGGGAAGAGTAAGTTTATGGTCTTTGAAAGGGGTGCAGTCACAGAGTGTGAAGTAAGGTTGAACGGTCAGTGTATGGAGAATGTTAGCTCACTTAAGTATTTGGGTAGTGTGTTGAGTAAAGATGGGAGTATGGAGGAAGAAGTGTGGGAGAGGGTGCAACAGGTGAAGAGGGTTGTAGGAACGCTGAAAGCAGTAACAAAATATAGGGTGGTCAGCATGGAAGAAGTCCTTGCATGATAGTGCGGTAATCCCGACATTGACGTATGGGAGTGAAGCATGGACGTTGTTAGAGACCCAAATCAAGAGTGAGAAGGGTGGAAATGAGTTACATGGAGGGATAGACAGACAAATGAGGAAGTACGAGAGAGTGGATGTAGATGTTCTGGAAAGTGTGAAAAGGAACACCTTGTAATGGTTCGGCCATGTGGAACGTATGGGAAGTAAGAGCATGACTAAGAGGGTGTACAAGAGTGTCGTGGAAGGACAGAGAGGGAAAAGTAGACCGAGAGAGAGGTGGAAGGATGAATTTAATTTATAGTATATGCGTGGGAGCGGTGTTGGATGGGAAAAGGGGCGTCGACTGATTGGTGACAGAGGTGCATGGGGGCGATTCATTCGTGGCTACCTCTTCGGGGATCTTGTCGTCTGGCAATAGATACATATAGAGATAGAATATAGTCTGATCAAGAGCACATAGTTCACCGTAAAGAAACCTATTAAATACCTTGTCAAATAAATCCCTACATAATTATTGTAAATAAAATCATCTCTAAGTTTGCCTATTTCTTCATGTAAAAGATAATACGTGGAACATCTATCATAAGACCTATTTAACAGGGTTTTAATGGAATTTAGCTTGTTATTATCTGGAGTGAAACTAAACCAATTGAGTCCTTGATTTACGAAGCTCGTCTTTTTATACACACATGTTGTGCCTTGTGAGTCCCTGTTCCGTTTTCTGAACACTTACATATAAGAAAGCTAAAGAAATAGTGTATTCTAATTCACAAGTAAATTATATATTATTGTGTTGACTCTTCATATACTGTACAAATTTGGCATTTGCATCATCATTTTCGAAAATATATCGTCAACGTACCTACGGTAATACAAAGATTTGCAATCTAAGGGACAGTTATTAAGCCAACTCACCTCTTTAGTGATTAGGAAAGCTTCGGAAAACAAGGGAGCTAAGCAAGATCCCATGCTTAAACCATTTACCTGATTATACAAAACGACTTCAAACAAAAAAGAAGATTCTGATGTGGCAAACTTTAGAAATTTCATTAGTGTTTTTATATTAATATCATTGACATTTTTCGGTTCATATTTATCTAATATAATATATATATATATATATATATATATATATATATAGGCCTATATAGGCCTATACATATATTTTTTTTTTTTTCTATGTGAGTGAGGGAGGCAAAAGGCAGAACTGCCTATAGCGAGTGCCTCCCCCATAGTTGAAAAAGTTAAAGGGTCAAAATCAAGGGACGTTCGAGCCAAAATGCCTGGACACACAGAGTTTGAAGCAATTTAAGCCATAGGAAGAGGGAAAGACGGATTCTGGGAGAGAGTTCCAGAGCTCAGCTGTTGAATAGAAGAAAGTCTGAGAGTAACATTTCACTCTTGGGTTGGAGAGTTGCACAGAGTAGGGTTGGGATTGTGTTGCAAGACGGGTCCCACGTGCCCTACGTAAGGGAGGTGGTATACACTGGGAAAGCTCTGAGGAACACTGATTATTATAGTAGCGCTAGAATAGCGAGAGAGATGCAACATTGCGGCGAAGAGAGAGAGAGATTGCAGAGAGTTGGTGAGTGGACGGGAGTTAATGATACGAAAGGCCTTCCTTTCAATTTTGTCTAGGAGAGCGGTGTGAGAGGAACCTCCCCACACATGTGAACAATACTCAATACAAGGACGCACTATGCCCCTGTACAGAGCAAGAAGTTGTGCAGGGGTAAAGAACCCCCTAAGGCAGTTGAGCACACCAAGCTTCTGGGAGGCTGCCTTAGCAAGACTGGTAATATGGTCCTTCCAACTGAGAGCAGAAGAAAAAGAGACACCAAGAATATTGAGAGAAGATGAAGGATTGATTTTTGTATTGTTGAAGATTAAGGGAGAGTCCGCAGGGAGATCCTGACGGGTAGATAGATGGAGAAATTGGGTTTTGGAAGCATTAAAGGTAACAAGGTTTTCTCTGCCCCAATTGGAGATAGTAGTTAGATCAGAATTTAAGTGTTCTATGGCTTCATTCCGTTTGTTGTTGAGGAATTGCTGGCTTGGGTGTTCTGAAAAACTAATGGAGTAGCGTAAGGTTGAGTCGTCTGCGTATGAATGGATGGGAATTGAGGTACAGTTGAGAAGATCATTTACAAAAACTAGAAATAGAATAGGAGATAGGACAGAGCCCTGAAGAACACCGGAGTTTATAGGGTGAGGAAGTGAGCGATGGCCATCCACAACCGCAGCTATGGAACGGCCGGAGAGGAAATTAAAGACAAAGGCACAGATGGATGGATATAAACCGAAGGAGGGTGGTTTAGAAATTAAAGATTTGTGCCAGACTCTATCGAAGGCTTTCGATATGTGTGGTGCAATAGAAAAAGTCTCACCGAAGTCCCGAAAGGAGGATGACCAAGAGTTAGTAAGATATGAAAGAAGATCACCAGTAGAGCGACCCTTAACCCTTTACCGGGCGAGGAACCATATATGGTAACTTAAATGGGCGTCCAAAAGGGCGCTCCCAAGCCGCCCGGTGTGTGTCTGCCACCACGTCATCATGCCTCAGCCAATCACCGATGATCAGGCTACTCACGTGGGTATGGTGTAAGAGCTGATGCCATCTCAGTATTGGTTGAGAGCAACTCAAAGTTCAGTTGCAGGCCAGACATGAAGAAAGTAGAATCTCAGCGATTTTTCTCATGACGCCCTCGACCCTAGCTCATCACGTAATATCGGTAAGTTGATAATAATCTGATATTATGCAGTTGAATAGTTGTACTATAACCTGATATAGTTGTCATTTACGTGGAACATACGGAAATTGGTGAAATTTGTTTGCGAAAAAGTGAATGATCAAATATGGACATGCGCCCGGTAAGGGGTAAAGCCCAAGTGATCATATATGGACTTACGCCCGGTAGCCTATAGAATTGAAATTACTAAATATGATCATTTCGCCTGGTAAGGGGTTGTACTCCCAAGTTACATAAAACCATATAACTTTGATGATAGTTACCCAAACCAGCATGGCACATGGCCACAACTTGGGTAGGGATTCTAGAATGTTCAACATAGAAATAAATTACCGATTTCTATTATTTCCTCATAAGTGTACAGTGAAATAAATATGAGTTTGGTAAGTTTAGGGAGTTCACAAATATTTTAGTGAGTTCACATATATTTTTGATATTGTGAGGCATATACTGAATTTTTTTTGAGATATGAGTACTGTCACATAAAGAAATACCAATTTTCATGGGGATCCTATGCCCAAAATTAGCTGAAATTCATTGGTCAGGGGGAACCTCTGCCCAAATTTTTCTGGAATTCATTGTCCATGGGGAACCTATGCCAAAATGTTGCTGGAATTCTGTGTTCATGGGGAAGCTATGCCCAAATGTTGCTGGAATTACTTGTTCAGGGGGAACCTATGCCCAATTTGTTTTTTGGAATTAATTATTCATGGGGTACCAGACAGTGTCTGGGTTGTGAAAAGTACCTAAACTAAAATATTCATATATAACCTATTTATATACTTATTAAAATAAAACACTTATTTTTGGGTAATATAATGATATAACTGTTATTCTGTGTATTTTGTTTACCTTAAATTTACATTTTCAATATAGCATAATTCAAGATTATTTTTACCCTAGACCGGCGCTTGACCATATATGATCACTTCGTCAACCTCGATTTGCTAATTCAATATGCAAAAATGTGAAAAAAAATCATAAGCAAAAATACCTTAGAATTAGGTCTACTTTCATGGTCTAGGGTCAAAAAATGAAATTTCTAAGTATTTCTATGAGTGCCCGGTAAAGGGTTAACCCTTATTTGGTGGGGCCCGACTTAAGGCAGTCTAGAGAACCATGGACAAAAGAGCGGGGCCCGCCTTAAGTCGGTTGCAATTTTGAGCACATAATTGGCTCTGAGAGAGAGTCCGAGCGGTGGGAGGAGCGTAGGTTGACTCTGACCATTCGGCACGGCTCCTGCGCCGCGACTGGGTCCACCTCCACACACATCCACACTATGCCTGATCAGTGGAAGCTAGCCAACGTAACACCGATATTCAAAAAAAGGCAGCAAATCCCTACCCAGTAACTATCGTCCAATTAGCTTAGCCTCAGTTGTATGTAAAATGCTAGAAACACTCATAAGAGACAGACTCGTAAGTCACTTAGAGGAAAATAACATACTTAAAGATACTCAACACGGCTTTCGTAAAAAACGTTCCTGTTTAACAAACATCTTAGACTTCTTCCATGATATCCTCAACCTCTACGATGAGAGTAAAGCTGTAGATATTATATACCTTGATTTTCAAAAGGCCTTTGACAAAGTTCCCCACAAACGTTTACTGCTAAAACTAAAAGCGCATGGAATACAAGACGGTGTGTTGAAATGGATAGAAAATTGGCTCAGCGACAGAAAGCAAAGAGTAGTCATAAACGGTAAGGCATCTAAATGGACCAATGAAAGTAGCGGGGTACCCCAGGGATCGGTACTAGGACCAATTCTCTTTCTAATTTACATCAACGACATAGATGAGGGTCTCACCTGTACAATCTCAAAATTTGCTGACGATACAAAAATTGCAAATAGCGTACTCTCAAAAGAACAAGTTGACGATATGCAACACAATCTAGATATGTTGTTGTTGTTGTTCCCCAAGCTGCCTGGCCGAACAGCCCCAAGGCCCCGAGCAAGGCCAAGGCCATAACCGAGCGCCCCACCGAACCCTCCCTGCCAACCACAATAAAGCCTGGGTGACCGAAGCCACTCCATGGCGGTGAGCTGAGGAGGGTGCGGAAACGCCCGGGAAACCAAAGCCCCACCCAGGGCCCTGTGCCCCTCAGCAATTATGAAGAGAAAGCTGAGGGGCAAAGGAAAAATGTGACGCTTTGGCTTCCAATCTTGCTAGATTTGGAGGTCAATCCACGGAAGAGACGCCGTCACTTGAGATCTAGAAAATATATAAGGAAAAGGAACAGTCAGAGTAAGCTATGGGTATGGCGGAGATCGCTCAGTTCTCACTCTGATAGACCAGCCCATCACCAGTTGATATGATATGTTGTCATGTTGGGCCCAAATTTGGCAAATGAGTTTCAATGCGGATAAATATAAAGTACTACATATCGGACACCAAAATGAGAAAGCAAACTATTTGATGAATGGCACTCAGCTTAAGAATGTAAACAGAGAAACCGATCTGGGAGTAATAATATCGAGTAACCTAAAACCGAGTCAACAATGTTCAGAAGTTGTTAAGAAGGCAAACAAAATAATTGACTTTATAGGCAGGTCATTTGAGCATAAATCCAAAGATGTTATCCTAACCCTTTACAATTCCTTAGTCCGCCCTCTTCTGGAATACTGCGTTCAATCCTGGTGCCCTTATTACCAAAAAGATATAAACAAGCTAGAACGAGTTCAACGTAGAGTTACCAAAATGATACCTAGCCTAAAGAACAAACCATACGAGGAACGTCTTAGAGAATTAAATCTATTTCCTTTAACCCAGCGCAGATTAAGAGGCGACTTAATTCAAGTGTTCAAAATCATCAAAGGCATCGACAATATGAACTGTAGTAAGTACTTCACTATCGACCAATCTAATTACACGCGGGGAATCGGATGCAAAATTATTGGTAAATCTTTTAACTCACACGAAGCTAAAAATTTCTTCTTCAATCGAGTTGTCAACTTATGGAATGGGCTTTCCCGAGATGTTATAGACTGCAGCACCGTTGATTCATTTAAACTTCGCCTAGACAAATATCTTGCATCAAACCTGCGACTGACTGCGTTTGTAAATGAATAACTTTATATTATCCTCCCCTCATTTACTAACCCATCTGTCACCTACTAATTCCTCAATCCTGCCACGGACATTAGTTCCAGGGCAGTAGTTCCCTTTCCAATGTGCCCTTACCCACTCTAAACCACTGTTTGGACACTTGATCCTCAGTGTTTTGGAGGACAAGCAGCCTAGAAGGGTTACTAGACCTGTTGTTGCTTGATTTCCGTTGTGCTCCTTTGTACTATTGCCTCCCTAGACAGGGAATTATGTAAGGAAATTACCGTATTTTAGGGATTATTCCTTCGTGTTGCACGATCGTTGCAAGACAACCCGTGATCATAGGAGGATGGTTCAGGTGTCATTGGAAAGCTCAATTAACGCCCTTTCACAGATACATAATTGTATTACGTGTGGCTCTTCTTTATGCATGAAAAAGAGCATGGAATGAAGCTCATTTAGGGTAAATATGCCCACTGGGCAGGTAGTAGAAGTTATTAACCTAGCAACTTGTGGAGTGTTAAGGAAGCCATACTGGCGATCTGAGAGCAGATTATGAGAAGAGAAATGCTTAAGAAATTTGGAAGCAAGAATAGTTTCAAAACTTTAGAAATACAAGAGATGAGAGCAATTGGACGATAGTTGGAGGGTTGAGAGCGGTCACCCTTCTTTGGGACAGGTTGAATGAGAGCAAACTTCCAGCATGAAGGGAAGATGTTAGAGGATAGACAGAGACGAAAGAGTTTGCCTAGGCAGGGAGTCATCACGGAAGCACAGTTTTTGAGTACAAAAGGAGGAACACCGTCCGGACCGTATGCCTTCTTAGTATTAACCCTCTCACATCCTGACGCAATTTTTGAGCCTATTAGGGATACTTTAAAGCCTTTGTTACCATCAGGGATAATTATAAACCTTTAGTTTATTTACTTCAACCTCTGCAGTTGTCTTTGAGTTAGCTGTGGGCAGAAAACTAATTTTGGAGAGGTAATTATAAGAGTGAGAGTAATCTATTTCTTATTGCTAATCTGGCAACCTCTGCGTCAAAAGGATGTGAGAGGGTTAAGTCCAGAGAGGGTAGAAAGTACATCTTTAGAAGAGATTAGGATATTAGGCATAAGCAAGAGAGAGGAGGGTGGAGAGGGAGGAATAGCACCGTAATCATCCAAGGTGGAGTTTCTAGCAAAAGCTTGAGCGAAAAGTTTAGCTTTGTCAGAGGAAGAAGTGACGGTTGTGCCATCAGAGTGGGAAAAGGGAGGGAAAGACGAGGAAGATAAATTGTCGGAAAGGTTTTTGGCTAGTTGCCAGAAAGCTTGGGAAGAGCTAAAGTTGGATAGTTCAGTGCATTTATTATTGATGAAAGAGTGCTTCGCAACTCGAAGAACAGATTTGGCTTGATTCCGGGCAGAAACATAGGAAGAATGAGAGTCTTGAGTTGTAAGGCGTCGGTACCGTTTGAATGCTTCCTCCTTATTGTGGACAGCAGTAGAACAGGCGTGAGTAAACCAAGATTTTTTAGTATTAGTCTGAGAGAAAGAGAATGGAATGTATGCTTCCATGCCCCATAGGATTATCTCGGTAATGCGTTCAGCACTCTCCGAGGGCCCCCGGCCATGGAAGCAGAAATAATTCCATGGGAAATCAAAGAAGTACTGCCAGAGAGCCTCCCAGTCGGCAGCGCCAAAGTGCCACAAGCGCCGCCGGCTAGGAGGATCGGGTGGCCGTATTGGAGAGATAGGACAGGTGACAGAGATAAGTTTATGGTCGGAGGAGCCCAAAGGAGAGAAAAGATCGACAGTATAAGAAGAAAGGTTAGAAGTTAGAAACAAGTCAAGAATGTTGGGCCGATCTCCGAGGTGATCCGGGATACGGGTGGTTTGCTGAACTAACTGCTCTAGGTCATTTAGGTTAGAAAAGACGTAGGCCTGTTCACCAGCTGGGTCAGTAGTGTGAGAGGAGAGCCATTGGCGGTGGTGAATGTTGAAATCTCCTAAGATGGAGAATGACAGGAAAGTTTGAGCCATAAAGTTGAGAATTCAGAGGAGTCGAAATTGGGAACACGAGAGCAAGTGAGTTTGTTGTGCACATATGCACAACATCCGCCTTTGGCTTTGAAACTAGGATAGAGAAAGTAGGAGGATACAGAGAAGGGGCTGGTGGCAGTTGCTTCAGACACCTGAGTTTCGGTGAGGAAAAGAAAATCAGGTTTGGAGGAGGAGAGATGGTGTTCAACAGAGGGAAAATAAGAGGAAAGTCTGCGAATGTTGCAAAATTTAATAGAAAGAGTAACAGGCTGAGGTCCAGGTAATTTTGAGGGGTCGGCAGGGGAAGGTCGGGCGGGTGAGGGGGCATTTATGGTCCCCCCCCCCCCCCCCCGCCCTGGGGAGTCCGAGGCTGGGCTAAGATTCATAATTTTGGATCAATTTTGGTGTGGAGGAATGAAGTGTGGTGTGCATGTTTAGTGTAGTGAAGTGGATAGGAGGAGGAGGTGTTTGTGAGAGCTAGCTGGATTGCTCTCAGTGTAAATGAGGCACAAAGAAAATCAATAAGAGAGGCCAAGCAAATGAAACAGGAGTTCCAGCGACTCTTTATCACATGCCTATAACCTCACCTGGGTCTAGCCCTGATCGATTGGTGCCTACAATCTCCCCACTTATATATATATATATATATATATATATATATATATATATATATATATATATATATATATATATATATTGTATATATATATATATATATATATATATACAGTTTATATATATATATATACATATATACACAGTATATTATGTGCGCAGGTTTTTGCAAAAGCTCATATCAAATCAGGCATTTATTTATCACAAGTTTCTTTTAAGAGCAAACCACTCGTACGCAACATACAAATAATACACTTACTAATGCTGTCCCAGGATCTCTGGGGAAAAGTAATGCTAAGAGGATACATCCCCCATGAAGTATCAATGACAATTATTATTAGATGACTTTAGTAATACCCTGAATTAAAGATGGTATGGATCCTTCAAGTAGTGACAGAACCCTACCAAAGTTATATTAAGAGAAAGTACTATGTGCAAGAATTTACTAAAAAAAAGTTACTCATGGATATTCTAATTAAATGTAGACCTGGGCTAGATTAATATACTAATATCGATTCTTCCTAACATAAACTGCTCTTCATGAAAACCTAGCACGGCATCTCAATACTGTCCAGCCAGGACATACACAAACAAATTTTGCGGTTCAAGTGTATTCGGCCCAATAATCGGGCGACATCGAGTATGATTCTGGTATGTTCGAGTCGTTCTAGTCATCACCCGAATGTTCGGATGAGTCGGCCAAAAGTTAGTGTATGCGTTAACTATTGGGAAATCCTCGAGTGCGTTCGGGTCAAAAAACCGTTACAAAATCCTCGAGTCACCTTCGATTTACATTCGATTCGTATTCGGCTTACATTCTACCATATTCTGATCGCATTCGACCTATTCGAGTCACTTTCGAGTCAAAAAATTTAACCCGATTCATACCAGAATTGATCGAACCTAAATCGAACCTAAGTGGACTTAGACCCGATGATGTAGACCGTAACCCGAATTAGACTCGATGCTCAGTGGAAAATTCCTACATAAACTTGTTCGAAAGTCTACTGTTCTCGATGCTGACCCGAATTTTAGGATGATGACTGGATGGATACCCGAATACTACTAGAAAATGACTCGATGCATGTCCGACATTCATAATTAGACTCGATGAATACTCGATCGTGATCCGAATGACTAGAATGTAAGTCGAAGGGTTGTCGAAGCCAAGTCGAATCAAACCCGAACGCGAGTCGATGGGCGGAGCCACGTGAAGCAGGCCCGTGTGCGGTTGGAGCGGCCCGAATTATCGTACACTGCCACCCCCGCACGGGCCCTATATATTAGCGGGTGGGAGGCATTCGCTCCATTCCACACCAGCACCCACCGCCCACTACGTCTCTCTCGCCCACCACGTCTCTCTCTCCAACTCTTGTCGCCAACATGCCCGGTAACTGTGGTAAAGGAGGCAAGGCAGTGAAGAGGCCCCGCAAATTTACCATGGAGTCTGTGGACCTGTTTGCCACCCAGTAATCCCAAGATGAAAGCGAGGAGGAAGTAGAGGAGAGGCAGCACATCGACTCCAACCCTGTTTTCGACGATGAAAACCCAACCGAGGAAGCAGAGTCACAGTCTATTATTATAGCAAAGAAAGCCCATGTCCCTCACAAAAAGACCCACCCTATCGTGTCAACCGAAGGTGACAGTCCTTCGGAACAGGAAAGCGAGGATGATGACGCCACCCAAGATGACCTCACGCCACTCACCGAGCCACCTACCCAGACACCCACGACATACACCGAGACGCCTACCCAAACCACGCCACCCTTCAACCCAGTACAACCGGTGCCGAAAAGGAGGAGGAGGACCTACGCCAGGCTCCCGGATCAGAAGGAGGTGGAAGTGGCCGAGTGGTATTCAGAGCAGGAGTTCCTGTACAACAGGAAAATGAGGGCCCACACGGATAAAAACATGCGGGAGAAAACACTCGCCACGAAGGCAAAGGAGCTCAACATTGAAGGTTGGTTGTGTGCGTTCTTATGATATAATAACCATTATGTTGAGTGATATTACTTACAAATACCAAACACATCTATGTTTCTGGAATAATTTACCTGTGCCGTGCAAAGTGGATACATATTTATAATAAAGTTTGGCGTTAACATTGCTGGCGAATCTTGTTTTCGGAATTGAAATAACTAGGTAATATTTGGAGTTAATAATAGATAATGTTTCGTGTGCAGTCTTGCATTGTACTTCCCTCATATCAATGTGTGCAGTGTGGTTACCTGCCCAGGTGAACCATACTTATTCATGTTGACTGATAATAAATTCGGTTGTGATAATCTTTGTCTCCATACTATTTATATTTTGTACGTAAACACTCCTAATATATATTATTTAAATTTTTCAGTGGAAACACTCAACAAGTGGATGGAAGGGATGAGGACCAGGTACGGGAAGCTTGACAAGATTCCCGTGTCTGGTTCAGGTGCGGTCCAGCTGACGGAGAGAGACGCCTGGATCAAGACCCACTTCGCGTTCCTCAAACCCCATCTTGTTAAGTTGCCCACCAGAAAGAGGAAGGTACGTTTATCAAGTCTATTGCAATTTTATTTCTAATCAAACATAAATGTTAAAGGTATATATAAATATCTTGGTGCTGTTCAACATAAGATTTAATAAACATAAGTGACATAAATGTTTCACCATTATTGTTGGATGTTGTAAATAGAATAAAATCGAATATTAATATTTTCTAACATGTATAATACTTATTTTAATTTTTTCTATGTATAAATAATAAGCTGCACCCAGATTATTGTGAATATTTATTGCTATGTAAAAGTGACCAAATTAAATAACCATTGATATTATATTATATATATCTATATATATATATATATATATATATATATATATATATATATATATATATATATATATATATATATATATATATATATATATATGAGTGTTGCTAGATAATTATTTACTTTATAAATTGATGTTCAACACTGTCATAAACTAATAACCTGATACATTCCACAGCTCTACAAGACAACGACTGTGGAGGAGGAGATGGCTGACGACGTCGAACCGGAAGGGGAGGACGGACCAGAGTCAACTCCTACTCCAACCCAAACCACTGCTACCCAGGACACCGCGACCGGGAGCTCAGCCGTGGTGGCAACTCCTGGGTCATCTGGGTCCGGTGCCACCACCAGCCAGGCGCCAGCCGCCCCACCCGACCTGTATGACAAGGTAAATATCACTATTATGTATCCAATGTTAACATGCCATCATAATTGAATCTCTCCACTCGTAAACACATACACCCACATGCAACACAAAACACCCCACCCTCTGTGCCTTCACTCAGCCACTCACTGACTGTCACCCATTATAGTATTGAACACATTTAATTGTACATTCGCAATTATGTAAATGTTTTAGTATATATAAAAAGAAAATGTTTCATACAATAATTCTATTATACATTTCGATGTATCATATATCGGTAATTTGTCACATATTTGATATCAATGCAGTAACGTTTATTCGGCAATATTAATGATGAAGAGATTATTTTGCCACGCATTATTGTAATGAAGGTACACTGCATTAATGTTTATGAAGTATTGTCTGATTCATTCTAATACATTTATTTTTCTCACACAGCTTCGTGAAGGTGAGAAGGAGCTGGACAACCTCTACCGTGTGTGGCAGAGGAGCCACCAGGTGGACTCCCCCGCAGAGGCGAGTCTGAAGCCCTACTTCAAGACACTCCAGACAAATATGCGTGACCTTCCCTCACCACTGATTCAGGCTTTCCAGCTGGACGTGCTAAGATTCTCCAATGCCATGATTTCCCACAACCAGGGCCTAGGACCCCTCCCACACTTCGGACCCCTCTCCCACCCCCAGTCCCCAAACCCTTCCCAACATCATCCCCAACGTCAACAGTATTATGAAACTCTCAATGTCCCTACCACTAGCACGTCCTACCACCATATAGGGAAAACAATTCAGCAGTCTCCAATCCAGCAGCCAGACACACCCTCTCAGTGGAAGGCCTATGGGCCTTCACGTCCTTGTGCCACGCCCGTACAACAATCAGCCCTGGACCCTGCCTTCTTGGAGACAATGCTGGATCTACCTCATTAACATACCAATACCTCTACCTCTGTACCTCATTAATTCAAATAAAATTGTGTTTTCTATGTTTGACTTGTGTTGTGCTTACTCCTAAAATTTATTTTCTATGTTTTACTTGTTCCTAACGATAATTTGCTTGCTTAATAATAATTAAAGGGAATATAAAGTTAAAATATATGATCGAGTAGATCACATGGCAATAGGATATAAAAAAAAATCAAATTTAAAAAAAACGAACAAAAACAGAGAAATGTGTCACATCCCAATATGATATATATTAAATTGACATTGAAATTTTTTGACCATGTTAACATGTTATTACTTTAAACAAATCAACATCCAAGATCAACATCAACAAATAAGAAAAAACCTGAGAAATTTAACCTATCCCAATATGATATAAATTATATTGACATTGAAAAAATCTGACCAGAATTAAAAGTTAACATGTTATTACTTTATCCAAATCAACATCCTTGAGCAACATGTTCGTGAATATTAACCAGAAAACAATATAAAAGTTGAACATATAAAGTGACGTGGACATGCAGTCCAAAATAAGGTAACAATTTCTTTTGTCATTGTAATTAGAGACTTTGACCAAAAATAATAATAATAAATTAGGGGCTTTATCTTAATGAACTGAGACTTTGACCAAATATAAAAATAATAAATTAGGGGCTATATCTTAATGAACTTATGTTTAAAAAAAAAAAAATATATATATATATATATATATATATATATATATATGTATATATATATATTATAACAACTTTATAACAGGTCAGGATATTTAGTGCTGTGATTCACTTTCGGGTTTGTATACAATATATTTATCCAAGACTTTGACACTTTTATAATACGGCATCGAAGGGAGTTTGATTTATGTCATTGCAATGACAGTATTGGGACACCTACGGCAGTCACACTGCAACATTGTGCAACACTTATAAAACGGGTGTGGGATATTATGGACCTGCATATAGTGGAAACGTACCTTTTTACTCGTCCTGCCAGGCAAGGCGCTGTTCAGGGCGGTTGTAGTACTGGGTCAGGTAATCCCTCGTCACTTTGGCAGCGGCTGGTCCTCTCTGGCGCCGAAGTGGCTCCAAGCCATCCAAGGGGTCCTCGCCCAGTCACTTTGGGGTATTTCAGGGCGACGAAGTCCGGCTTCTGGTTGGGGCTCACGTCGGTCGATTAGCATATTGTGGAGTATGCATGAAGCCAGGACTACCTTCTCCACGGTACTGGGGTGTACGTTGATGGTAGTCAGTAGGCACCTGAAGCGGTTGGCTAGCATACCGAAGGCATTCTCTACCTGTCTCCTGGCCCTAGACAGTCTGTAGTTGTAGTTTCTCTTGTCATCATCGAGCCCACGGTGTGGGTGTGGCTTCTGCAACCACTCCCTCATTGGGAATGCGTCATCACCAACCAGAAAGTAGGGCACTGGCTGGTCCTCCCCTGGGAATGGCTCGGGTGGTGGCAATCCTGCTGCTCCGTCCTCCAGGGCCTTCCGGATGTCAGTCACCTGGAATATACCACCATCAGATGCTGACCCGTTCGCTCCAACGTCAACGTACATAAATTTTCCCAGGTGATCGACTATTGCCAGGAGCACAATGGAGTGGTAGTGCTTGTAATTGTAGTACAAGGATCCGCAGTTGCTTGGAGGCTGTATGGCAATGTGCTTCCCATCAATTGCCCCAATGGTGTGTCCGAAGTCCCACCTATCCTTGAAGCCCTTGGCGACCTCCTTCCAACCTTCAGGTGTTGATGGGCACACTATTTGCTCCTCCATGTATTCCTGTATGATTGCCTCACATGTCTCCCGCACTGCCAGTGATATCGTGTTGGCACCTATACGGAAGTTCAGTGCCATGCTCTTATAGGCCTCG
Organism: Paralithodes platypus; assembly: GCA_032716605.1. Lineage (NCBI taxonomy): Eukaryota > Metazoa > Arthropoda > Malacostraca > Decapoda > Lithodidae > Paralithodes > Paralithodes platypus. Next base: position 28,685,825 of record CM064525.1, read on the forward strand.
CCAGTGGCCAAAAAGCATAGTGTCATGGCAACTCGCAGTCCGGGCTCCAGGGGCTTCTTCCAGTTGGACTCGTCCTTCTTGATCCTGGGTGTGACACGTTCGACAATCATATTAAACAGCTCCTCGTCGCAGAAAGTATTTATAGGTAACCACGTCAGTTTCCTGGAGTTTCTTCAGCAACTGGTGGTAGTGTCCGTGTGTCTCTCGCTGTGCCACCCATGGCTTGACGCTGCAGCTTCGGGGTTTCCTTGGTCGTCGTGGCCGTCGAGGTTGAGCACGTTGGGGTTCACGTGTAACGGGGGGGGGGATGGATATCTCTCCTTCTTCTTCTCTTCCCTTCTTCTGCTGTGAACAAGAGAGGGTAAGACAGAAAAAGATAGATTAAGCTGCGAAGGTGGAAAATAGGTACTCAAGGATAGAAAGGAAGAGATGACGACAAACCCGTTATTGCATTCTAATTAACGAGAGGACAACCCTGTTTGGTTGACCCACATCCAACATCCTTCGAGGAAGGGGAAAGGCTGCAACTCCGACACGATGATTAGACCAAAGAACCACAAAAACCCCACTGAGACCTAGCATATTCTCTACTTTCTAGATATCACATAAGGATGTTTTTGGGAACGGTAATTCATTCGAATTATTTGATCGCCCACCTTCAGGTGAACTGGCCGTCCCCATGGTTTTCTTATTCTTTATGCAATCGTGACTCATGTTCATTATTCAGGTACATTAGGACAGTAGGATAAATCGGAGGCTAGCAAAGACCAATCAAGAACTTCACCTTCAATGTTGGTTGACAAGACTTTAACTCGGTTAGGCTACCGGTACTACTCTTAGACCAATTTAATACTGACGGCTCCGATTTACCATCCTGACAACACATTTAGATCCAAATAGGTACGGGAGGATAGATACAAACATATTGCAGTAATCTTAAGCTTGATATTAATAGAAGGAACATTTTACCGTTTACAACTCTTAACATTGGTACCGTATGGTCCGTATCTAATTATCTCTATACCATTAACTTGGGACCAATCCATTACCGTACTGGGACAGTCTCTTAACCTAGGAGTAGGACTCGAATATTGCTGTCTGTATCCACCCCATTCCTCTCAGTATTATACATCCCAATTCCGCTAGATACCGGTATCGGCCAGGCTTGCCTGTAGGTTTCTTCGGCCTACCATATCCTGGGTATAGGGGGTAATCATACGTCTTCCTGCGGTCCTTGAACCCTCGTACAGTACACGAGTTCAGCATCCTGCACTCAGCCAATGGGAGGGGTGAATCTCCGATTCTCCGCCATCAGCAATTCAGCATCACATCAACTCCGTCCCAAACTGGTTCCCTGGTAAGTCGAATATAATTCTTAACCCACGGTTGACATATAGCTAACCCTTAATAATGGGGTTAATCAATATCCTAATTACGGTACACAGTAATACTAAAACAAATACATATAAAAAATATAGGCTAATATAAACATATAAAAATACAGTACATGGATTCCTATTAACGTATAAAAATAGATGAGCTAATATAAGTACAGAAATACAATGCCAGATCAAATTATGACATTACAGTACAGTACCGAAATAATCTCTTAAGGCATCCAAAGATCCTCTCATTAAGTACAGGTACATAAATTAGGTTACTCAGCAGTACTCTACACACAATTGGGAATACATAATTACACAGCATATCTATGGAGTCAAATCAATACAATAATGGCATAAATCAAAGGTAATTGTCATGGTCAAACTTAACAGGTTGGACTGCTCAATGCGGAGGGTGCTATACAAGGCTCAAACAAAGCTACTGTAACTCGAGTAACTTATCCCCTGAAATCAGCTGCCCAGAATCTCACTACAGCGTTCCATCCCTTGCAAGGCAACTCTGTTCATTAGACCATGTCAAACATAATTATATCATAGGAATCAATACTCATAATACACTTAAAAAGCACAATAATTAATAATAGCCTACTGTACTTCCAATTAGGTGAAAGTTAGGTAGCCTAATTAAAAATGTAAAATCATATAACCTACCATAATAATTCAGCAAGTACCCATACCTAAACGGCCTTTTCACAAGTTAACTTTAGGTAACAATAGGTAAGAACAAATAATCATCTGAAATAAACCCGACCCAATGGGGGTCCGAAATTTGACAGTACTGGGGTTGGGAAATAAGGACCTCTAAATCAAGATAACAAGTAACTCTTTACACTATAACCCAGTAAAAACATTTAAAATTAACAATAACCAGGCCTAGGAGACGTTAGTTATAAATACTTATCTGAATAGGCCTAACTTTGGAACGTCGGAGACACGAAAGGTAAACAAAACTCAAGGGCACGATCTCAAACGAATGTCCTTTCCTGAATTACACGTTAAAATACAACCATATTTACCAAAATGCATGGTTTTATAAACCCAAAGTAATGAACAAGTTCTAAACATACAATACAACTGCTACATTAGTAATTTACTCAACTTGGTCGTCTCTCCGAAATGCGAGATGGTCTAAATCCTAAAATGGCGGTCAAGCTTCAAAAGCATTTTAATCAACTTCGTCCTCAATTCTACTCTTAACTGGTGTTCTCGCACTACCTCAGGATTATGTAAAACGGTGAAAGACAAACTAGCAAAATAGGCTAGCCTAAGTTTGGTCGGGAATTATGGAAAAACACAAGAATTGGAAGGCCATCAAATGGCGTCCCTCTGACTGAAATTATTACACACGAAGTTAATTTGACGTTAATTTGGAATAACAAAGTCTAAAATATCAGAAAAACACTTAGCAAAGGTGCACAGACTAAGTTTTACTGAACACAATGATAATGGGGGAATTTGTATGGTTGTAGGCACTTGGCAGGTGAGGGGTGCCTATCGACCAACCCGATGGTAGGCTCGAGTTCACGAATTTGTCAATCATAGTAATATCTCCTACATTACACACCTAGTACTTACTTAACTGAAGAAGCAATACCTTATAACACTATAAACCTTAATTACGAACCTCTGAATGGAGGGAAAGGAAGCCTAAGTCCGGAGAAGAAGCGGGGAATGATGACAGAGACTGGGGGTTAGGTAGGTGTCTCTCTCGTAGGCCTGGGGTCACGACAGTGAGGGGCCGAGGGCCAGTGCCAGGGATCCCGCCAAAAAGGGGGAGGGTGACCACAAAGGGTGGCGTCGCTTGGGTAGGAATTGGCGGTCTTTTTACACAAGGGGGCATTACTCTAAATTCGAAAAGGAAGGATTTTTACATGGGATAACAAAAGGGGTGAAACGATAAATTAGGCTTGAAAGTATTTTAGATAGATTTGAGAATATTAGTTCTCCTCCTGATCTAGGCTAATTCCCTCTTTACATAGACGAGGGTTACTTAACCCTTCTTAAACGATACATTTCCCTTAAATATAGGGAAGAGTGAATGAAGGGGAAAAAGTCTTACAGTTAAGTCAAACCTTACAACATATACCGAAAGGGAAAGTACAATTTCTTCCCGTTACACACGTTCTTTGTCCATGATGGCGCGGGCAGTAATCTGATATCTGAGGTTGGCATTAACTATCTCCTGCCTTAAGATTGCCAACTCCAATGCCTCGTCATCCATCTCTTCTGGTCGTGATGGGTCCGGGAGGTTGCTTTCCTGTGACATGTTGCTGTGTTGGGTGCACTTTACAAATTAAGTTTGTGTGAGCACACCCTCTCTTTATATAGTGGGGTGATGCATAACCTCATAATCGTGTCATAATCGACTTATTCTAGCCACGTTCGACTTACATTCTGGTTTCATTCCGGTTGGGTTCCTGACTTCGGGTGGGGTTCGGTTTTCATTCGGTTTTAAGTCGGGTTACTTCGGGTGTGATTCGGTTTTAACTCGGGTTGGGATCTGCTACTCGGGTCACCGTCGATTAGCTTTCGACTCATGGTCGATTCAATTCCGTTCAACTTCTGGTTAGTTTCGAGTAATATACGGGATAACATCGACTCGTATTCGAGACGCATTCGAGTCCCTCGGGTTGCATTCGAATTGCTTTCTAGTCATTGTCGGGGTACGAGTCTCATTCGGGGACTTCGGGTGAATTCGGGTGAAAAGTGCAAGTCATTGCCTTCGGGTTACCGTCGGGTCGCGGTCGACCTCTGCCTTTACTAAACTCCAAGAGCACTTTATTTAACCCGACGGGCACCCCCCCCCCCCCCCCCCCCCCCCCTCCCAAGATCTACCTCCCTTATAACAATATGTGCTGTGAGCACCACCAATGATCTTTGTTGGTGTCTTACCTCGTCTGGTTCTTATTCGGCCTATAACATCTATGATTCTCCTGTTGTTGTTGTTGTTGTTGTTCCCTAAGCTGCCTGGCCGAACAGCCCCGAGTCCCTGAGAAAGGCCATGGCCACGATCGGGCTTTCCCACAGAGCTCTCATTGAGTGTAGATTGTGTTGTTGGCGTAAGTGGTTGTGTGAAATGCAGTCTTCTATGATGTGTTTAATGGTATGGGGTGCTGTGTTACATCCCGGGCAGGTGTCGACAACGGAGTCATCCAGTCTCTTCTGATAGCTCAGGAGAGCTGGATGGTGTCCGCATCTCAGCCTGGCCAGGTGGACTCTGTCCTTCTTGAGGTAGGGAGGATTCGGAAGGATGGATTTCGGGAGGTCGTGCATGCAGCTGCGTGTTGTCTGTGAGTGAGTGGATGGATCGGTGAGAGATATGAGTATGGATGTGCTTCTGGAAGTTGGTTCGGGGTGGGCAGGGAGGGAGAGAGGACAATAATTGTGTGTGATACCGTGTGCTGGGTGTTGTTTTGATATTTCTTGGTGTCTGTGGGTGTGTTGCCATGTAGTTTAGTGGGTGGTCTTGGTTCGTGGAGGCTGCTGCCAGGAATTGAGTGCCTCTCATGTCCAGATGGTCTTTGACTTTGAGGATTTTGGTTTCTTGATGTAGGTGATCTGTGGGTGCAGTAGCTGTGCAGCCTGTAATGATCTTCAGGGCTTTGTTTTGAATAGTCTGTAAGGTCTTATGATGTGTTTCAGCTAGGTTAGAAGCCCAGGCTGGGCTTGCGTATTCCATCACTGATCTTATGTATTGTTTATATACTGTGGTGGTAGTTTCTTTGTTGTGTCCAAATTTTGTGTGAGCAAGTGACCTGAGGGCGTTAAGTCTGGGTGTCAGTTTCTTTTTAATGTTTGTGGTGTGCTGTTTGAATGTCATATGAGTATCATATGTTACTCCTAGGATTTTGGGTGTGTGTGTATGTGTTAGGGGTGTGTTGTTTATGGTGAGTTGAGGGATGTATTCGTGTTCTCCTGTCCAACTTGTGAGCAGGGTTGCGGTGGATTTGGCTGGGGCTAGATTAAGTCTGTTTGTAGTGCACCAGCCATGTAGTGTGTTGAGATAGGGTTGAAGGAGATCTGTTGCTCTTTTTGGGTTATGGTGTGTGCATGTGAGTGTTATGTCATCTGCATAGGAGGCTAAGTTTATTTGGGGCGTATTGGGTGTAGTTATATCGTGCATGTACAGATTGAAGAGTGCGGGCGATAGGACGGATCCTTGTGGGACTCCGTTTGGAAAGTTTCTGATTTTAGATGACTGACCGGCAAAAGATACGTGTGCACATCTGCCTGCTAGGAAGTTGGCCAGCCACCGTTTTGTGTTGTTGAATCTTACTTGAATCTTACTTGAAGTCGTCTAGAGGTCCCGTCCTCACAGTCGTGGTCCGCCACCGCTGCGTGGCCATGTTGTGCATGTTTGTGTTGTAGATTTTGTTTGTTAGGTTGTGGCGGGGGATGGCATCGAAGGCTTTACTAATGTCGAGTGTGGCTAATAGTGATCTGTGTGGTGGTCTAGCTGAATTGATGCCGTCGAAAGCTCTTTGTGTAAGGTCTGTGAGAAGAGTGTTTGTGGAGTGCAGTGGCCTAAAGCCATGTTGTGTTGGAGCTAGGGGTAGGTCAGGTGTAATTAGTTGTAATACTAGGCGTTCCATGACTTTGGAGGGGGAGCAAAGGAGTGTGATGGGGCGGTGCGAGGAGGGTAGCGTGGGGTCTTTGTTGGGTTTGGGGAATGTGATGATGATACCATGCTTCCAAATGTCTGGTATTGTGTTGTGTGAATAGCTGTAGTTTGATATGTTAGTGAGTGCTTGTATGCCTTGTGGTCCCAGGTGTCTGAGGTGTATGTTGCTTATGTTGTCTAGGCCACAGGCAGGTGAGTGCTTGAGATTGTTGATGATATGCTTTGTCTGGTGATTGGTGAAGGGTGTATAGTCAGGGTCTGTGGGGAATTGTCTCTTACGTCGGATGACACGTCGGTCGTCTTTGTGAGGTTTTAGGTGGCTGACATGTGAAAAGTGATTGATGAGAGTGTTTGCTTGTTGTTTACATGAAGGAGTAGAGTCTGTTGTTGTGATTGCAGCATGTGATTGTGTTGTGTTGCTGTTGGAAAGTGTGATGCTGTTTAGTGTTTTGTATAGTTTTTTGGGGTTTGTTTTGTGATCAAGTGTTTGTAGGAAGTTATTCCAATTTAGTTTTTGTTGTTCTTGTATTTTGTTGTTAGTTTGGGTGTTGAGTGCTTGAATTTGTTGTGTGATGTCTTGTGTGTGGGGTGCTGGGGAGTGTTTCAGTATGTCGCGTTGTCTGATGAGGTTTTGAATTTCTGGTGTGAAGTTGGGGTTGTGTCTTTTTCTGTTACCTCTTGGAATGTGTTTCTTGTCAGCGTTTTGGATAGTTTTATTGAGTATGTGTACAGCATTGTTAATGTTAGTGATGGGTGTACTGTTTAGAGTTGTGAAGTGTTGTTCTGTCTCATTTGTGAATGCTTCCCAGTTAGCTCTTTTATAATTGGTGTATGTGTGTTTGTGGCTAGCTGGGGTGAGTCTGGTTTTGGTGGTGATAATGATCGGGAGGTGGTCAGAGCCTAAGGTTCTGACCACCCTCCAGGATGTTGTGGGGGCGAGTTCTGGGGAGCAAAAGGTGATGTCTGGAGATGATGGGTTATAGAGGGCTTGGTGAGGAATATGGGTATGTTGATGGATGTCGTTAAGGATGATGAGGTTATCAGTTTGGTTTTGTAGTACCAGCCCTCTGTCTGTGTCGGGGTTGTCGACAAACCAGGCCGACGTCTTGGCGTTGAAGTCACCACCCAGGATGATGTGTGGGGTGTGTGGGTGTTTGTGATGTGTTGTAAGTGTGGTCTGTATTCATTTGGTACTGTAGGGGATGTTTGGGGAGGGATGTATGTGTTTATGATGGTTATGTTGGAGTTGTTGCCAGTGCGTATTTTAATTGACTGTATTTCTGTTGTGTTATCATTTGGGGGGAGGAGTGATTTGGTTTGTACACTGGTTACTATGTATGATATTTCTTTGTGTACCAGGGTGATGAGTCCACCGCCCCCGCCGACAGCCCGGTCTTGTCTGATGGTGGTGAAATTATGAAATGTGGGTGTTTTTTGTGTTGTGCGGAGTTTTGTTTCTTGTAAGATGGCAATGTGTATGTTGTGTTGTTTGATGAAGTGTGAGAGTTCGTGTTTCTTTGTGTTGATGCCATCTATGTTCAGTTGAAGAATGTTAATGTTATGTGCACGATGTATGTTGGGTGCTGCTGCACGAGGATGGGGTGGGGGTGGTGGGGGTGGGGGTGAGGGAGGGGCTGGGGGTTGGGATGGGTGAGGTGGGGGTGGGGATTGGGGAGCAGGAGATGGGGGTTGGAATGGATTAGGATGGGGTGTGGTGTGTTGAGTTGAGGATGTGGATGGTATGGGAAGGTTAGGTGGGTTAGGGAGGAGAGGGGGACGGGTTTTAGGGGGGGGAGTGGATGATATGGGAAGGTTAGGTGGGTTGGGGAGGAGAGGTGGACGGGTTTTAGGTGAGGGATTTGACTGGGAGAGGGAGGGGCATGAGGAACAGGTCCAGGTGTTTGTGTAGTGTTTCTTGGAGGCAAGTGTTGTGCAGGTCAAGTGGGTCCAGTTCCCGCATGAATTGCAGAGAACTGAACCCTTAGTATGGCGACTCGAAGTGATGGGTTTTGAGCAAGTTGGACATATGTATGTGAACGTGGGTCCTGGGTTGCTCTCAATGTCTCCGGCTAGAAGAAGTCTTCGAGAAATGACAGCCGGAGAGTCATTTCTCGGTGTAGGAAAAACTGTGTGATGTGTGTGTGTGGTGTGAGAGGTGTGGAAATTCCCGGCGCGACCGAAGCCGCTCCAAGGACCCGTGCCCCCAGGGAGGGGGCAGGGGATGGTTGTGACGGTTTGGCTCCCGAAACTGCTCCCCGCGGCCGGCATCCGGTTTTCCTCCACTGGTCGTTGATTTTGTCTTCGGCTGTGGAGGGTCGGCAGCCATCCGCGGTTGGCAGCCTCGAGAGGTGGCCCCACGGCGTAGACGCCGCCACATCAGGACAATGGGCGAAGGCTTCTCTAATAATTTAACTAAAAAGAGCCCGGTTCGACGATAAGTGAACCTGGTAACCAAAGAGAGAATTAAGTTACTGCCATGAAACACAACCCCTTGGTCCTCCTTTCTGTATTGTAACGAAATGGCGGGCCTCCCAGTACAGCTGAGTGTACATTATTATTTAAAATTTAAGCAAAGCAATTATGAAATGCAGTATGATTAATACATTAACATAAAGAAAAGCTTTAATTATGCAATTGTAAGTAAAATGGTAAAAATGATCAGCTCAAAATAAAGCAATGACTCTCCTTTTTAAACATTCAACATTACATTTATGTTAAGTGAAGTTTTGTGTAAGGGTCCCCGCTAAAAAAAAAAAAAACGTTTCTGTATCTCAGACAGTGGGATCAATAATGTTCTAGCAGTAAAGAACAACACTGTTGCTGGAGTATTAAAAAAACAAACTCTATGTCCTTCATGTATCTGTGAGCGCGGTCTGGCGGCATGCCAGTTAGAAAGTTCTGTTAGAAGAGTATGCAACATTCATGAAGGAGTTCAAGAAAAAGTTTCAAAATGTTATTGTATCAGGAGTCCATCCAATAATCAATGGTAAGAGGGACTTTAACCCAAGAAATGCTAGACCCCCCTAGGAGTCACCATTGCCCTGTGCTAGACCTACAGTAGGTCGATTTGGCGACTCTTCCAAAATGCAACGATAACCACATCATCGTGTAGGAAATTCAATTCCGCATCGAACCATATATATATGAATGTCCAAAAGATTCATGCTGGTCCGTATTTAAAAATGTGGCGCGAAATCGGCAACGTGCGGCAGTGCATATTGCTTTGGTGGAGGGAGGAAATTGAAGGAGCAGGGTGGAGGCAAGATGGTGGGCAGTAAATGTCATTGGAAGCTCACTTCATAAACCCTGACAGTCACACTTGTTTTTGTCATTAGGGAGTGTTTTTGTACCTGTTTGACATCTCTTCTTCCGAGAGGAGCGTCGCAGCCCACCTGTAAAACCTCTCGAGAGGATTGTCGTAGCCGCTAGGTTAATGACAGGGCCTTAAGCTTGATCTACCGGCTAAAGACTATCTCGGTCACAGTTTCATCATGGTTTTATGGAGGCCCTTGTGGAGTGCAGAATGAGTGAGGGCGTATTTGATGACCTTGAGTCATTGAAGCCTCGCAGCTTGGCTTCTGAAACAAGTTTCACATCTAACAAATATCCTCAACTTTTTTCATGATATCTTTAATCTGTATAACGAAAGTTGACTTTGCATACCTCTATAACCAGAAAGTTATCTCTTGATAAAAATTAAACCTACATGGAGTTAAATCTTTTAGTCTATGTAAGTGCAGGTTAGGAAGCTAACCAAATTCAAAACATTAATAATATATACTGTACACTGTTGACAATATAATGTAGATTTTAACTATTTCATAACTGAGCATTTAAAATACACTAGAGGACATGGTTGTGATATCATTGGAAAGCCTTTCCATTTTCATGAGGCAATGTATTTCTTTTTCAACCGGGTGGTAATTTAATAGAATGGCATTCCTAACAGTGTCATCAAATGCTACACTGTTCACACATTAAACAAATCAACTAAATTCATATTTTGCACTTAACCCCGATTACCTGCTTTCACAAACGAATAACAACTTTTGTATATATTGTTTTTATATTTATTTGTATTTTGTATTTTTATTCAATAGGCTGTGTAAAGAGTAATGGGTCTATCGTTACTCGTGTCCCTTTAAACTCATGTGTACTCGTACTCTCTATCTCTCTCTCCTAGGTTCGAGATACAGGTGTAAGAGGGTGAAGAACACTGAATGATAAAGAAAATTGACTGGATGGCGGCTAAAGAAAAAAAAATATATATATAAAACAGAGTGAGGGGAGGTGAAGAGGGTGGAAGATAAAGGTGAGTAAGAGATGGGGGAGGGAGGTGGAGGCCCCTCACTTGGCTTCGTACTCCTCAAGTAATTGGACAGATAATCGAGTTTTCCCGTGTGGAGAGAGAGAGAGCGCGCGTGAGCAAGAGAGAGGGAGAGAGAGCTACAGCTACATAGATACACAGACCTCAAGGTCCTTACTAGGCAGTCTGGCCTTACAAACTATATATATTTATATTGTTACGTATCTTGATTTAGAAGTGGTTAACTAAATAAATGAAGATACAACAGTTAAGGTGTAAGTGTAGCAAAACAGCTGAAGGCCAAAAGAACGTAAAATATTAAAGTTAGTTCTGTTGTCACTTGCTTTCCCTCAGTTGTTGGGACAGTTATCCTTTATACTCTGATACACTTCAATTATATTTAATCAGTAAACTAGTTAAAGTTACATTTAAAGTTTAATATGAAATAGGCTATTTATAACGAATACAAAAGTTCGTATGCAAGCAAAGTATTTAACCCTTAATTAGCGGCGAGCAACATAAGTCGAGTTAAATAAAGCTGGACTATGTGGCGGCGCTCGACATAACTCGAGTGGCAATTTCAGCACGTAATGTGGCTGAGAGAGAGACAAGTGGTGGCAGGAGACTAGCGAGCGTATGACTGCTCCAGACCACCGCGGCGAACCTACTGACACAAATCTCAGCTCCCTCCTCCCTCTCTCACTCGCTACATACTCAATTATGTACTGAAAGTACCGAATTACCTGCTTTTTGCACTCGCGTTGCACGGTTATTGCAAGAAAACTATCCATCATACAAGGATCGTTATGGTGTCATTCGAAAGCTCTGTTTATGCCCTTTCAGGGATAGGTACTTGTTTTACGTTCTGGGTCTTATTTAGGCATGAAAATGATCACGTAAACAGCCCTATTTTGGCTAAAAACACCCCGCTGTGCGGTACACATAAATAAACCGCATAGGCCGCTCGTAAGGTGTTAAGACACTAGAATGTCTCAATTAATCTTGATTATCAGCAAAGTATTAAGATCTTTTATATATAATTAATTTAAGTTTGTTAACTCTCTAAAGAATGTTTTACTCTTTCTATGTTATCTCGTTATTCTTAGTTTATTATTATTATTCTCCTTTAGTATTTTATCTTATTTATTCTTATTACTGAAAGACATTTGACTAAATAAAAATGGTAAGGAAATATTATAAAGTCACATATAAAAGGGAATTATATTTATAAACGTAAATAAGGTATTTTACAATTAATCAAAATAATAAGCAATGAAAGTTATGATAGAGTTTCAGGATCGTTTTGCATACGTTCTGATTTCACTAAAGTACAAATTAAAGAATAATAGTCAGGTAAGTATTTAACTTATACAAGGCTTAATCCTTAATTATGAATGACAATAGCTTTACATCAAGTTAGTTAATCGTTAATATGTAAAGTAGAATATTCAAACACAAATCATCTCTGAATCAAACATTAATTCTAATCACCAAAATTAAACAGTAATTCAAAATATATATCTCTCCAATTAAATTAAACATATAGGATTCTCCAATCCAACCTATATGATTTCTCCAATCCAATCTATATGATTTCTCCAATCAAACATATATGATTTCTCCCAGTAAATTAAACAGTAAAGTAAAATGATTTCTCCAATCACAAAATCTTAAAGCAAATGAGTGTATGTTTTCGACATACCTCTGGTTAATTAATAGTCACAAATAATCCCTAACTAACGTGTAAGAGGTCGCTCCCGGACGCATATTTCCGAAGTCGAGACTAGTTGATATCATAGGGGAAATTAGGACCAATCAGAGGCCGCAGTGGCAGTGACGTCACCTACAAGGGGAGGAGCCAGTCTGTCTGTCACTCTCTCTCTCTCTCTATCTCTCTCTGGGTGAGGAGCCTGCCTCCTCTCTTTGGTTTCTCTCTCTCTCTGGTAAAGTCACCTAGTATAACAAGTTATTTCATATATTAACTACATTAAGGATACATTATGATTGTGCTATGTTATGGTTATGAGTAAATAAGAGTAGCCTACCGTATTACGCGTATTGCACAGCCATGGACAGAAATTCCTTGACAATTTTAGAAGGCACAATATTATTACACTGGCGAACTATATTGATTCCTGTGACACTTAAGCAGTTAACCTGTGCTGATAATTTCAAGAAGGAACTTAAGTCACTCATATATCTAAAGGGTTATATATACAGTATATACATAACCTATACATTACTTTATTTTAAATGTCATTAACACATTAACATTATCAGATAGTACAAAATATATTAAGCATCAAATGTTATGAAATAGTTAAAGGTTTAAGTGCATAAGGTAGAGCCAAAGGCTAATTAGTAGGCTATATAATTATACGATACGTGTTAGTGAGTTGGGCCTAGGCCTATAGGCTACTTAGGCCTTATAATGAGGAAAAACCGTACTAAAAATCCAGATGACGCTGGGGGTCTTATTCAAATGACTATCGTGTGTGATACACCATTGAGGTGTTTTGATGGTTTTCGTGATTTAACCCTTATTTAGCGGGTGGTAAGGTATTTTACACTGTACCGCTCAGCGGGCATAATCCCGAAATATTCGCTCAATTTCACTCGCCCTAGCGCCGTTACTATGGCTCCAATGCGAACGAAACTATCATTTTTGGAAAGAGCAACTTCCTTCGGTAATCGGTCTTATTTTTCTCTTATTTCTCCTTATTTCTGTATTCTCTCTCTCTCTCTCTCTTTCTTTCTCTCTCTCTCACTCCTGTCTGTCTGTCTGTCTCTCTCTCTCTCTCTCTCTCTGGCTCGCTCGCTTTCCCTCTCTCGCGCGCTCTGTCTCTCTCTCTCTTCCTCATCCGTATATGTAATTCTCATTATTATTTTCTCTAATCTCTCTCACTCCTCCTGTCTGTCTGTCTGTCTCTCTGGCTCGCTCGCTTTCCCTATTTTGTGATCCCTTTCTCTCTTCCTCATCCGTATAATTATGTATTTCTCATTATTATTTTCTCTAACTAATCCCTCTATTTCATTTATTTGCATGTAATATTTCTGTATTATTATATCTTTTTCACTCTTTCTTCAGTTCAGTTTCTGTATTCTCTCTATACGGTGGGAATGGTATTTCGTATGAGGGATGTGCAGCACAAATATTCAATCTTTCGTTGTTTGGTTGTTTGTATTACCGTAAGAAATTTACTGAACGCCTGCAAATAATACGCTATAAAATGCTTGCAATCAAACTCTCAAGCAATTTCAAGGTCACATGCAATTATAAATGTAGGCTATAGGTAGACCCAGAGAGGAAGAGACAAGAGAGAGAGAGAGTGTCGTGATAATGTAACAATGTTACATATGTATCATATATATATGAAAAAATAATATATACGGTAGGCCTACATCTGTTCCCCACAATCATATAATGCCAAGCACAAATATTCAATCTTTCATTGTTTGTATTACCGTAAGAAATGTACTGAACGCCTGCAAATAATACGCTATAAAATGCTTGCAATCTCTCTATTTTCTCTAATCTCTCTCACTCCTGTATCTCTCTCTCTCTCTCTCTCTCTCTCTCTCTCTCTCTCTCTCTGGCTCGCTCGCTTCCCCTCTTCCTCATCCGTATTATGTATTTCTCATTATTATTTTCTCTAACTAATCCCTCTATTTCATTTATTTGCTTGTAATATTTCTGTATTATTATATCTTTTTCACTCTTTCTTCAGTTAAATTTCTGCATTCTCTCTCTCTCTGTTTCGCTTGCTTTGCAGGAATTTTGTTTTTGTTTTATATATATATACTAATTTACTTATCATTACTTACTATATCGTATAAACAATAGTAGGTAGCCAACTTACCATAATACCGATACACCAAACCGATCCGCATGCGTTTTTGTTTATCACCTGTTTACTAAAGTGCCACCATTATCGATTTTCTTGGAGCCGACTCGAGCGGGAGGGTTACCAATTGAAGTTAAATCCGCTAGCATATATTGTTAGATGTAAGACATGATAAATACCACTAGAAATATGAATTGGCAAAATCCATATAATATCACTTCGAAATTGTTCTGAAATTTCAAAACAAAACCGCTAGTGTAAGTCATTGCTGCTAGATCGAAGTAAAGGTCTCTAGATCTAGCGGAAGTCGCTATACGTATTGGCAGTACTGCACACTCATTCATTTCATTCATTCATTTTCTATTGAGCTCGTCCTGGAATCTTTACGACTCTGAATCTTACGATTGCCGACGGTGATACGTTGTTGACATTGTTGTTGATGTTCCAGTGGAGGGATGAACAAAATATTGTCCTTGTCCAATAATAGCTATTTCATAGTCCCACAGGACTTATTTTGATATATTTATCAAATTTATTGAACGCCTGAAAATAATACGCTATAAAATGCTTGCAATCAAACTTTCAAGCAATTACAAGGTCACATGCAATTATAAAAAGGTATATTGTAGACCACAATCTTCGCCAAGCTTCGTTGTTGCTTGTATTATCGTGAGAAATGTACCATACACCCTGGTTATCGTGAGAAATTTACCGAACGCCTGCAAATAATACGCTATAAAATGCTTGCAATCAAACTCTCAAGCAATTTCAATGTCAAATGCAGTATAGGTAGACCCAGAGAGGAAGAGAATGACAGAGAGAGAGGGGAAGTCAAAAACATCTGCTAGGTGTGATTTCCCCTGAGAGGGAAGAGATTAGTTAGGGGCGTGCCCTGGCCTACATCAGACAAAGAGAGTACAAAGGAGTACAAACAAAGAGAGTGAGACAGAGAGAGAGAGAGAGAGAGAGTCGTGATAATATAAAAATGTTACACATGTATCATATATATGAAACATAATATATACGGTAGGCCTACATCTGTTCCCCACAATCATATAATGCCAAGCACAAATATTCAATCTTTCGTTGTTTGTATTACCGTAAGAAATTTACCGAACGGCCTACAAATAATACGCTATAAAATGCAAAGGAAATTTCTTGTAGAGTGCAATTTTGAGGACGTAATGTGCTCTGAGAGAGAGCGGAGCGGTGATTAGGAGCATAAATTACCTCAAGACCGCTCGCCACACAGGGAATTATATAAGGAAATTACCGTATTTTAGGGTTTTTTCACTCGTGTTTTACGATCGTTGAAAGACAACCAGTGATCGTAAAAGGATGGTTCGGGTGTCATTGGAAAGCTCAATTTACGCACTTTCAGGATACATACTTGTATTACGCTCTGGGTCTTGTTTATGCATGAAAAAGAGCACGGAACAACCCCATTTAGGGTAAAAAAAAAAACCCGCTGGGCGGCACAGTGAAATATACTCCACCAGCCGCTCGTAAGGTGATAAAATGCTTGCAATCACATTTTCAAGCAATTATAAAATATAAATTGTACTTACCAACACCCACACCAGTATGTTCTTCGTCAGGAACGTCTCCAATTTGCTCAAGGGTCTGTCCAATATCAACCACAACATCCACCCCACGCAAATTATGCTTGGGGTGAAAGCCTATGATCGGGTTATTTTCGTCTTCCGAGTCATCCACACTACCAAAACTCTCACCCAGACCTTCGACGGTTTCATCCAACAGCTTATTAGAAAGTTCTGAAGAGTTCAGCATGATATCTAGTTCCTGGGTGGTAAGCCGGGCGTGGTTAGTAGGGTGGCGCGACGCACTAGGGATGGCGGCCACCGAATCGAACACGGGCAAATCTTGACCTTCCATTATGGCTGCTTGAGGGTCACTTAGTCACGGTCACGCAGTGGGGATGTGTGGGTGGGCCCTTGTAGTACACCGCCTGACCACCAAGTTTCGCTTTCCACCTAAATTAGGGCGGGAATACGCCCACGGACTTAAGTCCGACCCCGCCATTTAGTCCAATTTTTTCGTATCGGACTTAAGTCCGACCCCGCTAAATAAGGGTTAAGAGGTTTAATACAGTTCTCAACTATCTATGACACATAGTTGTGTAGTATATTTTTACTAGATTCATAATATGATGGTTATATACTCTTTAATGCAGTGAATATATAATAATTAACATAATTTGATACATAAATATCAGCTTATTGAACAATAAATTTAGTTTCATCTAATGTGGTGTGATAGGCTGGGCGAAATTGTAATACTCATTGAAGTATTGCATTTACTTCTTTTTTAGTTACTAACAAATACGTGTTTCAGTAGAAATTGGCTGAACATACGGTATTATATTCTGTAGCTGTAGAATTTGGCAGGTTGAATGTCTGCGCCTGCTCACTATAGCCGTAAATATAAGTCCTCATTCAATAAGCCAGGTTGGCAAGACTATGTGGCTGACCTGTATCAGGCCTCCAGAGATGCTAGGTCTCATTGGCTTGAAGTAGGTCAGCCTAGACAGGGGCCTATATTTGAACTTCACAAAAGAGCAAAGGCTAGGACCAAATATGCCATTAGATTTATTAAGCAAAATGAAAACCAATTAAGGAAGGAAGCCCTTGCAAAGAGTCTGGCAGAAAAGGATACTAACTGTTTTTGGAAGGACATCAGATCCATGCAAAATTGTAACACACCATTACCTGTCAGTGTTGAGGGGGTTACGGGTGAAGAGAACATTGCTGACT
The DNA here is from genome assembly GCA_032716605.1 of Paralithodes platypus. NCBI lineage: Eukaryota > Metazoa > Arthropoda > Malacostraca > Decapoda > Lithodidae > Paralithodes > Paralithodes platypus. The sequence goes on from CM064525.1 coordinate 28,702,774, forward strand.
TATGGAAAACTCATTTTAAGGAACTACTTAACAGTGTAAACCAAAGGTCTACTAATGGTGCAATTCAATATGTGAAAGATAGTAATTATGAAGACATTAAAGTGACTGAAAGTGATCTTGAGAATGCCATAAGAAAACTTAACCTAAATAAAGCTTGTGGGCTGGATGGTATATATGCAGAACATCTTAAATATGCAGATAAGTTGTTAATAGATAAACTTAGTTCTTGCATCACCAGTCTATTTACGCATGGTGTCCTGCCGGAGTCTATGATATCCGTAATACTTGTTCCTGTCATTAAAGATAAATCAGGTAAAATTACAGCAAAAGACAACTACCGCCCAGTAGCACTTGCTAGTGTGGTGAGTAAGGTAGTTGAAATGATAATGCTAGAAAGAATGTCTGCATATATTGTCACCAGCAGCAATCAGTTTGGCTTTAAGAAAAATCACGGCACAGACCAATGCATATATGTGCTGAAAGAAGTGATTGATACATACAACAAACTAAATAGCTCAATTTTCTCTTGTTTTCTTGATGCAAGTAAGGCTTTTGATAGGGTGTGTCACAAAACCTTATTTGAAAAATTAGTTAACAGGGGAGTGCCTAGCTATATTGTTAGGATACTTATTTTCTGGTATGCTAATCAAAAAATGTGTGTAAGATGGGGCAACATCCTGTCAGGCTCTTTCGCCGTAACCAATGGTGTTAGGCAGGGGGGGATATTGTCTCCGTATCTTTTCAACGTCTACATGGATGATCTTAGTCTGGAGCTGAACAAGACTCGCACTGGGTGCTGTATTGGCAGCACCATTGTAAATCATCTCATGTATGCTGATGACCTTGCCTTAATCGCGCCCTCTGGAGCAGGACTGGATAAATTATTAAGAGTATGTGAAAAATTTGGAATCGAACATTCAGTCAAATTTAATCCTATAAAGAGCAATATCATAATATTTAAATCTAACCTTCTATTGAAATCAAAGCTACCTAAATTCCATTTGTATGAAGAAATTATAGAAGAAGTAAGTAAAGTAAAGTATCTAGGACACTATATTTCATGTGATCGCTCAGATGATGAGGATATGGGTCGTCAGCGAAGGCAACTTTACATGCAGGGAAATTCAATATTAAGAAAATTTCATATGTGCACATGGGATACAAAAATAACATTGTTCAACTCCTACTGCTCACCAATGTATACAGCACAACTATGGTGGAACTATAAGAAAATGACAGTGAATAGACTAAGTATCTCATATCACAATATCATGAAAATGTTTCTGGGGCTCTCAAAATATGAGAGTACAAGTACGCTATGTGCCTATATGAACTTACACTGTTACAAATCACTCATTAGAAAGCTAACATATAAATTCATTCAGCGCCTTAACACTTCTGAGAACAGGATCATTAAAATGCTACAAACTCCAAGCATAGTGTACACCTCCAGGATCCAGGCACACTGGAGGAAGTTGCTCTATATTTAACCTTAAGTAATGATTTCAGGTCTGCTACTCTACAGAATTAGCATACCGGTACTGATCCTCATAGTGCAGTACAGTACCGATATTCTTATACTGTACTGTAGCAACATACTGTACCGGAAGCTAAATGATGTGAGGCATGGTACTGTACACAATTAGGACAGTGGTTTTGGTAACACAGTAGTTTGATGACCACTGTTTTTGGTTGAGGCAGTGCTGTGAACTACATGATAGCAAGCTGGGTATTATTTAATTTCTTTTTATTTTATGTAGCCTATGTACAGTAGCTTATATATATTTATATATATTTATGTTACTGTAAGGTATATATGGACCCCAGTATGGTCCCCTCTGTACTGTGTGAGTCTGAAATAAAGTATTATTATTATTATTATTATTATAGTTTCTTTCCTACAAAACAAGCTATCGTGCGCTTTTAAGTTACCAATTTATAATCCACTATCAAATCGGGCAGCTAAATATGTTACCGGCTATATTTCTTATTAGACCAGTGACAGGAAATCAATCAATGTGAATCAGAATGTCATAGAACACAGAGGCAGCAAATTAAATACGTGGAGATGCAGGAAATTCGAAAAAGATGATGACAAAAAAAATTACAACACTGCCTTTTCCACGGGCGACTGTTTAGGTCGTCAGCTGACCGCGGCGGGGATATACGTACACAGTGTTGCCAAGGTCTTCTTTTGTTCGCACCATTGGGCTAGTTAGGATTCGTTCAGAAGCGTAGATTTGCGAGTTTCCATTTCAAACTATATTATATTCTTGATTTACAGTGTGATGGGGTGGATAGCCTCTGAAGTATTATCCTAACTAACTAACATTTAGGAAAGCGGAATTGGGCTGGTTCTATATACTATTAAAGTTGTAGAGGTATCGAGTGTTGAGTAGCCTATAGCTATGCTACATTTCATACAAACGTTCATCATGGCTTTCTGTTGGTTGTACTATACATGTATGGTAGCCTATGTGGTGGTGACTGCATAGCCTAATAAAGTGTTTGTTTGTGAGGGGAGATTGGGACATTGATGCAGATTTGATGAGTGCATGATTGTGATAATAATGTATGTGGTATTTCATTAATATTTAAATGATGTGCCACGTAGGCCACTACTCATACAGTAGGCTATATGGGACTAGGCCTAGTTATATTTGGGGAACTCATAGTATCATGCATGCATGGTTATTAACCTCTGAAGTGCACATGGGGGTAATTGGAAACGTCCCCCTGTGCTGACGTATTAGAGGTGTTTCCGTCACTAAAATATTCATTGTGCCATTAATAGCATTAATACTTATCCATATGCGCCTATTATGGGTTGATTATAAAGGTATTAACCTGAAACAACAATAAAACGAGTGAAAACAGCGTTTGGATGGTCAAAATCGGAGATATAGCCCGCGAGTTGTATAATGTATGGGTGAGGCAATCTGCTTTCCCGCCAATTTCCCCCAAGGCCACTGAGACACAGTCGATCGATACTCTCTCTCTCTCTCTTGCACTCGCTTGCTATCAGTGATGACCACACCCTCCAATCGGATTTCTAATGTTAGCACGAAAATATACCTCAGAATAAGGGAATAACAGGGAAAATAGGTGATAACTGAAGGAGAGGAGGAAAGTGGGGAAGGAGGGGAGGTAGAGGACTGAGATTTTGCATGGCCCAGGGGCCAAAAAAAAAATAAAAATAAAAAAAAAAAATATAATTTTTTTTTTTTTTTTCGATGTCAAAAGTTGATTTTTGTTTTCTCTGACTCTTAAGAGTCTCCCCGCAGTGCGCCGGGGGAACTCTTAAGAGTCTCCCCGCAGCTCCCGGGTTAAAGATAAACATATCAGAAAATGTGTGTGATAGGATTAAAATAGCTGAAATTGTCTGTTGTGCGGTATTAAGTGATTGGGCTACTTTTGGGCGAGTTTGGAGATGTGATGTGCGCTGGCAACCTTGGAATACACACACACACACGCACGACACAATCTATAACTAAAAATTTTACCTTTATTAACTCCCTCCGACATATTATGTTCCAATAAGTCCAAGGAGGCGCTTGACAAGTATTTTGGGTCTTGAATTTGGCTCATGAGTGTTGTCGAAGCCTTACATTTTTCGCGATTTCCATCCACCAGAATGCTGTTTATTGTGATGTATCATATATCAATGGAAAGAGGAATATTTATAGTACATGATAAAATAAAAAAAAATGTAAATAAATCGAAATATGAAAGTGTAAATGAGTCCGGAATACAATTATTTCCCATGCAATTGTCTTCACACCGTCCTAGCTCTAAATTGTGAGTGATGACCATATATTTTGTTTGCTCAAATAATAGTATTTTGTCTCCTCTTTCCAAATCTGGAAACAGAAATTGTTTATCTTCAATAATTCTCAAGCAGTGACCGAAAAAAAAAAATATATGATTTTGATTTATATGGTTTATAACATTTTCAATTTATTTCGTTGCTACGAAGTGTATGGTTTTAAATTTAGGCTGTATGAATACGGCAAATAATGCTGATGAGTATAAAACAAACTAGAAGTTCCTAGGACAAATACATTTTGCGCTATGAATATTTGAAATGAAGAGCCAAAATGCGAATATTTACGCTTCACCCATCTCTGTTCCGGCGATGCTAGCCGGGTTCCGAGCTGTTCCCCACCTCGTGGTTGCGTTATTTGCTCGGATACGTATATAACTGTATATATCACCGGAATCGGAAAATTGTGCTCTTTCCAATGGTGAAAACAAAAATAATATAGCATAATTGGTTCGCGAGCTATGCACAATTGTTTCCATGCAGTGACCGAAAAAAAAAAATCTGATTTTGATTGATATGGTTTATAACATTTTCGATTTATTTCGTTGCTACGAAGTGTATGGTTTTAATTTTAGGCTGAATGAATACGGCAAATAATGCTAATGAGTATAAAATAAACTAGAAGTTCCTAGGACAAATACTTTTTGCGCTATGAATATTTGAAATGAAGAGCCAAAATGCGAATATTTACGCTTCACCCGTCTCTGTTCCGGCGATGCTAGCCGGGTTCAGAGCTGTTCCCCACCTCGTGGTTGCGTTATTTGGTCGGATACGTATATAACTGTATATATCACCGGAATCGGAAAATTGTGCTCTTTCCAATGGTGAAAACAAAAATAATATAGAGTAATTGGTTCATGAGCTATGCGCAATTGTTTCCATGCATTGTTATTGTTATGAAAATATATGAGAATGTTTATACAGTTGTATATCTTTGCCACAATATACACCCTTTCCAACGAGAAGGGAAATGGCTCCTGGGTTGACACTGAAAAAACAAAATAAGAAAGCCAGGTAATCTTCAGGTAATAAATTCAGAAATAATTCTATTGTACACGTAAATAAAATAAGTATATATATATATATATATATATATATATATATATATATATATATATACAGTATATATATATATATATATATATATAATACAGTATATATATGTAGACAGTATATATATATATATATATATATATATATATATATATATATATATATATATATATATAAATTATATATATACAAGGTGTCAAACAAAATATAAAGAATGGTAAATGATAATGGTAATGTATGTGTGTGGATATATTTATATATATTATATATAGTATATATATATATATTAATATATATATATATATATATATATATATATATATATATGGTGTCAAACCAGAGAAATATGTGCAAATTTCCAAGCCACCCAAAGAGGTACTACACTGGACTCGTTATTTTTTTAGAGTGGTTTCCCCAGGAGGCCTATATCCACTGTAGTGCAAAATGTAGTAGAAATTGATTTTTATTTTTTTTTATTTTTTTTATGATGATGATGATGATGATGATGGTCATGATGATGGGTGAATGAAGGTGGGCCCCGAACCTCGGAAGTGATGATTGAATGAATGAATGAATTATATGGGGGAGGGGGTATAATGGGGGAAGAGGGGGAGGGGTGGATAATGGGGGAGGGAGGGGGCCTAACTTAGATAAAATACATAAATACGAATATATATATATATATATATATTTATATATATATATATATATATATTATATCAATCTACGATTAGAAAATAAAATAAAATACAAATAAAAAATAACCCTGCCCCCCACCCCCCCAAAAAAAAAATATATATATAATATATATATATATATTTATATATATATATATATATATATGGGGGAGGGGGAGGGGGGGGAGGGGAGGGGGGAGGGAGGTATAATGGGGGAGGGAGGGGGGTATAATGGGGGGCGAGGGAGGGGGAGAGGGCATAACATAGATAAATACATAAACACAAATTATATTATATATATATATATATATATATATATATATATATATATATATATATATATTATATCAATCTACAATTAGAAGAATAAAATAAAAATAAAAAATAAACCTCCCCCACCCAAAAAAAAAATAAATACAAAAAAAATTATATATATATATATATATATATATATTATATCTGGGGGGAGGGGGGGAGGGAGGTATAATGGGGGGGGAGGAAGGGGGAGGGGGGGAGGGAGGGGAGGGGGGGGAGGGGAGGGGGGGGGAGGGGAGGGAGGTATAATGGGGGGGAGGGAGGGGGAGGGGGCATAACATAGATAATACATAAACACGAATTATATTATATATATATATATATTTATATATATATATATATATATATATATATATATATATATATATATATATATCTATATATATATATTATATATATATATATATATATATATATTATATCAATCTACAATTAGAAAATAAAATAAAAATAAAAAATAACCCTCCCCGGGGAGGGGGAAGGGGAGGGGGATGGAGGGGAGGGGGGGGGAGGGGAGGGGGCATAACATAGATAAATACATAAACACGAATTTATCAATCTACAATTAGAAAAATAAAATAAAAATAAAAAATAACCCTCCCCCACCCAAAAAAAAAAAAAAAAAAAAAAAAAAAAAATATATATATATATATATATGGGGGGAGGGGGGGAGGGGAGGGGGGGAGGGAGGTATAATGGGGGGAGGGAGGGGGAGGGGGAGGGAGGGGAGGGAGGGGGAGGGGGCATAACATAGATAAATACATAAACACGAATTATATTATATATATATATATATATATATATATATATATCTACAATTAGAAAAATAAAATAAAAATAAAAATAAAAAAAAAAAAAAAAGAATAAAAAATATATATATATATATATATATGGGGGGAGGGGGGGAGGGAGGGGAGGGAGGGGGGAGGGGGGGGGGGAGGGGGGGATGGAGGGAGGTAGGGGGGGAGGGAGGGAGGGGAGGGGGGGGAGGGGGGAGGTGGGAGGGAGGGGGGGAGGGAGGGGGAGGGGGCATAACATAGATAAATACATAACACGAATTATATTATTAGATTATATATAATATATATTATATAATTATATATATATATATATTATATATATATATATAATTATATATAATAAGAGTTTGTGGTGGGGGACATTTATGTTGGGTATAATAATAAATAATAATAAATAATAAATAATAATAATAATAATATTAATAATAATAATAAATTATAATATAATAAAGCAAAAATATAAATGAAATACAAATATAAATACTGTTTTATGGGTGATCCCATACACAGGAATAACAGGTACAATAATAAATAATAATAATACAAATAATAAAATAGGCCTAAACACAAAAATAATAAAAATAATAAAATTGTGGTGGTGGTGGTGGAGATGGTGGTGGTGTTGGTGGAGATGGTGGTGGTGTTGACACAAATTGGGTTGGGTTCATTTTCTGACCTGGCCCACGGTCAGAAAAGGGACCCTACCCTATTGGTGTCAACACCACCACCATCTCCACCAACACCACCACCATCTCCACCAACACCACCACCCACCACCACCACCACCACCACCACCACCCCGACCATCACCACCACCACCATCATCACCACCACCATCACCACCACCACCACCATCTCCACCACCACCACCACCACCACCACCACCATCTCCACCACCACCACCACCACCACCACCAAAATGTTGACTGTACTTACTCACACTGCTGAGATTCCCTCGTGGCCACCAAGCCGTATATGTAGAGTGCTTTTGCCCATAAAAAACTTACCTCCCAAGCACTTTCCACCAATAAATTATCGAGCAAAAATGCAAGCACTTTCCACCACTAAATTATCGAGCAAAAATGCACAGGGCTGAGGGAGCATGGCGACATATGCTCGACCAGTAATGAAAGTTTTTTCACTAAGAAACACTAATACAAGGTAAGATACACTACTTGAACAGATAAATAGCAATATAATTGACTGATATTTATATGAAAGTGTTCCACAAACAAGCAAAACGTTTGGCAAAAAGCATGGCCCCTCCCTCCACCACCTTGGTCACGTAGCCTACACCAGAGAATGCTCGATCAGTAATAAAAGTGTTTTCACTATAAACACTTATACAAGTAAAATACACTACTTCAAGTGATAAATAGCAATATAATTGACTCAATATGGTATGAAAGTGATCCACAAACAAGCGAAACCATGGTCCCTCGTGGAGCCCACCTTGGTCACGTACACCAGACTAGCAAAACACTTCACTAACATGGTTTTATACCCTAAATAAGAATAACACAATAATCCATCGATAACCCAACGATATAGCACTTCGTTTGGGTTATATTAGGGCGGTAATACCAGCCAGGCTGGGCAAAATGGAGGCCCCTTGGTTTAAAGGGCTGCACACACCCACCTACTAGGCTGGCTGATGGGAAGAAACTGACTCTCTCTACCACCGCGGGGCCCTCACAGGGACGCTAGGGGGTTGCTAGATTTTTCCACATGTACATCTAACTTATCGGACTTACCAGCCAAAAAACCGGCTCAATTGCGTCATAAACTTATTTTCTAGCAATATAATAAGTCCATATGACGCGATCGCGTCATATGAGTTTTTGGTTCACTCTACCATATGACTCGATCGCGTCATATATGTCTGGGAGAGTTAAGACTATAATCCACATTATATTAAGATTTCCATCGTGAGAAACAAATATCTACCACCATTACTGCTAATGTGCACATAGATGCACAACTAATGTCAAATTTAACAAAGTAAGTTAAGTGGGGAAGAGACGTTTACTGTCCGAGAAGTTTCGTATAATGACTATTATGGGTAGCGAACACTGGCATCAATTTATTATGCGCTTACCAGATCTGAAACTAGTTTATAATTGTATAATCTAATATCCAGTAAAGTGGCTAATGACGATTATTTTATAAGTTCATCTCTATGAACTTAGAGATGAACTGGGGCCCTGGGGGTTAGGGAATAGAATATGCCCCACGTGCCTTCTGCGTGTCGTAAGAGGCGACTAAAGAGGTTGGGTCGGTGGGCTTGCGACCCCCACCCGGAAAAAATATCTAAGCAAAAAAAAACGAACGAACAGCCTCGGATGCGGACGGAACCAACGTTGACGAACCACGACCGACTAAGGACATGCCTTCGGACATTCTGAGAATGGCTACGTGGAATGTTAGTGGCATGAATGATGGCACAAAAGAGAGAGAGGTTCTGGAAGTGTTAGTGAATGCCAGGCTGGATGTATGTGGAATGACAGAGACCAAATGGAAAGGTTCAGATGTGCGAGAGTGGGAGTGTGGAATGGGTGTGTGTGCTGGAGTGAGTGAAGGAACAGCGAGAGAAGGTGCATGTTTGTTTGTAAGTAGCAAATGGAAGGAATGTGTAAGAGAGTATGGGTCTGTGGGTTCAAGGATTGTGTGGGTGAGAATGAAAGTAGGAATACAAACGTGGGTGATTGTATGCGTGTATGCCCCGACAGAGGATATACTTGAAAGAAAGAAAGAGGAGTTCTGGATGAATGTGGAGGCGTGCCTGGAGAAGTTTGACAAGAACGAAAGAATATTTCTGATTGGGGATATGAATGGTAAGGTGGGTGATAGGAAAGTTGAGGGAGTGGTGGGAGGGTGGGGGGTACCATCAGAGGTGAATGGGAATGGTAGTGCACTTGTGGACGTATGTGTGGGGAGGAGGCTGTGGATAGCCAACACCTTCTTCCGACACAGAATGATCCACAGGTACACGTGGAAACGGATGTTGATGATGAAGGATAAGACAGTGGTGGAACGAAAGTCATTGATTGATTATGTATGTGTGGATGAACGAATGAAGAAATCTGTGATGGATGCTAGGGTGTATAGGGGTATTGGAGGGGGTCTGTCTGATCATTATGTAGTGGTAGCTAAGGTTAGGATACAAAAGAAGTGGGTGAGGAGAGCGGGAGGGAGGCGAGAGGAGGGGGTGGAATGGTGAGGAGGGTGGAGAGGTTGCAGGAGGAGGAAGTCAGGGAGGAGTACAGGAGAGCAGTGGAAAGACGACTAGGTGGGTTCGACCTGGAAGTTATGGAGGAAGTGGAGGAGATGAGCAAGGTGTTTAAGGATGAGATCTGTGCAGCATGTGAGGAGGTGTGTGGAGTGAGGAGAAGAGGGAGGGGAGTGAAAGGTACAGCATGGTGGACAGAAGAGGTAAGAATAGCTGTGGAAGAAAAGAAGAAGAAAGCATATAGAGAGTGGTTGGGTAGTAGAGGGAATGAAGATTCCGAGAGACAGAAACGAGAGAGGTACGTGGAGAGTAAGAGGGTGGTGAAGAGAGTAGTGAAGGAAAGTAAGAGAAGAGTAGATGAGGAATTTGGAAGGAATCTGAGTGTAAAATGGAGGGAGAGTAAGAAACTGTTCTGGAAAGAAGTCAAGAAAGTTAGGGAAGGTAGCAAGGGAAACAGTAAGGGTGTGAAAGATAAGAATGGGAGAATGCTAGCCGAGAAGCAAGAGAGAGTCGAAAGATGGAGGGAGTACTTCAATGAGTTGCTAAATGAAAGGAATGAAGAGCCAGCAAACATAGCTGGATATGGTATGGGAGGGAGAAGAAGAGAAGTAGTGGAGGAGGAGGTGGGGATCAGGAGGTCAGAAGTGTGGGAAGCCATGAAAAGAGTGAAGTTGGGGAAAGCACCAGGAACAGATGGAGTGTGTGGGGAAATGTTGAGGTATGGTGGTGAGATAGTGATAGAATGGGTATGGAAAATGTGCAAACTAGCATGGGAGAAGGGGAGTGCACCCGATGACTGGAAGACTGGCATAATAGTCCCCCTATATAAGGGCAAAGGGGAAAGAGGAGTGTGTGGTAACCACCGAGGAATATGTCTTCTAAGCGTAGTAGGGAAGGTATACAGTAGGGTAGTGATTGAGAGAGTGAGAGTCAGAACGGAGAAATGGATAGGCGACGAGCAGGGAGGTTTTAGGAAGGGAAGAGGATGTGTAGATCAGATTTTTACCCTGAATTGTGTTGTGGAGAAGTATCTGGAGAAGAAACAAAAGGTATATGTTGCCTTTATGGACTTGGAGAAGGCCTATGACAGAGTGGATAGAGAAGGTTTGTGGAAAGTACTTAGAATATACGGAGTAGAGGGCAAGTTGCTGAAAGCAGTGAAGAGCATGTATGAGGGTGCAAAGGCGGCAGTACGTGTGGAGAGTGAGCAGAGCGAGTTCTTTGACCTGAATGTTGGTTTGAAACAGGGGTGTGTGATGTCCCCGTGGTTGTTTACTGTATATATGGATGGAGTTATGAAAGAAATACTATCAAGAGCAGTGGATGTTGGTGTATCGCTGAAAAGGGAGGGAATTGAGTGGAAGCTACCTATACTGCTGTTTGCGGATGATACAGTTCTGATGAGTGATAATGAATGGGAGTTGCAGGGTCTGGTAAATGAGTTTGGAACAGTGTGCGAAAAACGGAATTTGAAGGTAAATACGGGGAAGAGCAAGGTTATGATCTTCGAAAGGGGTGAAGTCACAGAGTGTGAGGTGAAGCTGAACGGTCAGGCTATGGAGATCGTCAACTCTTTTAAGTATCTGGGCAGTGTGTTGAGTAAAGATGGGACTATGGATGAAGAGGTGCGGGAGAGGGTACAACAGGGGAAGAGGGTTGTAGGAACGCTAAAAGCAGTAACAAGAAATAGGGTGATCAGTATGGAAGTGAAGAAGTCCTTGCATGACAGTGTGGTAATCCCGACACTGACTTACGGAAGCGAAGCATGGACGTTGGTTGAGAGACTCAGACCAAGAGTGAGAGCAGTGGAAATGAATTACTTAAGGAGTGCGTGCGGAGTTACATGGAGGGATAGACAGACTAATGAGGAAGTAAGAAGGAGGTGTGGTGTGGAGGTAGATGTGCTGGAAAGTGTGAAAAGGAACAACTTGAGATGGTTCGGCCATATGGAACGTATGGAAAGCGAGAGAATGACTAAGAGGGTGTACGAGAGCGAGGTGGAGGGACAGAGGGGGAGAGGTAGACCGAATATGAGGTGGAAGGATGGAGTGAGGAACTACATGAACGAAGGCGGTGCTGGTTGGGGGGAGGGGCGTCGACTGACTGGGGACAGAGGTGCATGGGGGCGGTTCGTTCGTGGCCACCCCTTCGGGGATCACGGCGTCAGGCAATAGATAGATAGATAGATAGATCTCGAGTTTTTATACATATCATTTTAATTTTAGGACATGGCTACCTATCTATTAAAATATTAACAAGAATATTTTTCGAATGACTGCCATGTGTTTTTATGGGCCTAATCAAATATGTTTTATTAATCATAAATACTTTGTATATTGGACAATGTACTGAATAGAATGTTAGAGTAATATGTCTGTAACATTCATGACTATAGAAATCCAGTGATATTTTGATGACTGAGATTTTAAAAATTCAATTCACTCGATGGCAACAAATTTAGGTTGGTGTGAACCAAAGGCGGGAAAAATAGCAGACGAATTTTGTATTGTCCCCCATTAGGGTTGGGTGTGAAGGGGATCTGCCTTGTGTGAGCCAATCGACTTTCTGTAGACTCCCATTTTCTTTTATTCTTATGTATGACAGCTATTTCTATATTTTGCTAAATATTACTTTTATTGTAGTCGATATGTTATGATGTGACAATGTTAATGAATATTTATATAAGTACAGTAGTGGTTAGGGCTACTTGAACACCTCTTAACCCCATTATATCCAGGGCGGTACAATATTGTACTGCCCTCGGTACTTTAACCCTTAATTAGCGGCTCACCACATAAGTCGTATTTAATAAAGCTGGACTATGTGGCGGCGCTCGACATAGGTCGAGTGGCAATTTCAGCACGTAATGTTGCTGAGAGAGAGAGACAAGTGGTGGCAGGAGACTAGCGAGCGTATGACTGCGCCAGACCACCGCGGCGAACCTACTGACACGAATCACAGCTCCCTCCTCCCTCTCTCACTCGCTACATACTGAATTATATGGGGAAAGTACCGAATTACATGCTTTTTGCACTCGCGTTGCACGGTTATTGCAAGAAAACTAGCCATGATAAAAGGATCGTTATGGTGTCATTCGAAAGCTCTGTTTATGCCCTTTCAGGGATAGGTACTTGTTTTACGTTCTGGGTCTTATTTAGGCATGAAAATGATCACGTAAACAGCCCTATTTTGGCTAAAAACACCCCGCTGGGCGGTACATATAAATAAACCGCATAGGCCGCTCTTAAGGTGTTAAGCCAATATAATATGTCATTTTTAAATAAAGCACAATGTTACAAATAATCCTGATCAAGACACTGGGAACACAACAAATAATGATTTTAAGCAAAACAACAGTGAGTTCAATCAGCCTGTTCTCTAATATTAACGATTTGTATCGTGAAAGGCGCTGAACATAAAGAAACCATACGATATGAAGTGAGACATTTGGCATAAAGGTTACACTCACCTGTAAGGTTGGACTGTGATTCCAGATGTACGATGAGATATAATTGTGAATTTTGTTATTCCCTTCATATCAATCTATCACTTTCTCTCCTATCATTGATCTTTACTTATTCCCTTAGTCTATGTCTCGATTCAGCCACCCCCAGCTATGGGTTATGTGCCTGAGTGTATACATACATACATACATCTGTAGGCCTACATACATAATATTATGGAATGAGATCATTAAATATGCGGAGAGAGAGAGTGAAAAGTGACCATTTATAGTTTATTTACGTTGTGCATGAATGTAAATTTAAATGATAATGATAAATAAAACAAGAACTATTTGAAACAATTTAACTGTCTAAGGAGAACTGGCAACACCCTCCTCCTCAAATCTTGGGACGAAAGATGCCAGAATCGCAAAATTTTCATTGTTTACTCATTGCTTTTCAAGTAAAACCATAATTAATGGGAATAACATATTGTACTCTGGATGCTTATTTAATCTAGACAGATACTATGTGAATAAATATTGATAACTTGTTATACTAGGTGACTTACTTCTTCTATTTACCAGAGAGAGAGATAAACAAACGAGAGGCAGGCAGGCTCCTCACCCAGAGAGAGAGAGAGAGAGAGACAGACTGGCTCCTCCCCTTGTGGGTGACGTCACTGCCACTGCGGCCTCTGATTGGTCCTAATTTCCCCTATGATATATACTAGTCTCGACTTCGGAAATATGCCTCCCGGACGCAACTTAACACATAAAAATATACAAGCCTTTGAAGTCTGTCTCGTCTCCCCACCACACTGCTCGTGTTTCCCAGCTAGAAATGTACTAGTTTGAATTATCAAATCCCCGTCTTATATATCGTTCCCTGGACCTAGCTAACCAATCAGGAGGAAGGAAGCAGGTGCCGGGACCAGTAAGAAGGCAGGAAACACGTCGACCAGTTACAGGTGAGAAGCAGGTGAACGAGGCCCGTGAGTGGTTGGGGGCAGTATAGTGGAGCAGATAACTGCAAATTTCAGGAGAATCGTTCAAATGGTGATGCAAGCATGAAATTTGGTACATGTACCCTTGAAGGTCCATTCTTCTCAGATATACCGCTGGCCACGCGAAAATCCAAGATGGCGGTCATTTTTCAAGATGGCTGCCATGCCTGACCATATATTGCTTAATTTTGTTTTAATTATTACCTGGTGAACATTTTAAGAGAAAACTGTTTCTTGCTAACCAGATTAATGAGAAGCACTGTTTTAATCATTGTCATAGTCTATAATTGGAATTTTAGAATGGCATCCAAGATGGCGTCCATTAATTTCATATGTTCATATCTAAGCAACTACTGAACATATATACATGATTTTTGGTGTGCACATACATTCTTTGGGTCAGATAATCCAATGGAGCCATTTTCACATTTGTTAGTAAGGACTGAGGCAGTGATGAGATCTTGCAAATATAATAGAGTGATGTCAACACACAACCAGGGCACACTGGTAACATCGCTGCTGTGCAACTCAGCATGGGGTTCAGTGTCAGCTTATTTTACTGTACTATACTATAAGTTGTAGTGTAGTTTAATTTAGTGTCCCAAATGCTTTCTAACAGCCCCATATCAATTAGCTACTAGACAGTAGTTGGTAGTTAGTAGATAGAGTTAGATAGCCGCACCTGAATTGACAGGTTGTGCCAGCGCGGGAGAGCCGAGCCAAGGGTAAGGGGGCTATACATGACTTGCTCATGTACTTACCTGGATGGTGTACAGATCACACGGGACTTAAATGGCACTGGATGAATGATCGGGCTAGGTGTAGGTCACCCGAACCTAGTTGTATCCCATAAAGTAATGTGTGTGTAATTTCGTTAAGGTGGTAAAAGGATAAACCCTCGGCCTTAATCAGAAAGCAAAATGGCAGATTCAAAATCAATTTTTCCCATAAGACAAACTGACTGGTCAAAATGTTGTCTTTGCCAGAAAGACAAAATAGGTGAAGATTTAACATCAACTAGAACCCATTATTCCCTTGAACATGACGGTTATGCCATGCTGGCTACCAACATACCGATGTTTCATGAAATCCAGGAAATGCCATTGATCGTGGATCCAACAAGGCTTGATGAAGGTGACAGCATAGATGCCACTTTGAGAAGAAATCAGGCAAAATACCATGTCAACTGCCGGTTGTTGTTTAACAACAGCAAGCTGAATCGCGCAAGGAAACACCGATCTAATCGTTAAAGTAGTGAGTCTGAAGACAATCATGCAAAGTAACGTCGAACTAGCTATGATGGTCAAACTTGTATTTTTTGTGAGAAAGTGGCACCTGCATCTGATCTCAGGCAGGTAATGACCATGAACCTTAACAAGAGGATACAAGAGTGTGCAGAGGCACTTAACGATGGCAAGCTTCTTGCTAAATTGAGTGGTGGAGATGCTATTGCATAGGAGCTAAAGTACCACAGAGTGTGTCTCAGGGAAAGGTCCCACCTGAGAAACCTTGAGAAAAGCTCAAGTGCCACTGATCTGGAGCCAGATGTTTATCCATTAATTTTATCAGAGCTGGTAACATACATTGTTGAAAGCAACCTATGCTCAGAAGAGCCAGTCACATTTCGCCTGGCAGATATATGCCACCTCTACCAACAGCGTCTGGCACAACTTGGTGTGGATTTACCATGTGTAAATTCCACCAGACTGAAGGATAAACTTCTGGAAGAAATTCCAGAACTTGAAGCTCATAGAAGTGGAAGAGATGTACTTCTTGCATTTCAGAAAGATGTGGGCAAAGCAATTACCCAAATTTCAGATTTTTCAGATGCACTCATCACTGCTAAAGCAGCAAAGATTCTAAGAAAATGCATGCTTGAACATCAATCAAAATTTGATGGCACATTTCCAGCTGGTTGTGTGCAAAATGCCATACCTCTCCTTCTGCTTCAGTTTGTGGGGATGGTTGAACATGGAGCTGACATCAAGTCTCAACTGAGATTTGGAGTTTCAAAGTCTGATCAGGCCATTGCCCAATTGATGCAGTTTAACTGCTACTCCCGATTCAAAGAGGGAGCTGCTACACATAGGCACTCAAAAGACAGAGAAACACCATTCCCAGTCTACATGGGACTCTCAGTCTATGTCAAAACCCGGAAAAGAAACCTGGTCGAAATGCTGCATGAGCATGGCCTCAGCATCTCATATGACAGGGTGTTGGAGGTCTCAGCTGAATTAGGAGATGCCACAGTCAACAAGTATGTCGAGGAGGGTGTGATCTGTCCACCAGTACTGCGTAAAGAGTTGTTCACCACTGCCGTGATGGACAACATCGACCACAACCCTTCCGCAACAACTGCCACAACCTCCTTCCATGGGACTAGCATTTCTGTATTTCAACATCCCACCAAGGTAAATGGTGGCCAGGAGCGTCAAAAACTCAGGCTTGGACCTGAGAAAGTCAAGGCTGTTCCAGAACTTCCTGACACATTCACAAACATTACTCCTGCATCCTTCAAAGCAAAGAACCCCCTGCCACCAAAACTTCCACTGCCAAAGCCAGCCACAGATGTCTTCGGCC
Organism: Paralithodes platypus; assembly: GCA_032716605.1. NCBI lineage: Eukaryota > Metazoa > Arthropoda > Malacostraca > Decapoda > Lithodidae > Paralithodes > Paralithodes platypus. The sequence goes on from CM064525.1 coordinate 28,719,700, forward strand.
CACAACTGGCCATGGAGTACCAGTGGCTAGAGAAAGTAATAGTGACTGAGGAAGTAGATGGTGCAGTGAACTTGACATGGTCAGCACATCATGCTTCAATGAAGGGAGGCCCAGAATTTGAAGTAAGCATTACTTCATTGCTTCCTCTTCTGCGGGACCATGCTCACTCTGTTGCTACTGTCAAACATGTGATGAAGAAAGTACAGGATGTAGTAGCTTATCTGAACCCTGGTCAGGTACCTGTTATCGCAGCTGATCAGCCAATCTATGCCCTTGCAAAACAGGTGCAGTGGCAATGGCCTGACCAATATGGAGAGGACAAGTACCTGGTCATGTTTGGAGGTCTGCACATTGAGATGGCAGCGCTAAAGTGATTGGGCACTCTCCTCAAAGACAGCGGGTGGACAGGAGCCTTGGTGGAAGCAGGTGTGGCTTCATCAGGCACTGCAGAATCTTTCCTGTCAGCTGCAAGTGTTACCAGGACACGTCAAATGCATCAGGTTACAGCATGCAGCCTGTACAAGCTCCTGAAAGCTGCATATGTGGATCACTGTGCAGAGCTACCAGATCACAAAGAAGAGACATTGAGCTTTGAGGAGTGGTGTGCCATTCGTAAAGAGCAAAGCCCACAGTTCCACTTCTGACACATGGTGCTGTCAATGGAGCTTGTCATCTTCTTGCTCATCAGGTCTTTCCGTGAAGCCAACTTTGCTCTCTATTGCCAGGCATTGAGTGAGTTAATCCCCTTCTTCTTTGCCAATAACAATACAAATTATGCCAGGTGGCTTCCAGTCCACCTGAGGGACATGCTCACTCTGGAGAGCACACACCCTGAGCTGTCTCAAAAATTCAAGAAGGGAAACTTTGTTGTCCACAAGACAAGTTGTGACTTCTCCGCAATGGCCCTTGACCAAGCCCATGAGCAGGCCAATGCCATCATCAAGGCTGATGGTGGAGCCATTGGGCTCACTGAAGACCCAGCAGCACTTAGGCGAGGGATGGTTGCTGGTCCTGAGGTAAGCCGTTTGGTGTCCCTGTATGAACAAGAGGCTCAAGCTAAAGAGTCAAGTGAACACACAGCTCACCATGAGCAAACACCGCAGGCACAGCTGACTTTCCTGGAAAGAGTCAATAGGCTGTCTCTGACTTTGCAAGAGTTGGGCAGTCCTTTCCAGGATGACAGTCAAGAGCTGTATTCTATTGACAACAAAGACATAGCTCACCCCAGCTCAGTGGAACTTCTGGAGATTCACTTGGAGAGAGGCCAAACTAAATTCCAGGACTTTTCTGAAGCCTTAGCAAATAATCCAGTTTCCTTCTATGAGTCAATCAAGAGGAACAAAACTGACTTCTTCAGGCAAGAATCTGCTCCTATTAAGCACTCAAAGCAGAAGCTTCTGAAGGAGGACTACAAGCTCTTCTCAAAGCTGTTCATCTCCTGTCAGAGCAGACAGTGTGATCTGCAGGAGTTCTTCCAGCATGAGAATCAGGCATTCCCAGCTGCACTGAGTGAGGGTGGAAGGCTGTACACTTGCCAGAAGTCTCAACTGACCTCTATCTTGGAGACTCATGTTACATCAACAGACGAAGAACCAGAGACCGATGTCCTGATTGTAGATGGGTCTGCTTTGGTCCATGTCTTGCCACCAAAGAGAGGAAAGACCTTTGAGGGCTATGCAACTCTGGACTTCCTGCCATTTATTCACAGCTATGCTACGAAGTACAAGACAATACATCTTGTCTTTGATGTGTACAACCCATCCAGCCTCAAAGCCGAGACCAGGTCTCAACGTGGCCAGGGAGGAAGACGCAAGGTGACAAACAAGAACAGCATTCCATCCAATTGGCGTAACTTCCTTAGGCAAAATGACAACAAGACGGAGTTGTTCCAGTTCCTGGCAGACAGGGTTGCCCAAATGTCTGCACCAAACTTGGTAATTGTCACAAAGGGATCTGCAGTCCTCAGCACTCATGAAACTGGTCTTCAAGGACTGGACAAGTGCTCCCATGAGGAAGCTGACAGCCACATCTTTGTGCATGCCAAATATGCTGCAGAACATGGGAGCAAAGCCGTCATGGTCAAGGCAAATGATACAGATGTTGTGGTCATTGCAGTGAGTGCCTTTCCAGCCCTTTAGAGTTTGGGGATAGAGCAGTTATGGGTGGCATTTGGTCACGGTCAGAGCCGGCGCTGGATCAGTGTGCATGGCCTGTATCACTGTATGGGGCAGGAGAAGGCTAAAGGCATGTTATTCTTTCATGCCTTCACAGGGTGTGACACTGTTTCAGCCTTCCGTAACAAGGGAAAGAAAACTGCCTGGCAGACATGGAATGTTTGTCCAGAGGCCTCCCCTGTCTTCTCCAAGCTGAGCCAGTACCCTCTTACAGTGGAAGATGGTGACCTGGAGATACTGGAGAGGTTTGTCATACTGATGTATGACAGGTCCAGCACTGCTACCACTGTGGATGAGGCCAGGCTTGACATGTTTGCCAGAAAACAGAGGCCTTATGAGGCCATTCCACCAACAAGAGCAGCTCTGCTTCAGCACACTAGACGAGCTGCCTTCCAGGCTGGATGTGTTTGGGCCCAAGCAACCCAGTGTCAACCAGAAGCAGAGAGTCCTGCTGACTGGGGATGGCAGAAGGTTGGTGAAGAATGGCACGTCTTCTGGACAGCCAACTCCCCCATAGCCAAGAGTTGCAAACAGCTGACCAAATGTGGCTGTAAATCAGACTGTCGTGGCAGGTGCAAGTGCTACAGGCTGGGTATCTCCTGTACAGCTCTGTGCACTTGCAGATGTGAGGTGTGAGTCTTTGATTCTATGGTATTTTTACTAATGTTATTTGTACTCGTACTCAATGGATATGTATAAATGGTGTGAATTAGTCCGTTTCCTACGATATAAGCTTCCTTCACTTTGTCTAGTTACTTATGACCCTGATGAGTTAATAATGTGACAAGTCTTTCTAATTCTCTGACCTCAAAAATTTAGGATTAGATGAAAAAATCATTTGTCTAGCTCTACTAATAGCCAAGATATCACAAAATTTGTCTTTAACCCCAGAAGGCCGATACACTACTCAAATAGCACGGCTTTAAATAGCCTTTAAATAGCCTGCTGATGGCTGCTATTTACTTGTATGACGTCACGGTACTTTTGCGGTAATTTTCACTGAGTTCCAATATCACCGAAACTACCGTGATGTCAACACAATGGGTTTAAGGAAATTTCACTATGGCAAAGGTGCGTAAACACGGAAAATCACGGAAAAGTTACCTCACGAAAACAAGCAATATCTCAGTAACTACTGGGCCTATGGAGCTGAATTTTTTTACGAGACAAAAGCTGAAAGTGACCTCTCTCACGTGGTTTATGACTCATTTCTCTATCTTTATTCTTTGATTAGCTATTTAGCCATAAATACTACCGAAAATCGCCATAAAAATCCGGCCTCCTCGGGTTAATGGCGGCCATCTTGGACGCCATCTTAGTTAAAGTCTAATATGCAACTGCTTTGGACAAAATTACCTTCACTTACCACGTTAGAGCCAAAAAAAAATGGATTGGACAGTATTCATGTCTTTTTTCTTTCAATTAACTGACCCATAACAGTAGGGCTCAGTCAGATGTGTCGGCCATCTTGAAAAATGATCGCCATATTGAATTTTTGCGTGGCCAGCGGTATGTGCTTTGAAAGTGAGCTTTGAAGAATACCTGTACCAAATTTCATGCTTGCATCACCATTTGAACGATTGTTTCACTTATCTGCTTCACTAGTAGGGAGAAGGGGGCTGGTTCCGTCTCGTCCGGTAGTTTGCCCCTCCACGTCCACACAAACTTGGCTGGTTTCTCTCTCTCTCTCCTCTCTATCTCTCTCGTAAGCAAGGTGAGTTGTTGCCACGAGGTAATTGTAAAGTCACGTTCAACAGGTTGGTCTGGCCACATGACATCCGGTCGGTACGGATGTTACAATATATATACACATATACTGTACACATACATATATATATATATATATATATATATATACATACATATATACACATACTGTACAGTGTACACACATACACATACATATTTTTTTTTTTTTCATATCACCCCAGCCCTCTGTAGATATAGGTCAAGCCTTCCCTTGAAAGCGTTTATTGTGTCGCTCTCCACCACTCTCACTGGTAGTGTATTCCACTCTGTCGCCACACTGTAGGTGAAGAAACTCTTTGTGACATCTAGGTTTGCCTTTTTGGTTTTTAATTTTATTCCATTTCCGCGAGTTTGAGTATTATTGTTTAATGTGAATAGTGCATTTACATCGACTTTGTCGAAACCTTTTCGTATCTTAAAGCACTCAATAAGCTGACCCCTCAACCTCCTCTTTTTTAATGAGAACAGGTTCAATCGTTTAAGTCTTTCTTCATATGGTTTATTTCTTAATGAGGGTATCATCTTCGTCGCTCTACGCTGTACTGACTCGAGTCTTACAATGTCCTTGATCAGATAAGGTGACCAGAACTGCACACCATATTCAAGGTGGGGTCTCACCATACTTTTGAACAGTGGCACTATTACGTTCTCATGTTTATATGTAAATTTTCATTTAATAAAGCCCAATGCTATGTTTGCCTTATTTGCAGCTGCTATACATTGGTCGGAAGGTTTTAGGTTTTCAGATATTAGTACCCCTAGGTCTTTTACTACCGTCGCGGTTTTTATTTGTTTGCCATTCATTTCGTATTTGTATTTCATATTTCTGCTACCAACCTGCAGCACCTGACATTTATCGACATTGAAGGGCATCTGCCATTATTTCGACCACCCTGATATCTTGTTTAAATCAGATTGCAACGCATTTCTATCTTCTTCGTTCAGGACTGTATTTCCTATTTTTGTATCGTCGGCGAATTTGGAAATGGTGTTGTTTACCCCTACATCAATATCGTTAATGTAAATGAGAAACAGGACCGGTCCAAGGACTGAACCCTGTGGAACTCCACTAGTGACAGGCTCCCACTCCGATTCCACTCCATTTATCACCACTCTCTGTCTTCTGTCTGTAAGCCAATGTTGTATCCAAGAATGAATTTCACCTTTGATACCTATCCTCTCGAGTTTAGCCAATAGTTTTCGGTGTGGCACCTTGTCGAAAGCTTTTTGAAAGTCCAAGAAGATTATATCTAGTGATTTTGTCATGTCATTATATGTGAATAGTTTGTTATAAAATTCAATCAAATTTGTTAGGCATGACTTATTTGATCTAAAGCCATGTTGACTATTTTTTATTAGGTTGTTTGATTCGACGTAATCTACTATCTTATCTCTAAGGATTTTTTCCATGATTTTTCCTACAATTGAAGTTAGACTAATTGGTCTGTAATTACTTGCTTTGGCCTTGCTACCCTTCTTGTATATTGGCATAATGTTCGCATCTTTCCAATCACTCGGTACAATCCCCTGTAGTAATGATAAGTTAAATAGTTGTGTCAGGGGTTTTGCTATTTCGTCCTTAACATTCTTATTTATTTTCGGGTGGAGCATGTCGGGTCCCGGGGTCTTATTTACATTTAAATTACTCAATTTGCTTTGTACTTCGCTAACACTGATGGTGAAATCTCCTATCACATGAGTTGAGGTGTTATTTTCAGGGGTATGATCGATAACTTCTGTGAAAACTGAACCAAAATATTTGTTAAGCATATTTGCCGTGTTTGTGTCACCTGTTATCGTCTGGCCATCTTCTATTAGCGGTCCGATTCCGCTTTTGATGTTTATTTTTATTTACGTAACTGTAGAATTTTTGGGGGTTTGTGGCACTCTCTCTGGCAATAGTCATTTCGTAATTTTGTTTGTTCGCCCTAATTATTTTTTTCACTTCCCTTCTACTATTTTTGTACAAGTTTTTAATTACTTCAGTGTTTGTGTTATTTTTTACAAGTTTGTGGAGTTGATTCCTTTTCCTTATTGCCTTGCCAATGTCTCTACTGTACCAAGGGGGCATACTTGATTTCGTATTACGTTTTGGTTTCATGGGTACAAATTGTTTATGCGCTTCTGTAATTGTAGACTTAAAATGTCCCCATAGTTCATTTACTTTGTTTATATTTATGAGGTTTGAGTGTATGTTTGATAGCGATTCCTTAAGTCCGTCATAATTTGCGTTTTTAAAGTCCGAAACCATTCCTGTTGTTTTTACTGTGGAATATTTGCTTATAACGTTGATTCTTAACACCTTATTAGCGGGCTAGGCGGTCTAGCGGATCGTAGCGCCCAGCGGGGTGTTTTTACCCTAAATAGGGTTGTTTACGTGATCATGTTCATGCCTAAATAAGACCCAGAGCGTAAAACAAGTATCTATCCCTCAAAGGGCGTAAACAGAGCTTTCCAATGACATCCGAACCATCCTTGTACGACCGCTGGTTCTCTTGCAACGATCGTGCAACACGAGTGCAAAAACGCTGTAATTAGGTAATTTCCCTACATAATTCCCTGTGTAGCGAGTGAAAGAGGGGAGGGAAGGGTGGTTTTCACTTCAGTTGGTCCACCGCGGTGGTGGGCGGCGGTCATAGCCTTACTACGCTCCTCACACCGCTCAGCTCTCTCTCTCAGCAACATTACGTGCTGAAAATGGCGCACGACATAAGTTGTGAACCGCCAGTTAGTCCAAATTGATTTCACACGACATAAGTTGCGCGCCGCCAATTAAGGGTTAAGATTTTATGATCGGACGTTGCCAGATGTTCACCTACATCCAGGTTTGATAATATATTTTCTTAGGTAGTGATTACGAGGTCTAATATATTCCTGTCTCGCGTCGGCTGTTTTACGTGTTGAGTCAAAAAATTGTCCTGGATGAAGCTTGTCATTAGGCGTGACTCAGCATTTTTTCCGGTCAGAGTATTCCAGTCAATGAGGGGGAGGTTATAGTCACCTAGTAAAACTGTTTCGTCGGAATTAATTCCTTAAGGAATTAAGGAATTAAGGAGAGCGAGAGCAAGAGAGAGAGAGAGGGAGAGTTACAAGGAATAGTTAGTATCTCAAAGACCTCGCGGCTATTCATGGGAGTAATTCGAAGTGTCAAGAGAGCGACTGTGTAGTACACTACACTCATTGCAAAGTGCGCAAAACACTATCTGCTAACTAAAACATATTTCATATGTGAAAAAGTGTCAACGCTTAATTTTGTGCTGAACCTTCCAGCCATCGTTGTGTTGACATTGAGGCTAAGCATTTTGCTATGATGCACATTGTCAAACCCTATAAGTATTATATAAAAAATCATTAGGTTAACTTAACATTTTATACGTTTCCATCAAAGAGATCATGAGTTCACAACCAACCCTAATAGCTCACACTCAAATTGAGTGAATATACTTTGCAGCCCAAGTTGTTTGGACTATTATTTTGTAGTCGCTCTATATCTTTGCTGGTGAAAAAAAAAACTATACAGTATATGGTAATAGTGGCCATATAAGTGCGTTGCAGATATATCTCCCTATTTCTATACTTATATTGCCTCTTAATTTAGCCTCTTAATTTCAGAACTTTTGTGTCTACTTCAATGCAATACTTGGCCACAGCATAGCTTACCCAAAATCACTTCCTGTTTTTGTCACTCTTCAGATTATGTTAATTTAACAAATACTGAATGTGTTTTGTTTTGTTATAATATTTACTCTATAATAGTAAACAAATACATACAAGATAATTCTAGTTTAACCCTCTCACTCTCGCTTAAGTTAAGGGAGTAACACTCGCTTTTTAAGGACCCCCTTCTCCCTCATGTTTAGCATATTAGTTTTGAGGTTTTAAGACGTTCGTTCCGTTAGTTTGGCAATTTTGAGACATTTCGCCTAATTTTGTATTCAATATTAAGACCTTTCGTGCCGTTTAGGTGTCGATTTTTTTCCTAGCGAGCGTAAGCAAGCCTCTAATTATAGATGGAATCGGCCTTCGGCTGGGACATTTTTCTACCGAAAAATGTACAATTTTATCTTGAAAGTGGGTCTAGGGGAGTTTTTCTAAGCTTGATGGACGTCTAGCAACGAAACTAAAAAATAATTAAATATATGAATATACAGCCCAAAAAACAAGTACTACCCCCTTAAAACCCCTTCCTGACCGAGTATGTATTTTGTGTTATAACAGCTTTGTTTAGAAGATTTTATGCAGCTTAGGAGGAAACCGTGGTAGAAATAAATGGTAATCGAGATAGTTTGAAGCCTTATAATTGTTACATGTTCTCCCTAAGATGGATAACATCGTCTAATAATATCCAGATTATAATGCCAAGAACAACTCGGTACTAAAGAGGTTAATGTGTAAGCAATTACCACTATTGTTCACTCTCAAGCGCTATTTGCTGTACCGCGAGACGTTGCATGTATGTTATCCCTGTTTTAACCCACAACAATCGTGCAATGTATTATACGGTCAAGGATATAGCAAGACCCATACTATTATAAAAACGGAATAAATACCCATTATATCAAATTATCACATTGAAAATGGACATATAAGACATATTTAATAGTTTTGTTATATTCTGAGCAATTAACGTTTATATATATATACTGTATACCGGTATATACAGTATATATATATATATATTTTTTCTTCTATATTCCAACTACTCCCTCTTGGGCATAGGCTGATAGCCTTTACACTCTACCGCTGAACACGGTGAGGCCCGTGAGGTCTTGTTCCAGTCTAGGGAGTGAGACATGCGAAGCACCCCGGCTCGAAGCAATCCCATCTCTGAAGCCGCCTCGCCTCTGCGCTTCACAGTCTCATCCCCCAGACTCGGACCCTCACTCTCAGAACGCCACCTATTGAGCAATTAACTCACTAGGCATTGCCCCCTGTAGCATATTTTTGAATATGGGAATATTCATACAATGCTATTTTAATCAGGGAACAATGAGGGTATTTTTCGGCATTTCGGAGTGCTTCGGTAATGCACTGATACTAGGTACAGCACAGATTCCATCCCAATAATATCTTCCCATTGACATATTGGGATTCGAACCCGGGTCCATTGGATTACGAGTCCAGTGGCAAGACCACTCCACCACACCTCCCCTTCTTATATATATATATATATATATATATATATATATATTCTTACATACGGAGCCCTGTATGTTTATTTAAGGGTTAGAATTAAGAGTTGAAGGAGTGCCAAACTACCCAGGCGGCGAAGCAGACCAGCGAGCGAACCAGCGAGGGGGAAACCAGCTCGTCCGCATTCCAGCAAACAAGCCTTCACACCTGCGTGGTCATAGGGGACCCTGCAAACTATAAAGCTATTAGATTAATCAATAACCCTGCAATCACACAGGACCTTCCTACATTATCCATACGAAGAAACGTTGCATCCTTTGCATTATTCTACAGATATTTTCACAGCAATTGTTCCGAGGAACTTGCTTCAATTGTGCCGCCTCTCCACATCTTTCCCCGTAGAACTAGGGCAGCTGAGAGCGCCCATGAATTTACACTTTCTCCTCCACAGAACTTCTGCTTATCAGAATTAATTTATCCCCAGAGCTACTACTCTTTGGAATTCACTTCCCTCGAATTGCTTTCCACAAACTTACAGTCTACAAATGTTTAAATCCAGTTGTTACAAACATTTTATAAATGGAGGATGCCTTTAGGCACATGGACCTTTTTGTTTTATCTGTGTTTTTCCTTCCTCCGTGCATTGTCTCTTTAAAAAAAAAAAAAAAAAAAAAAAAATTTGATGACCCGACGCTATGACGATGATTCGACGCCAGGAGACTCCATTGGACCACGCACCTCTTACGCAACTAGAGGAGCTGTGATTGGGGCGCGCACCAGCCCCCGCCTCCTGATTCGTTCCTACACCATCATTGCATAGTATATAAGACCCGAGTAGTGGGCATTCAAATCAGTCTCATTTGGAGTTGGGAAGGTGAACTTGCAGCTGGAGGAAGACGGGGTGAAGTATTATAATGGGATTGTGACTGTCAGTCAGATTATATAAGTGTGTGTTAAGTGTTTTCGGTGTAAACACTTACGTTATGTTGGTTAGTGAGATAATTTATGTGATTGGGAATTAACGTTAACGCTACTATTATGTACTTAACTATTTTAGTTTACTAACTTGTGGACTAAAGTAGCTCTTTAAGTAATTGGGTTATGATGAAAGTAATACTATTGTTTTATATTAATACTTACGAGTTCTTTCATTTTCTTTTAATTAAGCTTACGTTGCTGGTAAGAACAAGTACGGTGATACTATTGTCTCATATTAGTAATATCGCCTTAGACTAACATGGCTGTTTTAATGTTACTTCTAGTGATTTCCTAAGCTGAAGAAAATTCTTTTAGCTTCAAAATATTATTTTTGCTTTTCATATTATTTGAGTGAGACCTGAATCGAATCTATGAAGCGATCCTGTAACTTAATTTACTCATAATCAAACCTCAATGTTACGTGGTTAAGAAATACATTTAACTAATTATTAAATATATATATAACTTTTTATGTGACTTTGATATTAATCCTGATAATAATAATATAATACTATTAACGTAAAACAAGAACCAAGAATAATAACTACATTAAATATAAATAAAAGGACATATAAGAAAACTAGCTATTCATTTCAAAAAGGGTAAGAGACAGAAATATTCTTACCTTAATATTTATCTTTCAAGACTTGATATATAATTAATAGTCCTTCTTTAGATATAACTTATTCGGTTCATAACCATAGCCTACTAAGCTTCGGTTAAATAATAATTCTTTATAAATACTACATGACTTTAATTAGTTTCAGTATTTTTCATAATTAAAGAGTATCAGTCAATAAAGGATACCAAGTCCTAAGATCCAAAAGGAAAGGAAGCAACAACAGGAAATAATTTTATTAGATTTTACTTTTGTTTTGCCTTCAGCTGACTGATACCTTAATATACATCTCTGTGCTATCTAGATTCATCAAGTTAACCACTTGAGGATCAAGATACGTAACAATATATATATAGTATACTGTATATCCCAAATACACGTGAGCCACTAAATGTTTCTAATCTCTCAGTGGGGTTCGAACCGCCGACCGTCAGGACGATAGCCGACGCTTTAATCAACTGCCGTGGTGTAGTTGATTAAAGCGTCGGCTATCGTCCTGACGGTCGGCGGTTCGAACTCCACTGAGAGATTAGAAACTTATATATATACTGTATATATATATATATATATATATATATATATATATATATATATATATATATTATATATATATATCAGCAATAATCAATGTTTGATATCTGACAATATCCAAAGGCAACCCAATGTTTGAAATCCTACTAATTAGAAACGTTGTCCCTTCTTGCTGGAAGTTTGCTCTCATTCAACTTGTCCCAAAGAAGGATGACTGTTGTCAACCTTCCAGCTATCGTCCAATTGCTCTCATCTCTTGTATCTTTTTTTTTTTTTTATTTACTATTCTTGCTTCCAAATTTCTTAAGCATTTCTCTTCTCATAATCTACTCTCAGATGGCCAGTATGGCTTCCTTTAGGGTCGCTATACTGGTGATTTTTTCTTCATATCTTGCTAACTCTTGGTCATCCTCCTTTCGGGACTTCGGTGAGACTTTTCTATTGCACTAGACATATCGAAGGCATTCAATAGAGTCTGGCACAAATCTGTAATATCTAAACTACCCTCCTTCGGTCTCTATCCCTCCATATGTGCCTTTGCCTCTAATTTCCTTTCCGGCCTTTCCATATCTGCAGTTGTGGACGGCCATCGCTCACTTCCTCATCCTATCAACTCCGGTGTTCCTCAGGGCTCTGTCCTATCACCCATTCTCTTGCTAATATTAATTATTAATTGTGATCGTTTATTCAACCTTTAACTGTGTTGGTGGTGTAATGGTTTAGATGCTTATGGGTGTGGTGTCCCGAGTTCGAATCCCGGGAGGACCATATGCTTTCAGTTTATTCAAGTGCATTGGGGTTTGTATTGATGATTAATGTTAAGAACGAGGTGTTACTTACTTCTATAGATTAAGGAACTAATGTATAGCGAAGCCGATCCTTAGTGATCTTGGCCCCATTCTTTGTTCTTTCCACTCACTAAAACATTACGCTTTCGATAATGCAGTTGGGTCGAGTACATGATTAGATTGATATCCAAAATTCGATAATGGATATTAATCGTGATCGTGTATTCAACCTTTAACTGTCTTGGTGGTGTAATGGTTTAGATACTTATGTTCTGGGTGTGGTGTCCCGAGTTCGAATCCCGGGAGGACCATACACTTTCATAAGTTTATTCAAGTGCATTGGATTTGTAATTGATGATTAATGTTAAGAACGGGGTGTTACTTAATTCTATAGGTTCAGGAACTAATGTATAGCGAGGCCGATCCTTAGTGATCTTGGCCCCATTCATTGTTCTTTCTACTCAATAAAACATTACGCTTTCCATAATGCAGTTGGGTCGAGTACATGATTAGATTGATATCCAAAATTCGAAAATGGATAGTAATCTATCTATCTATTGCCTGACGCCGTGATCCCCGAAGGGGTGGCCACGAACGAAACGCCCCCATGCACCTCTGTCCCCAGTCAGTCGACGCCCCTCCTCCCAACCAGCACCGCCATCATCCATATACTTCCTCACTCCATCCTTCCACCTCTCTTTCGGTCTGCCTCTCCCTCTCTGTCCTTCCACCTCGCTCTCGTACACCTTCTTAGTCATTCTCTCGCTTCCCATGCGTTCCATATGGCCGAACTATCTCAAGTTGTTCCTTTTCACACTTTCCAGCACATCTACCTCTACACCACACCTCCTTCTTACTTCCTCATTCGTCTGTCTATCCCTCCATGTAACTCCGCACGCACTTCTCAAGTAACTAATTTCCGCCCCTCTCACTCTTGGTCTTAGTTTCTTCTCAAACGTCCATGCTTCGCTTCCGTAAGTCAGTGTCGGGATTACCACACTGTCATGCAAGGACTTCTTCACTTCCATACTGAAAACCCTATTTCTTGTTACTGCTTTCAGCGTTCCTACAACCCTCTTCCCCTGCTGTACCCTCTCCCGCACTTCTTCATCCATAGTCCCATCTTTACTCAACACACTGCCCAGATACTTAAAAGAGCTGACGATCTCCATAGCCTGACCGTTCAACTTCACCCCTTTCGAAGACCATAACTTTACTCTTCCCCGCATTTACCTTCAAATTCCGTTTTTCGTTTTTCGCACACTGTTCCAAACTCATTTGGAACGATATTAATCGTGATCGTGTATTCAACCTTTAACTGTGTTGGTTGTGTAATGGTTTAGATACTTATGTTCTGGGTGTGGTGTCCCGAGTTCGAATCCCGGGAGGACCATATGCTTTCATTAGTTTATTCAAGTGCATTGGGGTTTGTAATTGATGATTAATGTTAAGAACGGGATGTTATTTATTTCATAAATTAACTTCTCAACTGTACCTCCAGTCCCATCCATTCACACGCCACACGACTCTACCTTACACTACTCAATTAGTTTTCCAGAACGCCCCAGCCAGTAATCCCTCGAAAACAAACGTATTGAAGCCATACATCACTTATCTTCTAGTCTAACTACTATTTCCAATTGGGCCAGAGAAAACCTTGTTGCCTTTAATGCTTCCAAAACCCAATTTCTCCATCTTACTACCCGTCAGGAACTCCCAGAGGACTATCCCTTATACTTCAACAATACAAAAATCAATCCTTCATCTTCTCTCAATATTATTGGTCTTTTTTTCTTCTGTTCTCTCTTGGAAGAACCATATTACCAGTCTTGCTAAGGTGGCCTCCCAGAAGCTGGGTGTGCTCAACCGCCTCAAGGGGTTCTTTACCCCTGCACAGCTTCTTGCTCTGTATAGGGGCACAGTGCGTCCTTGTATTGAGCATTGTGCACATGTGTGGGGAGGATCCTCTTACACAGCACTCCTAGACAAAGTAGAAAGGAAAGCCTTTCGTATCATTATCTCCCATCCACTCACCAACGCTCTACAATCTCTCTCTCTCTGTTTGCCGCAATGTTGCATCTCTCTCGCTATTCTATCGCTCCTGCAATAATCAGTGTTCCTCAGAGCTCTCTCAGTGTATACCACCTCCTCATCGTTGGTTACGTAGTACACGTCTTGCAACACAATCCCACCTCTACGCTTTGCAACTCTCCAACCCAAGATTGAAACGTTAATATCAGTCTTTCTTCTATTCAACAGCTGATCTCTGAAACTCTCTCCCAGAATCAGTCTTTCCCTCTTCCTATGACTTAAATTTCTTCAAACTCCGTGTGTCCAGACATTTTGGCTCGAACGTCCCTTGATCTAGGCCCTGTCAATCTTTCAACTTTGGGGGAGGCACTCGCTACAGGCAGTTCTGCCTTTTGTCTCCCTCACTCACATAGATAACAAAAAAAGGTGTAACTTATTTATATATGGAAACATAGAACACAACAAAAGGTATACTCGTGTAAAGAGTAGCACATACAATATAAAAGACATAACGTGAGAGCTGGGTATTACGGTAATTTGTGTATTGCCCCCATGAATTAACCATTAGTGCCGCACATAATGTAATTTGGCTGGTCTCTGTCGTATGTGAGTGTGTCTGTGTTTGTGTGCGTGCGTCTGTGTTTGTCTATTTTTGTGTGTGAGTGCTTATGTGTGTGTGTGTGTGAGTGAGTGAGTGTGTCTGTGTTGGTGTGTGTGTGTGTGTGTGTGTCTATTTTTGTGTGTAAGTGTTATGTGAGTTCGTGTGTGTGTGTGTGTCAATTTTTGTGCGTGAGTGTTTATGTGTGAGTGTTTCTGTGTGTGAGTATGTGCTTGAGTGAGTGTATCTGTGTGTGTGTGTGCTTTTAATTGTGTATGATTGCTTTCCTGAATATAACTGTGTTGATAGCGTAATGGTGAGTGCGCTGTATTTCTGTGTGAGTATCCTAGGTTCGAGTCCTGGGAGTGCCACACGTGTTCATTGATTCAATTAATTTGGTATATTTGTAAGTTACTTTGTGGGTTGGTGATATTACTAATTTATATGCGAGGCTTTGTGCATGAATATGTACTGTACACTTGCTCCAACACTTATATGTGCAATCATTGTGTGAAGCAATATGAGACACAGACCGATAATTAATGGCATAGGAGAGCTGATCCCCCCGTAGGTTGGTAGTCCTGTATTACTTTGGATGCCATAATTATGTTGACATATTTTGATATATCCTGGGATTCGTCATATGTAATTCATATATTGTAAATAGTGTCGTGAAGTTACTCAACATTATATATCTTCAAATAATAATTAATAAATGTGTGTGTAACGTAAAACTACTACTGTATAATGACTTGTGAGAGTTTAACCTTATGTTTTGGTACTGGCCTTTATCATCCAACTATCTTTTATCACCCATTCTCATCCTTATTATCATGTTACATGTCTTTCAGCATGGATGCTTTAACATGCTTGATGGGGTTGAGATTTGGAGATGTGGGTGGGTGTGGCAGAATAGTTATATGGGGATGTCGGGTAAATCATTCCCTAACCACTCGACACATATGGATATGGCTATGATCCTGCAGGAGATAAAAAGATTCTCCAACAGGAAAATGCATTGCCTCAACGTATAGTAGGAGAAGCCACTCAAAAATTTATATATACTTATCTAATGCTAATGTCGGACAGGTTGGGAGAGAGGTATCCTGACCAGGATTCGAACCCACTCACCCCAGGGATATTTGGGAGAGCTGGGCACCGTAACCACTCGGCCATGGGCGGATATAAGGGAAGCAACCTTAGTTCTTACTTGGAGAACCAGGTTATAGTATCGTGGAGGACTGTGCCTTCGAACATGTGATGAATTTTGTAGATTTCAACCATGACTATTTTACATATTCCCCCTCGCCAACTCGGCTAAGTGATACGATTTTAATCATCCTGGTACTCTTATGGAACCTCACTGAATGAAAAATATATAATGCTAATGTCGGACACGTTGGAAGAGAGGTATCCTGAACAAGATGCGAGCCCACTCACCCCAGGTATATTTGGGAGAGCTGGGCATCGTAAACACTCGCCTTGGCCATGAGTGGATAATATACGAGAAGCAATCTTAATGTTTATTTGAAGAACCAGGTTATAGTCTTGTGGATCCTGGTCTGTAAACCTCCCTGCCAACCTGTCTGACATTAGTATTAGATATTTGTCATTTAGAGAGGTTCCATAATAGTACCAGGACAATTAAAATCGTATCACTTAGCCGAGTTGGCGGCAGGGGGGGGGGGGGGGGGGATCTGAAAAATAGTCATGATTGAAGTCTAAAAAAACTCACCACGTGTTTGAAGGCATAGTCCTCCACGAGACCATAACCTGGTTCTTCGAATAAGAACTAAGGTTGCTTACCATAATATGGAAAGCAAACTTAGTTCTTATTGGAAGTGGATATATTATATCCGCTCATGGCCGAGTGGTTACGGTGCCCAACTCTCCCAAATATACCTGGGGTGAGTGGGTTAGAATCCTGGTCAGGATACCTCTCTCCCGTCAAAATACTTGTGGCTGGTAAACCTGCCCTCGCCAACATTAACCAGTTCACCGACACCTTCAGCGTGCATCCATCCGAACAGACTTGCATTGACCCTACTACTACTGTCGCGTGCCACCACATTCCTTGCCTCGAACTTATGACCATATAATAGTATAATATTATATAACATTATATATAAAAATGTAGCATATCAATATATATATATTTAGCATTATTGAATATGAACTACTATTTAATATAAAAAGCTCTACGCAATATCGATTTTTGTTTACAAACATTCATGGAAATCTTCTAACGACTACAAACCTGCTATTGACTACTCGCCATACCAATGGTCCTTATTGGAACCATCGGTGGAAAATGTTTTCTCGTTAAAAAACACTACTTTGTCCCATAAACCAATCATCCTTGTCAGCATACTCAAGTGCGTATCCCATTATGGCCTCCATGTGGCGCTCACTCAGCATCACGAGGGTCCACCGTGTCCATCCCATAAACACCAGCGTGATGCAATATACCACCTGCTCAATCGGGACATTAGCTTTAAGGTTTAATTAACAACACCGTTCATTGTGGTGATGAAAGGGTCCTCTGTTATTGTGCAAGCTGGTGGGATGTTATTTGGTCAGTTTTCAGGATTTAGGTATCGCACGTACTCCTTCAATCGACGTCAGCACACCTGCGTACTTAACCATATATAATTCATACACCAATTTCAGAATTTATGTTACATATTATTGAACTTGGATCATCAGTCAACATTGCTTATTAACCAATCAGTTATTAACTATAATTAATTCAATAGTGTTGTATTGCAGACCTAATTTCTTCGTCTAAAAACAAACTAGAATAACACACAAATTACTAAAAAAAAATATATAGTTATAGAACATGATTTGCAAAATGTTGTACATGTGAATTACTTCGTATCGTAGAAACTGAACACATTTAAGTGTGATTAAAACAGTGTAGGTTTGATCGATGGACGATATATATATATATATATGTATATATATATACTGTATATATATTTATATATATACAGTATATATATATATATATATATATATATATATATATATATATATATATATATATATATACCGGTATATATAATATATATATATACGGTATATATATATATACACAGAGAGAGAGAGAGAGAGAGAGAGAGAGAGAGAGAGAGAGAGAGAGAGAGAGAGAGAGAGAGAGAGAGAGAGAGAGAGAGAGAGAGAGAGAGAGAGAGAGAGACGAAGAAAATTTCATAAATACACGTGGGACACATGCATAAATATTGTTATCCTCCCTCATTATCGAGCCACGGAAGGTTCGGATGCGAATCCATGATTAAACCACTCCACCACGGCATGATACAAATTAGTTAACCATATTCTATATATATTGTGTTTAACACTCATCATGTGACATGATACTTGATGAGCGTTGAGGTGTTGCCAAATAATCATGTTCCTGTTTGCTTTGGTTTTCATATTCATCATTCGATTAGCTCCCCAGTATAGGAGAGTAATTTGCTTCCATTTGCTCACTCTCTCTCTCTATATATATATACTGTATATATATATATATATATAATATATAATTATATATTATATATACTGTATATACTGTATATAAATACTGTATGTATATACTGTATATATATATATTATTTTATTTTATTGTCTAAGAGTAATGACATATAAGATTAATATATATATAAATTCACATACCTCTATTCTAATACCTCTATTTTCTATGAGATCGTTTCAAGTTTCCAGTAATTTTTGTATTTATTTGTTATGAATATTTTTCAATAATTATCAATATTCTTCATAATATGCATTAAATATTCCATTTATGTGTACCTTGAAACAATATATATTTTTCAAGATTTCTGTTCACTGTAGTAAAATCAATATTTATTAGTGGCCCCTCCATCATTGACGATATGCCTATTAATATAATAGCCTCCTTTCAAGTGCCCGTGGGTAGCCAGTTTGAAACTCCCGCCGCGGGGAATCAGGAGTACTACATCATAAGTGTAACGCTACTTCTCTTATGGAATCGTCTTATGATTGGGTACACACTACGAAAAAACTTTGTAAAAAAAAAAAGAGAAAAATTAAACTCAAAACTTGTTTTGCTATAGCTTTCTATCTCGTGGATTTCTTGCGCGTGGATTCTAGCCCAGACCATGGCAAGAGAGATGCCATTCCGCCTTCTCTTCCCCACGTCCATCCCAGTAGGACGTGCGTGCCTGTGCTCTGCCACATTCTTCGTTCGCTCGCTTCTAGTGAGTCCTTGCTCATTTGTATTTATCTGAGTTGTATTGAACAGGTTTAGACTAGCTAAGCACAGGCTGCCCCATTGGTATGCCCGCAGGGAAGTGTTTAAAATAGGGTACTATTTTGCAGGCGCCTACAATCTTCCAGGATCAGCGTCGCATGTGTTTTTTGTTTTTGTTTTCTGCGCCTTAGATTTGCAATCAGCTACTAGTTAGGAGGCTCATCTACTCGCAGGATTAGGCTTCTGGCCATCTATTCGAGGCAGTTGCTTTTGTATTATTATAGCAGACGCCCTGGTCTAAGAGTTGTCACGCGTGGTGTGGGACTTTCCATGGTTCGAGCCTGCTTTGCCCCTCTCACGGGGTCCCCACGCCAGTTGTCGCAGGAGTGTCTTCAGGAGGTAAGGTAAACTACAAGCTGTACGATTACTACAAGCCTCGTGGCCAGCCTCATTAGGGGTCTCCGTAGGGTATAGGGGTTGATATTATTAATAAATATTAATTTTATTCTATTATAACCCTAGAAATATCCCTTGTTTATATGTGTATATGTATATTGGACACGTAAACAGGGAGTCAGGAGACGTCCTGATGGTGGTGTGGGGTGTTTTGGGGAGGTCTGACTTTCACATACTAGTCGACCTTCCCAATATTTTTGGCTCTTTGCCTTCCGGCGTTCTTTCTACGTACTGACGCCTAACCTCGCCTTGCACATGAAAGGATTGAGCCAAAATATCCCGGCGTGGTATGCAGTATCACGAACCTCCCGGCGGAAAATGCTAAATTCCTAAGGGAGTAATCTCGGCCTGCCGAGCGAACTCGCCCAAACTGATAGCCTAGCACAGCATGACTTTCCTCGCCCGGCGCTAACAGTAATGTACTTTCTTGGCACGGCGCTAATAGTCTAGTGGGGTTATTTCTATAGTAGACAATAGTCAACATAGTATTAACAGAATAATTGGGTCAATGACATTTTGTCACAGGTAAGCAGTTCAAGAGGAAATTAAGTTTTCCGAAGGCAAGTCAAGCGGAAGGTTAGAGTAGCAGTGGGCTATAGCTAATTTTCCGGCAGACTTGAAGGATAGGATGTTTTAACACCTCCCAGGTTATCCTTATGTGCATTGATTCCTGGAAATTTCTATTTCCAGATTTCATCATTCCAGTAGCAGCTGCAGGCAGCAGATGAGGAAGACGATCACGGCGGAGGGGGGGGGGGGTTAGCTCCATCATGCCTCGCTTTTCTTTGTGCGCTACACTTAACTGTCCTCTTCTCCCGGTCTTTGCCCATAAACATTGTATCAGATGTGTAAAGTGCCTCGACAGATCTAGAGGACTTTGGCTGTCTAAGAAATGCACGGTTTGCTCAGAACTCCGGTCAAACGTGTTTGAGAAAAAGCACCTTTCATACCTGGTAGCCCTTCAAGAAATTAAAACTAGCTTTAATATCTACGCAAAAGATGTGGCCCATAAGGCATTGATGTGTGATGACGAAACATTGTGGGAACACTTAGTAATTAAATCTCCACTGTCTAAAGCAACGTCAACTAGGTCGACTCCCAAATCTAAAACTAAAACTAAAGCTTTGTCTAAGGAATTAGTTAGTAGCGAGAGTAGCGACGATGAGGCACCCCCCCCCCCCCCCCCCCCCCCCGACTGCCACAAACGAGGACGATCACCTTCGCCGAGGACCAAGTCAAGGTCCAGGTCAAAATCACCTCATAGGCGAGACCGCCATTCTTCAGTGGAATCAACGGCTAAGTCTAGTAAAAGAAAGCGGGAAGAATCTGTAACTTCGACCCCTAAGTCAGTGAGTGGACATAAAAGTTCCCGCACGGATGAGACGTCGTCTCGGCGCCATCCTACGTCGGCGCCGTGGCCACTTTCCTCCGCCTCTGCCTCCGTGTCTGTCCAATCAGGAAACTCGGAAGCGGGGACTGAGGAGACCGAGTCAAATCCCAGGGATGGGCTGAAGGAATTTGCTATACCTAAGATAAATCTTGCCGCACCACGAACGGGTCCACCAATAGTGTCACAACGGGTGCTGGCGGAACAATATAGGGGTTATACACCATGTCCCGTCCAACATTATGACATATCACAGGCTAGTATTATACAGAACTCCCAACCTCCCGCCGTGCCTAACAGAAGTGTTTGGAGACAATTAGAGCCGTCACAAGCACAAATTGGTTTTCAGGGTCAAGACAAACTTGAGGAGCGATGATATTCCCTCCTCAGTCCCAGACTTAGTGTGGCCATTAAATGAGCCAGTAGTGTCACAAAGGCAGTAAACGCCGGAGGTTGAGGAGGCACCGGAGTTTGTGGATGTCCCAGAGGAGGTAGAAGATGTACAAATATCCTCAGGACAACCAGTGAACAAGGAAGGCTCTGAGGCGAGTTCAGAGTCTTCCCGGGGATCTCAAAGTAAATATGTAACTACAGATGACCTTCAGGATATCTTGCATAAAGTAATGAGACAGTATCATATCCCTAGTTCTCAGGTCCCTCCTACTACGGAACCGGTAGCTCCTCCAATTGAATCAACAGTAAGGCCCTTACAACCTACCGCATTTCAATCTAATACTGCCATACCCCCTCTTAACGTCAACCAAATGACCACGACGGCGAGTGACATAACAATGTCCGCCGCCTTAACAACTACGAATGTCCGAGTTATCGCTTATATCACACCTCCTCCCCTAGACAAAATCTCACATAGAAAAGGCCCTATGCCGCTTCTATATGGGCCTGACTGCTCATGGGTTCCGGCTATAGCCAAGAACATTCACATGGCACAGACAACAATATCGGGGGAGATTCCAGTCCCGAGTGACTGGACCATAGAGGTGAGCAAAAGCAAGAAATTAAGGGCTAAGGATATGCAAGGTAGGCTACTAGATGTTACTATTAAGGCTATACCCAATGTTTATAACCCGGATTTCTTTGTATATTCGTCAACCCCGGCTTTGCCCCCTGCCTCATCTGCAAGACTATTTGCAGACTGGACAAAATCTTACGGCGTCAATGACACGAAAGCTCTGAACGCGTTAACGCCGGAATTGGATACAATTCTGGCGCTAGACCAAACACACAGTCCAGTGTTGCAGGTGGGGCAGATGGGTGTGGGTTCGTGGAGGGACTGGGAAGCTGAGGCGCAACAGTTTGCAGCTACCATTACCACAAAATGATCCCACCAAATTCCTCAGGAAACCCACTCTTGGTTCTCACTCCCTATAAATAAGGCGGAAGGGGTGTCCCAAGCTCTCTTTGATTTTATTTCGGCCCCCAAGCTTGCTCTCTATGTGTTAAGGGAACCTTTCTTGACTCCTTCCCCAGCCCACTTGGATAGAGACTTTAAACTAAGAAACAAAGCCTATAGACTTTTTTCCCAATATATTGTAAGCCGCCAAATAGCCCAGTCCCTCACACGGACTATCTCAGCTATTGAAAATAAAAAATGTAAAGCAGGCCACGGAATTAACACGGCGGCTGCTCTTACAAAATTAAATCCAGTCCCTAGGTGACATCAGAATAGCCTGGCTGTGCGAGCACGCCAGGACTTAAGGGTGTTTATGGTTGAGAAATTACCGGAAGACATTGGTCGCCGGGTGACTCTTTCCCCTGTCTTGACTGCCTCTCTCTTAGATTTAGATACATGGAGAGCAGTGTACAATTTGGTAGGTAGCTTGCCGCAGAGTACCTCCCAGCCTAAGAAAGACTCGTTCAAGAAGCCATACTCTAAACAAAAGAGTGGAGGCAAGCCTTATGCTAACATTGCTAAACAGTCATTTCAGGACCCCCGTCCTTCCCCACAGCAGGGAGGTACTCAGCAAAAGCAGAAACAAGGTAAGCCTCACAGTAAGTGGAACAAGAATAAGTCACAACACAAGCCAAATCAGGGGACGACATCTGCCAAAACTAGCCAACCGTCTACCTCTGCCCCAACACCCACAAAAAACTAGTCAATCAAACTCTCTCTCACCCGGGGCCTATCGCAGGCGAGTTGAACTCGAGTGTAGTTCTACCAGACAACCCCAGTCTAGTGACAGGGGTCGTTTCAAGCATGTCACAGGGCCTGGCCCCGGCGAACATGGGCGCGGACAGTGGCATGTAAGGGAATCACCTGGCGGTGGATCCGGTGACCTCGTTTACGTCAAGCTCTAGAAGTCAACAATGTTTCTTTAGAGGTGGAGTCACTAGTCCAGGAAATGATCACCAACCATGTGATTGTCCTGGTAGATTCAACGTGCCATGTCTTTACGTCCAGACTATTTCTTGTGCCAAAGAGGGACAGTGTGCAGATGCGACCAGTAGTAGATCTCTCGTGTCTGAACACTTATATTCAAAATTCAATCTTCAGGATGCTCACAGTGAATCAAATCAGACTCACCCTCCCGGCGCTAGGCTGGATGGGTTCACTAGACCTGACAGACGCCTATTGGCATGTCCCGATCAACCGGAGGTTTCAAAAGTTCCTCGCCTTGAGGATAAGGCAAGAGACTTATGTCTTTTAGAGAATGCCTTTCTGTTTAAATTTGGCACCAAGAATATTCACAAAATTAGTCCGGCAGGCACTTATGCCAATGTTAGCTCATGGGGTCAAGGTGTTATGGTACCTAGACGACTGGCTAGTAGTGGCGGAGTCAGAGAGTTTATGCCGTATCCATGTCAACCAAGTAATAAATCATATACAAACCTTAGGGTTCAAGGTCAACCTGGTAAAGTCGAACCTTGTTCCCACACAGGTAATTCAGTATTCAGAGATAGGGCTGGTCTGGGACACAGCCAACCTTACTCTCAGTCAGAGTGTGGACAATCGAGACAGATTTCGCAGGAAATTGTTCGCTTTTCTCCACAGTCTGAACACGACGAGGAAGACGTGGGAGTCCCTGGTCGGTTCTCTCAACTGGATTCAACTAACTGTAAAGTTGGGCCGGTTGAAAGTAAAGAGATTAATCATGGAAGGCAACAAATGTTTCCCACTCTTACCGGAGGGAAAATTATGGCCTATCCCTCCATTAATTCACAACTTACTGTCGGTCTGGGCAAAGAAGGAAACATTGTACTCAATAATGACGTGGGTTTCTCCCCCACCTACGGTATGGGTAGACACAGATGCTTCAGGTACAATAGGCTGGGGATTTCAGACGAATCTAGGCCACCAAGGTCAAGGTCTATGGTCCAAAGACGAGAACTTTCATATCAACAAACAAGAACTTCTAGTCCCTTTATTTTTCCTCCAAATTCATGGCTCTTCTTTACAGGGAAAGTCAATAGCCTTTCGGATGGACAACTTGAATGCAGTCCACTGCATTCAAAAGCAAGGATCAACGAGGTCTCGCAAGTTTGCTGGAATTGTCAGAAGAGATTTTTGCTCTAGCCGAAACGTTGAGCATACATCTTTATGCATCTTACCTCCCAGGCATAGCGAACGTCTGGGCAGATGCCCTGTCCCGGAGACAGAACAGTAGTAGAATGGGAGCTCAAGCAAAACATCTTCAACAAGATGATTACAGAGCCATTCCGTCCACAAGTAGATATATTTGCGTCCGAGGGAAACCACAGACTCCCTCTCTATCTATCCAGCCGGAAAATAACCGCGGCGGGGGGTCCAAACGCATTGTCGGAGAACTAGAACAAATGGAATTCAATCTATCTTTTTCCGCCTCCAGACGCTTCACTCATATGTCAAGTAGTTCAGAAACTACGGGATTACCGGGGCTTAGTCTCGATGATCGCGCCACTATGGCCGGCCCAGGTGTGGTACCACCAGTTGAAAACGTGGTGCGAGGACCCGGTGTCACTCCCGGTCTCGTACTTCCACTTGCAGACAATTGGCAACCTAGAGACCTCGCTGACTTTTGCCTCATGGACATTCAAAATGCCAAATGGCTAGCCCAGTACGGGGAGTGTGACTAATAAATTTCTTAATCAGTATACTATGTCTACCAGGCGGCAATATCAATCCCATTGGAAATCATTTACAACCTGGATAGTCGAAACGGCGCAAACTCATCAGTTGCTTTAGTCTTTAAATATTTAGATTATTTGTTTGAGCAAAAACGCCTTTCTGTAGTTACACTAAAGAACCACTTATCTGCCATTAGAAATCCCTTTTATGACCTTACCGGTCTGACCATACCGCAGGAAGAGGAGAAAGAGTTCATGAGAGCATGTTTCAAACTACGCCCACCACTATGGCGGCTCATGCCTACCTGGTCGCTGGACAAAGCTTTATCTTTGCTTCATTCGCGCAAATATAATAATGCGCCGGACTTTGAATCATTACTAAAGAAGGCTGTGTTCCTTATGACTTTAGCGACAGGAAACAGGGTATCTGAGCTGGCGGCGATGAGCAACGCACCTAACTGCCTCAGGTTTGGGAGATTAATGAGCATCTACGGATCGCGCCATCTCCCATGTTCGTAGCTAAGAACGAACACTGTGATCATGTTTTCTCAGAATTTACGGTCCCGGCACTAAAACGCGGACATACGCATCACATTTTGTGCCCGGTCCAGGCTTTAATACAGTTTATGAGGGTGGCAAAACCCCAACAACCAGGAGCCTTATGGGTCACCAACACAGGCACTCGCGTCACAAGAAGAAGATTAGCCTCCTTACTCGTAGGAGTCATTAGGGAAAGTAATCCGGCGTAGTGGGCAGAGCCCACAACATCAGAAAGTGGGCTGTCTCTCTTAGATTCTTACAAAATTATTTGATTGAGGACATAGCTAACACTAATTTGTGGGCTTCAAATCATACATTCCTGACACGATACCTATCGGTGGCCCTGGATAAACCATAGCTAGCATGTGTAGCTTTACGACAGAGGGTCTCATGAGTTATTGTGCTATTAGTTTCCAAAATATTTTCTATGTAAAGATACCTATAATATTTGCAACTATACAGTATAGTCAATATATACAAATTATATAACATGTACAAATAAGTTTAAGGACAAAAGATATGTTAATCAGGGACAGGTTTTTGTTTTCCTGACAACAAGTTATGAATCTCGAGATGAGAATCAATTGTATGAATCTCGAGGTGAGAATCTTATCAAATATAAAGCAGATCTTCTTCGAAGTAAGCACTGCTTTCTAACCTTTTATATTTTTATAAATTGTATGTAAACAATAAAGAATCAAATTTGCTGTGCAATTCTTTTTCTCTACCTATGGTATTGTTAGTGGTTTGATATTGTAACGAATGTCCCCCTCCAGTCTTGAGATATCAGGCATATCTTCAATGATGGAGGGGCCACTAATAGATTATAGGTTTGATCCCCGGAGGGGAGAAGAGAAAACCTAATATATAGTAGTGGCCCCGAAATCATTGACGATGTAGGGCCCTCCCGTCCATCCCCTTCCCATTCGTTGATATCTTGAGTTTAGTCTTAATATGTCAGTGAAGGCGGAATGGCGTCTCTCTTGCCACGGTCTGGGCAAGAAATCCACGAGATGGAAAGCTATAACAAAACAAGTTATAAGTTTAATTTTTCTCTTTTATTTTTTACGAAGTTTTTTCGTAGTGCGTACCCCAATCATAAGACGATTCCATAAGAGAAGTAGCGTTACACTTATGATGTAGTACTCCTGATTCCCCGCGGCGGGAGTTTCAAACTGGCTACCCGCAGGCGCTTGAAAGGAGGCTATTATATTAATAGGCACATTGTCAATGATTTAGGGGCCACTACTAAATATTAGGTTTTCTCTTCTCCCTTCCGGGGATCAAACCTATATTTCAAGTAATTTTTAGATATTTTAAAAGAAACATATTCCAAATAGTTTTTCAAAAAATTTCTTTCTTCATGATGTCTGGTATGCAATTAGTTTTCAGATTTCCTTTTTCAATATTCTACAATATTCTAAATGCAAATGTGCTTCAATTGTTACTAATTGTATTGATTCTCCATTTGGTCAAGTAAATATCAACTATTTATATGTGCAACTCATCTAGGGGAGACAACCTTATACAAATCCGGGTGGATGTGACTCGTCAGCCTTGGTTGGCAACCTGTCTAGGGGAGTAAACCTGATACAAATCCGTACTGCTTATCTAAGGGTAAGGCAGGTTAGTGGATGGATTAGCCGAACACCACTGTAGAAAAATAGTGCTAACAAGATACACAGAGGGCCTCGGAGTCGGACGGATCCTAAATTGAGTGGTCAATCCTGTAAGTCCTTCACTAAACTGGCTCGGGTTGTCCCTCTCACAGGGAATAGGTCCGTTTGGGGGCATTCTGTGTATGGCCACCCTCGTAAGGGGAGTAAGGCGTCCGGCAATAGATAGATAGCTAGGTATGTGCCATATTAATACAGTTTCTTTACATTATAATATTTTCAATTATTAGTTTTCAAGTACAATTCTGTGCAATACATATTACATTTCTTTCATATGAATAATATGTTCTGTTATCTATCTAACCTAAGTGTCATATATGTGCCTATTATATTGACTGCCTGTTTGGTGCAAGATCATTAGGTTCTCTCATTGTCTTCAGTTCCCTAGAACTATATCATAAAAAACCTATGCCAAGAGCTCCAACAGGGGGATACACAATGTATGGGTGAACCGTATGAGTGAATGAGAATGTGTTCATAGAAGAATTGTCTACTCCCAAAGTTTAATTTTTAGTTGAAGTGGCTGTCAGAAATGAAACATTACTCGAAATATTTATGGTGGAAGGAATGATGTTGGGAGTGGGTATGGTGGTGTTCGGAATCAAATTGTTATGCGAGTAATAAAAAAATTACTGCATTTATAATGGTTTGTTATTTTCACTATCGTGAAGCTGAGAACCTGAATAAATTAACTGGGTCATCACTGGCTCGGATAATACAACAAGGATATCAATCTCTCCCGAAGTCACAGAATACATAATTTCGGTTCACACGTTTATTTCTTAGTAGTTAGGGTACATAAGTGACATAATTCAAGTGTCATCTATAAGGAAATGAGCTTGGTGGAATACTGATCACAATAATAAGCATAAATCCCTGTAAATAAATGTTCACATAATAATTGGAATAAAAATTAACTCGTGGATCAAATACATAAATAATAGTGTAATAAGTCACTAGAGAATCATAATATAAATAACACAGAGAGGTTGGTCTCAAAAACAATAAATGGTATCCTGAGTCCAAGTATGATCCATTTGACGTGAAAAACAACCAAGGGAGACAACCTCGCTTTTTTTCTCTTTCTCTCCCTCTCTCTTTGGCTTGTATCCATTCGGCACCATTCATCTTACTGTTTTAAGACTTTACCCCCATCCAGGTGTCAATATTTTCCTGGCGAGCGGTAACGAGCCAGCATATTTATATTTTTGTTTTGACAGCAAGCTAAATTTGTACATTTTTCTCCATACAATGCTGGCTCGCTATCGCTCGCCAGGAAGAAATCGACACCTGGATGGCGATAAACGTCTTAAAACAGTTGGCTGAAAGGAGCCGAATGGATACAAGCCAGAGAAAGAGAGAAAAGGAGAGAAAGATAAACAAAGCCGGTGACCCCCCTTTAAGATTAATAATACTGAAGTAATTACTTGTTGAAATATAATACATTAAGCACTGTACAATTTATAGGATAAATAATTATCTAAACTAATTACATCATTCATTTGTTGCAGGTAACGCACGTTGATTAACCCCTTCTTTACCATCGACATTATTTGTATTATATTCTGGCAACTACTAATCGATTTTATTCAGTTTAGGAAGGACCTCTAGTAATTATAAGGCTACGAACTAACTTAATCAACCCTTTTAACTACCACAGATCCTTCAAAGTTGCACAACATCGTCTAAATATAGGAAGAATATTATATACATAATGACGTTTCCGGTACAGTAGGGGTAAAGAAGTTTGACTTCTTACTAATTTAATTGCGTATTACATGGAAAGGCTGGAGGAGAGAAATGTGGACCCTAATTAAGGGAAGATGGGCTATTTGCTCATCTATGGATCTTTCTATAATGTATTTAGTTTCTTCCCTAGACATCAATCAAGCTTAAAACAAAAAACAACAACACCCCAAGACCCTCCTTCAAGACAAATTTGTAAACAATTTCGAAAAAAAAAACTCCCGGCTGAAGGCCGACTCCTCATAAATTAGAGGCTCGCTATCGCTCGCCAATGAAAAAATCGGCACCTAAATGACACAAAAAGTCTTAATATTTACAAATAAATGGGGCAAAAGGTGTTAAAATTGCCAAACTAATGAGCCGAACGTCTTATAATCTCATAACAAATGGGGATTAACACGAGGGAGAAAAGGGACCAGAGAAACGACCCATCTCCCCTTAATCCTTGAAAGAGTGTGGTGCAGTACGGATATACCAGGGTAGCATAATAGAGTGTGGTGCAGTACGGATATACCAGGGTAGCATAATAGAGTGTGGTGCAGTACGGATATACCAGGGTAGCATAATAGAGTGTGGTGCAGTACGGATATACCAGGGTAGCATAATAGAGTGTGGTGCAGTACGGATATACCAGGGTAGCATAATAGAGTGTGGTGCAGTACGGATATACCAGGGTAGCATAATAGAGTGTGGTGCAGTACGGATATACCAGGGTAGCATAATAGTTCGAGGAAGGGATGTGTACAGTGGAATAGCCAATGAGAATCTACAGTTTAAGGGAAGATGGGCCATTTTTCTGGTCCCCCTTCTTCCTCATGTTTAGCCCCATTAGTTTTCAGATTATATGACGTTGGCCCCCATTAGTTTGGCGATTTTAACCCCTTTAGCTCCATTTCGTTGTCAATTTTAAGACCTCTCGTGCCATTTAGGTGTCCATTTTTTCTTGGCGAGCGATAGCAAGCTTGTAATTATAAGAGGAACCAGCCTTCGGCGAGAATATTTTTCTACCGAAAAATGTACAAATTTATCTTGAGAGGGGTCTAGGGGGTATTTTTCTAAGATTGAGGGAGGTCTAGCGAGGAAACTAAAAAATATATAAATCAATAGACCCCCCAAAAAAAAATATATATATATAAATAAAATAAAAAGCCACAATCCCCTTAACAGAAAATTACTGAACGATCATAATATAATTGACATACATAATAGGTCATTTTCAGAAACATAGACTAACAACAACTATTTTGCAATTATTGAGGGACATTTTAGTAGAGGCAGAATGCTATGTGAAAATGATATGTGGGGAGAGGTACTACTTTCAAAATAACAGACATTCTCTAATAATGAAGCACACGAAACAGAAAGGGAAAGGTTCATGGAGAAAGGTAGATATGTGGGAACAGTAAATAAATGGAAGGCGAGAAGAATGTAGATTGATGTAGCCCTATATAATAATAGGAAATATTTTAAGTAATGAATGTATTCTAGAATACATAAATATCCATTCACATACTAATCGCTTAATACTAATTCATTGGCAAAATATTTGGCTGCACTTTCTTAATTTAGCAAATAAATGCATGCACAATTCTATACATAAAATGTTATTTAACAAGTACATTGCTAATAGTTCACAAATAAATAGATATATTTATCAATAGGAAATAAATAATAAGGTAAAGGTCTCTCTCATGATCACCTTATTCAATAGGGACTTTAGCTGGGGTAATACAAGGTTCAGCCATTTTGTAGGTGTACATTTTTTGACGCAGGAAACACAGCATAATGAATAGCGTTGCAGACTAATGAGCAAATGATCCACTCATTATGAGCCTAGTTTTATTTATTATATTATTATTAGGGGTTCGTCCCCTACGGGGAATCCCTATTGTAATTGTAAACCTGGAATTTCATCCAAGTTCTTCTTACGCGCCGGTTTCGACGCAATAACTCCAGAACCGCTTTTTGGATCGGGATCAAACTTTCTCAAGAGGTGCGTTTTTGTATTGGGCAACTTTTGATATGCTAAACATCCGGCATGGTGGCCAAAGAGGTCCGTGGCAGCCAATTTCCCGAAAAACTTGACGCTTAAATACCGTCTCTCCCACTCACAGCAAACGACTGGGCTTTGGCATACGCACTCCCCTACTAATGCTCCGTAAATTTTATAGAGAAGGTTTTGCTTTTGCACGTGGGGTTTTTTCCGGCAATCTTGAAAAAACCTCGAATTCCACTTAAAATTCCACATCTTGAAAACTACGGCGATGATCAGAGCCATGCTTGCGTAGTTGGGTGAGGCTCGCGATTCCGAACGTTTTGATACCAACAAAATATAAATGGGTGGAATAGTTTGGCCGCAGCATTGAAAACTGTCTATTCTTAAATTACTTTAAAACCGAATTCGCTACCACACACAAAGTTTACCGTCTACAGTCTATAGGCTTCCACGCATCCCCCAGTTTTGCTTAATAACATAATCTCTTTATTATTCAGTCCTATCTTTTGTTTTTTTATTTAACTCTCTCAAAACCGTTCGAGTCCCTACGAATTCCAGCAATTATTTAGCCAACCTACCTATACATACCTACCCTACCAAATAATAATGATAAATTCAAATTTATTTTTGGTGAATGACAGAGTATTGGCTAAGGTTTTTAACAATTCCTCCCTTTGCCAAATGCTTGGTTTAATAACAATGATATGGACCTTTAAAGTTTTGGCAATTGCCCTGGTGACTCGTATTTTAACCCTTCCAAAGTGTTACCACGAAATACCGCTAGATCCTTTCTCAAAAGTCGCTAGCATGTTGCTACATAGCCAAACAATGTTAGGATAATGCTGCAATTTCTAAAGAGTTTTGGTTGGTTTGTTTTGCAAATTTTACAATGTAGTATGACTAGAATGTCTGAAATTTTCAAATTATCCCTAGTAAATGTCTCTAGATATAAAATAAATGGCTGCTAGATTGAAGTAAATAGCTCTACATTTAGCGGTAATATGTAGCTTTACAACTGGCACCACTGCAACCACCACCCAGTATGTCTCCACAAAATACCGCTAAATCCTTTCTCAAAAGTCGCTAGCATGTTGCTACATAGTCAAACAATGTTGGAATAATGCTGCAATTTCTAAAGAGTTGGTTTGTTTGTTTTGCAAATTTTACAATGTAATATGACTATAATGTCTGACATTTTTAAATTATCCCTAGTAAATCTCTGTAGATATGAAAAAATGGCTGCTAAATTGAAGTAAATAGCTCTACATCTAGCGGTAATATCTAGCGACTCAACTGGCAACACTGCCTAGCCCTTCCTTCCTACTTCTTCCTCCCTCATATGTATCAACAACCACTCTAGTGAACTTTCGGTATTTAGTTTATTCAGCTTAATACTATTTATCCACATAAAATAGAAACCTATCACGATTGTTGTCTAATACAACCATAGATAATGCTATTACATATTATTTGAACATGATGTCGAATTTAGCAGTTGTGTTTACCTTGAACAGTAATTGACAGTCTGTGACAGAACCGAAAGCTTCTCTTGCCGTGTAGTACTCAAAGAAAGAAGGGGTACTTAAGCCAAGTCAGAGATGCAGAGGTAACTTTCACAATGCATTATAACCCTAGACAGACACCAATATACCACTACAAAAAAGATAGGAAAATATTATATTAGCCCTCTCACGACCATAGGACGCAGAGATTGCCAGATTAGCAATAAGAAATAGATTACTCTCACTGTTATAATTACCTCTCCAAAATTAGTTTTCTGCCCACAGCTAACTCAAAGACAACTGCAGAGGTTGAAGTAAACAAACTAAAGGTTTATAGATACCCCTGACGGTAACAAAGGCTTTAAAGTATCCCTAATAGGCTCAAAAATTGCGTCAGGATGTGAGAGGGTTAATGTCCTAGGTATTTGAAATTATGCAAATGAGTAAAATCCATTATGATATAATGATAATGGGATTGATTAGTATCTGGCAACAGTGTTGGAATATAATTTCTGAACGTATGCGAACTTCGGAGTATTTTTCCCATTAATATACACATCTATCACTATTTAAATGTAATACAACCATACACAGTGCTATTACATATTATTTGAACATAATATAGGATGCTCTTTCCTTTAAACCATTTTCTATATCTATTCACGAAAAATATAGGCCTAGCCTAGGCAGCACTACCGGTAGGTACGAATTTATCAGTTCGAATTTTGATTGAGAGTGGGATTAGGCCTAGGCCTAGCCTAGGGCTTAACATGGGATACTGTTTGGGGTTTGGGAATAGACTGAGGCTGCTTTAGGCCTAATAAGGTAAAATTAGTCAAATCGAGTCAATTGCATAGCCTAGGCCTATTAAGCAAATATTTTACCAATCTACAATAGGCCTAGTCTATTCGCTGTAAGTAGGCAAGAAATCATGACCTAGGCTATAACCTCTGTAACTAAAAAACAACTAGGCCTAGAGTGATCAAGCTAATATGTGACATTATATGTCGACCATTTGGGAAGAGTCAGTCAAGGAATAGCCTAGATGTGGAAATTTGCAGCCAATTTGCTCTAGCCCTATTTGATATACAGAGGTTAGAGGTCATTGTTGAGGCCCCCCCCCCCTCATGACATATTGTCATCATCTTATATATTGCCAGCAGGGGGCAAATAACCGAAAAAAATCGCCATCAAAATAGACGCGAACTTAACCACGACGATCGACACATGTAAACATGGCGGTGGAGCGGCGACGAAAGCTTGCCATCATGTTCCCGTCCATTTTGAATGCCGTTGGATACAATAATATGTTGAGGGGGCAAATAGGCCTAACCAAACTGGAGCTCTTATGTATAGGTATAAAGTAAAAACAATATATTTTACATAATTTATTGCATATCTTACATATTTAAACAAATATATATTAAAAATAGTTTAACCACACCACTGAGTTCCCCCAAAATACTCTAATAGGGCTGGCCTGAAGAATTAGATCAAGATGGACAACCAATCAACACATGATAGGTAGGGAAGGGCAGGTTAACAACGGCGATCGACAAATGTAAACATGACGACCGTACACTCGGAAACTACATCCATCCCCATTAGCCTAACCTAACAACCTTACCTAACCTATCCTAGTATTATGGGTGGAGGCTGCCGCCCCCTAGACCCAGTACGTTGGATACAAAACTAACCCTCACGTAACACCTAGTATATGTCCCTAGTACCCAGTACGTGGGATACCAAGCTAACCCTCACGTAACACCTAGTATATGTCCCTAGTACCTAGTATTTGGGATACAATACAAACCCTTACATAACACCTAGTATATGTCCCTAGTACCCAGTACGTGGGATACAAAACTAACCTTCACCTAGCATATGTCCCTCACTCAGTACACCTTTCACCCTCACTACCGTTCGTGAGTCTTCATACATCTTCATTATCACACGCACCAGCCACTCCTCTACGCCAAATTTTCTCCTAGCCTACTGCACAACTTCTTACTTTCAGTAGAGACGTGATTTTCCGGGCCCGTCGCAAGACCACCGTCTCAACCGAGCCGTCGCAAGATCATCACAGGACAGGAAAAACAACACAGGCTTGCTCCAAGCCAGCACACATCTTACAAATATATAGGCTAGGCTATACAACTTCCATTTCATCGGAATAACATTCACCGCCAATTTAATTATCATAAGGATTATATAAATGCAAAAAAAAACAATCGGTAAATAGCATAGCCTAGGCCTAGTCATAGCTGGGATTTGTTGTTGTTTCGTGGACAAAATTTAACCAAGCGTACTGTCCCACATTAATTTATTATCAACAATTGGATATACGTTACTGTGGGCTCTTATTACTCTACTTCCTAATAATAGGCAAGTAAATTATAACATAATGTTTGGATAAACAAATATACCGAAATAAATTAGAATGGAGAAACAGTAAGTTGAGTGATATGTTTCAGCTTGCCGTCAACCCAGCTCCGGAGCTCTCTTGCCGTCGCAAGAGAATATTGGTGTCTCGCTTGCTAAAGGTGGGCTTGCGACGGGACCAGAAAAACAGTTTTTCGGGTAGATCTTGCGACGGTGGTCTTGAAACGGGACCGGAAAAACACCTCTTAGATATCTTTCCTGCAGCTGCCTGACTATGAAGTTATCATACCTTCAAAGACTCTCTCACACTCACAGACCTTCATGACTTGGCCAAGCATTTTCAGGCCTCTTATAGCAGTTGGAAGGGGAGCCTAACTCTGAAATCACTAGATAGTGCCTCCAGAACCATAAAAAAGAAGAGAGGGCTTAATTAACACACTTCCCTGTTGGACTCCGACGCGAACTGAAAACTCATCACTCAGTACCCTCACGTAACACCTAGTATAATTATGTCCCTAGTACCCAGTACTTTGGATACAAAATTAACGTCCACCTAACACCTAGTATATGTCCCTAGTAACTAGTACATGGGATATAAAGCTAACCCTTACCAAATATTTAGTACCGTACTGTATATGTCAATCCAAGGTCCTCCTGCTAACGAAGAAGTTCCTGAGGTTGGCGGGGCGTCTCCGTCGACTGCAGGGCATGGGTGCCCTCCCCTGAAATCTACGATGTCCCCATCCTCCCTGTGAAACCTCTCCACCCTGGGGTCCTTTCCGCCCGGATAGGGTGACATAAGCTTCACAGCTTCACTACCCTATATCCTCAACAAGAAGTACTGTATATGTCCCTCACTCAGCTGTACACCTTTCACCCTCACTACCGTTCGTGAGTCCTCGTACATCTTCATTATCACATGCACCAGCCACTCCTCAACGCCAAGTTTTCTCCTAGCCTACTGCACAACTTCTCTGGCCACCTTATCAAAGGCCTTCTCCCGGTCTGCAAACACAACATCAGATCCCTATCTTTTAAGTACATACAGTACATACAGTATCTTTCCCTTATCATACCTTCTAAGACTCTCTCACAGACCTTCATGACTTAGTCAAGCATTTTCAGGACCCTTATAGCAGTTCCCAGGGGAGCCCAACTCTGAAATCACCAGATAGTGCCTCCAGAACCATAAAAAAAAAAAAGAGGAAAGGGCTTCATTAACACAGAGCCCTGGTGGACTCCGACGCGAACTGAAAACTCATCACTCAGTACCGGTACATCTTTCACCCTCACTGCCGTTTGTGAGTCCTCATACATCTTCATTATCACACAAATACCTTCATGACTTGGATTGTGCCGTGTCCTAGCATGAAACCAAACTGCATATCGTCAATATCATACCTTCAAAGACTTTCTTACAGACCTTCATGACTTGATCAAGTATTTTCAGGCCCCTATAATTTTCCTTATCCAATGAGTCCCCTTTGCTCTTATACAGTATATAATGTACTTTTGTGCTATTCATCAGAGATTACTTCCTCTCTGATGATGAAGTTAATTAGCTCATTGAACACACCTACTCCTTTCTCACCTGAGGCCTTAATCATCTCGGATAGAATGCCAGAGCATCCTGCAGCTTTTCTGTCCTTCATTAAGTTATTGCACTGCTTACAAAAGCTGGCACAATCACAGGGAGGTGGGAGTATTGGCTTTTCGTTGCTAAGCTTCTCTATTCCATTCAAATTCCATGTTGAATAATCTTTCGTAGTGTATCACAAACTTATTTTACAATGGAAAATAATGCATGAGGAGGGCTGGGTAGGCCTATTAGTATTTTGTGAAATAACTTAAATTAGGTTAGGCTATAGTATACTTCATTAGGTTATTAGGCCAATGAGAAACCAGGCCTAGGCCTAGCTTAATTTTATTTCACTGCTCAACATATTTTTTGTTTTTTTTTGCTTTTGAGCTCTGCATAGGGCTATATTCAGGTAGGCTTGGGTTTTAGTAAAATTGCATTAGGCTATGCTACATATTTTTACTTCTATTGGAAAGCACAGGCCTACACAATAGTACACATGTTAAAGAATTTAACATAGCCTACCGCAATTTAGCCTAGACTGAAAGAACAAACAAAAATAGGCTAGGCTAATTGCAGCTAAATAATTTAGCCTAGCCTCACCAATTTAGCCTAGACTGAAAAACAAAACAAAAATAGGTTAATTGCAGTTTTGGTAAGAGTTGTAGTTGTGGGCATACCAAAAGCTTTGTTTATATAGCCTAGTCGCACGCTCGCAGTTAGGCCTACATTCGCTTCTAATTTAACTGCTGGGGTAAACTTGGTAAAGCCACCCTCAATCCGCCGGCCGGTAACAAAACAATTTACCCAACCCCTGGCCGTGAGATACAATAATGGGTTGAAGGGGCTTTATCCCCCTATGACTTATTGTCATCATCATCTATATCACCAGCAGGGGCAAATAACCACAGTCAAATTAGACGCGAATGTAACTGCGAGCGTGCGACTACGTAAATAAAGGGGACGATAGACCCGCTAACACAACTCTTAACGCATTTTTTCCTAATGTATTAGATGTTTTTATATTTATGACCTCAACAGTTGAAAGATGACAATTTTATGGTTTATTTTAGGCTATACAAAAACCATTTGATTTGTAACTTAGATACTCATATTTATGCTTATATTTGCAGTACGAGTGGGTTTTTTCTTTTTATATGTAGGCCTAGGCTAAACAAATGTTAGTTTTTGTTTTATAGGCTAAACTAGGCTGAAATTATGCTAATAAATATTAATTGGAGGGAGCAAATCTGTCAAAGAATAGCCTAGATGTGGAAATTTACAGCCAATTTGCTCTAGCCCTTTTTGAGATACAGAGGTTAGAGATCGTTGGATACAATAATATGTTGAGGGGGTCAATCGCCCCCCATGACATATTGTCATCATCATATATATTGCCAGCAGGGGGCAAATAGCCTAGGCCTAGCCTAACTACAAAAAAAAATCGCCGTCAAAATAGACGCGAACTTATATTAACTACGGCGATCGACCATTGCCCGCACCGGCCGTCCCCCGGTTATTGTTGAGGTCCTGAGGAACCGTATGACTTTGACGAGCTCTTCCCTCCGCTGTCTCCGCATCCCATGTATCGTCGTACGGTACCCCTTCCCCTCCACATCCTACATCTGGTCGTTCTACATATGCCTCCTAAGCCTCGCCTCGTCCCGTCACTGAGCATGTGGATGGGCGTCCCTTTCTGGCTTCAAAGATGGATTCCTTCCGACAGCTCCTACTGGATTGTCTGGGGTTGGTTGATAAGGGTACCTCGCTTCAAGACATTGCTCTGGCCCTAGTACCGTGGTTTGTAGGTCTCTGGTTCACCACCTGATGACCTGCTATTGGGTTGTTGCCTTTACAGTGTTACGGTTCTACGAATGACCTAGAATGAAAGTGACACGGTGGTGAATTTTAACCTTAACTATACACTAATTTAATTG
Source organism: Paralithodes platypus (assembly GCA_032716605.1). Lineage (NCBI taxonomy): Eukaryota > Metazoa > Arthropoda > Malacostraca > Decapoda > Lithodidae > Paralithodes > Paralithodes platypus. Next base: position 28,757,801 of record CM064525.1, read on the forward strand.
TGACATAGGATCTCCGCGACCGCGAACTTATATTAACTACGGCGATCGACCATTGCCCGCACCGGCCGTCCCCCGGTTATTGTTGAGGTCCTGAGGAACCGTATGACTTTGACAAGCTCTTCCCTCCGCAGTCTCCGCATCCCATGTATCGTCGTACGGTACCTCTTCCCCTCCACATCCTACATCTGGTCGTGCTACATATGCCTCCTAAGCCTCGCCTCGTCCCGTCACTGAGCTTGTGGATGGGCGTCCCTTTCTGTCTTCAAAGATGGATTCCTTCCGACAGCTCCTACTGGATTGTCTGGGGTTGGTTGATAAGGGCACCTCGCTTCAAGACATTGCTCTGGCCCTAGTACCGTGGTTTGTAGGTCTCTGGTTCACCACCTGATGACCTGCTATTGGGTTGTTGCCTTTACAGTGTTACGGTTCTACGAATGACCTAGAATGAAAGTGACACGGTGGTGAATTTTAACCTTAACTATAAACTAATTTAATTGTGACATAGGATCTCCGCGACTACGGTAGGGCCGGAGTGGGCGAGCATTCGCCTGAGGTTGCCCCAAGACAAGACAAGACAAAATTCTAGTGCTGGTTTTACTCAGATTTTGTGTTTTAATTTAGCCTAGCCTAGGCCTAAGAGTTCAGAAAATTTGCAAATGCCCCTCATACTAGCCTACCCATAGCCTAATAGGCCTAGTGATTCTTTTTTGGCAGACCACCCACAAATTTTCATATAGCCTAGGCCTAGGCTAGCCTAAGTTCTGGAATGCATGTTGGAATAGCCTTCCTATAAACTGTAGGCTAGGCTACTTCCTTTTAATTTAAGTTTGATTCTTTGGAAAAAATCTATTAGGCCTAGACCAGGGCAGGAAAGTAACATTTAAAATGACGTGTAAATTTGTCCTTAATTGGGGATCCTATGAATTAGCACAGATGATGATGACTTACCGTACATCATAATACGTGACGGGCCGACGTGGGGGGGCAGAGCCGCAGAGACCCCCTCAACATATTTGGTGTCCCACAGTAACTTTTAATGGGATGGATGTAGTTACCGGGTGTACGGTCGTCATGTTTACATAGGGCGATCGTCGCGGTTAACTTCGCGTCTATTTTGACGTTGATTTTTTTCGGCATATTTCATTTTATTCACTTCCTTTTATATTTAGGCTATAATCTAGCTTTGGCACGACAATAACCCTAACCTAGTCTTTCTTAAAGATTCTTCTAATCTTCCAGTAGCCTATAGCCTAATTTAGGTAATTTTTAAAGGCACACAATTAAATGGTTGGTATTTTAAACGACACTACTGCAGCATTATGAGAAACAATTTATTAGAGATAATAGGCAACAATAGATTCGCCATATTTTTCTCCATAAGCTATAGTCCGCATGGAGGATTTTCGTTATCGACAAATTGAAAAAATTCCCACTTCACAGACAAAATAGACAAATACACCAAAAATTGGGGTGTGGGGGCAGCAGCCCCCACCCATAATAGCCTACTATAATAGGTTAGGTAAGGTTGTTAGGTTAGACTAGGCTAATGTCCTTTCAAAGGGGTATAGGCCTATTAAACACTAGGATAGCCTATACCTGGTCAAAGGTAAGTCCTGCTGTAGTCAACTTGAATGCTACCTTAAATTGTAATATTAGACTAGGCATAGCCTATAGAAAAAATAGCCTAGCCTACTTATTTATTGTAGCCTATAATATAGGCCTAGCCGGGTAGAATGTAGAGTTCGGGCGTACCGCCACCATTGTTTACACTGCGCAGAGCGGCGACGGAAGCTTGCCATCATATTCCCGTCTATTTTGACTGCCATTGGGTACAAAAATATGTTGAGGGGAGGGCTTTGTGGCAATTTTTTTGGTTGTTTGCCCCCTACTGGCAATATATATGATGATGACAACACGTCATGGGGGCAAAGCCCCCCCTCAACATATTATTGTATCCAATGGCATTCAAAATAGACAGGAACATTATCGCAAGTGTCCGACGCCGACACCGCCGCCGTAATGTTTACATATGTCGATCACCGTGGTTAAAGGCTGGTTCACACATAGCCCAGTCGGTGCGCGAGTCCAACACGAGTCACACTCGTCGATTATCGCCGTCGCTGGAGGCTGAGTCGGCCGCGAGTAGCAATTGTTCCCGAGTCAAGGAGAGTGTAAGACGAGTTAACTCGATTCAATACGAGTCAACACGTGTTCATGCAAGAGTCTGTACGAGTAACTGAGAGTCAAAACGAGTGTAACACGAACCCAACACGAGTGTCAAAAATTTGAAAAATAATGGCCACATTCCAGGGCACGTAAACAAAGAGTATGGACGAGTCACCGCGATTGTTACACGGATCAACACGATTTTTATACGGATCAACACGAAAGACAACGCGTTGACTCTCGCTGGATCTCTGTTGCACACGTGTTGACTCGTGTTACATCCGTGTAAACTCTCGTTGATTCTTCCTACATTTTTGAAATAACGGTATTTCAAATGACACTTGCTTTTTCGTGTTCCACTCGTGTTTTTTTCTCATTGGATCGTGTTTACGCTTGTTTACTCGTGTTTTCACTTGTGTTTGAATCGTGTAAACTCTGGCATCATGGGGGCACCAAATTTTGGCACTCACATTCGTGCTTTCTACTCTTGTTGATACGTGTTGCATGTGTGTTACATAAGTGTTGTTGCGTGTAGACACGTGTTGCTTCGTCAACGTCGAAATGATGACGAAAAGCGACGAATCACCAAAGAGTGTTACACGGGTTTACACGAGTCAACATGAGTTAACACGAATAATGAAGAGTTATTCAGAGTCAAACACGAGTTAACACGTATGTACACGAGTCTACACGTATTTAGGCCACACTCATGGGTACTCGCCACGGGACCCAAAAATTTCATGCATGCATGAAATTTTTGGACCCCGTGGCGAGTACCCACGAGTGTGTCGAGTATACACGAGCGTAGCACGAGTCTATACGAGTGTTGAGGAGTATCGACGAGTCATTGCTGAATAGCAAAATTTCATCACTCGTGTTGGACTCGCGCACCGACTCGGCTATGTGTGAACCAGCCTTTAGTTCGCGTCTATTTTGAAGGCGTTTTTTTTGGTTATTTGCCTCCTGCTGGCAATATATATGATGATGACAATATGTCATGGGGGGGTGACCCCCCCTCAACCTATTATTGTATCCATAAGCAGTCAAATAGACGGGAACATGATGGCCAGCATCCGCCGCCGCTCCGCGTAGTGTAAACAAGGCTGGCGGTACACCCGAACTCTACATTCTACCCCACTAATTTTCCAACTAGCATAACCGATGATTATCAATGATCAATCCCAGTCAGAAACGTCCATGCTTCCCTCCCATAAGTCAATGTTGGGATTACCACACTGTCATGCAAGGACTTCTTTACTTCCATGCTGATCACCCTATTTCTTCTTACTGCTTTCAGAGTTCCTACAACGCTCTTCCCCTGTTACACTTTTTCCCACACTTCTTCATCCATAGGCCTACTCACATCTTTACTCAACACACTGCCCAAATACTTAAATGAGCTGACATTCTTCATAGCCGTTCAACCTCACTTCACACTCTATGGTTGTACCCCTTTCAATGACCATAACATTGCTCTTCCTAGCATTTACCTCCAGATTCCATTTTTCACACACTGTTCCAAACATATTTACCTGACCCTGCAACTCCCATTCACTATCGCTCATCAGAATTGTGTTGTCAGCAACAGTAGTACCGGTACTGTACTGTTGAGGCAACTTCCACTCGTTTCCTTCCCTTATCAGTGGTACACCAACATCCGCTGCTCTTCCTTGTATTTCTTTCATGACTCCATCCATATACTGTACTGGTATATATTGAACAACCATCGGGACATCACATACACCCTTGCTTTAACCCAACATTCCGATTAAAGAACTCGCTCTGTTAATTATCCACACATACTGACACCTTTGCACCCTCATACATGCTCTTAATTGCTTTCAGCAACTTGCCATCTACTCCGTATATTTTCAGTACCGGTACCGGTACTTTCCACATACCTTCTCTATCAATTCTGTCATAGGCCTTCTCCAACTCCATAAATGCAGCATACAACTTTTGTCGCTTCTCCAGATATTTCTCCACAACACATTTCCGGGCAAAAATCTGAGCTACACATCCTCTTCCCTTCCTAAGTTGACTACAGTATGATAACCGTTTCCCCAGCAATACTGACTGAAAATGCCCAAATATATTGCATGTCCTCTTCAGATTTATCTAAAATATGTAAAATTACACCAAATACCACTACAGTAGCACTGAAATCAATAAAACTCACTAACAGGATACATAAATGGAAGAAATACTCCAAAAGATTAATATGTTAACCCTTTACCCAGCAATACTGACTGAAAATGCCTAAATAGATTGCATGTGCTCTTCAGATTTATACATACATACGTACATAACATTTTAAGACTGAGTGCTCCACACAGATGTGCAGTTTCAGTCTCTTTTCCTAATGGCGGCGTTCCAGGCAACCCTGTTAAGGGATGCTTTACTTGTCAAGTTTTTGGATTTGAGATCGGCACGTATAGTCCGATCCCACGTCTTACTCGGTCCACCCCTTGGTGCAGCTCCCTCCACAATCGCAGACCTGCATCTTTTCACCCAATTTTGTTCATCCATTCTCTCCACATGTCCATACCATCCCAGTTTACTTGTACGCATCTCCTCGCTAATACTCTTTATACCTAAACGTCTCTTCAGCTCATCATTTGTTATTCTGTTGACATCCTTTATCTGAAATATGTAAAATTACACCAATTACCAACTACATTACCAAGAAATTTAATAAAGTACACTAACAGGATAAAGAAAATGTAAGAAATAGCCCTAAAGATGAATTTATCTATCTATCTATTGACGGACGCCTTGATCCCCGAAGGATTGGCCACGAACGAAACACCCCTATGCACCTCTGTCCCCAGTCAGTTGACGCCCCTCCTCCCATCCAGCACCGCTTTCACGCATATACTTCTTAACTTCATCCTTCCACCTCTCTCTCGGTTTATTTCTGCCTGTCCTTCCACCTCACTCGTACACGCTCTTAGTCATTCTCTTGCTTCCCATACGTTCCACATGGCCGAACCATCTCAAGGTGTTCTTTTTCGCACTTTCCAGTACATTCACACCACACCTCTCTCGTACTTCCTCATTCGTCTGTCTATCCCTCCATGTAACTCTGCACACACTTCTCAAGTAACTCATTTCCATCCCTTTCACTCTTGGTTTGAATCTCTCCAACAACGTCCATGCTTCGCTTCCGTAAGTCAGCGTCGGGATTACCACACTGTCATGCAATGACTTCTTCAGTTCCATGCTGACCACCCTATTTCATGTTACTGCTTTCAGCATTCCTACAACCCTCTTCCCCTGTTGCACCCTCTCCCACACTTCTTCATCCATACTCCCATCTTTACTCTGTACACTGCCAAAATACTTAAATGAGCTGACAATCTCCATAGCCTGACCGTTCAACTTCACCTCACACTCTGAGGCTTCACCCCTTTCGAAGACCATAACCTTGCTCTTCCCCGCATTTACCTTCAGATTCCATTTTTCGCACACTGTTCCAAAAATATTTACCAGACCCTACAACTCCCATTCATATCATCAGCAAACAGCAGTACACAAACATCCACTGCTCTTCCTTGTATTTCTTTTATGACTCCATCCATATACTGCATATATAGAACAACCATCTGGACATCACACACCCTTGCTTTACCAAACATTCAGATCAAAGAACTCCCTCTGTTCATTCTTCACACGTACTGATACCTTTGCACTCTCATACATACTCTTCACTGCTTTCAGCAACTTGCCATCTACTCCATATATTCTCAGTACAGTACTTTCCACATACCTTCTCTATCAACTCTGTCATTCCACTCGTTGCCTTCCCTTATTAGTGGTACACCAACATCCACTGCTCATCCTTGCATTTCTTTTATGACTCCATCCATATACATTTCAGTATATATTGAACAACCACGGGGACATCACACACCCTTTCTTTAACCCAAAATTCAGATCAAAGAACTCGCTCTGTTCATTCTCAACACATACTGACACCTTTGCACCCTCATACATGCTTTTCACTGCTTTCAGCAACTTGCTATCTTCTCCGTATATTCCAAGTACTTTCTACATACCGGTACCTTCTCTATCAACTCTGTCATAGGCCTTCTCCAAGTCCATGAAGGCAGCATACAACTTTTGTCCCTTCTCAAGATATTTCTCCACAACATATTTCAGGGCAAAGATCTGAGCTACACATCCTATTCCCTTCCTATGATGAATACTGTATGTTAACCGTTTCCCCAGCAATACTAACTCAAAATGCCCAAATATATTGCATGTGCTCTTCTGATGTATCTAAAATATGTAAAATTATACCAAATACCAACTACATTAGCACAAAACTCAATCAATCACAGAAACAGGATACAAACATAGAATAAATACCCCAAAAGATGAATACGTTAACCCTTTCCCCAGCAATACTTACTGAACATGCACAAATAAATTGCATGTGCTCTCCAGATTTAGCTGAAATATGTGAAATTACACCAAATACTAACTACATTAGCACAAAAATCAATCAAGCACTTTAACAGGATAAATAAAATGGAAGAAATAGCCCAAAAATGAATTTATCTATAGCCTACCGGTATATATTGCCGGACACCTTGATCCCCGAAGGGGTGACGATGAACGAAACGCCTGCGTATTTCAAGCTGGCTTGAGTTATCACTCTATCGTCTTTTAGAGCTTTTTGGCCCGGGGTAATTACCACACCATTGCGTCATAAGGAGTTTGAGGGGGTTAAATTGCTAGATACATAGAGGAAGAGGAATGCCAAGTAAAGCTAAACAAAAATATATAAGATATTTTTAACATCTATCTATCATCTATTGCCTGACGCCGTGATCCCCGAAGGGGTGGCCAAGAACGAACCGCCCCCATGCACCTCTGTCCCCAGTCAGTCGACGCCTCTCCCCCCAACCAGCACCGCCTTCGTTCATGTACTTCCTCACTCCATCCTTCCACCTCTCATTCGGTCTATCTCTCCCTCTCTGTCCCTCCACCTCTCTCTCATACACCCACTTAGTCATTCTCTCGCTTTCCATATGTTCCATATGGTCGAACCATCTCAAGTTGTTCCTTTTCACACTTTCCAGCACATCTACCTCCACACCACACCTCCTTCTTACTTCCTCATTAGTCTGTCTATCCCTCCATGTAACTCCGCACGCACTCCTTAAGTAATTCATTTCCACTGCTCTCACTCTTGGTCCGAGTCTCTCAACCAACGTCCATGCTTCGCTTCCGTAAGTCAGTGTCGGGATTACCACACTGTCATGCAAGGACTTCTTCACTTCCATACTGACCACCCTATTTCTTGTTACTGCTTTTAGCGTTCCTACAACCCTCTTCCCCTGTTGTACCCTCTCCCGCACTTCTTCATCCAGAGTCCCATCTTTACTCAACACACTGCCCAGATACTTAAAAGAGTTGACGATCTCCATAGCCTGACCGTTCAGCTTCACCTCACACTCTGTGACTTCACCCCTTTCGAAGACCATAACCTTGCTCTCCCCCGCATTTACCTTCAAATTCCGTTTTTCGCACACTGTTCCAAACTCATTTACCAGACCCTGCAACTCCCATTCATTATCACTCATCAGAACTGTATCATCCGCAAACAGCAGTATAGGTAGCTTCCACTCAATTTCCTCCCTTTTCAGCGATACACCAATATCCACTGCTCTTGATAGTATTTCTTTTATGACTCCATCCATATATACAGTAAACAACCACGGGGACATCACACACCCCTGCTTCAAACCAACATTCAGGTCAAAGAACTCGCTCTGCTCACTCTCCACACGTACTGCCGCCTTTACACCCTCATACATGCTCTTCACTGCTTTCAGCAACTTGCCCTCTACTCCGTATATTCTAAGTACTTTCCACAAACCTTCTCTATCCACTCTGTCATAGGCCTTCTCCAAGTCCATAAAGGCAACATACACCTTTTGTTTCTTCTCCAGATACTTCCACACAATTCAGGGTAAAAATCTGATCTACACATCCTCTTCCCTTCCTAAAATCCTCCCTGCTCGTCGCCTATCCATTTCTCCGTTCTCACTCTCACTCTCTCAATCACTACCGGTATCCTACTGTATACCTTCCCTACTACGCTTAGAAGACATATTCCTCTGTGGTTACCACACACTCCTCTTTCCCCTTATATAGGGGGACTATTATGCCAGTCTTCCAGTCATCGGGTGCACTCCCCTTCTCCCATGCTAGTTTGCACATTTTCCATACCCATTCTATCACTATCTCACCACCATACCTCACATATCCCCACACCTCTGTTCCTGGTGCTTTCCCAACTTCACTCTTTTTCATGGCTTCCCACACTTCTGACCTCCTGATCCCACCTCCTCCACTACTCTTCTTCTTCTCCCTCCCATACCATATCCAGCTATGTTTGGCTCTTCTTCCTTACATTTAGCAACTCACTGAAGTACTCCCTCCATCTTTCGACTCTCTCTTGCTTCTCGGCTAGCATTCTCCCATTCTTATCTTTCACACCCTTACTGTTTCCCTTGCTACCTTCCCTAACTTTCTTGACTTCTTCCCAGAACAGTTTCTTACTCTCCCTCCATATTACACTCAGGCCTTTCGTATCATTAACTCCCGTCCACTCACCAACTCTCTGCAATCTCTCTCTCTCCGCCGCAATGTTGCATCTCTCTCGCTATTCTATCGCTACTATAATAATCAGTGTTCCTCAGAGCTATCCCAGTGCATACCACCTCCTTTACGTAGGGCACGTGGTACCATCTTGCAACTCAATCCCACCCCTACTCTGCAACTCTCCAACCCAAGAGTGAAACGTTACTCTCAAACTTCTTCTACTCACATCTGAGCTCTGGAACTCTCTCCCAGAATCAGTCTTTCCCTCTTCCTATGACTTAAATTGCTTCAAACTCCGTGTGTCCAGGCATTTTGGCTCGAACGTCCCTTGATTTTGGCCCTGTCACTCTTTCAACTATGGGGGAGGCACTCGCTATAGGCAGTTATGCCTTTTGCCTCCCTCAATCACATAGAAAAAAAAAAAAAAAAAAAAAAAAAAGGTGCTCGTTTCTGTCTCTCGGAATCTTCATTCCCTCTACTACCCAACCACTCTCTATATGCTTTCTTCTTTTCTTCCACAGCTATTCTTACCTCTTCTGTCCACCATGCTGTACCTTTCACTCCCCTCCCTCTTCTCCTCACTCCACACACCTCCTCACATGCTGCACAGATCTCATCCTTAAACACCTTGCTCATCTCCTCCACTTCCTCCATAACTTCCAGGTCGAACCCACCTAGCCGTCTTTCCACTGCTCTCCTGTACTCCTCCCTGACTTCCTCCTCCTGCAACCTCTCCACCCTCCTCACCATTCCACCCTCCTCTCGCCTCCCTCCAGCTCGCCTCGCCCACTTCTGTTGTATCCTAGCCTTAGCTACCACCATATAATGATCAGACAGACCCCCTCCAATACCCCTATACACCCTAGCATCCATCACAGATTTCTTCATTTGTTCATCCACACATACATACTGTAATCAATCAATGACTTTCGTTCCACCCACTGTCTTATCCTTCATCGTCAACATCCGTTTCCACGTGTACCTGTGGATCATTCTGTGTCGGAAGAAGGTGTTGGCTATCCACAGCCTCCTCCCCACACATATGTCCACAAGTGCACTACCATTCCCATTCACCTCTGATGGTACCCCCCACCCTCCCACCACTCCCTCAACTTTCCTATCACCCACCTTACCATTCATATCCCCAATCAGAAATATTCTTTCGTTCTTGTCAAACTTCTCCAGGCACGCCTCCACATTCATCCAGAACTCCTCTTTCTTTCTTTCAAGTATATCCTCTGTCGGGGCATACACGCATACAATCAATACAATATTTTTAACATGAGGTTGCTTATAATAATTTGTACCTCTGCAGTTTCTCCATGGCTAACGAAAAAGGTCACATTCCTAAGAAGCCCCAACCAAAAAGGCCAAGCTTCTGTACAGAACAAATGCCACACCATTACCCTTATGGTGACCCTATCAAATAATGAAAACAACCACAGTTCTTCTTAACCCAATTCCCACGGGGCCCCTCATATGACGGAGACGATTTTCCGGCTATTTTGTAGCCTGTGAGCCAGGCCAGCTTTTGCAAGCAGCACGGATGGACGTCACCCGGAGCCTACAGGCCCCGCCACGACACTGAGGTTTGTGTGAGAGAGAGTTCACTTATGTGCAGCGTCACACATAGCGAAAACAGAAAATAATTGGTAATTATTAGCGATTTCGCCTAGGCCTATCAGATTTGGTAATTTTTAGCAATTTTGCCCTTCGTTTGCAAGATCCTTACAAGAAAACCAGACGTCGTACAGGGATGATTCAGGAGTAATTTGAAAGCTATTACCGTACTTTCACGAATACATAATTGTATTACGCTCTGGCTTTTGCTTATGCATGAAAATGAGCAGGGAATGAAGGCAATTTCGGGCAATTATGCCTATCGTACAGGAGTCCTTGGAGCGGCTTCGGTCGCGGCGGGAATTTCCACACCCTCACACAACACACACACATCACACAGTTTTTCCTACACCGAGAAATGACTTTCCGGCTGTCATTTCTCGAATGACTTCTTCTTGCCGGAGACATTGAGAGCAAACCCAGACCCACCTACACATACATATGTCCAACTTGCTCAAAACCCATCGCTTCGAGTCGCCACACGAATGGTTCAGTTCACTGCAATTCATGCAGGAACTGGACCCACTTCACCTGCACAACACTTGCCTCCAAGAAACACTACACGAACACCTGACCTGTCCTCATGCCCCACCCTCTCCCAGTCAAATCCCTCGCCTAAAACCCGTCCACCTCTCCTCCCCAACCCATCTAACCTTCCCATATCATCCACTCCCCCCCCTAAAACCTGTCCACCTCTCCTCCTAACCCACCTAACCTTCCCATACCATCCACATCCTCAACTCAACATACCACACCCCATCCTAATCCATTCCAATCCCCATCTGCTCCCCAATCCCCACCCCCCCCCCCCCCCCCCCCACCCCCCCCCCCTCCTCTCACCCACCCCATCCTCGTGCAGCAGCACCCAACATACATCGTGCACATAACATTAACATTCTCCAATTGAACATAGATGGCATCAACACAAAGAAACTCTCACACTTCATCAAACAACACAACATACACATTGCCATCTTACAAGAAACAAAACTCTGCACAACACAAAAAACACCCACATTTCATGATTTCACCACCATCAGACAAGACCGGGCTGTCGGCGGAGGCGGTGGACTCATCACCCTGGTACACAAAGACTATCATACATAGTTACCAGTGTAACAAACCAAATCCCTCCTCCCCCCAAATGATAACACAACAGAAATACAATCAATTAAAATACGCACTGGCAACAACTCCAACATAACCATCATAAACACATACATCCCCTACAGTACCAAATGAATACAGACCACACTTACAACACATCACAAACACCCCACACATCATCCTGGGTGGTGACTTCAACGCCAAGACGTCGGCCTGGTTTGTCGACAACCCCGACACAGACAGAGGGCTGGTACTACAAAACCAAACTGTTAACCTCATCATCCTTAACGACATCCATCAACATACCCATATTCCTCACCAAGCCCTCTATAACCCATCATCTCCAGACATCACCTTTTGCTCCCCAGAACTCGCCCCCCACAACATCCTGGAGGGTGGTCAGAACCTTAGGCTCTGACCACCTCCCGATCATTATCACCACCAAAACCAGACTCACCCCAGCTACCACAAACACACATACACCAATTATAAAAGACCGAACTGGGAAGCATTCACAAATGAGACAGAACAACACTTCACAACTCTAAACAGTACACCCATCACTAACATCAACAATGCTGTACACATACTCAATAAAACTATCCAAAACACTGACAAGAAACACATTCCAAGAGGTAACAGAAAAAGACACAACCCCAACTTCACACCAGAAATTCAAAACCTCATCAGACAACGCAACATACTGAAACACTCCCCAGCACCCCACACACAAGACATCACACAACAAATCCAAGCACTCAACACCCAAACTAACAACAAAATACAAGAACAACAAAAACTAAATTGGAATAACTTCCTACAAACACTTGATCACAAAACAAACCCCAAAAAACTCTACAAAACACTAAACAGCATCACACTTTCCAACACAACACAACACAATCACATGCTGCAATCACAACAACAGACTCTACTCCTTCATGTAAACAACAAGCAAACACTCTCATCAATCACTTCTCACATGTCAGTCACCTAAAACCTCACAAAGACGACGACGTGTCATCCGACGTAAGAGACAATTCCCCAGAGACCCTGACTATACACCCTTCACCAATCACCAGACAAAGCATATCATCAACAATCTCAAGCACTCACCCGCTTGTGGCCTAGACAAACATAAGCAAGATACACCTCAGGACCACAAGGCGGCACCTCACTAACATTATCACAAACGACAGTTATTCACAGACAACACAATACCAGACATTTGGAACAAAAAAAAAGCATGGTCTCATCACCACATTCCCCAAACCCAACAAAAGGACCCCACCTACCCTCCTCGCACCGCCCCATCACACTATCCTTTGCTCCCCCTCCAAAGTCCATGGAACGCCTAGTGTTACAACTAAGGCTTACACCCACCCCCCGAAAACCTTACCCCTCGCTCCAACACAACATGGCTTTAGGCCACCGGCACTCCACAAACACTCTTCTCACAGACCTTACACACAGGAGCTTTTGAAGTACGGCATCAACTTCAAGCTAGACCACTCACACAGATCACTATTAGCCACAATCGACGTTTAGTAAAGCCTTCGAATGCACATCCCCCGCCACAACCTAAACAAACATAAATCTACAACAACAAACATGCACAACAACACCAAAAAGGTGGCTGTCCAACTTCCTAGCAGGCAGATGTGCACACGATATCTTTTGCCGGTCAGTCATCTAAAATCAGAACTTTCCAAACGGAGTCCCACAAGGATCCGTCCTAATCGCCCGCAATCTTCAATCTGTACATGCACGATAATACTACACCCATAATACCCCCCAAATAAACTTAGCCTCCTATGCAGATGTACATCAACACTCACATGCACACAAGAACCATGACCCAAACAGAGCAACAGCTCTCCTCAACAACCCTATCTCAACACACTCCATTGCTGGTGCCCTACAAACATACTTAATCTACCCCCAGCCAATTCCACCGCAACCCTGCTCACAAGCTGGACAGGAGAACACAAATACATCCCTCAACTCACCATAAACACCACACCCCTAACACATCCAACACACCCACACACAAAATCCTAGGATTAACATATGATACTCATATGACATTCCAAAAACAGCACAGTACCACAAACATTAAAAAGAAATGACACCCAGACTTAACACCCTCAGGTCAGCTCACACAAAATTTGGACACACAAACACCACAGTAATACATACAGCACTTGCATCAGACCTAAATACCAGACACAAACCTGCACTCACCTAAATAAACACAAACCGGCACACAACAATTATCCCAAGCAAACTATCCACATACAGATCCATTGGAAACATTTCACACACCCCTAAACTCTCAGAGAACACTCATAAAGACATTAAATATGACATTCAAACAGCACACCACAACATTAAAAAGAAATGACACAGCTTAATGCCCTCAGGTCACTTGCCCACACAGAATTTGGACACAACAAAGAAACTACCAGAACCACCAGTATTAACAATACATAAGATCAGTGAATCATGATAGGCAATCACTTCCTGGCAGTAGCCTTCACTGAACCAACCCACCCACTAAGCTACATGGCAACACACCCGCAGAGACACCAAGAAATATCAAAACAACAAACGGCACACTGTATCACACCCAATTACTGTCCTCTCTCCCATCCCGAACCAACCTTCCAGAAGCACATCCATACTCATAATCTCTCGCGCGATCCATCCACTCACTCACAGACAACACGCAGCTGCAAGCAACGACCTCCCGAAATCCATCCTTCCGAATCCTCCCCCCTTGCGAGGACGTAGTCCCACCTGGCCAGGCTGAGATGCGGACACCATCCAGCTCGTCCTGAGCTATCAGAAGAGACTGGATGACTATGACTCCGTTGGTCGATGCCTGCCCGGGATGTAACACAAGCGCCCCCATACCATTAAACACAT